>CM060191.1:31907435-33111602 GCA_030549335.1 Pontederia crassipes | reverse complement strand
GATGCTCAAGGGCCCTGCTTTATTCTTGGTGTAATTCTTTCGATTATTATTTTGTTATTATCTCTCTGTAATTCTAGGATGAACTCCATGTTTTAGTTATTTTTAATTTTAGGAGATTATTATTGAAGGGAAATTTTGTGAACCCTTATTTTATTAATATTGAATTTCTTTTGATCAATTTTTAATTGTGTTTAGTGCTTTTGATTTAATTATTTAAATTTTTGAGTTAAGTAATTACCAGTTTGTGGACTACTTGATTTCAGATTTTATTTAATTAAATTAAATGATTTATTGTGAAATTAAAAATTGACATAGGTCTAATAACTAGTGTGTGGAGAATTAGATCTGTGTGGTCTATTAATCTATATCAGTTTGTGAATTGATTAATAGTCTAGGATTTTCATATTAATGCATCTTAAATTTAATCTCATCGGCATGAATACTAGTTTGTGGGACTTCAATTTTGATTAAATTTAAAATAGTTTGATTTGCCAAATTAAATAACAGAATTGTCAATTTGTGGACTCTGTGATTTTAATTTTGTAAATTAATAACTTGGAAAAATTCCTAATTCATCTTACGAATTTCAATTTATCTTTTCTAGTTCACATTTTTATCCTTAATGCATTATCATCCTAAGACCAAAGTCAACACCATTATCTTATCCTTATCTTTTTTTTTATTTTATAAAACCCATTTTCGAAATTCATGTTTTTCTTCTCTTATTAATTTATAAATTTAGATATTAAATTAATAATATTGCTCGTTGGTTCGACACTCTTACTCTTATTTATTATATTACTTGAGTGACTAGTGCACTTGCTAGCGATTTTATTTTGCTACATCATTTTATGCATCATATAGTAAGCTTGCGCACAGATTTGATGTTTAATGAAAATATCAAATGTTTTGACTTTTATTTGAAGAATGTGTGTCATCACATATGTTGTTCATGTCGAAATAAGAAAATTGCTGCAAGTTTTCGATAGAAATCATAATCTAGTAAATAATATATGGATACTAAGAAGGGTTATCACTACTCGCATCGATGTGGAGAGCATAATGACAAAGTTAATATAAACAAAACAAAGTGCTACATTTGTGGCCAATACGATAATTTTCGCTCGTGATTGCATTGAGTCGAAAAAAGTTGATATAATCGTATGGTAGTTTTGTTTAATGATAATCTTGTTTTGCTATTGAAACTCGTATTTTTATGGATTGAGATCATTGGAACTACTTATCGTGCAGTTAAATAATAATGAATTCTTTATATGACTTAGCTTAGAAGCCAAAGGAAATAGTTGGAAATAACCTGAAAGTGAGAGTTTAAAAATTATGACTTACAGAATTTTCTTTTGCAATAGATGAATTTTTTTATCTTCATTGTCCTATTGTACCACTATTTTAAAGTGGATATGTGTATAGTATCTACATTCGATATTTTGGACAGACGTAGTTGTGTATTCACATTCATCATTAAATTTTGTATTCAATGAAATTCCTTTATGCGAATTTTCTAAAAAATAATTTTCTATATCTAAATTACTTTAAGTATTTAAGTTGAATATTTATGTCATATGTGATGTAAATAAGAGTGCCAAAAGTTTTGGCTAATCATTTTGTGACATCTTTTAGGCAACATAAATATAGATTTGCTTGAGAATATATTTTCTTGCTAAAGTTATTTTATCTACTTTTGTGACAATGTCTAATTGACAAGAAAATATGAAAATCATTTATGAACATAAAATTATAATAATCCATTTATATTGAATGTCTAAGGTTATATATGGTTTCTTTCATTACATTTTCGCATTATAAATCATACATATGATTTATCTTAGTTGGTAACATGAATTATTTTATACAAATTCATGAACTTAGATGGAAATTCAATTATGATCGCATGATTAATGCCTTGCTGACTAAATTGATAATGTGAAATGGTTGAGATTTATTCAAATAGTCTAGTGATGAAAATGTTATAATTATGCAACGAATTATATTTCACACTTATAAGTGTTGCGGATACAATGAAATCATAATCTACTTGAATGTGTGGCGTTAATAAATTTCCAATGTTATATTTGGAATATTGTTATTAATGCTGCCTAAATACTGAGATAATAAGTAGATATATGACATTCATGTATATATTTTCTTAGTTGAACGAGATTAACAACTTCACTTTAAAAGTTGAAGATTTAGAATTGACAATGCATGTGGATTGATTTGTGATTTGTCCATATTCTCATTACACACCTCACTCTGAGTGGGAGCAACTCAGAGTCAATTCATGATTAATGTTCATTTATTAAAATATGAGTTGTGTTTCACGTTGTCAATACTAAATGAGTATATTAAAATAAGTGATGAAGGCTCTTTCAGCCTAGGTAAAAAAAAAATGGATTACTGCAAAGAGTTAGAGTTTAAAGAAGAGGATCAAGTCATGGACTTATTAAATCATTTGACTTCCCGTAAGGCAAGCATTCGAAATAAGTTTATATGGGTGATAAGAGATTTAAAAGTGACGAAAAATAATAGTCACAAAAGGAGTGCTGACTATAGAGAAATTATTATATTTTTTTCTCTTGTTCGTCAAAAGTCTAGTCATTGTTTCACATATATATTAGATGAAAATTACGTAAAGCTATTTGAATGCTTAAATGTAAAAGTGTTGAGCGCAATATGTAGATTGTGACGATTCATTCATGAATTTAGTACTTAGCTAAATAATGATATAAGTATCATTATGTGTCTATTCATTTTTTGTAGATAAATATGTCATTATATGTGAAGCAATATTATATATAGTTAGAAATAATAAGGGATTTCTTTTATTAATGAAGAATTTAATGTCTTTCTATAGAAATGACATGGGTGAGACATTTCTTTATACCGGATGTGAAATTTACATAAGAATTGTTCAAGTAAATTTATTACTTTGTAGCAAGAGTCGTTTGTCATAAAGATGAATTGAACATTCTATGGAGAATTGTAAATCTAACGATAACCTTATCACAAGAGATAAATTTAAATCTCATAAAATTCTAAGACTCTAAGAGTAACAAAAGGAAATGTCATTTCATAAACATGATCAGTAATAAGACATGCACAATAAGTTGAGCAATCTGACATTTGTGTCAAATACATGAAACTAGATTTCAAAATGTATGTGCTCCTTTTCAATTATTTTGGACAAGATAAAAGAAATGTCATATTTAGACTATTACCACGTGAAGTAGTATTACTCTGACCTACTAATTCGAGAGATGAAAATAAATGTATGAGACTTTTATCATATGAAAACTTGGGTTATTTTAACCACCACCACCACCACCCCTAAACTATCATAATTTTTTACATCTAACATCAAACTATGGACTTATTTTTTTTAATCCTTCAACTATCACAATTTTCCACATGAGTTCTTCTGTCTAATTCTGTTATGTTTTCCATTACTTTTGATTTTTTCCATTTATAAAAAGACTAAATTACCCCTCCCTCCATAACACATCAAATAATAAATATAAAAAAGAAACAAATGGGTAGAGGATAATTTAGGCTTTCATAAATGCTAACTATTTTTTACATTTTAATCCTTCCAATGTTTTTTATTTTTTTTATTTGTTATTTTAAGTTTCTCTGAAGGTAGGAGTAATTTAGTTTTTTTCATAAATGAAAACATAGAACTACAGAAAACCTAAACACAACTACACGGAAGGACTAAAGCGGAATAATAATAATAATTTAGGGATATAAAAAATTAGTTCGTAGTTTAGAGTTAGATGCGAAAAATCATGATAGTTTATGGGAGGTTTATGAAAATAATCCTACAAACTTTAACGTTTATTTTTCTAAATATTCTTCCGTAGGTACTTTTAAAAATATAAATACATATACTATTGGAAAGTATTCTATGAATATTAATGAAGAGAATGAATACATGAAGCTAGATTTCAAATATCAAATTAGTATTACTGAAATAGAACAAACATCATCATAATTATATTTAAAAAAAAAACAGAAGAACATCACTTTAAATTTATAAAAATTAATATATGATTTACCGTCGCCAATACTTAGTTTTCTTTGATGGCTCCCTACATTACATAGAAAATTGTGGCACATGCTAGAACAGGTTGAAGGAACATATTTGATATAACAAAAATAATAATAAGGTGAAAGTAGATAAAACAAAATGTAAGGGATGGTTAAAGCTGAATAATATTTTCCAAAAGTGATTAAAATATTGTCAAAGAAAAAGATTTATGCCAAATAATTCATCAGGCGTGCTATGTTATTCTTATAGCATTACGTTCTTATTTTTCCTTAAGTTGCGTAGAAAACAAGCTATATAATATGTGATGCATACATATTGCCTCTATATTTATAACATTATTTGATATATTATTTTCTCTAGTGAAAAATTTCTGTGCTACAATAATATGGTCAAACTACACAGTCAACTACATATTAAATGCACAAAGAGGCAGTATTTAAATTCAAACATTTAAACATAATAATATCAATAATATGTTATATTATTTTATGAATATATATATAAGCAATTAATGTGATTCTATGTAATCATGTGCTTTGCATAGTCTTGAATTTTATTGTTGCGTTATTGGAATTGTTTTACTTTGCTTATATTATGTAGTCACTTTTGGATGATCATTCATATTGGTTAGGTGAAGAAATATTGGTTTATTTGTTAATAGCATATAGTCACTTTTGGTTAACCTCTTTGTATAGGTTAAGTGAATATATAAATATTAGCTGGCTTAAAATAAATATCTACAATAAGATACGAGATCAATTTAAGATAATAATATTTATTTTATTTTATCACTTTTCTTTCAACTCTTATTATTGAAGTATGATTTTCATATTAATATGAAATAGCGCCACCAATGAAGATCCATCGAATATTTATTTAAATATGTCAATAAAAAAACATGATTGTATTATTATCAATTTTTTTTAAAAGCGCTCAAGAGAAAGATTCATCAAATATTGCCGAGGAAATAAATATTTAATATGATTGTCGATATCTATCATCATTTTGACTTGACTTTTTAATTCACCATAAAGGACATCTAGGTCTTATAGCATTACGTTCTTATTTTTCCTTAAGTTGCGTAGAAAACAAGCTATATAATATGTGATGCATACATATTGCCTCTATATTTATAACATTATTTGATATATTATTTTCTCTAGTGAAAAATTTCTGTGCTACAATAATATGGTCAAACTACACAGTCAACTACATATTAAATGCACAAAGAGGCAGTATTTAAATTCAAACATTTAAACATAATAATATCAGTAATATGTTATATTTTTTTATGAATATATATATATATATATATATATATATATATATATATAAGCAATTAATGTGATTCTATGTAATCATGTGCTTTGCATAGTCTTGAATTTTATTGTTACGTTATTGGAATTGTTTTACTTTGCTTGTATTATGTAGTCACTTTTGGATGATCATTTATATTGGTTAGGTGAAGAAATATTGGTTTATTTGTTAATAGCATATAGTCACTTTTGGTTAACCTCTTTGTATAGGTTAAGTGAATATATAAATATTAGCTGGCTTAAAATAAATATCTACAATAAGATACGAGATCAATTTAAGATAATAATATTTATTTTATTTTATCACTTTTCTTTCAACTCTTATTATTGAAGTATGATTTTCATATTAATATGAAATAGTGCCACCAATGAAGATGCATCGAATATTTATTTAAATATGTCAATAAAAAAACATAATTGTATTATTATCAATTTTTTTTAAAAGCGCTCAAGAGAAAGATTCATCAAATATTGCCGAGGAAATAAATATTTAATATGATTGTCGATATCTATCATCATTTTGACTTGACTTTTTAATTCACCATAAAGGACATCTAGGTCAATGACTAGAGTTCCACTTACCACTTGGTTTAGGACAAATAAAACATGTATAAAATTTTCTATAAAAGTTATATGGAATAAAAAAAATTGAATTTGAGAGAAAAGAAAAAAATAATGGATATTTTATTCAAAGAATTTATTTTACACCAAGTACAAAAAAATTAGTAGGAAATAAAATTGGAGAAAATATATTATCCTAAGAATGGCATTAACTTCATATGATATATTATGATTATTTAAATTTCAACATAAATAGTTCTCAATTATAATCATGTGATATTATTTTTTAAAGAACTAATATTTTCACAAATATAATTTTATTAAGAAATGAAGTATAAAAATAAGCCGTGCATTGTTAGACCAGTAGATATTATAAAAAAGGATTAAATGGGCGTCCTGCCCATTCATATGGGCAGGATGCCCCAGCTTATAATGGCGCCCCTTGGATCTGCGTGGATGGCAGATCTCGGGGCGCCTACATAATTGAGTTAAACCGTTGATATCCACGGTTTTTTTTTTCGAAATGAGAAAACAAGAAGACCGGTTTAACAAGAAGACCGATTTAATGCATTCCGCCTTATTTCTCTCGTTTTCTGCCCTAGGGGTCTCACGCATTATGATCCTACCGGAGACGACGAACGTGAGCTAGGGGTCTGCGTCCGCTCATCATCGCCGCCGCTCGCTTGACGAAGCAGAAGCCATTGATCTTCGCCTGTCCGCCTGCTTACTGCAACTGGAGATGACGAATGCGAGCTCTGATCTCTGTGAGATCCGACGCCAGTGTGAGCGACGATCACCGCGAGATCCAATGCCGGTGGGGGGACGACGTTGCTCATCCTGATGGTGTGTGCCCTGAGTAGCTGGATCGTCATGATGTCTGACTCCGGTGGGGACAAAGCTGTCCAATGCATTGGATAAATTCATCATCTTGACGGTGTCTGCATCTTGCTTTTGCAAATTCTTTACTTATTTCCGGTACGCATTACCTTCATCTCTATTGTTTTTAGACACATAAGTATTGTTACTATTTTTCATCATGCTCAACAAAGATATAAATTTAATTTTGACAGGGTATTAGGTTCCTGTAATTTAGAATGGAGACTTTAAGAATCTGGTAGGATGTTTAATTAGACTAAAAAGTACCTAATATCCTATAATTTAGACTAATCCCTATAATTTAGACTAATCCCTATATTTAGACTAAAAAGTATCTAATTCTTGTAATCTAATATCCTGTAATTTGACTTTTGACAGGGTATTAGGTTCCTGTATATATCTTCAAGTATATATTTGTAATTTAGGGTATTAGGTATTTTTTGAAGATTAATTTAGAGTATCAGTCGATCTAATATTTTTTGTCTGACTTGTCTATGTTTGTCGATATATCATTTGATTAAAAAGTTATCTACTATGAAAATTTCTTATATCTGTTATTTTATCGAGGCAGATCTTACAATTGAATTCATAATATGGACGAAGAGATTAACGAGGGGTCGAATGTTCAAGATAGTGAGGAAAAAAGAAATGCGAAAATGCATGAACATGATTTTGTAAAATCTTACGAGCTGTCAAAGCCTTATGTTGGTATGACATTCGATACTAATGAAGAGGCCTATAAGTACTATAATATGTATGACAAAATGGTGGAATTTTCTGTTAGAAAACAATTTTGTCATAAATCTGGAATCATGAAAAATGTCATTAATAGAACTTTTGTTTGTTCTAAAGAAGGCCATAAAAGATTGAAGCAACCTATTGAAAAGGTCATCACACAAAAGAAAGAAGTTAGAAATGATTGTCTTGCCCACTTATATGTTGGACTAAGGAAAGATGGAACGTGGGAAGTAAGAAAATTTCAAGAAGAGCACAATCATGTTCTAACAACACCCACAAAAGTGAAGTTTTTGCGATCACAGAAACTAATTTCGGAAACTTCAAAAGAAGCTATTGTTAACTTAAGAAAATTTGGCATGGGTCCATAAAAAATAGCAAAAGCACTGAATATGTCTGGTGAACCATTGGTAACAATACAAGATTGTATTGATCATTTAAGAGCAAGAAGAAAAGGCAATTTTAATGTTGAATGTCTTAACATTATATATGTGTTTCAGAATAAAGCAAGTGTTGATCCAAGTTTTTTTCATAGATGGGAGCTCGATGAAAATGGCACGTTTTTGAATTTTTTTTGGGCTGATGGTCAGTCCAGAGATAGTTATTTAACTTTTGATGATGTTATTGTCTTTGACACGACATATCGCACAAATAATTTAAAAATGTCATTTGTTCCTTTTACTGGAATCAATCACCACAGAAGGTCGTGCTTACTTGGTTGTGCTCTACTTGCCGATGAAACTGAGGAAACTTTTATATGGTTGTTTGAAAAATGGTCTGAATGCATGAATGAAAAACATCCAACTTGTATTATTACGGATTAAGATATTGCGATGGGTAATACTATCTGTAAGGTTTTTTCATGTACAAAACATATTCTTTGCACATGGCATATTGCTAGAAACGATTCATTTACAAGACCTATATGCCCAAGACACATTTAGAGAACAATACAATAAGTGACTTTATAAATCATCAAACACAGACGAATTTGAAGAGGGTTGATTTCTTTTGAAGCAAAATTTTAATATTCTGAATGGGCATTGGTTAGAGGTTATGTATGAAAAACGTCAAAAATGGGTTTCATTATATCTTGAAGACGTTTTTACTGCAGGTATGCGTACTACTCAAAGGGCAGAAAGCATTAATGCATTCTTTGATGATTTTGTTAATGCAAATACATCGCTCTCAGAGTTTGTACAACAGTATGATAGAGCAGTCCAAAGTCATCGGGCATTAGAAGAAAAAGAAGATTTTCGAACCATGAACTTGTTGCCTACTTACATTACAAAAAGTTCAATGGAGATTCAGGTAGGCAATGTATATACACATAACCTATTTTACAAGTTCCAAAAAGAATATGCAAAATCATTTCGTTTATTTGCACATAAGATTTTCAAAGACGTTGATAAAACTGTCTACTCTGTGCATTCTATGCAAGACATTGATGAAAGCAAGAATATTGTCGAGTTTAGTCATCATGCAATCATTTCTTTAAGATGTTTTTGCAAGAAATATGAACAGGAAGGATTATTTTGTTGCCACATGTTGAGTGTTCTCCACAAAAAAAAAGTGGCATTCTTATCGAAGGAATATATACTTCATCGATCGACAATAAATTCAAAATATACAAATGCCCATGCAATCTACGACAAAGCATCTTGTAGTAATGATTCTATAACCCCCATTCAGAAGTTGACTTGGCAAAGTAATATGTGAAAAGTACAAGAACTATATTTGACTTCAGCTAAGCATTTACAATTTGCAACGCCACTTATAGATGATGTTATAAAAAAGATTAGCGCCTTGCATATTTCGTCATTGAGTCCGTTTTCAAATTACTCATATCTTTTATCATACACAGTAAATTATTCGTTGGTCAAAAGAATATCTGAATTTTAAAATTATTAGGTATTGCAACATGCAACTCCGCCTATGTTTTATAGCCGGTCCCAAGCCCGGATAAAGGAGGAGGGTTGTGTTAGGCTCCGACAGCCAGCGTAAAATCCTGTCGAATCTCATGAACATGAATCAACGAATGACGTCGTATGATTCATGTAGCCGACCCCACCTAGTGGGATAAGGTTTTGTTGTTGTAGGTATTGCAACATGCCCTTAATTGATTTATGAAACAAAGCGATGCGTGGATAAGAAAATTTTGATAATTAAAATAATGATTGAATTGTGCCTAAAACAATTTTTTCCTTCTTAACCGACAAAAATGAGTTCTTATCTGCTATAACAATTATGTTTTCAAACATAATTTTTCCCTGCAATAAAGATATTTTATGTGCTATTCATATAAAAACGTCTACACCTAGCTTTTTTTTGTATGGAAGGTCAGCCCTAACAGTAGCAATGCTTTGTTACCAACCAAGCACAACTAATGGGAAATTATAAATCCGAATTTGATTCCTGAAGTGGCTACGTGACCTATTCTGCTCTTCATTAACTTTTATTTTATATACAGATGACCAGGCCATGATTAACAAAGGGCTAATGATAAATTAGCTCCATCAGAATTGGGCAATTAAATCTCCAAGTATCCAATGACCACGTCTACATATGCAACTTTGATGTGTATGCATAGTAGGGAATAGATATAGTTTTTAATGATTACTCAGAAGAACGATGACTACTGGAGACTAAAAGATGACAGATAACACAAGCATTATCGGAATGGTGCTACACATAGAACACAAGTTTTGACAACATTCCCGAGTCCACAAACCAATCAAGACTGTCAAAGTTGAAATGGTTACACGGCTCAAACTAAATCAAACAGACTAACAGTGTGTTCAGACAATAAATAATCAAAACTCCCCCAACGTGAGATTCAGATTCCATGTGCACGAATCTTTAACACAAGTAGCATCTTCAGCGATACTGCAAACATAATGAATGGAGTCAAATGCAAACACAGCAAAAGAAAGCATGCATAAAAAGAGGAAATGAGAAAAAAGTTCACAGAAACTAAAATAGACACTCTGCATAACTTAATCTAACAACTAATAGCAAGTAACAAGAGTAAAAGGTTATATTACAAGGAAAGGCAAACAAATGACGGATGAATCATAATTAAAACCCATAATTGAAGAATATAATGAAAAAAAAGTGAACCAATAATAAATTAATGTTGTAAAGAAGTTCAAGAGAGAAACTACAGTATCTTAAAAATATTAGATAATCATGAACAAAATACTGCAAAAATACAAGGATAACTGGATGAACTAGATAACAAGAAGCATTAGTACGCAGAATTGCTACTTCAATCCAAGCAGATAGCAAGTTAAAGGGGTTCAATGTCAAGCTCCAAACATCCAATGTATGATTGAGACTGAGAAAAATACTCACACATACTACAATGCGTTACAGTAAACAAGTAGATAGCATGAACCTAGAAGAACCAAGGTGTACAATTTAATTACTTATTTTACCTTGATGAATCCGATTTCCTTCGCATTGCTGCGGAAGCATTGCCTGCAGCACATCAACCCATACTTCCTGATTATTGCGTGCGGATTCCCACAGACCCGGCTGAGATGTATGAAAAGAATCATCACAAGCTTGCCAAACAAAAATGATAAGAATAACCGTAACCTACTACATTTTGTGGATCGTTTATCTGCTAAGCGCAACAAGTAATTCGCGAGCTATTCCCAATCGTTATGTAAAAATAAGATAGAATAGTTCAATTGCAGAAAAAATGTTGGGGTACTGTCAAAAAGATCAAAGCGCAACAAAAAAGTCAGAGAAAGTATACGCGAATTTAAAAAAAAAAACTAAATTTTCAGATAGTTAAGCAGAAAGATTAAATCATTGTACAACCAATGACATCACATAACAAGAAGTCTGCACAATAACAATACAAAAGACGAGAAACAAGGTTTGAAGAACAAAAATCCCGAGACGCTTTGAGAAGAAGAAAACCCTTGGATTTCTGCATGAAATTAGAAAAGAGACGGAGTGAGCGCTCACCAAGCACGGGATCCGGGGCCGTAGTTCTTAGGGTGCGCGTTCCAGACGTTGGAGTGCCCCATCTATGGCTCTCTCTCGCCCTACCTCTTTCGATTGCAGAGGAAACGAGCGAAGTAATAACACGATAGCGGCCGGCGAAAAGCTGGGAGAAGGCGAGAGTTTATATAGGACCAAACCCTAACTTTTGACCCGATCTGGTCCAGTTCAATTTATTTGCCGGGAACGTCGTTGGGCTGCAATAATGTTATTGGGCCCCATTGATCTCCTCCACATCATGAAGCCTTAAAAAGGCATGGGAAGGCCATGAATAATTAATTGTATCAACCCACAATTTGAAGGGTGTTTATTTATCAAAATAAAAATAGGAAAGAATACTTCAAGTATTTTTTAAAATTGAAAATAAAAAAGTATATTGATGAAATTTTAAATTCATAATCTTTCAATTTCTGAGTGATGATGTGTGCCACTGTACTACACTCTTATTTCTCTACATGTTTCTCTGACGACGACTACAAATGTAAATAATATTATATATGGATAAAGAAATAATTTATTCGGTGCATGTCAATCATGTCCATATGAATTACTTAGCAACAAGTAAAAGAAGTGCTATTATTAATCTTAAAACTATTTATGTACATGGCCCGACGTAAATAGATAGCTTTTTTGTTTTTTTTTTCCTGGAATTGCCCCCATTGTTAAGAAATTTTCTACAGAGAAAAATCACATTCGAAATCTTGGTTAAACAAAACTGAATTGCTTAATTACCATTTCAATTCTTTTGTGTCTCGAAATAAATGAAATATAGAGGTCCAATTCTACATGTACCATAATAATTACAACTCTCTCATCCAATTATGTGTTCAGGAAATTACTTTAATGTATTTTCTACTTTAAAGTGATATTAATTGTGGCTATATACATACAACTTTATTGATGGGAGAAATCTTGAATTCCCTAATTTAGACTTTAGTTTTGATGTTGTTCATGAATTATATAACATTCTTGGTAAGAATACAAGGATTAAAAATTTGTATTTGCTTACTTTAATACTCATATATATATTCTAACATGCTGCACTTTACATTATTCTTCCACCAAGGGAGGAGATTTTATACATAAACTTATCACTGTGAACAGAGGAGGCAGTTCTTCTGACCACAAAATCTATGCCAACGCCAAGTTTCTATCAACCTGCAACACGATTTCTCACAGCTCGTCGTCTGCGCAAGAGCGGCAGGCTAAGAGATTGAGTGCCTCCTGTCTTTGGGCGGCTTCGTGCGGCCTTTGGCTGATGGTTTGCCATCGGAACGCATGAAGAAGGGGGAGATGAGCTTCCTGGATAGAGAATTGATCACCGACTTCTTCGGCAACGGAGGCTTGCCCGAGGTCGCTGCCGTCTGGCCGGAAGATTTCTGGGCCTCGTTCAGCTGCACTCGCATCTTCATGATCTGCAGCTTTAGCTCATCGTTCTCTCTCTGCAGGCGAGACAGTTCGTCCGGCGGCGCAGCCGCAGCTTGGTATCTGGACCCGTTTCGGCTCGACTTGATGGACATGGCAGGGGATTCCTCGCCCGTGAAGGCTCCTGCGCTCATTGCGCCGCCTCCGCTCATTGCGCCGCGGTACCGTTGCTGTTCGTAGTGAAGAACCTGCACCACTATCTGCGCTGGGAGCCTACTGTTCTGAGCGGCATGCGCGCAAGCCTGTCTGGACAGCTTATGGCAATCCATAATGCTGCACACCTTCTTCCTCTCGGCTTCGGTCAGAGATGAATGAGCCTGTGATCAAGTGGATTCAGATGAATTCTGTGACTATTTAAGTTTAATAAACTGGAGGAAAGATGATCAAATTCTATGCAACATATTCGGCGGTTCATCTATCAAGAGAAATAAGAATGCTGCACTGAAAGTTCCAAATAAGCAATCAATCAATTCTCGGTAGAATTGTTAAGTACTTTGAATCCAGAAAAGTTGAATCTCAAACCAGTTTCATTACCTTTCTACGTTCTGTATTCTATTAGGACTTATAAACTACTTTGTAATAACAAAAAAGAAACCATACGGATGTCAGATCTCAGAGGCAATAATATGTTGTAATATATCTCCATGCACCTCAGTCAGCATACTCCAGCTATATATCTTACTGATACTTGAATATTGTCAAGTTTTTACGCGAATTGTGAACATGCAGACAATGTCTGAGTACACACGACAAACGAACAAACTCAAAGTAAAAGGAACTGTTGCATATGATAGGAACTAAACAGATCAATATATGTAGCTGCATGAGGGATGATAATGGAATTTAGAACATTTGCCAAGGACAGGTTTATACCTTGAGATATATATCAATTGCTCTATACATGCCATCTTCGTTCAGTCTCGGTTGTTCTGGGATCACTTCTGCAAGGCTAACAAATTTAGCGACTGACAAGTTCGGATCAGAAGCAATTTCTGAGAGATAGCTCTCCATTAACCCTCTGACTTGCTCTAAATCGCTGGATATCGATGAGGCGAAGTCACCATCGACGTTATAATCAAAGCGAGTTCTTTCAACTTCATGATCAAGGTAGTTAACTAAGATTCTTTTAACTGTTTCGACATCAAAGGTTGTGTCATCACTGATGGAAAACGTAGGGATTAATAGATCATCTAGCACTGCCTGGCCTAGTTGCAAGCTTAGCCTCTTCTCAAGATCAAGTCTGCAAGCTACTGTGGTCTCAAGATATATTGATGCCCTCAAAAGCAATGACAGAAAGCTGACAGACATTGCATTTTTTGCCGTCGGCAAAAGGCTAACAATTGTTTCCAGCACTATCCTCTTCTCATGCTGTTGCTTTGCCTCAATTTTCTTCAGTCTCCTCCTTCCGAAAATTTCCTACATCGAACTATCAAGTTCAATCAATTGTAAAATTACACGCCAGGAACCCCTGTAAGATTCTTATTTGTAACATTTTAAGATAGTCAAGTATCCTTCCATGTCTACAAATCAATCTACTCGTGTGGAGCAAATAAAGATAATTTATACCAATATGATGCCGTAGTTGAGTGAGAAAATTTCCTTATGAGCTGCCAATTGCATTCTTGTCATAAATTTGGTTTACAAGATTGTTTCAGGCAACAAAACACGAACTTGCAAGAATCATGAATTTAAAGAGTGTAGCTCACCAATCCTCGGAGAGACTTCTGTGCATACAGCATGATTATTGGTCCAACAGCATACTGTTCAAAGCCCCTGGCCTTCATTGCCATGAGCACTCTCTGTAATGTTTCGACCCTGAGTGCTGTCAACTCCTCCGCCCACCAGTCAGCTGTTTTAGACTGTTGGTGTGAAGACCTCAAGCTTCCCTGACAGTCTTCGTCCGAAAGGAGTTGGCTGTCGTAGCAGGCCAAGTATGCTACTGCATCAATGCACCTGCTTACCAACTTTATTTCCTCAGATATGGGAAGGAGGTCCTCTGATTTGTGCAGCACAGTGACCGCACCCGAGATGTTCATCAGCACAACTTCTTCCAAGTAGGCTTCCAATCTGCTTATGAGATTTCCAACGGCATGGTCGTCAGTCATTTCAAGGTACTCTGCAGCACATCGCAGAGCAGCGACATTCTCCAACGTGATCTCAAAGTTTACCCCATAACAGAATTTAGTCACAAGCTCAAACGCCTCGGGTCCACCAGGGAAGTTAGGAATTTGGATGAGCGAAATGCTATGATCATTGATCTCCGATATCACCCTTCGTATGTAGCCACATTTTGAGATCAAAGGGAACTGCAAGGAGAGGTCGTTTGAGCTGATCAGTAGTAAATTATGCATGTTTACGAACCATGGGATGTTTACAAGAAGCACGACAGCTGAATATCCAGGATGACTGATTCAGTCTCTTACATGACATATTAGAATCAGAAAAAGAAGCAATAAAATATCAACTACTTGAATGCATAATTTAATTGACTCAGGAATTAACAATATTCTGAGGGAAACTTTTGATGCTGATACCATAAACATGTGTATCCTTATGCTTAGCACAGAAACATGATGAAACAGTTAAGACTAAGGATTTCTTGGAACATTTGGAAACAGTAAATTAGTAACAGTATGCGAGTCAAGATAGAGTCATATACACTGCTCTCCATTACCTTGTGCAAGGAGAAATTGGCATCGCCAACCTGGACGGTAACATCTGTTGGGATCTCCTGAGAAGAGATCCTGCATAGGAGTAAAGAACCACCTCCATGAAAGAAACGCCAAAGAGTAGAAAAACATATTGTGGTAACAGTGTCAGAACCGAAGTAAAAACCAAAAAGTCCATGCAGATGACAGTACGGCAAGCAAAAGAAACAAGACAATAGAATTGCATCAACCAACAATAGCTATAACAATACATCACTGGAGCAACAGATTGAGAGTACCAGTCACTAGTTCTCTTCATCGCAGCGGAGAGCGGAAGCTTCCTTTTGGCGAAGGCGGCAGATTGTGCTTCGGCCTCTAGATGAGCCCCCAGCATTCCTGTGGCTGCTAATCTTTATGCCTTCCTTTCTTATCTTCTCGAGCATGCTCTCTCCTCTCCTTCCACTGCCTTCGTTCTGATCGCATTCATGCCATCATCAGTTGAGGAGTGATTCAAACTTTGATGGCGCTCTGTACTGAAAGATGTGGTGAAGGTTCAAGGCGCCACTCCAAGCACAAATCATCTGTTTCACTGTCCACACTTTATGTCTGTTTCCCTGCATTTGTCTCATTCTGTAGTTGTATTTATTTCCAAGTCCTGACCCCTACAATGATCCCAAATAAGTGTGAGTTCTTCAGGTCCACACACAAAGCAGCATTCCACTTTTAACCTCTACTTTGAGGATAGCCGAGAATTCTGCTCTCCTATTACGACCAGGAAATGCATGGTAGATTTTGTCTGAAGCGTATAAAAGCCAGCAAAACATGGAAAACTTTTTTTTCTTATAGCACTGCCAAGAATTCTCGTTGAAGTTAGAATTTAATCTGATACATGGGTTGAATGATTCAAATACTGTGTGACTCTGTCTCTGTAAACATTTGGTTCCACAAGCCTTCCCTTGTAGAACGCATAGCATGTAACAGCAGAAAGTGTTTCCCTCCCTTCTTCCACACAGGGAATGGGCTCTGGAGCATTTATGCCAGAGAATAACGAAGAATCGAACAGTGAAGGACAACCCATGATCCAACCAGAGAACCTACAGAGACAAATCACTTCAGAGAGTTACAGACACAGACGTTGCAATCCATTCAGGGATTGTTTCAAACAAGGCAGAAAGCGACGGAAGTGCTGGGATGAACATGAAGGCATTATTAGGTTCCGGTGGCCCTTGTTCATTATTTTTCACTCGTGTTTTCATTTTTGTATTTGATTCATGGCCGGCAATTCCATAGACGAGTTCGTGACCCAAGTCTGGAATTTGCATAAATTTATGAATTAGACTTTGTACCAGCGTAAATTTTGCAGAACTCCTCAAAAAAAAAATGTCTCCTTTACTTTGTTGCGATCAAACAGCCTCGGCTCAACAGGGGGAACTACTTAAACTTTGTAATAAGAAGATATCACATTTCAAAATGTCAAAGCAATGAAATAAGCAATAAGCAATATTTAGTAAGTAAAGATGTTGATAAGTAGTTGAATAGCTCAATTTTAAAAATAAGCCATATTTGGTAATAAAAAATCTTATAAATTTATTTCAATTAAATAATTAAATATTATAACAGAAATATATATATATTAACAAAAATTATATATTCTAAAAGAAAAATAGCGCATTCATTGATCATTTTTTTCTCTCATAAAATAAATGGGATCCCCCAATTTTTGTATTTATAAGTACTTATCAAATTTTTTACTTTCCAACTAGGAAGAAAACTTGAAAATTGTTTGGAAGTAATTTTGATTAACTCGTAAGCTTAGCCAAAAAGTTCCTAGCTATTGGATTGGTGTTTTCAGCAAAAAATATGATTGCCTCGATGTACCATTTCTCGCCCTTACTACACAACAAATCCAAAGGATCCCTTCAAAGTTGTTTGGCTGCTCGAATCGAATGAAACTAGCCAGCTCCAACTATTTTCGTCGGACGATGTGATATTTGATGAAACTTCTATTGAAACCCGAGGTGAGAACCATGACTCACGTGATCTTGCTTCCATCTCCTAGTTCTTTGGTGGAACTAAGAATAGTTGATGTTTCTCCTTTTTTTTTCTATTTTTTGTTGACTTGACCGTTACTTTTTTCAATTTCATTTTTTTCTTTCCCTATTTTCTCTCTCTTACATTTTTCCCACAAAACAATTTATTTTATTTACCAATCATTTCATAAAAAATAATATTTTATTAAATATAATTTATAAAAAAATGATCTTTTATATTTTAAATAATATTTTTTAATTAAAACATTTCTTTATATTTTTATTAATTAACAAAAGTATATTTTATTTTATAATACTTATTTTATATTTCAAACACTCACTAAAAATTAATCTATCATATCTACATTTTCATATCATATCAACTACCTAGTTCTTCATCATAACGTTTCACTCTATCAAACACACCCCCAACTACTCTGTCTAATTATTCACGCGAAACTCAGAATAATCATGATTCCACTATTCAATTGTCACCTTCGGGAATATGCTCCGGGGAATCATCGTGATATGCACACCACTAATAAAGATAGCCAAAAAGTAATGTAGTATGCCCTTAATAACATGATGAGAATTTTCAAAGTAGTCTTTACCAATAAAGCAACTTTGTGATAAAAAAGAACTCTAAAAATTAAAGAACAAGTAAAAAAGCAACCATTGTAGTTGAAATTATCTTCATGGCTAAAGTTAAAAGTTAAAGAATAAGTAAAAGCAACATTTATGATTGAATTATAAGAAAACATAATTGATAATTTAAATTATTAATATTGATAATAAGAAATTAATGATATGAATAATTATTATGAATAATTAATTATTTATCATTAATTACTATGCTTATGATTAATCATAATTGCTTATATATAATTATTCATAGTATGGATATTTATTATGAAGATTGATATATGGTTCATATTATTATCTATGAGTGACTCTATGTACTAATTTATGCTCATTCAATTTTTTATAATTGGATCCATATAAAATAAATAAGATAACAATGGTGAGATGACTCATGACCTCTTTGACGATTGACATATATGGACATTCATAGTGATCTAATATTCTATAGATGTAGGTTCATAAGTCTTAAGTAATTGGATATTGTATAGATTACTTTTGCTAAAATCAAAATAATTATATAGTTTGATTTTGCTCATGTGAAGTTGTTGTAATTAACTCTTCTACTATCAAATATGTTGACTCATCAAAGTAAAAAAAAAGAAGTAGGTCATAGAATTGAATAGTGCCATTAGGTAGGTGAATCTTGGGGTGACACCAACTTGCCACCTTTCAATCCGAAGCTACGTTCAATCATGTCCAATCCCTAAATCCTTGGGTTCACCATCTCCTTTGCGTTCCTTGATATATATATATATATATATATATATATATATATATATATATATATATGTGTGTGTGTGTGTGTGTGTGTGTGTATGTGTGTGTGTGCGCGTGTGCGCGCGTGTGTGTGTGCGTGTGCGTTGGCTCATGTGAACACAAGGTGACAATTAATCTTGCTTCGCTCGATTTCCCAACAATCGCATCGTTGGATCCGTCAATGATGATATGAGACTCTAAAACAAGCTAAAAAATTAGGCGCTTGATGTCAGTGCGCAAGTTCGCTCTTATTATCACAATTGTCGACTATCATGCCATCATCGAAGAAAGATTGATTGACAAGGTCTTAGAGGTTTTCCTTGCAAGTCCCTAGGATGAACTCCATGGTTATTATTAGCGAGGTGGAGGATTGTGCTGCCATCGATGCAGAACATTTGGTAGAGCATGAAACGCTCGGTGGGCTTGCAGAGGGCCAACAACTTGGCCACGTCAAAGTCGGGCATGGAGGCGGCGTTGCTGTTGCACACCACAAGTTGAGTGACATCTAAGGTAGGCCATCCTCAATCCTTGACTGCCTTCTTGGTGGCCTCCGCGTTGAGCAAAGCGACCACGTCGACATCCAACATATCTTGCCAAACATAGAATGACTTGCCAATGTGGGTGATGATGTTGGGGTTTGTTTTATGGCTTCGTCGGTGAGAAACTTAAGACTCTTCTCGATCGAACTCTTCTCACTTGAAAGAAGAAAGAAAAAAGAAACAAAGTGATCAGCTATCATTATAACCTTACAATTATTATTTGTGCCACCACTACAAGAACAACAAATAAAATTTGTGAGTATGACCGACTGCCACCACCATGACTCTAATGGACACCACCCACTGCGCCCTCGCCAACGACAGACATCATCTCCTCTTCCTTCACCGTGCCATCTCCCTCTCTCTCGACTTGCTCTTCTCCCTCCTCATACTTATCATCTCCAACGTACCTTCACCACTTGGATATTGATAAGGGATATCGATTCTTTACGGTCATCTTATTTAGCTGTCTATAATCAATGAACATCCTTATTGAGTCATCTTTCTTCTTCACAAATAGTACTGAAACTCCCCAAGATGACACAGTGGGTCGAATAAAATTCAAATCAAGCAACTCTTATAATTGCTTCTTCAACTCCTCAAGCTCAATAGGCATCATTCTATATGGAGGAATGAAGATTGGTGTTGTACATGTAATCAACTCTGTTTTAAATTCCATCTCTCTTTGTGGTGGTAAACTAGACAATGCCTCGGGGAAATATAAGAAAACTCCTGAACAATAGGCAACTCTTCAAGCTTAGGTGGCTCACGATTTAAATTATGAATATGAGCTAAATAAGCATCACACTCTTCAAATAGCATTTTTTTGCTACCATAGTGGATATCACATAAGTATGTAGCATCATCCTATCACCTCTAAAAATTATCTCCTCACTACAAGGTAATGTCAATTTCACTTCCTTAGCAAAACAATCCACCATTCTAACAGGAGAAATCCCCTTTATCTCATTAATGCATGTAGGTACGGATAACGCTTAGGCTCGATAGTGGTGGCTTCATGACGACGACAATTGCACATGTATCGGTCGAGCCCATGGCCCAAGTTATATTATGTAGTCTTTTATGTTGATGTTGAACTCCTTATATGAGTCCATGATGTTATTTGTTTTATGTCGAACCCTACGTTAGGTCCATGATGTTAGAGTCTATCTGGTCCATGGGCTAGTTGATGTAACCTGAATTTAGATGCTTATGAAGTCTTCCTTTGTGTTTAGGGTTGATTGTTTTCTATTTTATTATGTTTCAGTTGTAATGTTATATGAAATTAGGTTATGAAAAATCATGCAAATGTAGCGCCGCCTAGAGTTTGACCTCTAAATTGGGGTCTACTCTTGAAGGCGTTACAAATACAATATTTAAAAAGCCAATGGAGTATGTCTCTGAAAAAAGAATCTTTATGGATATGTTAAATTCAAAGAGCAATTGACAGTGTGAAACATGGAACAGCTGCATGTGCGATCGTTTGAAGAATCATAAAGAAGACTATACAACCCAGGAGCAATATTATATGCTCCTGAGCGCCATGGGAGCGTGAACCACGGACGTGAGAGTGACCTCAGGGTGCCGGCGAAATCAGGATGCATGTTTGAAGATGAGTTATCAGTATTGCTTTTAGACTTTGAATCCTACTCTTATGAATAAAAAAAAATTTAAAATATAAAATAATTAAAACAATTTATTTATTCAATAAATATTATGTTGATATATATGTTAATTAAATATTGATCATTAATATTTTATTCATATTTTCAAATCTAATATATACTTTTATATCATATGAAATACAATAAGATATATTCTCTTAAAAATATTAAAATAATAATAGTATATAATATTTGATCTTAATGAAGTATAATATTTTATTTAAATGAGATATAATTCTTAGTATATATTAAGTGTGATAATGAAATTTAATTTTAATGAAATATAATACAGAAATAGATTCATAACACAACATTGATAATATTGAATTATTAAAAGGTATTACAAATTTAAGAAAGTGAGAATAACCTGTATAATATATAAAAATAAAATAGTTAAATAACTTTTCCTTAAGATTATTTTGTTTATTTTTATTTTTTTATTCGAATAGATAAATTTGTACCATTGTCTCATAATCACACTGCTATAAATTTGGTATAGATCTACATCTGGACGTTTTCTTTTCGAATGATCATAAGATTGTCTTACTACTCGGATCAAAATCCTGATAAAGCCGGCGTTATTATATAGAAACCAAGGTCTGGATATATCATAATTGTTACATGTCCTAAGTTCCCACTGCCCTGACCATCTGAATTCAAAGGAACTCGATTAATCCTACATGTTTTTGTATGGCTTAGGATCCCAAGTCGCACATCAGCATAACAGGAACTTTTTGTAGGAACTTTTGTTTCTTTTGATGCAAATGAGAAAAGAAGAAACCACTACATGCATGTCAAAAGAGAGGAGAGTGGAGATATTACTTTTCTCAAGATGGAGAGCCAACACCATTTCATTATCTGCTAGTAACATTCTGCCAAAGTCGTCACCATTTCTTGCGCACGATATACAATTAAACCTCCAACCAAAGTTACCAAAACCCAATCGATATCTCCCCACAAGAACCATGCATGTCGTTCTTTTTTTCTTTCTTTCTTTTCGGAAAGAAGCCACCAAAAAGCTCTACAAAAGTATATATAAACAGCTTGGACGCATGGTTCGCAGGTATGCATGCGTGACCAACAACCGATCACAAATAAAGATCACAAAAGGTATCCAAAAGAGAGAAGATTTAATCATGGCCCTTTCGTGCTCCAAATCCGTCCAAGAGTCTTGAGAGATCCGCCGCCATGCATCACGGACGTGCATGCAATCCATGGCCGTCTCCGTCGATCCGATCGAGTACACGACCAATAGTAGACATATCACTCTTCTCGTTGCCTTGGCGATGAAATCAGTTCTTCCAACCATTCAAAAATCCTGCCTCTCGGCCATCTTTGCCGCCTTCGCCGCCCCCCTGCTTGTGTCATGGCTGTCGCCGTCTTCATCTTTACTGCTCGATCGACGTACGTCGGCATTGCTCTTCCTGCAGCTCGAGAGCATTCTTTTCTTTTTTCATGTAAAGAAAAAGCCACCTCAGGCCGGTTCAAGAAATGTTCATGATGAGTCGTCCACTGTTCCAGTGAAATCAAAAGATTTGTCTCTTTAGCTTGGGCATTGAAAGTTTTTGCATACGTAACCCATATCAAAAGGAGATACCCGTGGACTTCCTACACTGCACAAAAATGGCAAATGCTAAACCTTTCAAGTCACTAGCGTCAAGCATCAAGCCACCTTTCTTCAAGTCCTCCATTAAATATACAACACTTCACGGACGAGCCGCTGCGCTTGCCAGTTTATGCGGTCATCGATGAAATTTCATTGGCAACTGATAAAAATGATCCTTCGTTACTTAGTATAAACTACTGATCTTGGCTCAAGCAAAAAGTTTCAAGCAATCGTCTTTCTTGCACTATTCATCTCCACGCATGACCAACTGCTAGCTAGGTGACATCGTGACAACGCCGCTTTGCCTTCCTTTTTTGAGCGTTCGCGACCATCGTCGATAAGGTTAAATACAACAATTGTTGTTAACTCTGTTAGTCCTATCCATTTCTTTCGCCCAGAATTCAAATTAACTTGATTCTACACGATTTTATCTGTTCTTAGGCTCATCGATCATGAAAAAGAAGGAACTTTTATTAAAAGAAACTTTTGTTTCTTTTGATGCAACAAATGAGAAAAGAAGAAACCACTACATGCATGTCAAAAAAGAGAGGACATTGTCCAACCAAAAAAGGACATCACTTTTCTTGTGGCCACATGTAATATTACGTGCCAAAGAGGGAGTAAACAATTTGTCATAAGATAGGAGAGCCAACGTCAACTGCCCTGGATATAATGTACTTTTAAGTTTTTGAGTATGCATCATTTCATCATCCGCTAGCACCATTCTGCCATATGCGTTCTTGTGCATGAGCATGATATATAATTAAATTTCCAACCCAAGTTACCAAATGCAATCATCTCCCCTCACAAGAACCATGTCGTACAATTTTTTTTCTTTGGAAGAAAAGCCACTTAAAGATAGCTTGGACGCGTAGGCCGCATGCATGCATGCATGCGTGGCCGATAAACTGATCACAAAGAAAGATCATAAAACTAACCAAAAGGGAGAAGATATAATCATGGATTCGGCCATTTTGTGCTCCAAATCCGTCCTAGAATTCGGATGCGATCCGCCGCTCACGGCCGTGCATATCCATGGATGTTTCCTTAGAGCTGAGGACACCCCAACGGTAGACTTGTCAAGTTCTCGTTGCCTTTGCAATGGTCAGTTCTTCCAGCCATTCGAAAATCCTGCTCCTCGGCATGCTTTCGCCTCTTCTCAAGCTCGATCCTATACACTCCTCCTCTCCTTTGCTTCTCGCCGTCGCGGCCTTCGGGGCCGGCATCGGCTCTGCCACGTCCGGCGGGCACCTGCTGCAGCTAAATACCAAGTCGAACACCCGCGCGCCGGCCATCTTTGCAACCTTGCGTTCCAAGCCCCTGCTTGTGTCATGGCTGTTGCTGTCTTCATCTTTAATGCTAGCCGCCTTCTTTACCGCGCGATCGACGTCGGCATTGCTCTTCCTGCCGCTCGTGCCCCCGCTGCTCGACCTTCGGGACCTTACATCCCATAGTTCGATCTCCGGGGCTTTGGCGACGCCGAGCCGGAAGATCACCCACCCCGACGTCGGCGCCGTGCTCGTGCTTCTTCGGTTGCTCGTGGCCTTGGCCCTCCTGACTTGCGGCGTCGGGCTCGGGTGGGAGTAAAAGTTGTTGGCTAGCGACAGTTGCGGTGGTGGCTCGCAGGTGCTGCTCGAGCGACTGCTGGACGACTGGCTCCTGCTGACGCAACTGCTGCTCCTGCTGCTTCCTCTGCTGCTGCTCCGGCTACTATCCAGGTCCAGGCTGGAAACGGAGGCACCGGAGTTCCAGTCCATGGAACCCGATCGACTGGCCCCGAAGAGGCCGCTGTTGGAGCTCACGGAGCAACGCAGCGGGAGCAACTGTCCCTGGAAGAAGACCTCGTCGGCTGCGCACATGTCGGCCTCCTTGGCCTCCGAAAGGAGGCCTCCGCCAAATGCCGTCCGGAATTCGAAATCATCGGCGACTTTGTCGGCATCCTTGTGCTCGTCGGCGCTCACCTCGCAGTCTGCAGTCACCGGGAAGTCAGAGAGGGACAAGGCCTCTTCTTCTTCTTCCAGGGAGCTCTCCCTTGTAGTCGTACTCTCTCGTTGCGCCATGGCTCAGTTTCCTCCGTCTCTATGCAGCTTGCCGTAGGAAGGGGATCAGAGAGGGAATATGTCGATGGATGGACAGGTACAGAGGGGTGGCATCCCATCAGATCATATATACGAAAATGTGAAAGGGCTTGGGAGACAGGAAAGCGATGCAAGGCCTGCCGTATTCCACAGTTGCGAGACATCTCGATTGCCTGTGGGGGCCCCCTGTGTTTCTCTGGACGAGCCCTTTAACTTTGCCCTCGCATGCCGCATCCTCTTTTAGGTAGCTCTCTGATCACATGAATCCATTAGTTGTTTGCTCAAAGGGACAGAGAGCCTCAGAGGTGGCATGTTGGAGGTTCTCCGTGGGTGCCTTTTGTTCCTTTCCTCTGTTAGGTTGGATTCTCATAATTGATGGAGTTAGCTAACCATTTCTTTGGTATTGTTGTGTGGAATAGTTAAAGAGAGAGAGAGAGAGAGAAAGAGAGAGAGACTGTTAGGATGAATGATTGATCGATTGATTAGGAGGAGGAAGCATTTTTAATGGAGTTGATGCATTGGCATTTGGATGTGTTTTTTGTTTGGAGGTCTTGTTACAAATTAAACCTTCAACTTGGGTCTCGTCTTCCTCTTGCCTTTTTCCCTTGGCTCCTTGGACTCATGGGGGGACATGTTGGGGACATGCCTTTTGCCTCTACTAATCAATTGCTCATGCAGGAGTCTACTTTTAACTCTTACGTACTCTGTAAAGACAAAAAAAAAAAAACAAAGAAAGAAAGAAAGCGTTTAAATAAAAAGGTTTTGGACCTTTGGTGTTCCAACAGCATAACACAGCATATAAATGAAACGAGAGTCATATGGCCATCCAACAAAATTACTAGCACCCATCCGTCGCGTTGCCTGTTGGATCTTTGGTCTGATACATCGCACCTCTTGGACGCTTGTGCCCTGTGAAAATGGCGTACAGTTCGCAGTGCTGGAACTTTAGGGGGATCGCCAGGACGAAGTCCCTTGGATTGCATTAAGGACGCTAATTAGCAATTAGCAGTGCGTGCGTGTGCAGACGATGGGACTCTTCTCCCAGTAGGTAGAATTGTGCTGTCAACCACCCCATTATATTTGCTTAAAGCTAGCTCTCTCTCTCTCTCTATATATATATATATATATGTATATATTATATAAAAAGTTCTCGCCCTCTCTCTCCGACTTGAGTTGTGTATGCATAATGCATCATAATATATATGTGTTTTCTTGGGGTCTAGATCTCAACGTGATGCGATTCCATTTCACTTGTCATTTCCTGGCACCTTGTCGCGCGAGGGGATATTTGCTGAGGGTGAGAAATGAAATCTGAAACCACATGATGATTTTGGGGGACAGAATGCATGACAGAATCCTCTATGAGGTACCATTAATTGTTCATGAGTACGGTTTTGGAAAAATGATGAATAATAATAATTGGACCTGCATGCCGACTCTGCATTTGTAATATAATATATATCGTTCTCTTGCTGGTTTTGGCCGCGATCGTGGCTCGATTTCGGTAATGATGTTTGAGAAGACAAAATTGACTAGATCCTTTATCATGCATATCGATTACTTGTATTTGTACGTATAGGCATATGTCTCCGTGGTCTCATTTGGCTTATCGATTATAGTATCGATAATTATTTAAGTGTTGAAGTTGATTTTAAAATATAAGCATATACGTATTTGGATACATAGACTAATATTATTATTATTATTATTATTATTATTTGATGATGATGATAAGCATATATACATAGACTAGTAAGAAGAAGAAGAAGATGATATGTATTATTTGATAACAAAATTAGAAATAAGTTATTTTTATAATAAAATAAAAATATCTTTCAAATTTATAAACATAAATGATGATACAAAGGTACAAAAAAGAACAAAATATATTTTTATATGATGAAAATGTTTAAAAATTTTGAGTTATGATGATAAGTTATCCATTTTGACAAAATAAGTATATATATATATATATATATATATATATATATATATATATAATCTAAGATGTCCCGTTTATGTTTCTTTACTTATAAGAAGACGAATAAGTGTTTATATTTTTAAATATTTGTTTACTAAACAAAAAAGTAATTTATAAAGTTTGACATTCTGAAACACCACCCTAAGAATAATATAATAGTATCTTCGATATGGAAAAAGATCACATGATTTCCCTTCAAACAGGTGCAACCAAAACAATGGACTGGAAAGCAAAGCCCATGTTCTTTCCTTATTTCTGAAATTATTTTCTATTATTTGTGTGTGTGTGGGTGGGGGGTTATTACTGCAACAATTAACAAGGTCACTCGAGCCTGACTTCCTGTAGCTGATTTTATTTTTTACATGTCTATAGATATTTCCCTTTTCCTACTATTTGAATTTGCAACTCAAAAGAAAATTAGGACTCCAATTTTTATTGTTGAAAATAAATTGCAACAAATCTTAAGAATGTAAATTCTAAAGTTTAACTTTCATGAATTTTCATAGACGATTCAAAATGTAAGATAAAATGGTATGTAAAAGAGATGATAATTTTGGTTTTTCAAATTTTGGCTCATACTCCTATTTACTTTCTCTTATTGGTTCATAATAATAATAATAAAAGAAAACGACTATCGCGTGGATTACTTTCCATTCTATTTTTTTCCCAAGTGGCACTTGATTTCACAAGGTAAAGGTATCGGAACTTTTAGAGTTGCAAAAATAATATGATATAAAAAAAATTAGTTGGAAAATGGTGATATATCAATGCAAGGAATGGAAGAGAATAAATGCATTGTGGATAGCAAGCAATCCATGGAATTGTTTAATGGAGAGGGGCCATGTATAGTCACAAAATATTTAGAGTTAGCGTGATGCTTCAAGACAATATCACTGTGTTTGCAAATGAATTATTGTTCTTAAATCAACAAATTAGTTTGTTGTCCATTTGGATTAAGTGAAATTTATGATGAGAAAAAATAGATGTTGTAGATTAATTTTAATAAGTGTTTGAATAAAAAATAGATAATATAAATATAAGATATAATTTTTAATTCATAAAGTAAAAAATATTTTTTATTAAAATCTATTAGTTAAATGTAATAAATTATTTTTACTAAATTATATTTAAAAAAATATTAAATTTTTTTATGAAATGATAGGTAATCAATAATACTAAATTAATCTTTTATAAAAAATATTTTATATTTAATAAATAAATTATTTTATATAAAAAGGGAAAAAAAGAAAATATGGTAAAAGAAAAAAAGATTGAAAAGCAAAAAAAAAAAAAAAACACAACCCGTAAAAAACTGATTTAGCAACTGACGTCACAAAACATATTGAACAAATAGATTACCTTATAATCCTCAAATGTGACGTAACTAGAAAAATGAAGTAAATTTGAATTAAATTTACTTTATAATATTCCACCTATTTTTGTGTTTTGTGATGAAGGCCCCCTGCCACCATAATTTTCCATTCTCCAAAGAAAACCTTTTTCATAATGCGATATAAAAAAATAATTAGTTAGAAAATGATGGGCCATGTATAGTCACAAAATATTATGCTTTTGGACAATATGATTGTGTTTGCACGTGAATAGTTGAATCGACAAATTAATTTGATATCTATTTGGATTGAGTGAAGAGCAGAAAAAATAAATGTAATTGATGAATTTTACTAAGTATTTGAATAAAAAAGATAATGTAAATATAAAATATTTTTTAATTCATAAAAATAAAAAAATATTAAAAATATATTAGTTAAATACAATAATTTTTTTACTAAATTATATTTAACAAAATATTAAAATGTTTTATGAAATGATAGGTAATAAATAATATTAAATTAAACTTTTATAATAAATATTTTATACTTAATAAATAAATTATTTTATATAAAAGGAAAAAAGAGAAAATGGTAAAAGGAAAAAAAATTGAAAAGCAAAAAAAAAAAAACAAAAACACAGCCCGTGTTCTAGCCAAATTATCGAAATAAGTGATGGTATATGGAATTTTTCCAATTTATTGAGTAAAAAACCGATTTAGCAACTGACGTCACAAAACATATTGAACAAATGGATTACTTTATAATATTCAAATGTGACGTAACTAAGAAAAATGAAGCAAATTTGAATCTAATTTTGTTGGGGCCCACTCTAAGAAGAATGAGCACCCTCTAAAAATTGGCGTATGCTGCTTTGAGTGGCGTGCACACGGTATTCTTTAGTAAAAGGCGAAAGAATAGTTCGCTTTGTGCTCACCACGCAGCTGCGTGATTTCAAATGGCCGCAGCCCACGACTTAATATAGCCACTAGGCCTGCTTGCTGTCTCTGCGTCTAGCATGTGGGACTAAAATACAGTCGCTTCCATTTCACGGGCGTCGCAGCTCTACAATGCAGTCTATACTTCTAACTCTTATGCTTCTAAAACAATTTCTCTACGAATTTTATACTTCCAGGTACATTTTTTGGGGCTCCTTTAGGACATGTGTACTCTTTGATTGTGCACGTTTCCACTTTGATGAGTTAATTGAGCATTAAGCCCAGATGTATGTTACTTGAATAGTTGCCAAACCACATGCTTCCTGGTTGATTGGAGTTTCAAACTCATGGAATTGTCACTTGAACGCACTTGAGGATTGAATGTTTCCTTCATTTGGCACTTGAATAAGCACAGCTGATACTTGTTATGATAGGATAACAGGAAATTAATCTTCTTTGTGTTTTTTCCTTTTACAATTACAGGAAGTTTATGATATTTAAACTCAGCTGGCTCGAATTCTCTTGCCTTTTAAGCGCGAGCATAATCAACTGGATCTACTGGGGCTATTGTACAGGGAAAGCCATCACTTGTTCCGATATAATTGAGGGCAAAGAGGGAAGATTTCGTGAGACTCTGCTTAGTAAACGTGTCGATTATTCGAGACAATCTTCGCTTCGTGCTGCTGACGTGTCTTTTGCTTGAGATGGGTGCGCTAGGATGTCGAAGACACGATCATTCATATAAATTGAAGCAGGCAGGAAGGGCGCGGAAGCTACCGTCCCGCATTACTTGAAAGTCCGGATAAATTCCACTAGTGTTCATTCACAGACTATTTACACACGACTGGCTCCTACAATATATGGACCCAATTACCACCTGATTGAGAAAAAGACATGGAGTTGCATATTTAAGTTTCGCTTGAATTGGAACTGAAACAACCAGAGTGTGCAATATGCATAGTGTTATATGATCTAATAAAAAGATGTAATACCTTTAAATTATCGTATTACGGAATAACTGAATTTGAGCATTTCATCTCGAACGGTGCATATAAAAAATCACCATTCTTCAATTCACATTTGGTGAAATAAAAAAAATCACATATATCTGTTTCACATATAACTTACACCTTCATTAAAATTATGCTGATGAAATTATGAAAATATAACAAAATGATTTATATTTACTTATTTGATGCAATCCAGAATTTTTTTAAAAAAGTCAGATGGCCAGGCCCATTTGATTAATGAAGGCCCAATCTACTCCGATCTCAAATTGGCGCCTAAACGTCCCACTGCGCAGGTACACCGTACGCCAAAAGCTCCTTCTCGTTCCCATTAATCGTCCCGGTGACCGAAGCGATTTCCCAACCGCCCTCCACCTCCGAAGCTTCTCCAGACGCTCCGACCGGCGCCGCCACCACCTTCGCCGCCGATGGCAAAGAAGTGGCGTCGGCGTTCTAACGTGCCGGCGCCCCTCCGGCGGGCCTTCGGCGACCGCGTGCGTTCGCTGGAGTCGGGTATCGTATCGCTGCTCCCCACCGCGCCGCCCGCCTCCCCGGTCGAGTGCCGATGCTTCGGACGCCTTTGCCTCGGATGCGTGGGTTCCTCGCACCTCCGTCGGGACGACGACCCGCCGGAGTACCGTCGCCTCCTCGCCCGCGGCTTCTGCGTCCTCGCCCTCGACGCGCCGCCGCCGCCCCGCGTCTATCACAGCCCGAACGCGTCGATGGAGAAGGCAAGGGGTTTTCCCTTCTCGGCTCAAAGATGGCCCTCTCGTGTCTAATAGCTTAAATTGACAGTTCAGTTTGTAACATGGAATGGAGCACGTAGTTTCGCCTTTAAATATTCCCACTGTGCTTACGTGAATATTTTAAAGAGCTGTGAATGTTTTATATTTTTCCACTGTGCTGAAGAATTCTTATGCATGCAGGTGATCAGAAGGGCGGCCGACTTGATACCACACAAGGGACAGCTTACAAATGTGCTTTTGAAGAATTATAAGAATGTATTGGCTCGACTTATGCAACACGAGTCAAGTTGTTTTTTCTCATGTACTATTAAGCCATAGGGCACACCATTTTAATTCCACCGCTTTTAAGGTCCATTTTTTTTATTTATTACGGACTAGTTTTTATTTTTCAAGATTTAGCTGAATCATTGTCTAATTCCTCTAACATGTTACTCTACTAAGCGTGTGGTGTTTTATTAGTCAGCTGACTTAATGCAACGTATGAATGTGCATTATTCCCTTGTCTGATATTCCAGTTTATGCTGGTTGTAGGCTGAAGCTTATTTCTGATCATAATGTAACCATTGCTCGTATCTCATTTCATGGTCAGATATGTTGCAGTATGAAAGCCAAATCATTTTGTTTTTCTGCATGGGAACTTCTCTTGAGTAGAGTAAGCTTTTGAACTTGTCCTTCATGATGTTCTTCTTCTAGGTTATGGTCAAATCTGAGCTAATTGAAGAAAGTTATTTTTTTTGGGCGGTATATGCAGACTGGAAATCCTCTGATGATATTTCTTCTGCAGTTCTCTTCATTATTTATACCTATGCCAAATAAAAATCACTATCAGCTTACAGGGCCTCCACTTGATGTAGTTCTTAAATCTCTGGGGTCCTATGTTACCATGAAAGAGCGGCCATATGGTTTGGGGAACGTGGTAAGGTTTTCAGAATGCCTGATCTACTAGTTCATCTTACTGTTCTTGTTCCTGTAATTAATAACATGCTGCCTCAAAAAAAAAAAAAGAGCGAAAATCTCTTTAAAATTAGTTTAAGAAATCCTTTGGTGATCAGTTTGGATATCCATTATTTATAACTTTATTCACTCTTTTCATTTTGTTGCATCTTTCTATCTAAGACAAGAACATATTAATCTCTTTTAGTCTTTGCTAGTAAAGAAACCTTTAACTATTTAATTAAATGTGTATTCTTTTCTAATTTATCAGGATTCTAAATTGAAACGAAAAGTAACCACAAGAGATAGTGTTGTACCTTCAAGCTCAAAGAAAGAATGGACTGTTCCTATGCCATCTTGTGATGCTAAACCAGATAGTTCGAACTGTAGCTCGACTAAGAAGTCAAGAAGATGTGCCAGGTTGTTTAGTTGGCAACGTAAAAAGTCTAAAAAGGCAAAATTTCTTGATCATGATTTGTTTGCACAAGATGGTAAGGAGAGCTCAGGGACAAATTTCCAAATTACTCCTGACACCAATACAGAAAGTCAACAAAGTGAACCTGTAAAATCAGATATGTTTGATGTGACAACTGAATCATCCATGCTGAATGGTGAGAGATTTGTAGGCATGGTTCAACCCACACTTTCAAAAGTTTATAATGTCCTAGTTGATGACAGTTCAGATAGTTTGATTTCTGAAAGGACAGATGGTGGACAAATAATTTTATTACCAGAAAGTCACCATGACAAACCTCTATGTACATCAAATGCTGAATTTGAAAGGGGGTCAAATTGCCTTCCCATTCACTTGGCAGTTCAGTGTACGCTTTGATGCTTTTAGCTAAGATCCATTATGGAGTAGCTTGGTTATTTCTCATATAATTTTTTTTTTCAGATGATTTAAGGTGCTCAGAGGACCAGCATGATCTTCAAAATCAATTCGAGAAGGTTTGGTTATAAATTTTGGATTCATTTAATGTGTTTAACTCTGATATCTTGATGAGAAAGAAGTATCCCCTAACAAAAATTCAATTAGATCTGTTACATTTCGATGCACTATCATGAAAAAAAGCCAAATGACACTTCCATTGCTGAACACAAAGAAAAAGGAAGAAAGAATTAAAGAAATTTCAGTGCTAAAGTAAGCTCAGTGAGATATGGTAGGTGAGGTGGTTTAAAGGCAACTTTGTGAAACATTTTCATGTTATTAAACATTCTGAATCCATTATCTAGAATGTCTGTCCAGTTTAAAAGAAAATCATGTTCTGAACTAATTCAGAAAAATGTGTTGCTTTGAGCAGGATCCCCTATGAGCTCATAAAAGCTATTTTTGGTCATATGCATTGCATAACAGGCTGATAAGGAGATTTGGTGTAAGAATGCAAATGGTTATTCCATTTTTGGTGAGAAAGTGTAATAATTTTCCATTGAGCATTATCAATTGGTAAAAAAAATATGTTCTTCGTTTTAAAGATGAAGGGTGGATTCGTAGAGGTACCATAGTATTACATATAGTTGTTTACAAATCTCATGTTAGTGATCATTTTGGAGATCAGACATGCAAGTATTGTGTCAGGTTGTTTTTTAGGTCATGGTATATGTTTGCACTTAGTATTGAAAAGAATATAGAAAAGCTTAATTTTCTTGTATCTGAACCTTTGTTTTTTTATCAACTAATGACAATCCATCCATCTGAAAAAGGCGAGGATATTTTTCAGAGAAAAATTGCTGCCTCATTTTCATTGCGTTCTTGTCCATTTCATCTTGTTATAACCTAAAGACTTGCGTTCCGCTCTTAAGTCTGAACACATACCATGATCAAAGCAGACCCCTGACAGTAACATCTTATGCTTGATTGTTTTCTTTATCTGCTTGCAGAATACTTCCTTCTGTTTTTGTTGTAAGATGATACAATTTTTTGATAAAGTTCCAATTGGGACACAAATTCAGAGAAGCCGCATGCTTCACAACAGATTCTCATACTCCTCTGTTTTGCCAAGGGAACGTATCCTTTAATGGCTTCCACTTCATCTTCTGGAATTTCTATTTTAGCTGGGGAAGGGAGAAGAGATGGAATATTTCTTATGGTATTTCTATAATTTATTGTATTTTTCATTTATGATGGGCCATGTTACAGGAATATTTATCATCTTGACGGCTGTTATTATGTTTCTTCTTATGTATCTCTCCTTTTTTCTTCTCTGTTCCAACTGGTCTAATCCACGAATCCTTTCAGTTTGAATAATTGTTCGATCTAGTTAACGTATCTAATGTCTGATTCTCATACCTTGCAATTTCTTCTCATCTTGGTTAGACTGCAATCTGGAACTGGATTTAATATTGCTCTGCATGTGTCTATTTAATGCAAACCCAGATAACTTTATGCCATGAATCTTATATGATAATCATTCGTGACCTATATTAGTGTGCTATTTTGGGTTTGCAAGTCTGTTCTACTTAATTTATTTATAATTTAGGTTTCCTATTGCATACACATACACATGTTTTCGAGAAAAAAAGGATTGTGTAACTCAGCGAGGGGTTGCATGGATTCCATCTTTCAGATTTAATCTTAACTGTTGGATTAAAAAAGTTCTCAAAAAAATTGTTGGACCATGTGGCGTGACAGACTTCTCACCAGGGGCCAGGTGGACGCCCCACACACATCTTGTATTTTGTGCGGCGAGGCAGAGGAGGACATCACATGACATGTGGCAGTAGACGACATATGGGGGCTTTTTCCCACGATTTCTGAGACCGTGTCGCGGTCTTCCGAGTTTTGTCCCGATAGAGATAGATGTGGAAAGCGCCACTGGCACCTTTTTTGGCCGGTTCCTAAGCTATTTGGCTCTAGCGTAACTGGGTGATTTTTTGTAAGGAGTGATGTTACGGATTATACATCACATTTCCTTCTTTGGGAGTGGGGTTTTGGCTAGCTGATACACTTTTCGATACTTTGTTCTCTATTTGAGAGCCCACACTTTGTACATAATTATATATATATATATATACTTGGATGACAACCACAAACCCTGGTGATTATCCTTTCCTCTCTCCAAAACAAAGTACAAGTCCTAACAATTACATTCTCAAGATTTTTTTTTTTGTAATGGGAAAAGGATGCTACTGAGTTATGGTAGGCATTCTCAATAATTCAGCAAGATGCAACCACTAATATAGCTTACAGAATCCTTATATTTTGGAAAAAAAAAGCAAAGTGAAAAAACAATCAAATTTTTGCTTTATTTCTTTCAAAGCTCTAAAGATTCTAGGAAAACAAAGATGAAAATAGTGATGGTAGGCAAGGTTGTCAAAATCTCCTACGATTTTTTGATCTTACTATTCTTTATCGAATCTCGATCTTAATTTTGGTCACACGATTTTATGATTTCATCCAATCCTATACGATCTCATATGTTTAATATAACAATTATATATTAATCATAATAATAATTAATTTAGATGAAATTTAATATTTTTTCATTCTTATTATGTTTTGATATAATGTAGCTTAAAAATTATAGAAGTATGGCTTACTGAGATGTAATTTAAGGCTTGAAGACGGCAAGTTTATTAAAAATATATTTTATCTTTTAAACTATATTTTTATTATTAGGTAAGATTTTACGATTCTTGATTTGATTTTAAGATCTTCGATCTTGTGACCCTCTTATGATCTTACGGAAGATTTTGATCTTGACAATTTTGATGGTAGGACTATAATAGAAATCACATTGAAGAAATCAAGAGAGTAAGACAGAACATAAGCTATATGCCTATATTAGTTTAAAGACTATGTGGTTGCAGACTTGTTTGTCTAATGTGTACTTTTGTGGAATGATGAAATCTATGACAAACTTTTATTTCTTGTAATTGATATTATTTTGCAATTATTTCAGTAGTTAGTTCATTATCTTTCTCAGGAAGAGTTTCAAGTAGTTCATTAAGTGACTGGGAATTCTTATATCCTTCCACTGTGTCGCATGATGGTAGTTGGAATCTTTGTCAAGATAGGCTCAACTAATTGGACTTCCCTAGCAAATGGGGTTAAGCTAATTGTTTAAAGTACAGCAAGTCTTTGAGTGGTCAAATTTCTTGTATTCTCATTTTTCTTTGCTTTTTTGTTTTCAAAGTTGAATACCTGTGTATTTTGAATAATAACTGGTCTTTCTACCAGTGCGCATTTAAGTTGTTTTTGGAAGTGATGCACATTTATTTGTTCATTTTCCTATGCAATTTTTTCTTTTCAGTGCTGGGTAAGAGTTGGAAATAATTATAGGTTTCATAAAATTAATGCACAGGTTACTCTGCGAAAGCTACATATGGATATTTTTTTCTCAATTGAAAATTCCATTGTGATTGTCTTGCGAGTATTCATTCCCAGTTATTTTCTCCATTTGCTTTACCATTAATCATCTTGACCATATCCAGATATACTTAACAGTTTAAAGCCAAATGATTCTGGTGCAATTGTTCTTATGGAGCATATTTTTGGGTTGCCTCATGGATGGACAAATTTCCAAGGTCATGCTAATTCCAGTTGTCATTGTACTACAGCTTGTCCATGCTTGTAAGTATTGGGATTCAGAAGTTATGGCATCTGCAGTAGATTTTGTATGGTCGCATTGCATGGTTATTCATTTGCCACAGAAACTTCAAATATTATCATGTTTTTCAAGCACCATCATCGCTAAATTAAACAATACGAGTTAATTTAGAGGTAAATAAGACAAATTATATGTTAAATTAAATACATTTTCTCTCTTGATGATAACATCTCTAGACGTTTTTTTGCTACTAAAACATTGATAATCTTATCACACATTGTTGTTATGCCTTTAGTGACCTAGTTATAGAAGCTAGGCATATTCAAGCAACAGGTAGAATTTTTTAACTTCCTTCATCAGTTCTATGACTTGGTAGGGCTCACATTTATGGTTTCTATTCTTGTATTATATAAATATTTATTGTCTTCAAGCATTTTTGCTATCCTCCTGAAAAAAAAAGCATTTTGGCTATTATCTTTCAAGCTGTGGGTATTGATATGGGGAAAGTTTTAAGTGCCTCGGATATGAGGCATCCTAACAGGTTCAAGATAAACCTGTTGTGTAACAAGAACACAGAAGCACACCTCAATTTGGTTAAGAAAACAGAAAATAAACTTCAACAAATGACAAGATGGTGCAATCTTTTATAACTTGGGTAACTATGCTCTAGCACCAGATTCCAGCATCTAAAGTCACACAAGTTCTCAGTTTTAAAGATGATCGTTCATTGTGTAATGGTTCTTTATCCATCTTGACATCCCCCATCTACCCAACTAAAGCACAGGATTATTTCAGGTGCCATTTAATTCTGAGACTGCTCAAGTCTCTCATACGAAATGCCTCTCGCTGTCAGTACCGGAAATTGCTGCGCAAACATTGTATGGTTCCAAAACCGAAACATGATGGGACTGAGAGCTTAGAATCTGGGGTTTGTATGATCTCTGTACTGCTACTACTATCAATAACTTACTTGAAAACTCTTCCCTTCCCTCCTAAAGTTTTATAGCAGAATACGTTCCATAATCCATACTTTACTAATTGTTGCTGCCAAGTGCTAGCATTATGGTGTTTCAAGAAAGTTTTCTAAAAAAAAGGAACCTTATGATTGAACTCTGATGTGTTACAAAATGTGGAGAGCACATTTGAGTCTTTGTACTACACGAAACTATGTTTTCCTGATTTTTAACACTTGTACTTTCCCACAGTTGATACAAATGGGAGACACTTGTGTACGTTTCCCAGAGTTTTAATATAAATGGATGAACAGCTCCTCCTAGTCATCCTTTTTCCATAGTTCTAGTACAAACTTCACAAATGGTGGTACTTAGTTAATTCCCACACTAAGACATTGGAAAGATGTTTTGTATATTAGTGAACATGCCTTTGACCTCATAAGACGTGTTTTGCAAATTGGGTGGGCTTATAGTGCGTCCAAAGTGGAGACTACTCAAAAGGGCAAGAATTAAATGAATTGTATTGATGAAGGTGACACACTTTAACAAAAATTCTTCTTTTCTCTCGTCATCTTTCATTAGTTATAAATTAGGAGGGTCCTTAAAACAACCAACAGCAGTTACAGTTGGTATTTTTACAATTTGAGAACCTGTACGCATCATAATCCCCCATATGGATTTCGTTTCACTTTTGATAATTTTCTGTTGCAATATTAACTTTTTTAACATCATCGAGGAGCTCTTTAGGAATGAAATATGGAAAAAATAATGAAGAAAATTATCCATAAACGTGCTTGACACATGTGTGACACCGTCGTTCACCCATTCATTTAATTCTATCTTGTTGATCATTTTTTTAGATTTATGTATGCCTTCTTATCTGGCAATGTCAATCATGATTTCTTTGTAGTTCACTAAGGATTTTAGTTTATAATAATTATCTTCAATTTTGGTTAGGCAGGACACTTCTTCCTTTTGTGGGGAGAGGTGTCAGGCTGAAAGTGTTGTACATCATATATCTTTCCTTCGTTGGGAGTGGGGCTTTGATTAGGCAGGACACTTCTTCCTTTTGCCGCTCTCTTCCGGAGAGCTCTTACTTGTACATGTTGACATTTCCATATACATGGATGACAATCGCAACCCCAGGGGTCATCCTTTCTTCTCTCTCAAAAAAAAAAAAATCTTCAGTTTTGGTTGAGATTTTTTCTGTTATTATTTTCTGTCAATTTTCTGATTTCTGATAAGAGTGTTATTCACTAATTTGGGATTCATCCCTTGTACCTTCTTTTGTTCTTCCTGTGCAGGTGCTACAAAGAGACAAAATTAATATGCTAATGGAATTAGATCCTGGGTCCACGTACACATCACGTTTTATGTTTTCTGAAAATCATTTACAGATACATCAGAAACATAAAGATAATTCTAATAATGCTCCTGTTTCTGAGTGCATTGAATCTTATTCTAGGCACCAACAGGTTGTGTCCTTTATTTGGGCTGTTTGTAGGAGTATAATCCCTGTAGATTTATTAGGGAATTGCTCTGCTTGGAGAATCTTGCAGCGGAATATTTCAAAGTTCATCAGATTGAATCGCTTTGACAAGTGTCATCTAAAGCATTGCATTTATGGTCTAAAAATTTCAAGTTTTCCATTTCTATCAAAACTGAACTCTTTTGATTGCTTTTGCGAAGATGGAACTGCTATTGAAGATGGAGCTAACAAAAGAATTAGATTACAAGATGAAAAGCCAAAGGATGCAAAGATGATGTTGATTGACATTGTCTTTCAACGTTGGATGCATTGGCTCTTTTGTGAGTTTGTGGTACCTTTGATCAGTGCTAATTTTTATGTTACTGAAAGAGAGTCAAGAAAACATGATTTGTTTTATTATCCAAAGCCAATATGGAGAAAATTGGTTCAGCGAACCATTACTTGCTTGGATAAAAACTTCCAGAAGTTAAACTCTGCACATGCAGAGTGTATACTTATTAAAGATTCACTTGGTTTCTCTAAAGTTAGATTTCTTCCCAAAGAGTCTTGTCTGAGGCCTTTAGCAAATCTTAAAGCATCATCTCAAATTAGAATCCCTAACAATGGGAAAGGACCAGTTCGGTGGTGCAGATCTGTAAACACTGCTCTGAATGATCTCTATGCAATTTTAAGACATGCAAAGTCTGACAATCCTGAGTTTCTGGGGTCTTCTGTCTTCGATTATAATGATGTCTATAAAAAACTTCATCACTTTACAAATAGAATGAAAAGTAAGCTGACTGTAATGCCTCAGATATTTATGGTTGTTGCTGATGTATCGAAGGCATTTGATTCTATTAACCAGGACAAGTTAATTGGCATTATGAGAAACATTATTGAGAATGATGTCTATGTTGTACGGGAGTATAAACAAATCCTTCGGACAAGAAACTCTTTAAAGTTCTTATTTAAGAAAAAGTATGATGTTAATGACAGTGTCATCAATTTTAGAACTTCTATCTGCAGCAGCAGCATTCTAATTGATCAGGTATCATGTTGTGTTATACTTCCTCCTTTTTGTAATTTTGACATTATCTTTGTGATGCTGATTAATATATTAGGTTGTAAATTTTTTTATGATTTATCACTACATGTTAAAATTTGTCTTATGTGACCAGGGAATCAATAAACGTGTGTCAAAAGTTGAGTTTTATAAGATCCTTTACAAGCATTTGAAACAGAACATACTACAGTATGGTCAGAACTTCTACTTGCAAAAGGTTGGTATTTCTCAAGGCAGTTCACTATCTTGCTTGCTTTGTTCATTTTACTATGGGCATCTCGAAAGAAATGTTCTTGTGCCGTACCTTCAGAAGGTTAACGACAAACAAAATACAAGTGATGACAAAAATAATGTGATTGACCTGTGTGATTCTGAAGGTGATTATGCCTATATATCTGATAACCGGAATACAATATTGCCAGATCATCTGCTATTCAGATACATTGATGATTTCCTTTTCATATCTACCTCGAAGGAACAAGCAGTTTGTTTCTACAACAGAATAAGACGGGGATTTACAGATTATAATTGTTGTATGAATGAAAATAAGTTTGGTCTTAATTTTGATGTTAAAGAAAACAGACATTCGCCATACCGAACATATATAACTGAAGATGGGACATCTTTCCTTCCCTGGAGTGGATTACTCCTCAACTCACATACCTTTGAAATTCAAGCAGATTATACAAGGTAATTTACTCTATGCAGCATCTTTTTGTGCTACTAATCAATGTATTACATTTAAGGGAGCTTGGTATCTTTTACAACTAAGAAAAATATTAGAGTTGTTGGACAAAATTTGTTTTAACTTTCAGAAGCATGATTAGGAAATTTTATGTGATATGTTAATAAATTCCGCTGTTACAGTTTTCGTCCATGAGAAAATAGTATAGTATTCTCCTAAATACTGCTAAAGTGGTGTAGTTACCCAATCATACAGTGGCACCATCAGAAGTTCAGAACTAAAAGTATAAATCGTACCAGGTTCATAGTGATTGTTAATTAAAGCTTTTTAACAGGTACACTTGTGTTCATATGAGCTCCACTATTACTATCCAGGCGCATGCTAAGCCTGGCCGCTATTTGAAAAATAAGTTGTGTGATCTTGTTCGAATCAAGTGCCACCCAATATTCTATGACTCCAACATTAATTCTCCTCCAATTGTCAGATTAAATGCTTATCAATTGTTTTTACTATGTGCAATGAAGTTCCATTGCTTGGTTCGGTCAAGAAAGGAGTTTGCTAAGCTGAGACCACTCTATCTGTTGCAGATGATTGAGCAGTCCTTCAGGTAGTGTGTTCATTACATTTTTACAGTACTTAACAAAATAATAAGTTTCAATTGATTGTGCATAAACAAAGATAAGATAAGGGTGGTGTCAAGGCATGCAACATACCTGTAATATGTTTTAGAAACTCAACTGCAGATAGCATATTCTCACACTTATAATTGAGCCGGATGACTACATTATTTTTTTGTTATCTTTTTCAACCTCAAAAAAACAAAAGAGAAAGCAATTGCAAGTAAGTGAAATTTATATGTAAGTTAACTTTGTTATGGTGTCATACTATGTACATCTTGCTTAAGCTTTTAGGAAAATTGGTCAGCACATCAAATTTAACACTAAGGGTGCTAATGGTTTATTTGTCTTGTGAGCTTGGCAAGCAAATTAATAGATTGATCTGTGTTTGTTGGGTTCTTCATTATCCTGATCTAAATATTTGAACAAGTTCTGAGAGTTACTTCAAAAGTGAAAATTGGTCCTCTTACAATTCTTTTGTTACTGAGGACCTACTTATAAAGACGTTGATTGCTATCCCTTCAGTATTCTTAAATTATCTGTCCCCAACTTTCAGGCTAATATTTCTGGTCACTCTTCTTATAAACTATGATTCTTGTACTGACATGCAAAACTGAACTTTTGAAAAATGTATTTGTTGATTCAACAACAACAAAGCCTTATTCCACTAGGTGGGGTCGGCTACATGGATCATACGACGCCCCGCTCATTCGTTGATCCATGTTCATGAGTATTTGTTGATTCAGGCTTTTAAAATAATTCTTTGACGATCAATGGGTAACATAACACATTACTATCCCTATCTACATCCTTGTCAGTTCATTTTCTTTGAAAAAAGAGGGGAAGATATGTCATTTCAAATATAGAAACCAATCCAATTCCCGAACAATGTAGAGAAAGTGATTAGCTTCTTACTATTTGTATCGATCAATGGATGCGCACAAGAATCAAATATGGTCATTATCCCTGTTGATGTAGTTATTTCTTAAATAGTAAATTTACAGCATAATTACTTTATTACTAATCTTGTAATGGACAAATATCAAATCTTTCCGACTTGACATCTTAGACATCAAATTTTGTAGCAAGACCATTACTTGGCATCTTTAATTTTTGGAAAAAGGTTTTTTTCTTCCAGCATGCATTGAAAGAAAAAGACAATTATAATTAGTACTAACATTTGCTAAGTATTTTTTCTTTTTCGATTACAAACGGAAGCTCAAGGGCCTAATAGAAGAAAAGATAAATTTGAAAATAAAAAAGCATACAACTTCCACTAGTAGGGTTTGAACTTGAGACTTATTGGCATACAAGTCAAAAGGTGTGCGCTCTTCTTCCCGCCAAGTATTCTAGTCATTGAAGGGAATGCCCTGTTTTTCAAAGGAATAGAAAACTTGTTTTGTTTCAGAGAAGAGTGCTATCTTGCGCTGCCTTTTCGATTCTGTAATTCTTTTTGCCATTGGTTGTTTTATGCCCTTCCTAATTAAGAATATCTAACGTACTGTTGGCCTGCATTTATTTTCTGTCAGGTACATGCATAAGCACATCAAAAAGCTGACGAGAGACATGGTACATCGGTTTTGTATTCATCCAGTTCTTGGACTGCGGAAAGAAGAGATACTTTGGCTTGGTTTGTATGCCTACATTCGTGTTCTCAGGAAGAAACAATCACGGTACACTGAACTGCTTTCACTACTGAGGTCCAGAATTGCAACATTTGAAATGGTCGGCGATGCTTCTGAGCTAAAATATGCAGTTGATGATTCCCACTCGTGTGTGTTTTGGAAACTCAAGTTCTGAACGGCGAATGCCAGTCGGGAAACTCAACTGTATCAATTCAAGCATGCCAGCCCCTTTTTCTGTTCTTGCAATGAGTTCTGCATTACTGCAAAAGCCTTTGCTACTAGACTGGGTTATCTTGACGAAACCCTCTGCTGCCAGATTAATTTTGATGATACCTTATATCTACAAGTGGTAAAAAGGTATGATACATACTACTTGTGTTTTGAGGAGTCCTGCGATGGGCAACATTGTTCCATTTCTAACTTCCAACCTCTTAAGACGCATGAACATATGCATTAAAAAGTTTCAGTTTATATGGAAGCAGAACTAACGTTGGGATTTCATCTTAGTGTGAGTTCCCCACGTGAGTTCCAAAAATTATTATTTCTTAATATTTAGATTTCATCCTTGATTCCATCTTTTCAGTAATGCAAATGACAAATTCGTATGTCGATGAGTAAACCAAGTTTTCTGGAAAAGGAATTCATCTTTGTGTAAAATTTTAAATTAATGAGCTATCTTATTATTTTGTGTAAAAAAAAAAAGAAAATGGCTGCTGATGCTTAACCCATGGGTTTAATTCCCAATTGCCGATGTTGTTTAAGCACTGATGACGCCCTTGTTTTGTGAAGTCCCGAGTAGGAGTTGGATCTAAATTCCAGGGGAAAAGATTCACTAAATTCACAGCATATTACTTATTCCTTTGAACATGTTTACATGCGTTGCAATGGTTTAGACCCACATAAATCTTTCATATCATTTTTTTGTTTAGGCTACAAGAGGAGACCATTGGACTAGTTCAGGAAGTTAGAAATAAATTTCTCACATGAGACTTGAATTGAATCCTTGACCACTTCTTTTAAGACGTTGGACGGTCCCCTAGTGCTCGTTATTTTTGGTCGTATTTGGCTGCTCCTATAGCACTCACAACTACATCTGCCACATTGTCTCAATGCCTCCACTATGGATCTTGTCCCAGTGCTGTGCTTTCATTTTCCTTTAGAGAGAGTGAGATGTGTTTGATTTCGGAATACCTCTGGCTTTGTCTGACCCAATAGCAGGGTCATGTCGCTGGGAGGAGCAGGAAGGGAGAGGATGATGCAAAAGCAAGATAGCCCAATTCTCGGTTTAACCTGGATCTGCTTCTGTGGTCCCTGAGCAAAAAATGTAGCAATTTGTGCAAGATCCAGATCTAGTAATGAAGTCAGTGTCAAAGGGTTAAAGCTTGCTGTTTTATTGTCGACAACAACTTAATTCAAATGGAGCCAATCTGTATCTTGAACTATGTTTGACATTATTAGTTATTTGATAAGCGGGCAGTGATTATTAACTGATATTGGGGGATGATTAGGAGTTAGAGGTTTATTTAGGACATTAACAAATAAGAGTTTGATAAAATTAGTGGTTGAATTAGCTTATGAATATAAAATAATATAATTAGACATATGATAAATTACTCAATTCAATTCAAGCATTGTATAAATTTTATTATAATGTAATAAATAAATTATTTGTATCTCAATTAAACAAAATAAAATATGACTACTATTTTATATTAAAATATATAGAAATTTATATTGATAATAAATTATATATATATATATATGAAAATATTAATTATTAAATTATTTTGTATTAATTATTGACAAATAAATAATTTGTAATTAATTATGCATGAATATAAAAAATATAGTTACATGATAAATAAAAATGAAAAAAATAATATGATAAGTTGAGAAAGAAATAATGTATTTGAGTAAGGGTAAAATTGAAAAAAGAATACGAATATTTAATCGCCAAATGTTAGTAGTATTTTTTCAATATTTTTATATTAAATGTTAAATTCCACTTGATTTTTACATTTATAAATAAAATAATTAGTGTTTGAACCGCTAATCGCTATTTGAAACGTACAATCATTTTATTTGTGTCCCTAAGGATAATAAATGAGATAGCGGGTTTGACTTTTGAGATGTCTTAACAGTCGTAGATAATGGAAGAAAATAACGCTTGATGAATTAAATTAAAGCAATTTTTTTGTTAATGAATTAGGGATGATGAAAATGTTATCCATGGAGCGTGTATTTTTTTTTCATTTTTATTGCTAATAAAGGAAAATTTGATATTTTCAGGCTTATGATGGTTTAAAGAAGGGAATAAAAATTTTCAACTCGTGTATGTGTTGGGAATACTTACATTTGAGAAAAAAATTATATGTAGAGCGGATTGATATGTAACATCAATGATCACATTAAATTAGTAAAATATTTAAATATTAATTTATTTTATAAGTTAGATAGTACAATTATCAAAATCATTTAATTATTTGATTATCGTGGTCTAATGATTTTAACATATATAACTACTTCAACTATCATGATTCACTTAGTGTTAGATAATTTTTTTATTATCAAAATTAACCCTGTAAGCATATACTATTTTATCTGGAAATTATATGATTAATTTAATTATGTTCATAATCATCAAATTAATTGAATAATAAAACATAAAGGTTCTAAATTAAAGTGTAGAATAGAACGTTTTAGATATTCATTAACCTCGATTTGATTTAGGATTGCATTAGTGTGTCATGATTGGATATTGAAAATCGTTTTAATAAAAAAAATCGGATTGAACTAGTTCAATCCAGCTTTCGACCAAAACTGAGTTGAATCGAAAATTGGTTCAATCCATTTTTCCAAAATTGCAGAAAAAATGAATATAAATAGGAAAAATAAAAAAAAGGAAAGCATATTAGTCTGGAAGGTGGAAGAACATGAAAGAGAGAAAAAATCATTAGATTTTATAGAACGAAGTAAAAAAAGATAATAATAAAGAAAGTAAATTTGAATTTGAAAACAAAAGGTGAATATTAAAAAAGACAAATTTAAATATAAAATATAATGAACTTAAATAACAAGATAGTAAAATTTGAATATTTATAAATAATATTTTTTAAAATATTAAAAAAATAAAAATAGAAATATATTATAGATTTAAAAGATGAATTTAAAAAGGAAACAAATACTATAGAAGGAAAATTTGAATTTGAAAAATAAAGTGTGAGAAGATAGCAGTTAGGAAAAATATAAACAAAAAATGTTCATAAAGTTATTAAATAAGAAAATCATAAAATATAAATAATTTGTATTTTAAAATGTAAAAAAATAATTTATTAATAGTTGATTAACTTAAAATGAAGATTAATATACTTTTATTTCATCAATTTTGTTGAAATAATAAAGATAATATTATTTTAATAAAAAAATGATTCAGTCCGGTTGAACCAATCAAATCATGATCCAGTTGGCCAATCGGTTTGATCACCAATCTAGTGTTAAAAACATTGATCTTTATATAATCGAACATTTGGTTAAGACGACTATGATAAACTCATGTAATAGGCTGCACAAACAGCTCGTCAGGCAGATTCATGGCGGCTGGGGTTGCATTCTTCTCTTTTCACTCATTATCTATGTGCAATGACACGTAACATGTCGTCATTCCTCTCTTATTCTCTTATCCACAAATCAGAGCGTTGCTAGCTCCTTTTGTGTTTAAAACCATCATCGATGATGTGAAGGAATTATATACATATTTAGAACATGCTAAACACGCATTTAACTCTAGTTTACATATTTTTATTTGCATGTTTCTATGCTTAAATTATTGACTTTACGAATCCATTATATGTTTTTTGTTAATTCCTTGAAAATAAGTTTATGAATATTTTCTTTTAATATTTATTTTATGCATTTACAACATTATGGGAATGGTTGCAACCCCAAATGATGGAAATTTGACCGATGCAACTAGGAGTGTGAACAAATCTGACTCAACCCGACTCCATCCGATTCGGGTCGAGTGGTCGGGTCGGGTCAAGGCCCTTGGGGATAGAAAATTTGACACCCAATTTGGGTCGGTTTGGATCGGGTCACCCGATCACCTTTTTTTCTTTTTTTTTAATTTGTGTCTTTTTTTTATTTTAATATAAAAAATTAACTAATAATTATTATAAAATACAAAATAAGTTGTTTTTTTAATTTGAGCATTATTTTAATAATTAAAATATTTTACTTTAATATTTTTATCATTTTAAATCAATTATAGGACTAAAAATAAGTAAAAAAGTAAAAAAAATTAAAAAAATAATAATAAAAGTCGGGTCATCGGGTCAGATCGGATCGACTAGGATTAGGATTTTCCAACCCGTCGGGTTGTCGGGTTTACCGGGTCGACCCGACCCGATGAACACCCCTAGATGCGGACCCGACCTAACTAGGTCGGGTCGGGTTAACGGGTTCACCTGGTCGACCCGACCCGGTGACCCCTGGATGCAACAGCTGCACAAGAGATGAACTTTGTTAGCATAATACATTATGAGGGCAACATGACGCATGATTCCACGTTCATGTTTTGGCAGAGTTTGACACTAATGGATAAAATTGTTGTCCTCCTATCATACATTTCTTTACAATCACATAGTCAATTCAATTTTGCAGCAGAATAGCAAGGGAGAGTTATCAATTGATGGAGGAATTTGGCACTAAATTCTAAGTGAATAAAATAGGAGAGATGATTATTACAACCCCCTCTCTTCTTTTTCTTCTCTTTCGGAGGCTCAACATTCTTTGCGAGGATAGCTGAGAGCTCAAAGGCATGACAACCTATGACTGTACATTTTTCTTCTTGTTTTCCTAGTAGATATTCTATTTTCTTGGTTAATTGTTGATTCTATGATGATGAACATAGTTATATTTTGGATTCTCTTCATGCTTGTTTTTTTGACAATGTGACACTAATCATCCAACTAGCGCTGAAGAATCTTTGATGGCTATGAATTTACTCTTGTTTGGAGATTCTTATGTGTTCTTATATTGCCATCCAATTTGAGGGACCAACTCAGTTCAAGTTAGAGGTTAGTGTGATTTTTTTCTTGAATGTTGTATAACCTCTGCCCAAGAGGGAGATCTTTAATTTAATGGATGTTCAACATGAGCTGAGAATCAAGCAAGTGAACTCCAGTAGTGTAAAGAGATCATAGTCGGCTCATTTGGAGTGGAAACCGAGAGGTGGAAGCTTATATTGATCATCCTTTGTTTGAATACAATCACATCCTTTGTTCGAGAGGGAAGAATCTAATTCAATGGATATTGATCATGAGTTGAGAAGCTTTTGGAATCCAATTAGTGCAAAAAGAATTTAATCATCATTTTTTTGAATAGAAACTGAGAGGTGAAAGCTCACATTTCCATTTTTAGGGGCAAGTCGAGAGGTACCCATTTCTGTCGATTGTAGTAAACGATTTTTTAACTGACTCAATTGCAAGAGTGGTAAGAAGCTAATCCTGTAAAGATCTATTGTCTCGTCTTCAAGCATGAGAGCGAAGGAGGTTCGAGAAGGTAGCCATTACGAGAGTGTGACTATTCCTATTTAATGACCATCCCTATTTGCTTGACAGAATGATTTTATATCATCTTCCTAGCTAAATATACTTTTGACAATATATTAAAAATTAGATTGATTTTTATTCCACGCAACATTTAGTTTCAGTTAGCTAAAAAAAAAATCAAAAATTGCATCCCATGAGTTTAGTCTTTTAAAAGTAGTTTAAGCTTAGTGTAAACAATAATAATTTTTATTGTGAACTGATCCTTAAGTACTAGAATGTTGATCGTGCGCCTGTGCTTGTGATTGTGTGCTGTTTATAAATTTATTTAATTGTAGGTGTTGATTGATGATGTTTGCTCCGCGACACTCTTCCATAGAAAAAATTACACAAAATATCTTCAAACTTCATTTTGTAACACGAATGTTCTCTAACTTATAATTTGTTTCACAAAATGCTCTTCCGACCGGAAATATCTGATCTCTCGATTTGTCCGTTGATGTGGTGATGCTTTCTCTCCACCACATAAAAGAGCATCAAACATGACACCGTCACGCAAACTCCAAGTCAACAAATCAATAAAGAATAAGAAAACAAAATAATGAAATTAAAAAATAAGATCAGACGTGGCCCTCGCTGGCTGGAGGGCCGGTGAATGCAGGGAGGGAACTTAATGTCAAAAATGGAATTCATGATCATGTATTCCACTTTTGATCGTACTTATTATGCAAAAAAATCAACAAAGCATTGAAAAAAAGTAACTAAAATTTGACATTAAGTTAACTATGTTTTCAACATGCTCACTAGCACTAATTTGCAGTTAACTTTACATAATTTTTTTCCATTAATTCATAAAAAATACAGAAACAAATACAAAAAGAAGAAAAAATAATGTGGATAATTAACTTCTAGGCTGCAATCCATGATAGGAATCATGCCTGTTTTAAGAGCAACAAGCAAATTAGCCCTTTTATACTAGAAAAAAATGGCCCCTCTCCATCATGCGATTAGGACAAAAAGATATACTAACAAAAGAGATCAAGAAAACTTTGATGGCTGACCTCTGCGCCGCATCGGGAAGGAGGGGGGTTGTCCCTTGTCAGGCCGCGGATGCCGGTGATCGGAGAGGGAGGAGGGGTGGCGCCCTCTCCTCATCCTTTAATTTGCGTGGCGGTATCATGTCTGATGCTCTCCTACGAGGTGAAGAGAGAGCATCGCCACGTCAGCGGACATACCGATAAATCGAGTATTTTCGATTGAAAGGACATTCCGTGAAACAAATTATAAGTTGGAGGGTATTCGTGTTATAAAATGAAGTTTGAGGATATCGCTGAACAAACGTCAAAGTTGGAAGACATTTGGTATAATTTTTCCAAATCACATATCATTATGTGCATTGATTTATCATTTGTCATTTTGAATCATTTGAAACATAGTCTATATGAGTAAAAGAAAACCTTGCTTGGGAGTGACATATACTTCCTTCGTTTGTATGGATCAAAAGATATCTTATATGAGTCGAAAAAAATTCACTTTAGAGTGACATATATTCATTATAAGATGGTATGCGTGACTTGATTTTACATTAATCCTTTACATAAAAGTAGGTGACATCAATAATAATTGAAGAACACATCATAGGATCGAATAGTAAGGATGAAAAAAAATTACTAGAAATGTATTTGGAACAAAAGATGTAGTGGAACACATGAAATAAAATAATGACAAATGTCTACTTAATCATTTGATATTTTACAACTGATAATTGACAATTCTTATTTAATAAGGTGTTAATTGGCACCTGGTAATTGATAATTGACTATATTGTCATTTGATTAATTGTTCACTTAATTATTTATCATCACTTGATTACCTAATTAATTATTATTTAATCACTTGATTACTTATCATTTGACTTATAATTATTTGTCAATTTTTTATCCTTTGATTATCTAACCATTTAATTTGTTCATGTTCATTTATTTTAAACATAATTAATTGTTATTACGAGTTTGTATTATTTTATGCACTAGAAGTCGTGGCTTTGAAAATTATATTTCCTTGCATCTAAATTTGCAAACAATTAATACTTCACTAATATTCATCAAGATGAGACAATAATTAATTATTCTTTAACTTTTTGAATGTTGTTAATAATTTTGAGGAAAACCGTTTGTAAATCTAATATTTAATTTTTCACTTTTTTGAGATTGAATTTTCATGTGTTGATCAATTAAAGTCAATTGTAAAATTTAAAATATTTGTCTAAGTTGTGCCTCTTTACATGTGCTGAATTATTAAGCAAGGGGAATATTTTTGAGGTGTCATGTGAAGCTTCCTCCCAGCCAACAAATGTTAAATCTATGAAATCAAAACTGAGGGGAGAGAGAGAAAATTTGCACATGGCAATAAATGGAATGGAGTGAGAAACAAAAGGCAGCCTTGAAAATTCCAAGCCATTAATGTAATGATGCCTTCACATAGCATGTCCCAAGGTAAAGCTTAGGCTTTTGGTCTATGGTCAATAAAGGTAAATGAGACCAGTGCAGGCCATTCCAGAGACTATTCCACCCCTGGATGCAGTGGGACCATCATTGATAAAGAAAGAAATGAATTAAAATAGAACAGAACAAGAAAGAAATAGAGGATGATCTCAGCATCACTGAAGAATAGAATAGGAAATGTACAACTCAACGGATAGAGAGAGTCGAATGCAAACGTCTTCTGTTTGTTTAACACATCTACAATTGCACTCCATGAAAGACTTGCACAAAGCCTAGAAATCAAATCCTACAGCCTACTTTCTCAATGAGTAGTGTCAATACAATACAATGAACAAATTACCGAATGTGAATAGGAAAGCTAGAAAATGCTTCACCGTCTGAGCATGACACCATTCTTACCACCAGAGCAGCATTTTGGATTGACAGGCAGAGCTGTAGGAATGAGCCTCAAAGAAGAAGGTAGCCTTCTCTCCCTGATTAATGCAACTACATCCTTGGTCAAGATTTCTGCTTCGGAGTATACGGATTCAGTCAAGCCTGTTAACTTAGGCCTGACAAAAATTATGCTCCTATATACAACAGAGGACAGCCACCATTGCCAAAAGCTCAGTCTATATCAGTATCCATTAATCTATGTTGCAAGGTGAGTTAAAAGAACAGCACAAGAACCAGCAGTCCATCGTATCATATCAAACTGTGGCCTTGCTAGACTTCAACTCTCCAAACAATCTTACCACCAGCATCTTGTGACCTCTCCTCAACTGCTGCAATCTTTGTTGTTCTGTGGCCAATGCTGGTCGTTCTCTTGGCTCTTTCCCCTTGAGGAAACTCACTAGTTTCACTTAAAGAATTACATCTTAAGTCAGCAGGAGGGATGAAACAGTCAACTGAGAGACCAGGGACATTAAAGGCCACTTCCTCTATGGTCCAAGCTTCCTCCATCCTGGTCTTGGTGTGGCTCATGGCTGCCTCTCCGAACCTGAAAAGAGTAACGACTGAGCGGCCCGAATGCGCTATCATAACGCCTTCAACAAGACGGTAATCGTCCAGGAAGGAGTTGATGGTGGTCTCCCAGTAGATAGCATCGCCGCCGCTAGTAGCTTGGATCCTTGTGAGGTGTGAGTCCTCAATGTGGACAAGGAGGCCGGTCCGCTGGCTGAAGTAACCGAACAGGATGTGCCGGATTATCTCGGCAGGCCCCTCGCTCCGGCCCTTGAGTGTGTCTTGATCCGCACTGATTTTGAGGATGAAACAATCCTCCCCATTGACCTTCTTCTCACCAATGCACCGGGCATCTGCAAACAAGCTTGCTGTGGTCAACGGATCAAGACCCTGTGCAGAAGAACAATGTGCAGGAGACAGCAAATGGTCAGTCTTTATCATCTTCAAGTTGAAATTGCGAGTTAATTCAAGCAAGTTGAAATTGGCCATGCCACAGCCGTAAAAAAAAAAAAGTCATCGATCTTACAAAACCGAATCTTGCTTGTAGCAAATGCATTGGGGTGAAATTTTTCCAAGCAAACTTAGAATTGTTGTTAAGTAATTTTCTCAAGCATTTTTATCATTTAGAGTCAAACAAATGTGGATCAGAGTTGTTGAAAACAAAAATAGTGCCATCTTAAAGGCAATGCTGGATGGAGAAATGCACATTGAGTTTATTCATGAGCTGTCCGTACCTGAAGGGCACGGCGAAGGGGGCGAACCGGACCCTTGGCGGCGTGCACGCCTAGCCACGGAGTGTGGCGCCACACGAGCTTGCCGTTGGAGCCGGCGTGGACCTTGCTGCCGCCGACCGCCAACTCGACGTACCACATGCCCGGGGACATCTGCCAGAGGACGAAGCTACCAGACTCCGCGGTGCGCGACGCGCCGCTGCCTCGGTTCTTTACGACCTTGGTGGCCGTCTCGAACTCGGCCGCCACCATCTTCACCTTCCCCATGGCATAAGCGTTCCGGATCGAGCTCTGGAGCTTGAGTCCGCCGGAGGCTGCGGTATACTGTTGAACTATATACTGCGCGGACGAGGTTTCCTGAGAGAAAATAAGACATCAAAATGGCATTTTGAAGCTATCCACGCTCCAACCACATCCAATGCACCAGAAAAGCAACTTTCTTAGTTCCAGGAGCCCAGAAAACTATGACCCGCCATTAATGCTAACTTATAACACATGAAGATGCCACTCTGAAAGCAAAGGTCGCAGCTTTTAAGTTTTACCACATGAAAAGTAGAACAATGGGGGCGATTATACTTACAATGGGGGTGTTCTTGATGCTGAGATGAGGAAGCGGGTCGGCGGTGCTGACGTGAACGGGCGCGAGCGGCGCCCCCATGACACCGAGCAGGAGGCGGAGATCGGACCGTCGGAACGACGACGAGTCGCCGCCGCCAGCCGAAGACGTAACTGAGGGCGCGCGAGAGAGCTGGCCCCGGACCCATCCCCAGCCGTCCCTCCGGTGCACCGTCCCCCCGTCAGCCCCCCCGGCGTCGCCGTCGGGGCCCTCCATGAGCGGGGCGAGCGCTTCTCCGACGGGTCGGAAGCTGTTGGATCTCCCGATCGGTGGCGGAGGCGGCTCAGCGAGCTCCGAGAACGACTGGCGGCGGCCGTGCCCGCCGCCGTCCTTCCTCCTCCGCGGCAGGAGGAGCAGCGCCGCGGTCGCGGGCGACGGCGACGGCGACTGCGACTGGCTCCTCTTCGTCGGCGCCGGAGACTTGCCCCGTGATCTCTTCGGCGACAGCCCTCGCACCACCTCTTCCTTGAGCGCCGCGAAGAACCCTTGCTTCTTCTCCATTGGGCAGCCTCTTTCTGCTAAAGCTCCCCTACGACTGAGGACTTGATCTTTATACTACAACAATGGTGGCGAGTCTCTGCAATGCAGAAGCTTCATTCTTCTTTTATTTTTTCGCCTTAAGGAGGGACCAAATTGTTAAAATAAAACAAAAAAAAATTATATAAAGGAATGAGCTGCTCACGACTTTTTATTACGGGGGTAAAACCCAAATGATATAATGAACTTAAAGGGGGGTAAAGTGCAAATTATATAAAAAAGGAAGGAATCCCATGGAAAACGACGAAACACACGAGATCTCTGGGGTTGCACGTGGCGATCGAAGATTGGACGCATCAGGTGTTCGCCGCTTGATCAAACGGCGCCGTTAGGGGGATCTGAGTTGTTGTATACTGACCGACGAGGAGGCGCGAAGGAAGCGGCACGTGACGAGTGCAGCGAGGGCCCTCTTTTCTACTACTTTTTATTTTATTTTATTCAATTAATCTTAAAACGGTTGTATTTAAAATTTAATAATAAGAAGAAGAAGAAGAAACTGATCCAACGAACATGACATCCCCACCGTCCATGTGAGATCGCACGGATGTCGGAATGATTGAATCGTGTGTCGGTTGAGATGAAGTCGGACGGTTGATATTGCCGTGGTTCGAAAGGTGGTCTCCTCGATCATTCATCACTTCCTTGGTTTCGGTCGCAACGTATCTTTCGATCACGACCGTAGGAGAGTCCGATCGGACGGCTTTAATCTTCTGCTAGCTTCGCTGCTGCTGCTTTTTTGCCGCTACTATTTGTGTGGTTTGTTTTGTGTTGTTTTTGTTTTTTGGTAGTGACTTTGAGTTGTGTGTGTATTTTATTTCAGTTTAAAAATAAAATTATGTTCTTCGCGCCAAATTAACAATCCACACAAAAACATTTATTAGTTAAATTTGTGTGTTGTTCTTTTGCTGCTGCTAATGTAATGTACCCTTGTTTTGTTTTGTTTTCTTTTTTGGACTAGAAATTTGTGTGTTTTTGTTGTTGACAGAAAAATTACACCATATGTTATACTCAATATTCTCCAATTTCATTTTTAACAACGAGATTTCACCGGATGCCTTCTTTACTTAATATAGACGGTCTTTTGGTTTCTCGCCTATGTGACATCCACGTGATCATATCCTCTCTCTCCTCCACGTAACTAGCCGTTTGACGTGGTAATACTAAAAAATTAAAAAAAATTCTACAGTGGGGGGGGGGGGGGGGGGGTTCCCCTCGACGGCGAGGTCGTAGAGGGTGGGTGCGAGGCCCCCTCCATTTTTTTAATATTGTCACATTAGACGACTAGTTACGTGGAGAAGAGAGGAGACAGTCACGTGAACGTCACGTAGACGGAAAATTGGAAGACCGCCTATCTCAAATAAAGAGGGAAACGAGTTAAAAGATGGAGGGCATCACTGTTATAAAATGAAATTGGAGGGCATCACTGATAGGGGTGTTCACGGATCAAGTCAGGTATTTTTGTCTTATTTTTTATATTTATTTTAATATAAAAAATCAATTAATAGTTATTATAAAATATAAAATATTATTTTTGGAATATTTTGTGCATTATTTTAATAATTAAAATGTTTTATTTTCATATTTTCAGAAATCAACTATAGGACTAAAAATAAGTAAAAAAGTAAAAAAAATTAAAAAATTTAAAAAATAATAATAAAAGTCAGGTCATCGGATCGGGTCGACTCGAGTTGGGATTTTTCAACCTGTACCCCATCCGAACCCCCATTGGGTTGAGTTCGAATCGGGTCGAGGGTTCGACCCGACCAAGACCCGATCCGGCCCAAACTAGGTTGGGTCGGATTGGGTTGTCGGGTTCACCGAGTCGACCCCACCCGGTGAACACTCATAATCGCTGAGCAAACCTTAAAGTTGGAGGCATTTGGTGTGATTTTTCCTGCTATTGACAGATGCTTTTTCCAAAAAGACTGGACGTTTTTCGAAGATGCAAAATGCATTAAGTTAACTCCTAAGTCCCGCTCAAATGTTGTTTTGCCAATAATAATAATAATAATAATAATAATAATAATAATAATAATAATAATAATAATAATAATAATAATAATAATAACAATAATAATAATAATAATAATAATAATAATAATAATAATAATAATAATAATAATAATAATAATAATAATAATGTCCTTTCTTTGAATGAGGGATCATGTTTTTTTACTTTTTAATAATTAGATAAAATATCTGAGTAATGTTGGATAAATTTCATAAAATACTTTCTAACTTTGAGCCTTTTTCCAACGCTATCCTCTCACTTCACTTTATAATAAGATTGTCCTCTGTTTTTTAACTTGTTTCACTAATGACATTTAATCGACGATTTTTGGATCGCATTGTTGACATGGTAGGCACACGATGATTTTCTCTCTCTTCCATGCAATCAACTGTGTAACATGGCATCATTAAAAAAATAAAAAATGGGACAAGTGTAGGGAAAGGGGTCTCCCCCTTTGCGATGACTTCCGTGCGAGATCGCGACGGCGAGCGCAATCACAAAGAGGGAAGGGGGAGGGGTTGACCCTTTTTCTTGCGCCACCCCCACCTCCGGGTGACCTCGCTCAAAGGTCGGGGGGGGGGGATTTTCTTGCGCCGGCGAGCATAGGGAAAAGGGGCATTGGCACAGGGAAGGGGGGTCGACCCCTCCCCCTTTCCTTATGTCAATGAGCGCAGGGAAAAGAGGGGGGGGGGGGTCTTTCCGAAAGTCGCTCCATTCGACGCCCCGCTGAAGCCAGCCACTAAGCTGTTGCAGGCGGCAGAACATGACGTCGAGGTTGTTGAGGGCGATGGTAAGGAGGTCTCCATCGAGTGGGGAAGAGGTCGTGGATGACTTTGAAGACCTTGGGGATGGTGCTCGAGGCTGTGGACGGCGTTGTAGTCCTTGAGGACGGCAGCCGGCCACGTGATCGATGTGGCCACCCACCATCCCTGTCGACGTAGTCGTGTTGCTGCCTCCGCGTTGGTGATCGGTCGCCACCGGCGCCATCCATGAGAAGGATGCTGCCTATCATCGCGACGAGAAGGGAAAAAGAGGATCAGGGTTAGGGTCTTGGGTTGGGGGTGGAAGAAAAGAGAGGGGATTATGTTAGGGAGAAAGAGAAAGGAGTTAGGGTTTTTTTTATCTTATACATGATGAAATGGGCCATTAAGATCTGATGATCGATAATCATAATAATTTATCAATTAAATATTATGACGGGGATACATAGACCTCTGATGGGGTGGGGGCACCCCACCTCGTTCCAATCTCCGAAAGAGGGGGAAGTTTGCCCCCATTCCCGCCCTGGTGGGGAAAAAATCTCCAAAAGCGGGGCATGAACTGGGAATCCCCGCAATGCCTTGCAAGGACGAGGAATATTGCTACCCCTATTTCTACCTGAACAATATTTCTCAAATGGAAGTGTAAATTCGTTGATAATAAAATATAACTATTACTTTTTGAATTAAATTAAAGGAGTATTGATTATCCATATATGTATGATAGATTGATGGATCTATTACCAGTGCATATATATTAAAAAATTAATTGTTAATACCTAATCAAAACATGAAAACAAAATTGTTTAGCCACTTTTTACATGAAGATGAGAGTGAATGAAGAATATGAAATAAATTTGAGGGAAGCATGGGAAGTGGGATCACATGGAACAAATTTAGATCAGTGGACCAAAATGAAAAATGATAAAAGACATGATATGGTCCGAAGAATGTTATATGGGAATATGGGAGACTAGTTTTTGCTTGTACTTAAAGCTTCTAGTACCTTTATCTCAGAGGGGGGGGGGGAGAGAGAGTGGCATATACGGTATACATATTTGTCTGTCCAACCAAGTCAAAAGTAACATGAGTCCTTGATCGAGGACAAGGTGACTCACTGGTTCACACTTTGATTCAAAGATCAAGAGGGATTGAATTTAATCTTTATTACCAAAATTTATATTTGTATCTTGTATTTATTTATTTTTATATTAGGCTAATGGATCTTCTTATATAATCGGAACAGAATATTAGATCTTTGACCGAATGAGAAAGTAATTTGGTTATGAGAAAAAAAAAAGATCGTCCGACATTTATAATGTTTTTTCAGACCTCAATTCGTTACTTTAATATGAGTAACGTCGAATGCTATCATAAAACTATTATTTTAACAATACCGAAAATAAGAGATAAAAAAATCAGATAATTGGTAAATAAAAAAATAGGGATTAATGTAGTTTCAGAACAATACATCTTATGGTTTAAGGAATGATGAGCGTATTTCAATAATATTCTTTGTTCATTGATTCATACAAATAATATTTTTAAATGACAATATTTAATTACTTTGTCGAATCCATATATATATATATACATATATTATCGAATTATAGTTATTTATATATACACGTAATGGCTAACTTTGTCTCTGTGTGTTGTTGTTATTAGTTCCAAGGGTCGAAGTCTTTGGGAGATGGAATATATACTAGAAAAAGCACCGAGATGGGCGTTGACATGTCGCTATCTATAAAATTTGCATTAGAAAATGAAAGATCATACATAAATATTTAGTGGAACAAGACAACCCCTTCAAAACCAATGCATCAATTCAATTAATCAATTAATTATAACGATTCACTCTTTGCAAATATTTCAGTCATCCCATTTATTTTTGTAGTTTTGGATATCATAAAACGTTTAAAATATTAAAAAAAGTCCAATTTATAAAGGATCAATAATAATAATAGTAATAATAATAATAATAATAATAATAATAATAATAATAATAATAATAATAATAATAATAATAATAATAATAATAATAATATGCAAGATGGTATGCAATTATGCATCGGATGTACATCGGGCCTTGTTATTATTTGGTTCGTGTGGGATAAAATAAAAAGGCGTGACCATGCATGCGTCGACCATGATGGATGGTCATGATAGATAAGATTCCATGGACCCCATTTTGCCCTCTTAATTTGTCTCCACTCGTAAAAAATGACATTTGATGATGACGTGAAAAGTATTATCTAATTAACATGATGGAATGAGATGGTCGTGTCATTCATGTGTCACATAGCCTAAATAGATGATGATGATGATGATGATGATGATGATAATAATAATAATAATAATAATAATAATAATAATAATAATAATACATTATGTTATTATGTTTTGAAACGTAGTTAAATGATCTCATTATTGTTGAAATAGAGTAATTTATATTTTGTGAGTAATTCAAATTATTACTTACTATTTGATCTCAAGAATTCAAGAAGGTGTATCTTGGACGACATAATATCAGAAAGAAATATATATCTTTTATTAGGAAGGCATGCGTCGGGTAGAGTTTTCATAAAAATCATATTTTAATCAAGTCAAAGGCTTATATTTGTTTAATATCATAACGTCTCGAAATTCGATTCAACCACGCGATGAAATTTTTTTCGGTAGTCACTTTCTTCAACTCTTTCGTTGACCCGGATGATGAAGAAAAATGACACATGGGTAAAAGATTTAAATGGAATTATTACAACAAATAATATAAGAAAGACGAAAGCTATATACATAAAAAGTACTTCATAATATCTCAACATAAGGTATGATAAGTACAACTCTATAGGTTCCATTCAAATAAAAATACAACTGTATATAATGAAAGAGAAAGACTCAATCTACACTCTAAGGGGTTATTTGGCTCCCAACTTTTTATTTCAGGGTCAAGGGGCAGCTAATCCTATTTTGCTCCTATTTTGTTGTTCGAGCAAGAACAATCAAGTTCTTGGGTTTCCTTGGAACATTTTTTTATTCTTCTCGTCATGATGATGCATGGGGCCCACAACATGTAGAAAAGGATGTTTAGATGGAAAAACCAATGTTATCATAACCGGACCGGCCACCGGACCGGACGATCAACTGGGTCGTGGTTGGATCGATTTGATCGGATTCAACCGGGTTCAACCGAATTTTATTAAACTAATATTATTTATAATGACTTTATAGATATATACATAATCAATATTATATAATGCATAAAAAGATAGTTCTAACTTATAATTCATAATAAAATATAATAAATAAATTTCAATATTCATAAAAAAATAGTTATTATTGATATATTATATTAATTCTTTTATTTTATTGTTCAAGAGTATTTTTATTTGTTTCTTTACTTTTAGTTTAATAATTTTATTTTTCTATTTTCATTAATTCTTCTCTCCTTATCAATTTCCATATTAATTTCCTTTTATAATACACAGATATTTTAAAAATTATATTCATATAAAAAACTTTATGTTATTAATTTTATGAGTATTTTATCTCTTCTACTCATAAAAAGGAAAGAATATTAATTTTCATTTTAAAAGTTATTACTATTTCCTTTTTTATTTCCATGAATTCCTCTCTCCAATTAATTTTTCACATTTATTTTCGTTTTAATTTATATCAATTCTCAATTCAAATACTTTCCTATTTTTTACATTCCTTTCCACCTTTTTATTTCCTATTTTAACTTTTATTTTCTTATTTTCTCACTTTAAATACTAAACCGAGTTTTCTTGGTTCAATGGTTGAACCGGTTTTTACTGGTTGAACCGGTTCAACTTTATTTCTGATTTTATAATAAATTCGGACCGGACCAGCTACCGGTTCGTGATTGAACCGGTTCAACCGGCCGGTCCAGTCCGGTTTTAATAACCATGGAAAAAACTGGAATAAACAACAACAACAACAACAAGAAAGCCTTATCCCACTAGGTGGGGTCGGCTACATGGATCATACGACGTCATTCCGCTCTATTAGTAATCAAACCTTTCGGTATATTATTCACCAATAGATCTTGCTCTATTAGTTCGCCAAGTGTCCGCCTTGGCCTCCCTCTCCCTCTTTTAATCGGACTCCAGATTATTTGATCTACTCTTCTTACTGGCGCATCTAATGGTCTTCTCTGAACATGACCAAACCATCTCAAACGATTCTCTACCATTTTCTCACTAATAGGAGCCACTCCGACTCGTTCACGTATATGGTCATTCCTAATCTTATCTAATCTTGTATGACCACACATCCATCTCAACATTCTCATTTCGACTACCCCCACTTTACGTTCATGTTGTCCCTTCATAGCCCAACATTCACTACCATATAACACTGCTGGCCTTATAGCAGTACGATAGAATTTTTCTTTAACTTTATTGGGTACTTTTCTATCACAAAGAACTCCAGTGGCTTTCCTCCACTTACACCAACCAGCTTGAATTCTATGATTAACATCGTCATCAATCTCACCATCTTGTCTTACAATTGATCCTAAATATTTAAACTTTGTCACTTGAGAAATTATATCCTCCCATAGCCTAACTTCCAAATTGTCTCTAAGTTGTTTATTTGTGAAATTGCAATACATATATTCTGTTTTATTCCTACTTAAACGAAAACCCTTTGACTCCAACGTATTTCTTCATATTTCCAATTTTGTATTAATCTCTTCTCTTGAATCCGCTAAAAGTGCTATATCATCCGCAAATAGCATGCGCTTAGATACCTCCTCTGTGATATTCTCGGTTATAGCATCGATAACTAAGTTAAATAGATACGGGCTTAAAGCTGATCCTTGATGTAGGCCAATTCCTATAGGAAATTTATTTGTCTCACCTCCGGGTGTCCTAACCCTAGTCAATGCCCCATCGCACATATCTTGTATTACCTTAATGTAGGCAACACTCACCCTCTTCTTTTGCAAGGCTTTCCAAAGTACATCCCTTGGTACCCGATCATACGCCTTCTCTAAGTCAATGAAAGCCATATGTAAGTCTCTTCTCCTACTTCGATACTTCTCCATCATCCCCCTTAGTAAATAAATCGCCTCTGTAGTGGATCTTCCTGGCATGAACTCAAATTGTCTCTCAGAAATACTAGTCTCCATTCTCAATCTATGCTCAATCACTTTTTCCCATAATTTCATTGTGTGACTCATAAGTTTAATCCCTCTATAATTTGCACAATTTTGAATATCCCATTTATTTTTGTAAATAGGAACTAATGTACTTAATATCCAATCATCAAGCATCTTTTTCGACCGTAAAATCTCATTAAATAGTTTACATAACCACAACACACATTTTTCTCCTAAACATTTCCAAACTTCAATCGGTATACCATCCGGTCCAACGGCTTTACCATTCTCCATTTTCTTAAGAGCTTCGCTAACCTCCGAGACTCTAATTCTACGATAAAATGACATATTAAGCTCACATTCGCTAACTGTCAAGTCCTCCAAATCACAACGGGAACCTTCACATCCATCATTAAATAGCTTATAGAAATACTCTTCCCATCTGTTCTTAATATCTCCTTCAGTAACTAAAACCTTGCCAACTTCATTTTTTATGCATCTTACTTGATCCAAATCTCTCGACTCATTCTCTTTATTTCTTGCAATTTTGTAAATCCTTTGTTCACCAGCCTTTGTCCCTAACTCCTTATAAAACCCCTCATATGCTTTAGCACGAGCATCACTAACTGCCTTCTTAGCCTCCCTTTTCGCCAAACGATACTTTTCCCAATTGTCAGAACTATTGTCCAAGTGTATCGTCTTGAAATAATTCTTCTTATTACGCACCTTTTCTTGGACCTCCTCATTCCACCACCAAGTCTCCTTATCTCGTGGTCCAAAACCTTTTGATTCTCCTAAAATGACTTTAGCAACCATTTCAACCTTTTTTGCCACATTCTTCCACATGATACTAGCATCTCCTTCTAACTCCCACACACTTTCCTCTAATAACTTACTTCTAAAAGTCTCTCGCTTCTCCCCCTTTAACTGCCACCACTTGATCTTTCGATCAAAAACTGTTCGGAAAAAAAACTGGAATAAACATTACAACAAAATTATGATTTATTGACCAATTTTTAGAGACCAATTATATTTGGTTCTTAAAAGTATAAATATTACAGATTCTTATTCATTTGAAACCAAAATTTAATTTGTGGTCACTAAAAACAATTTTTTAAGGACTAATAGAAGAATTTTGGTCACTAAGAATTTTTAATGACTAGCTTGTAGGGACCATGGGAGACCAAGATATTTTGGTCTAAAAAAGTATTAAAGACTAAAATTGAGGATCTAGGAACTAATGTGTTTGGTTTCTAAAAAGCATTTTTGGTGTAGTGAAGAGAGATGTTATCATTTTATTCCTCTACCAAACAATCTCTAAGAATCATGTGCATACGCCACCCAAGTTGTAGTCGTCACACACACTATAATAAACTCTGAACACTTGTAAAGTTTTGCTTGCATTATTGAGAGTTGTTTACACTATTATATAGAGATGTTAGTTACAAGAGTAGCTTAGTGCCATGCATGTAAAACGGAGTCATTAGTGCCTCATGCAACCATAGCTGTTAAATAAAGTGGACCGCTTCTGTTGGAGGTGAAGCACATCATGCGGAAGACCTCTTCTGGTTAACATCCCCCCTCAAGGCCAGCGCGATCGAGGACCAAGACGAAGCTTGTCCCGGAGGAATTGAAATTGGTTGCCACTGAGTGCTTTGGTCATTATATCTACTATATGATCCTTTGTGGAGATGTTTCAAACTTGTAATCAGCGTCCAGCAACTTCATCTCAAACAATCTGGAAATCAATCTCCACATGTTTAGTTCTGGAGTGGAAAATAGGATTTGCTGTCAAGTAAGTGGCGCCATTATTGTCACACCAGAGAATGGGTGGTAAGGATGGCAAGTGGCCTAATTCTTGTAATAGTGAATGAAGCCAAATGAGTTCTGCAATTGCATTAGCTAGAGCCTTGTATTCAGATTCGGTGGAAGATCTGGAGACGGTACGTCAAGAAATGAGATTTCTTCCAAAGTAGATGGCATAGCCCCCGATTGATTTGCGATCATGAGGACTCTTTGCCCAATCAGCATCGGAGAAGGCTTGTAATTGGTTGGTTGATGCTGAGGAGAAATGAAGGCTAAGGTCAATGGTGGCTTTAAGATAACGTAGCAACCTCTTAACACACTGCCAATGTTCCTCTGTTGGATTGTGCATGAACTGACATTGCTGACAGCATAAAAGATTTCTTATGTCGGGTCGAGTAATAGTTAAGTATTGTAGTGCTCCGATAGTGCTACAGTAGAGTTGTGGATCAGCGGCAGGTTTTCCGTAAGGAATCAGTTTGGCATTTGTAGCAACAGGTGACTTAGCAGGTCTGGACTCGAACATTCTTGTTCTTTTTAAAAGAGCTTGGACATAGCGCTGCTGTGAGAGGACGAGTCCAGTTGGTGTATGGAGAACTTCCACACCAAGAAAGAAGTTGAGGCGTCCAAGGTCGCGAACAGCAAACTGGCGTTGAAAGTGAGCAATTATTTGCTACAACAACATGGTATTCCCTGTGAGAATAAGATCATCTACGTAGATGAGAATGTAGGCAGTAACACGGGGTGTGCGATAGTTGAATAAGGAGGTGTCGGTGGTAGAGGCAGAAAATCCAAACTCAATGAGGGTAGTAGCAAGCATGTGAAACCAGGCACGGGGTGCTTGTTTCAAGCCAGAGAGAGCCTTGTGGAGCTGACAAACATGAGTTGGACGATCTGGATCGACAAACCCTTGCAGTTGATCCATATAAACAATTTCAGAAAGTTTGCCATGTAGGAATGCGTTGTCGATGTCTAACTAATGTAGGGGCCAATGTTGGGAGACGACGATGGAGAGTACCAAACGGATAGTGGTGGGTTTGATTACAGGACCGAAAGTGTCACCATAGTCAATGCCGAACGTTTGGTGGAAGCCTTTGGCTACAAGATGCGCTTTGTAGTGATCTAAGCTCCCGTCAGCTTTGAGTTTGGTGCGAAAGATCCACCTGCAGCCAATAACATGCATAGAAGGATTAGAGGGAATAAGGGTCCAGGTCCCATTTTTGACAAGAGCAGTGAATTCCTCGGCCATTGCATCACGCCAATGGGAGTGTTTGGTAGCTTGAGTAAAGCATGTAGGTTGGTCAAGAGAGGGTGTGGTGGTAGTAGCTAGAGCCTTGAAGCCGACTAATTTGCGATAATTTACAGGTGGAAGGGGACGAAGAGTTTTGGTGGAGGGAGTGGGGGATGGTGGGGGAAATGGGGTGGTGACTGATGAAGGGGACGGGGAAGATGAGGAGTTTGTTGGAGTGGGGGAGAGAGGTGAGGACAGGGGAGGGGGATTAGTAGGCATTTGTAGAGATAAATAAGGGGTGGGACATTGACACGGTGGGAGATGATGAAAAGGGAAGGAGTCTTCATGGAAGCAGACATGACGAGCTATGAAGAATTTGCCGGAGGGAGGGTGGTAGCAACGGTAACCCACACAATTTGTAGGATAGCTAAGAAACACACAGGGAAGAGAGTGCACGTCAAATTTATGGTGATTGTAAGGGTGTGTAAAAGGAAAACAACACATCCAAAAATGCGAAGAAAATTGTAATCTGGTGGACGTTGATGTAGTTTAAAGTAGGGAGACTTGATAGTGGAGGATGAGAGTCGGAAGGTGATTTATGAGATAGACAGCAGCTTCAACAGTGAAATGCCAAAAATCGACGAGGAACAGCGGCGTGGGTCAAAAGTGTTAATGCAGTTTCAACAACATGACGAATTTTTTGCTCCACCTGGCCATTTTGTTCATGTGAATGTGCACAAGTAAGGCGATGTTGAATTCCATGAGATCGTAAATAAGGTACAAGTGCTATGAATTCACCACCATGATCAGTTTGGATGCTTTTTAACTGACAATTGAATTGTCTTTCTACTAACTTGTGAAAGGTAGGAAAATAGTGGCTACATCAGATTTATGAAACAAAGGAAACATCCAGCTATACCTGCTGAAATCATCTACAAGAAGTAAAAAGTAAGAATGTCCATTAGAGGATTTTTGAGGTGCTAGGCCAGACGTCGGCAAATACAAGTTGCAGAGGTGCTGAGCTTGTGTTATTTGTGCAGGGTAGATGAAGCTTGCTCGATTTGCCTTGAAGACATGAGCTGCAGTTGCTAGATTTTATTGGCAAGCTGGAAGTTTGGTGGGAGCGCAGAATTTTAACAAGTGTTTCATGATGAGGGTGACCGAGTCTTGAGTGCCAAACATTGGTGGGAAGGCGACTGAGGAAGGCAACAGGTGGCAAAGTGGATGGAGGTGGTGCGGATAGGTGATAGAGTCTGTCTTCAGTTCGATCTTGGAGGAGGAGTCGATTGGTTGTTCGATCCTTGACAAGAAAGAAAGTAGGATGAAATTCAAAGGCACAATCATTCTCAGAAGTAAACTAGCGAATAGAAAGAAGATTTTTAGTTATTTGTGGAACATGAAGGACATTACTTAGATGAAGAGTGCGAAGAGAAGAGGGCAGAGTAGTGTTACCAATATGGTGAATTGGTAGAGAAGTACCATTGCCTACTTGAAGGTGGTCAGGTCCGGTGTAATTGTCAGCAACTTGTAGGTTGTGGAGGTTTGGAGTTGTGTGGTGGGTAGCACATGTGTCCGGGAACCATTCGCTGTAGGCGCCAAGCAAAGAAGCAGAGGTGGAATTGACGGGTGGTGGAGCAGTAGTTGCGTTGTATGCTTGTGGGCGTCGAGCAGCTTGATGTCGGTAATAATAGTTGTAGGAAGAGTGATCGAAGGCTCCACAAACAGGGCAGGGACTACTGTAGCGATTGGTACACCCACGACCACGATTGCCACGTCCACTGCTGCGGTGTTGAGATGGTGCACTTGCTACTGTGGAGGAGGATGGAATTGAGGTGGAGCTTTGGTATAATTAGCTAGGGGAGAAAAGGTATCAGAAAGTTTATTGGACTACAGACGGATCTCATGGCTAGTCAAAATACTCTGTAATTCAGGAAAGCTAGTGGCAGTGGAGCGCGCTGCTAGTAAGGCAATAACCGTGCCATAATCATTGTGTAAATTGTTGAAAACAATAGCGTTGAATGCAGAGGTTGAGAGAGGATGTCCGTCGGTTGAGAGCTCATTGGTGATGTCCTTCATTTGATGAAGAAAGTGGAGATTGACGAGTCTCCTTGTTTAAGGTTATGTAGTTGCATATGGAGTTGTAGGATCCTAGTTTCACTAGGGGCACCGAAGGCTTATTTTAAAGCAAGCCAGACATCATGAGCAATGGAGAGGCCAACAACAAACTATAATACTTCTTCAGACAAGGAGGCTAGAAGCCAACTGAGAAGCAATTGATCATGACGGCGCCATTCAAGATATTCAGTAGTGGGGGAAGCATTATGATCTGGTGGAGAGGGAAAAATAATGGCTGGATCGAGGTGATTTTCTAAGCTGTAGCTATTTATTAAAGGAGTGATCTGAGTGACCCAGAGGAAGTAGTTGGTGGAGGTGAATTTCAGAGAGAGCAGGTGTTGTGCGTTAATGGATGGAAAGGTAGGGGCAGGTGAAGAAGGTTCAGTCACAGTAGTTTGTGGGGTAGAGGAGGAAGAATTTCCAGGTGTCGTCATAATGAGAACCAGGCTTTGATACCATATAATAAACTCTGAACACTTGTAAAGTTTTGCTTGCATTATTGAGAGTTGTTTACACTATTATATAGAGATGTTAGTTACAAGAGTGGCTTAGTGCCATGCATGTAAAACAGAGTCATTAGTGCCTCACGCAACACGTAGCTGCTGAATAAAGTGGACCGCTTATGTTGGAGGTGAAGCACATCATGCGGGAGACCTCTTCTGGTTATAACACACATCAACTGGCTCACAATTATCTCATGTTCTTATGGGGATCACACCGAGGAACTCAATCATTAGCATTACGCTAAATGTGAGTTCGTATAGGTCATAAGATAAACCCATTAGAATAAGCATGAAACAAGCATATAAATCAATTATGAGAGAGAATCAATAAGAAGATCATGATCATAGTTCATGTCCTTTTCATTTAATTTCCTTTCCATATTCACGTTCGTGTTCATTGTTCATGTTTATAAGGACAAAGTCCACTTCACTTCATCTTTGATCATTCATGTTTTTTCATCTTATCCATAAATTAAAAGAACTCTTTTTTTAGGGAATACCATTGCAAATGTACAAGTGCATAGCTATATACATCGTGGTGGTCCAACGGGGGATCAATGCCACGGCCAACCCTGTCGGACAAGATGATTTCGCACAAAGCAAAAATATCTGTAGGGAGAGACTTTCATCTTAATAGGCAAAGCTAACTCTCCTTTTTACCTTATAATTCATGAGCCTCTCTTTTAATTCCGTGAATTGATCAATAATGTAGGGAGCAAAAGTGACTCTTGATCATCTTTCAGTATATAATGATCGATAAATCAATCAGGTAGACAAAAACCTATTAAACAAGTGACTTTAGTTAAAGTCGTATTTTGTCCATAGATCGGGCGCCTAGAAATTGAGCGGTCGTCCGAAAGGGGAGCGAACGCCTATTTTCTTATGTATTCATCGGTCGACTGAAAAGGTTGCGGCCGTCTGTTCAGGGTTCATTCATCAGCCGCTCCAAGTCCATACACTATCGGTCGATCAAGAGATGTTCGGTCGTCCATTATCACATGAAGAGTCTTTCGGACTAACTCGATGGGTCAAAACTGGACCGATCATTCGTTGAGAACAGTGTCATCTTCCTTGGTCGATCGATGGTGGTTCCCCATTGACGCCAGAAGCTCTTCCGATGTGATAATCCAGATCGCTCATCCAAAAAGATTTCAGTTGATCGATTGATTATCGTCGCTATTATCAAGTCTCGACATTTTTCTAGTTTGATCATCCGAAAGGATTTCGGACTTTCGTTTTGATCCATATCGGTCTTTCGATTGAGGATCAGGCGTTCGATATAGCTATCATTATACTCTTGCCGAACTGAATCGGACGTCCAAGCTAGTTTCGATCGTCCGCATTAGTTTGACATAGCAGCAAGTCATTGCGGAATACTTAAGTTTTCAATAAATTTTTTTTATACAAACAAATATCTAAACTTCCTAATCATTTTTCCTAACATATGGCATAATGCAAAACTACATCACAATATAAGTCCTTTCATATACCTGAATATAAATCCGAATCTATCATCTTTTTCATACGACGTAAAAACGTCACAATCCTTCTAAATCATATTATGATAGATTGTAAACAATATTCTCATATAGCAAAAATCCTTTCTCTACCTACTCTAACATTTAGCAACAATTATATCAATCAACAAGTCAAACATAACATATAAATCACTCTAAACCTCTAAGCCAAAATAACGTAGAATCAGAAATCAAGTATATCAATATAATAGCATGATCACAACTCGTCCACATATAATTTCTAATCCTGATTCCGACCTTAAGGCATGCAGATTCTTCAAGAATTATCCTATGATCTAGATCCTAAATAATACACTTGTCTTGTCGAAACTTCGAAATGTTCTATTGTTGGATCATGTGCTAGCCGTGTCCTCCTTGCCCTCCTACATCATCGGCGACTGATGGACCTGTAGAGCTAATCCCCATGTCCCCTTACCAAGACCAAGTCGTGGATAAGAGGCGAGAAATGGAAAATGTCAAATGCTAAAAGATGGAGACAAAGAAGAAGGGGAATGAGATGAAGCCTCTTTTCATGATTCTTCATTAGGGAGTTTAGTGGTTTTCATTTCCAGAGATCATGGGCAAGTGGTTACTGATCTCAGGAGTTAATGTGTTGTATGAAGGAGAAAACAAAGCTAATTATTCATGGATTTTTTGTCCGTTGTACTTTCGGGCACCCGAAAATATTTCGATGGTTCGATTGTGTGTCAATTGAATTTGCTGAGCGGTCACGATATCGGGCGCTCGTTTTGAGTTTCAAACGTCCGAAAGTCCAACGTCAACGATTAAAAAGTTTTTAAATTTTATGAAATTTTTTGGTGTTACAAATAACATTTGTTAGCGCAATTGGTAATGCATGTAAAGTTGAGTTTTACACGCTTGATAAGAGTTAATAGTCAAGAAATAAATACATTAGTGTTCTATCTTTTTTATTTTGAATTAATCGAACATTAGTAGCCTCAAACACCAAAAATCTTCCTTAGATCTAGATCGGCACAAAAAACCTTGCAGGTCATCCATTACATTTTATCTTTTCTTCATTCGACATGTACTATCGGTTTTTTCCCATCGATAATTATGTTTTATGCGTTTTGTGTTGACTTTTATTTGAAAACTAGTCATTTTCATAAATTCGATCAAGATAGATATCAATATTATAAAATCATTTTTCTAATCTTCGACACAAAAATAAGTAATTTTAAATGCATATTTTAGTAATTGAATAATTTCTTATCTTATGTCCATTCATGATATCTTATATTTGTTGACTAATACATACATACATACATACATATACACCAAGTACATTTTCCATTTTGATATTTGATTCTTCGAATTCTAACTGTTATATGTTAACTATTTTACATTGATCAAAGCGTTATTTAATGATCATGTACAAAAAACATTAAACAACTGATCATCCTTGCAAATAAGTAATTTGTATTTGCACTAGTTAAACATATGTTACATTTTCCTTTTTTCAGTAAATTTTATTATATTTAATCATTGAACTTTTTGTTTCAATCTTCCTTTCAAAACTTTCAAATCACCCCAAATAAAACCTTTTGGTATCTTTTAGCCTCGTTGAATCACAAGTGTCTCCTTTTATTTATCCATAACAATAACATGATTTAAGCTTAAAATAGTTATTGTCTTATTTTAATAATTTTATCTTCTTAATGTTCATAGTGGTCATTTAAATTACTTTTATAACAATGCAATTTATCAGCTAATTCTCAATAGGTCTACAACTAATTTTATTCTACTTTGATGATACATAATAGGTACATGCATGCATAGTGCAATTAAAGAAAATAAAAGATATGTCACCAATGGATCCCGGTGACGTAACTCATGAAAATGATTAAACAATTAAAATATAAATCAACAAAAAATATATTCAAAATGTTCGAGAAATCTTACTAAGACAAAAATATGGCGAAAAGAGACACTCGACGATAATCGTGTAAAACTTGCCGCCATGAGAATGTCACCCACTAAGCGGCTGATTGGTTGCGAGTTATGTGATTTTAATTCGAAGAGAGGGGAGGATTATTTGTATTGGTCGGTTGCATTCATCGGATTATCTCTGTTTCGTCAAAATTGAAGAGTACAATAACCCATAAAACAATGATCTAACCATATTAAATATGCATCGTGAGCTGGGCACGCATTGTCTTCATGTTGTCTCTCCATAATCCTAATATATCATGTGTTTGACTATGTCCTAAGAATTATCTACTTATTCCAACAGATAATCCGCAATGCCTAAAAGATTACTCCACCCACCTCCCCTTAATTAATTATATGTAAGAATAATAAATAATTCAATAAATTGAAAAAGCCATTCAATTAATCTTTCAACGATAAAGCAATAAATAATAACAAACAATAATTGTATCATAAAATAATTTTTATATTAATTTCTATTGCATTATCTTGTAGTAATTCCCATTATCAATAACAAGCCATATTTGTATTAATTCATTATAATGACTATTATCCAAAAGATTAGTAGCACGAAATATTAACTACAAAAACATTTAATGTCCATAACATTAATCATTTTCAATTTTTTTTTCTACACCCAATATTCATTATTTTAATTAGGCTATCAATTAATATTTGCTAAGCTATTTTCATTTATTGAGCACTTGGTTTGCTTTCAAGGACATCTAGTTGTCCAAACTGGGTTGCAGTTGCACACATTCAGACACCCAAAGGTGTGCCCCATTATCTTATGTCTAGGGTCCATGATAATTAATCCATTCGCCAGCCATTTAGCATGCCATTCAACATCTAGATGTTTAACCAATCATGCCATGAAATAATTACATCATGACATCATTAATAGCACAATACATGACATGATATATATCTAATTGGATAATAAAGTAATATTTTAAACATTTGAACATCTAATAATAGGTGTAAAACATGATAAAGAAGATCATATATTTAACTTAACGAAATCATAAATATTACACAAAATCAATAGACACTAGATTGGAAAAGGTTGAGTAGTTCATGGCATGTGAAAGGCCATTTTCACAAGCCGTAATCTTTTGATCACAACCCAACTAATACATTAACCACTACTTGATCAACCTCACAACTCGTTACCACCCAATCACGACATGATCGGTCCTTCACAAATGAGTTTTCACAACTTGTTAGTCGACATTTCCCGTCTGATAATTTATGACTCATGACCCTATTTTCATGAGGTGATCAATGAGTGCACGGACTTCAAACTCGTTTTGCCATGGGCTTTCATGAGTCATGAAATTGTCTCATAACACATGTGGTGAAAATGTAATGTCCTGTGAAATGCCCTATAAGTTCCAATCACAGGCTTCACAAATCCCTATCAAGGTGGTGGCTTAAAACTATGACTCATGAAATTCTCAATTTTCACTCAAGTGAGTCAATTCCTCCTTGTTCTCTTCCATTAATTCCACCTAATCTTGTCATTCTAGTTCTAATAAAGTTAGGCTTCTTATAACACATTTCTATTGTAACTAGGTTTTTAGTCGATTCTTGCATCATACATACTAAGGCATTGAATAGTAATGAGATTTGGGGTTTTCGTTCATCCCTAATTGAATACAAAAAACCTAAAGATCCATCAACTCATCATAGATTTTAACCTATTTATATTCAATCACATGACCATAAACCACTATCAAATTCAATCAATTTCATTCAAAACCATACAAAAACAAGAAAATCTCTCATTCCAAGTTATAGGGATTTTTCCCGATAAAAAACGTGTAATTAGACTTTTCTTCTTGCCCTCCGCACCACCCCCCCTCCCCCCCCCCCCCCTCAAAAAAAAAATTTACACCTTTAACATTTAGTTCCTTAATGCGATGAAATAAGATTTATATTCGTGAAACCTGACTATCTCGACCCAACCAAGAATAGGGTCGAGTATGGGTTGAAATTCTAACTCGAGTAGATACAATCCCGACTTGATGATTCGAGTTTTTTTATGCAAAATTATTTTTTTATCAAACTTAGGCATTATAATATATGAAAAAGTACTTCAATTATAGAAAATATTTACAAATATTCCTATTCTTTAAAATAGAACACAAAATGCATTTATATATCAAATAATGCAAAGAAAAAAGTGATGTTCGAGTGATCTAATCTGACATGGATCAAATTTGAATTCCAAAAAAGACTCGACTCGATCTGATTAAGTGTGATTAGATTAGTTCAAATTTGAGGTCAAGTTGGGTTCAACCTTATGCACTCATATACTTTACACAATATTATGTAGTAGTTTGACCGGGGTCGCCCAGTCATTTTGGTTAAAATGATAAGAAACTAATTCAATTTGGAGGTCTCATGCATGCTTCCGAATGAATTTAAAAAGTATATTGTCTGAATAAGCTATCTTCAATAGGATCAAACTAAAATTATATTAGAATATTATTTTTAATATCTTTGGAATTAATATGAATGAAAATATAAGAATGTAAGAGAAATGAACAACAACCTATTGATTGTCTTATTAATAATTAAATATTAAAAATGTTTACTTATATATATATATATATATATATATATATACTTTTAATATGTTTGTTAAAAAGTTGAATGTTTTTTTCACGATTTTTTCTTATCTTTCCTCCACTGCTTCGAGTTAATTTCCTTCATAATTAAAATTTACTTGCCGTTTAATTATTTGCTTTTCAATTTGTCCCAATAATATTCCACCTTCATTAACAATAATTCTTTATTTCTCAATTCATTTTATTCCACTTTCTTCCTTAATTATACCTCCCTAATGTACAAAAAATCATGCATTAGTTCAGGTATTTTATATTTTAAGAGTATTTTGTGATTAAGAAAGGAGAGGATTGATTTATTTTTATACAAATTTTTGTAGATTTGATTTCTACCTAAATCTAGAAATTATTCATGACAGAATATAAGAAAATGTCAAAATCAAGATAAGAAAAAGCCCAAAAACACCTCAGAAGACTATCATAGCCATGATAATTCTTTTCATGGCCGTGACAGAATGATTTTTCAAGCAGAAAATTGTCCAAATCACTGTCATGGTCGTGATAGTTCTTTTCACAGTCGTGACGGAAAGATTCACAACTAGAAAATATTCTAAGTCCTTGTCACAGTCGTGACAAAACTTTTCACAATCGTGATAGACCCTTTCACGACCGTGACGATAGATGATTAGGCAATTTTAAAGTCATATTTATCCATTTTTTGATAGAATTTTGATTTCTTTCCTTGGGGAACGAAAAACCTATAAAAGGGAGAGGCCAAAGACCCTGGAGAGCATCCACGGAGCATAGATTTGAAGTCTAGAAAGAGGAGAAGAGCGAGAACAATCGCGAAGCTCTGCCAAAAACTCGAGAGAGCACGTGCACAACGACTACAAGAGTTCTTTATTTTCTTCTCCTACTCTTTTTATATTAGATTTGATGTTGTTATTCTCAAATTTATTTTTTTATTAGGGTTATCTTAGTTGAATCCTATTTGTGTTTTGGAATCTTTCTCAATATTATTTTAGTTTGAATCTTTAATAGCATTGCAATTTCATATTTAACACTTTCATTTGATTCCATGATTTATTATATGATTACTATATGAGAGGGAGTAATTATTTTCATAATAGTTTCTAGGATTTATTTTGTTTATTACATGTCATAATTAGGAAAATCGAAAGAGACATAATTTGTGTAGTTATTAAGGTGACTTGAGGAAGCCCTTAATATTAATTTTGTTTTAATGCATCTTATGATTGATTAGATAAGTTAAAATTCGAGAGGATTAATTTATTCTAATTATTCTTTAGATAGTTGTTAAAGCCTGAAACATTTGTTAACTAATTTTGGGAATTCAACTTTATTATTGATTCAACTAATTCTAAGTTGAGAAGATCCATTGCATGTTAGTGGAGATAATTAGGTGCTCTAATAATCAAATCCTTATTTATCCATGTGGTCATTTTCTTTTATTTCATCATTTTATTTTATTCACTCTTGAAAATAAAACTTTTCTTAATTTCTCAATTAACAAGGTTTAAATAAAATTTAAATTATTAACCGTCCTCATGAGAACGATAACTCTATTTATTCACTTTATTACTTGAGCGACTAGTGCATTTGCTACCGTTTGTTATCAATTTTACATGCATCACTCTCCATGATTTATTATATTTCCCATTGTTTTAAGTTCACTTTTTTATCGATGAAAGAAGGGTGGAAATTAATTTTTCAGGCCAACTCAATTTTCCTCCAATTGTCTCAATCCCACTTGATTTTTAAAAAATAAGCCTATTCATTCAATTGGACCAGATTGATCGTACACTTATCATTGAATCTGTAACGTCTTGAAATTTGACTTTGTCATGTAGCAAAATCTTCTTCGGTATGTTACTTTTCTTCTATCATTCTTTGACTCTTTCATTGACCTCGATGGTAAAAAAGAGTGACACATAAGCAAAAGACTTAATAATAAAATATTACAACAAATGAAAATGATAAATGCAAAACCTAAAATAGATAAAATAAAGAGTACATCAAATGTGACATATAAAAGTCCATGTCACACTACATGTCCATACATGGGTCTTAAATACAACTTGATCAATAGAAAGAAAAGCGGAGCCATCTAAACTATAACCTTGTGCATGCACCACCCAAGCTGTAGTCGACGTACATATATCAACCAAGCACACTTTGTGACCAAGCTCAATCGTCAGCATAAAGTTAAGTGTGAATTCGTATAGGGCATAAAAAATTCTATTAGAATAAGCATGAGACAAATAAATAAGAATATGATAATTCATAAGCAATCATGGTTCCATAACTTTTCATTTTGTTTTATATTCATATTCTTTGTTCATGTTCATACTCATAAGGACAAAGTCCTTCTATTCATCTTTAGCAATGAATTGAAAGAGCTCTTCATTTTTAGATAATACCATTGCAAACACACATGTGTACTACCTAGACCATGGTGGACCAATAGGGGATTAGTACCACGGCCAATGCCCCGATATGACCTCACACAAAACGAAAATAGGGAGAATCTCCCATCTATGTAAGCTAATGGTAATTCTCATTTTTTATATTATTAACAATGTCTCTCTCTTTCGATCACTTGGAACAATCAAAACTGTAGAGAGAAAATGTGGCTTTGAATAATCTTTAGGTCCATATCAATCATTATCAATCAGGTGAACAAAACTTTTCAAATCTGATGGTCTAGATTAAGGTCGTATTCTTTTTATCCATAGATTGGACGTTGGAAATGTCGAATGATCATCCGATTGAGGTTCATTCAGTTGTCGTCTGAAAGAGGAGCGGACGTCCGTTTTGCCTGTGTCCCAAAAGGGGTGGGGTTGTTCATTCTACGTTCATTCGTCGGCCATCCCAAGGCCGCATGTGAATCGGTCTTTGGTCGTGAGTTTTAATGACCGGTCGTTCGCTGGAATCATGTCCATCTTCCTCTAGCGATCAAAGATGGTTCTCCATCCATCGTCGGAAGCTTTTTTGGCATAATAATTTCGTCCGATCAATCGATCGACTAGTTATCATTACCATTTTAGAGTCTCGACATTTTTTAATTCGGTCATCTGAAGGAATTTTGGACTTCCATTCTGGTCCATATTGGTCGTCCAATTTAGTTTTGTACATCCAATATAGAAGTTGCTATACTCTTGTTGAGCTAAATCTAACATCTAAAACTTGTTTCGATCCTTCGTTTCAGATCCGAAGGAATTTTGGACTTCCGTTCTATCCCATGCTCTAGATCCAAAAAACACATCTTTTTTTATGTCATATGGTCACTCCCCTCACTGGATCAAGCTCTAACTGCGTCCTCTTCTCCCTCCTATGTCTCCTAGACTTGACATACTTGTCGGAGTCGTGCCTCCATCCTCTGACTGAGACTGAGAACAAAGCAAGAACAGAGAACGAGAAGGTGAAGATGAGGAGATGGAAGAAGAAAGAAGAGGAAAAAGGAAGTGGGACTTTAAAGTGGGTGTTCCATCCATTTGAATTGTGGGACAACGACATCCACGAGTAAATGGAGGGTAATGAAGGAGAGAATTAAAGTCGATTTCCCGACGGTTTCTGTCTGTTGCTCTTCCGGACGTCCGAAAGTGTTTCGATCATATGGTAGTGCGTCGGTGAGGTTGCCGACTTGTCGCAACATCGGATGCCTATTTTGGTTTCGAGCGTCCGAAAGTTCGACGTCAGATATTTAAAAAATTGTAATCTTTACGAAAATTTTGGTGTGTTATAGATTCAATTAGATCAAAACCACGAGATGGGGGTGGTACGTGCCTCTTCTCATTTAAGCAATATTTCATGTTCGATTTTTTTTATGAAAATGTAAAATATTTTTATTGGAAGCATTACTTGTCACATATGCGATCGGGACAATCTAATCAAATTAATTAAACTCGATGACAGATTGACATCTAATATATGGATAATGCGCTCAACGTTGACACCACTTTCTCAATATCGAGGCCTGTCTAAAAAAAATGGGACGATCAAAATATTGATCCGAACATACACCAAATAGTTAAAATCAAGCCGGATCAAATCTGAATTTTAAAAACTCAGATTTGTGTGCCCAACCCAATAAAGTTATAATACGGTGTAATATAAATAATATTGTATCATTATATGCATTAAGAAAAAAAAGTAGTCACAGCATATCATATTGTATAATGTAAAGTAATCATAATGCCCTTTTTTTAATTCTAATTTTCTCCATCCTCTCATCATATATGGTTTCGTGATGTTGCGAATTGTTAAGGGAGAGACCCAAACCTAGTACAAATTATAATTTGAAAAATATAAGCAAAAGTTATTTAATAATATCAATATGAAGGAGGCACTCATCAATTTCTAGAACGAGTATCAAAGATATGATTAATATAAGTGCGATACGAAACGAAGGTTAACTTAAATTATTATTAATTATTAAATTATTTAATATAAGTGAGCATTGGGTTCGTTCATGTGGACCTGTCGGCAACTGCGCTGGGCTCGAGTCCCCCATCCCCTACTTGCTTTCGTGGGCCCGAATTGGGCGCCTTACATTTTTTTTTCCAGTTATAATAAGGAGAAACCCGATTTATTTAATATGCGAAAAGATAAATAAATAAAAAATGGAACTTTAGATCTCATTGATCTATTCGTTATTTCCATCACGTGGATTAAAATCGCATGACTCGCAATCGTCAAACTTTTTCTTATTCTTTTTCTCAACCCGTACAAGTAAAAAACTAACAAACAAATCAGCAAATAAGACTTCTTTATCTTTCTACAAAACCGGTTTAGTGAACACTTAGATAATGTGCACAATTCATTAATGTCTTATACAAAAAGAATTAATTGACTTGCATATTGAAATAGAATCATAATGGACTGAAATCATAATTTTACAGCAAAAAAAAAAACGAGTAACTGAAAAAAAAATATGATTTTATAAAAATAAATGGCTTAATATTCGAGAACTAAAATTAACTCAAAATAATGATTTCGCTCTCCCTAGGACATTGAATCACAGTGGGTAGTACTAGCAGTCTAGCACTAGCATCCAGCATTAGGGTTACTGGTGCCAGTACTAGTACTAGTAACCAGCATATAACACCATTGAAAAGTATGCCTCGACCGCCTTTAGAGAAAGAAAACTAAATATCGAGAAGCAATTCGTGTAATAAAATATTGAAACAAAAGTGAACAAAGTTTATCCATATGGCTCCTCTGTCGGAACATCAAATTAATCGAATGTTAATAGTTCTGGATATCAGTGGCTCTCAAATGAAAAAAAAAAAATCCACGCCAAATTCAGCAGAAAGAAGATAGTGAGAAGTCAGAAAGCAACTGCCTGTATGACTGCAGATTGCGCAACGTAATCAAGGAGGATCAGGAAACAATTACAAGCTCTCCAAATGCATCGGACGGACGAAAAGTGCACAACATGAGAACTATGAAAACAAAACGTGTCAATCCTCCTTTTCAGATTGCCATGATCGAAGCCAAGGCATTGATTCAAATGTCCTTGCTTTGGATCAAAACCTGTTAGAACTATGGCATTGAAACAGCCCTTGATTTAAAATAAAACTTGAACTAGACTATCCAAACACAACATGGCCGAAAGTCACAGTTATATGTACAGTCAACACTAATCAAGTCCCAAGAAATTGAAGAAAGGCACTGCATAATTATATCTCCTTGAGAAGGACAGTTCATGGATCCCCTGTCAAACAATATCGTTGACATACCTGTTTCTGTTCGCCAAACGATTTGAGCTGATTGCTGATGGATCTCTTATCTGTTTGCCAGTTTACGTTGTTTCCTCAAACGATCATACCCTACGAGTCCAGAGAAACTTTGAATATTCAAAAAGTTCAATCTTGCTTGATGTTTACGACACCTCTTGATGCTTCCGGAGCATCTTATGACGAGGCAGCCACAGTGCTCCTCCTGTTAATGTTGTACTCGAGATGGGTGGAACTACAATACACTATCATGGAAAGCTACTATGTTTTATGTGCAGTTATGCAGGTTTTCCTCGTGACGGTATCAATTTGTAAGGGATCTACACGGTATTTCCTTGTGAAGAATTACAATTTACAAAGGCTGGAGGTCCTCTTCTGGAGCGGCTGCATTCACCGGCATGAATGAACCAAGCCTGACTCTATGTCTCCAAAAGTACCATACTAACAATGTTGCAAAGCACAGGATGAGTACAGCTGATTGTTCAACAATAAATGCCATGAAACGTTGCTGCCACAATTTCCTGTGTACCATGAGATCTTCACAACTTAGACAACAGAAAAATCAAGAATTGATACAGAAGATGCATCATCCCGCCATGAAAAGTCAAGAGACAAGCAAATTTGCCCATTGAATTGGTCGAGGAAAAATGTTGAAAGACTTTTCTACCAGCAAACCAATCTATGTTTGGACCAAATAAGTAATAACTATCTACTGGTAAGTCCCAGTTTATATATATTAACACTTTGCATCTGAATACATGCATTGTGTAGATTGTTTCAGTTTGGAAAAGTACAGTAAATAGCCTTGATGATACAGTAATTTGATTAATCCATAATCATAAGTAAAAGATGGAAAGTGCAGCTTTTCCAACTAGAGATTTATTGGGCTTATTTAAATTTTTCTTACCGTCCTATTTCCTATTTTCTCGTAATTTTTGTTTCTCTTTGAAACTATATAATAACTTCATTTTTTCATTAAGATGCAACGATGTGTACCTTTACACATAAATTTTTAACTTATTTATAATATACACCTAAGAGTTAGCTTGTCTCTGTGTTGATATTAAATTGAAGGGGAGCTTTGGGAGATGGAATACAACAAAAAAGAAAAACCCTAAATGGCCATTGATATACAGATATCTAACGTTCTCATTAGGAAGATGAAAGACCATAATATTTTGAGGGGCAAGACAACTTCTAAAACCTTGTTGCTCATCTCTCCCGCGGGATTAGTCCAATCAAATCAAATGCATTAATCAATTGATTGACTTTCACCTGATCAACAATAGTTCTTGTCAAGATTCAAACTCAATTACTTAAGTTGTCCATAATTAGGTATAGTAATATGTCGAGACTTTTCTCTTTGTTGATAATAGCATCGGCAGACGGAAGACGTTTTATTGGTTCACGCAGGATCCAACAAAAAACTCTGCATGCATGTATTGACCATGATGTGATCCTGTGGTCCAATTTTGTCCATAAAAATGACAATTGATGATAATAAAATATTAACATGATGGAATGAGATGGTCGTGTCATTCGTTTGTCACATAGCTTGCCAATATATATGAATTTGTACTACATAAGATGTCTAACAAATGGCATGCATGAATCTGGAGTTAACTGTCACGAACTGGCCCCCGAACTATACATCCTTGATGAGACAGTACTTTTGGTTCATTCGTAAAAACAGAAGAGGATGGAAAATGCAGCTTTTGCAACTAGAGATTTTTTTGGTTTCTCAAATTTTTCTTGAAACCTAACTCCTATAAAAAAGTACATAACGTATTATTGGTAATACGTCAGGAACTGGAAATAGACATCATGATATAGTAATTTGACCCATTCATAAATCAGAAGTAAAAAGATGGAATTGCAGTTTTTTCCAACTGGAGATTTGGAAAACCTCTTAATGATGGAAGGCAGCAACTTATAGTCCTTTATTGACATTATTAATTACAATGTTTGAATCATCAGAATAGATGTCAATCGAGAAAATAATTTGTGTATAGGAAAATGAAGATTCATAACAGTATCTTAAGTTATTAATACTTGCATGACAGGGACCTGGGAGATGTAACAGGAACAAAGGGAAGTCTAAGTGTAAAGGAATTCATGTGATAACATTTTACAGCTTTCAAATATGCTATTTGAACTCTTATCTCATTTGTGAAGCAATAAAATTTGCTATTACAATCTGCAAAACAGAATCCAAAGCATCAAATAAAAAAGCTTTTATGATGCATTTTTTTAAAAGACAGTTCCCAAAAAGTCATAATCAAGCGTTTGAACTGGGTAAGCTAGTTATTTATTTCAGGTTAAAACTAGAGGCATACCATATAAACCAATCATTTTCCATGTGTTTCATACTGAAATTATAGAATCATGCCATATAGGCAAATAAAGATTACAGCACTATGACACAACTGTAAAAGTTATGACATGAAATGGACAGCAAAACAGATTATACATGAGAGGGCATCTTTTGGAACTCGGATTCTACAGTAATATGCCAGAAGTATTTGTAAATGAAAGGCAAACAAACTTATTTTTGATGCAAATTTAGGATACCATTTTGCTGTATAGCAAGAAATGATCACTCCAGAGCAAACAATATTCTAAAAGCAAGTCAACAGTTTGTTGACCACAAACTCGAGATAGAGTGATGCATACCAACCAAAACATTAAAAACATTCAACTAATGAGTGAAATATTTACATACCTTCACAATACAGGCTCAACATTCCCTTCAACTACCTGATAACTACCAAAAATTTTGGCAAGACGAACACGGTGCTCAAATAAACGAGATATTATGCCCTGTGTGTAATGATATTTTAATAGCTCATTTAGGATAAGCATATATATTTTTGTCAGAGTTTTCATAGAAAGTTGAAAAATGAGAAAGAAAGAGGAACCTTAACATTGCTGTCGTCTTAGAAAAAGAATTAGCAGATCCTGCTGGAAAATAAAAACTTCAGTGACCACGATAAATTTTGAAAAGAAAGATAACATGGACAAAAGTTGCAACCATCAATGAGAAGTTACAGCAGAACTAGTAATAGACAATGCAAGTATGAGTAAACCATGACATGATCTGACTGACTACGGTGCTTCTGATGTGAAGATTAAAGTATTATGACCAAACTGTGAATCCGTACAAGTACATACACCATGAATGAAAGGAATTCTGGATCAGGACAACATTTTCCTCCTGATTTGTATCAACTTCTAACTCATGAGCAAGCTCTTCTAGCTCTTTAATGTGAGGCAGAAGGTTCCAGTAAGTAATATTCAAAGACATGTCAAAGTTTATGAGGCCAACTTAGAATTGATCTAGATGTCCAAAGAGAGAAACAACTACCAAAATATCTGCTTGCAAGTTACCACACATTCATTCAACAAGTTTATTCTTTAATTTTAGGGGATTTTACTCTTCACCTTGCCCTTAATATAATGCAATTGTTTCAATTAGTGAAGTACCAATTGCAATCATAAACTTCAAAACATGAAAAAATATTTTGATCTTAACTAGGGACATAATTAACCTTTTATGAAATAGTTGTCAAGTCCAGTGGGGGGAGTAGCTGGTGCGTCAGGTATAATTTGTATAAAATGAATGTGTAGGTGAAGGTTCGACATCCACATGCAAACGTTCCCATAATACTGAACAGTTAGTCTTCCAAAATCCAATTTTTTGTTCTGGCGGTCATAAGTAACCAATGTATTCCGGACAATTCCTGTCAGATGAAAAAACACCACCCAAGTTAAGAGGCAAAGGCTGCTCACAGTACAAGACAAATATTAACTCGATAAACTCCAAAAGTTCTTCGTAGTCATCACCATATCTAGGCTTAGCATGCAGTGACATAAAAGAAAGAATGCCAATGCAATCCTTCTAAAGAAACATAAGGAACCATACATCCCAGCAATGTTGTTGGATCTTTTCCATTTTGAAAAACTCCCAAACAATATGCACCATGAACTTTAGAATGCTTTATTGGGACACTGATGGAACACGGGAAAAAAAGAAAGATGAGGAAGCCAAGTATAGTAAAACTAGCAATGCTTTTATGAAGGTAAGTAACAAAGTAACAAAAGCATTGTGCTTCATTATTTATGTAATTGTTGTTCAAAATACAAAGGATTTACTCAAAATAAGTAATTGTCCGGTGAAAGTGACAGATTTTTCCCCATTATCCGCCTATGTTTTATAGCCGGTCCCAAGCCCGGATAAAGGATGAGGGTTGTGTTAGGTCCCGACAGCCAACGTAAAACCATGTCGAATCTCATGAACATGGATCAACGAAGCGTCGTATGATCTATGTAGCCAACCCCACCTAGTGGGATAAGGCTTTGTTGTTGTTGTTGTATCAAATACAATATCAACCTTTGGAAGTGTTTTTGAAAGTTCGGAAACATCACAAGGAATCATTTCAATAAGCATTAATAAGAGGCATACTAGACACACAGATCAATATGAACTACTACTTCTGTTCAAATGAATTACCTTCCAGCACCATAAAATCATATATCTTTATAATTTGGATCAGGGCCACAAATTTGCTTAAGAGAATGCAACTTACTCATAATCTGTGAAATAGAGAAAAGAAAAACAAAATATATAAATGAACTTCCAGTGACCAGATTATAAAAATTCATGGTGATCAGGCAAAATGTTGATCTGTTTCCCATCATCATGGATGGAGAAAAATAGTTTGGTGATCATCATGCAAAATTTTACAACGAATGAAAATATAGATTATGGAAAGATTCCATTATGAAAAGTTTGCACAATGTATAACAAGGCGGAGATATTCTCATCTTCATAGACGAAAGCTTGTGGAAGGAAAGAGCAGTGGGTAAGATACTAAGAGAAAGCCAGGAATAGATAAGAGTGCTTATAAAGAATTGGTTCTTTCTTATAATCCTTCACATGTAATCCTAAATTGTAAATTAACAAATTTTAGTCCCGAACTTATCCCATTTTTTTCTTACATCCAATGCAGATCAGGTAACTAGAAAGTGCAAAACAAAACATAAGTTATTACTGAAACTAGATCATCCAAAGAGTGTAGGCACACGACTAACTGAATAAACAAGGTGTTATTTTCAACGTGCAGGAAGGAAAGTAAAAGTCCTTGGCTTTTAGTTGAAACAAGGGTGCAAATTAGAAGTTTTCTGCCAGTAGTGCTTAAATTTCACAGAGATGCTTTTTTTTACAGAGATAGAGAAAACTCCATGGTTAGAAACTTCAATCATCCAAACTTTGAAGTCTTCCACAGAGCTGACAACATAAACTTTTGCCTATGCAAGTACAAAACTATAAGAAAATGAATTATAATTGATATGTACACAATTCCAATGAAGTTCACTAATGCAAATGTGAAATCAACAACCCAACTGCCAAAAGGACCAATGTCAACTCATGAAATTGCCGTCTTTTTTATAAGAAATTCATGGACTTGTTGAAGTATAAGATTTCTCCAAGTTCTAACCATACTAGAAGAATGGGCAGAAGTCAGAAATCCAACTACCAATAGGCTGGCAGAAAATTATCCCATTTTATTGTGATAACAATCCTAAGTTAACAACCAAGTCCCCTTCAAAAAAAAAGTTACAACCAAGAATTTCTGACTTCTGCCGATTTCTGAATAGGTTGGCAGATAATTTTATTGTGATAACAATTGTCCCATTTCTGAATGCTACAAAGGCTTCTTCAGGAAGGTATGCATATGTTGTTCCACAGTTCAAGACCGAAGACCCGTACCATCAACATGTATTTCCTTCATGCCAATGTTGTAATATCGGCTGTTTTGAAACTAGATTAAATGTGGGAAACAACCGTATATAAATAGAAACTTGAATTGTCCTTACACAAAAGGATGAATCATACCTCCGAGCAGGATTGGAATGGCAAAATGCCATGCCACTAGGTGGAGTAATCCCACCAAGAACCATAGCACCATCACCAATATCCATTCCTCCATAGCACAGAAAAGGAATCACTAATGACACCCTTTCCAACAAGTTGATCCACTAGACTCAGCTGTCCACAGCACAGACCCATTATGCCATCTGTGTGTTGGCTAAACAAATCACCAGTTTCAGAATTTTCACAACCAAAAACAGCCGCTGCAGCTTAACTACACTTTCATGGCCAAATGATATGAAATCTTCACCAAGAACAGCACTAATAGAACTCATTTCAGCATATTGCCTCTCGTAAACACACTGGTGATTTTTCATTGTAAAATATGCAATCAATGTCGCATTCTACAGGTTTGTATGTGCTTGACAGATCAACTTGAAATCTGGGGTCCTAAATATTAACAATTTACATCCATTTCAGACGAATCTATAAAAATAATTGTGAATGTAAAACAGAAATCTAGTGTCATGAGCAAGATGTCCAATTTTTTTAGGTAACATCAAAACTGATTCGGGATGGATTTCTTTACAGTAATCTTATCCTATTGTTCACTATCATAATGCTTATGTATAACTAATACTCAAAATCAAGGTGCATGCCAACATGCATGAATTGGGTTGATGTTTATCCATGAGAACACCAGGTTAAGAAATTTACATCATTTAGATGAGTACTATTTCTGAAGCAAAACTCACAACACCTCATGTAGCTGTATTAGGATTAAATAGAAATCAAAGCACCTGACTCAGTCAGCATCATCTTTCTTCCATTGAATCTGTATGTTTAATGGATCAGTCGTCAATCCTTATGGATGATATTATCATTGAGACAACGGATTTATATTGCCCTGGAAGAAGAAAACTTTTTTAACCCAAATAAAATAATAAAACTTTTAACTACTTTACAAAGAGATTGAATTACCTAGTTACAAGATATTTACAGGATTTCTGTGGATAATATTCTTGCCATATTATTTTCTTGTTCATACTACTTTCTTTTGTTACATCCCCAATGACCATAAATTACCAAGGAAATATTTATAGGGCAAGTCAATGAAGTTAACTTTTTTAAAGGATCATGAGTAGACCAGAGGTTATGCACTATGTTACTTTCCAAGTGGCAACCAGTCTATGGGCATTAATTTCCTGCTGACGACCGTTAGCAACTTAGCATCCTTTTCCTGACTTCAACTTCTATACTTTTCTTTCTCCGTGAATTAAAAGTTGACATTTAGGGGCTGTTTGGTAGAAGAATAAAATAAGAATTAGTCCCTTGTTCCTTCTTTTTCATCCAAACACCATTTTGAACATTGCATAGACTCACTTTCAATGATTGCAAGAACAACAAAAAGTAGAGATAGAAATGTTCTTGTCTCCCCCTAGAACTTTCTTGCTCTCATTTTGTTCTTACCATGGGAACATTTTGGGGTCAAATTTTTTTGTTCCACCATTGTTCCTGCCACAGCCAAACAGCCCCTTAAGTGGCATGTCAGGGGACTCGAGAAGGATCCATGGGCCGCAAATCCTCCTCAGGGAAAGTTTGTCACGTTTCATTAATCTGATTAAGCTAGCATATTACATTCATCATTACACTGAGCAAATGAGACTACTGAACAATGATACTACTATAATTTTCCTTCAGAAGCTTTACCTGATGAATCATGATTGACACACTGCTCGCACGTCGAGCATGGAACATAAGTGACCATGCCCCTGGAGTCCACGATGAGTGCAAATTCTTGACACGGCGTTCCAATGAACAATCTTTTAGGGGGCGTTTATCTAGAGGTAATCTTTATAGATTATCAGGTAATGTTGTATTAAATTATCTGGGTCTACTATATTACCCTTTCACTTGTGACATGTAATGGGTAATGTGCATTGCCCAGGCAATCCACCCTATGAAGTGGGAATGCAGATTGACCGTAGAAGGAGAGACAATCCACATTATCATCTGAGTTACAATATTTTTAATTTTACTTTTTGTATTTGTCCTTTTTTGTTCATTATCATCCGTAGAAGGAGAGACAATCCACATTATCATCTGTGTTTGACCTACTATTACTTTTTTGTTCAACATTATGGTTAGTTATAATAATATTGCATCCATGAAAAGAGTTCTGGCTTTCTCTTCCATACAGCATATTATCGAATAGGCATGCAATTTCTGGAATTTTCTGTTGAAAACCAACAGTCTGAGTATCTAGGCACAGGCCCTTAATAAGGACTGTCTCTAGAAGATGCTTAAAGGTGTTAATACATGGATCCTTGCACAATGGATTTTTCTTAAAACATCACACATGAGCAAACTGCAGTCTTATCTTCATGTGATCTTATAATAATATTAAATGTAAGGATCCACATAGTACTAGATTTGTCATTTTGATGCATGTGTTGGTTCCGTTGTAGTAAACCTATTTTTTTCCCCAAGGAGGCTTCATCTGCCAACAACGACCCTCAAGTATCACTTATTCTTTAACATGGATGCATTTATAGTGTGTACCCATACCTGAATTCAAAGTAAAATGAGCTGAAATAACGTGTGATGATTTAGTCAATGTTGTAAGACCCGGATCGGACGTCTACCCGGATAAGTCTATGGGTCAGGTTGGACCGGTCGAACCGGTTAACCGGATATTAATAAAATAATATAAAAAGATAAATTGTAATACTTATATATTCTTATCAATAATTAATATATTTCTACAACAAAGTACATATGATTAAATCATTTTAATTAAAATTAAAAAATCAAATGTGACATATTTAACTATTGATATGAGTTTTATGTGATTTTAATATATTCAATTACAATTTACAAATTTATTTTCTCAAATTTAACTTTACTTAAACTATAAAGATGATTGTAGTTTCTATTTTTTAATTTAATTAGGTAACTAATCTTTTCATATTTAATTTTTGACATTTAAAATATTATAAAATTTCTTATCAAACAAAATAATTGTATAAATGACTGATGATAACCATTGTATAATATAAAATAACTTAGCATTCAGATAAATAAATATAACACAGTGGTATATACACATAAGTTAGTTTCAGGAGGTCTTGGGTTCAAAACCCAGTGTTCACATTATTTCAAGATAATTCCTATTTTTGGACTGGCCGGTTCTTGCAAAACCGCCGGTTCAACGGTTCAATTCGGTTTTAGACGGGTTTAGACCGGTTCGAAGCTGTCTGAATCTCAATCCGGTTTTGGGGTCGAACCAAACCCGCCCAGAGTGACGGTCGACGGTTGGACCGGCCGGTCCGGTCCGGTCCAAACAACCATGGATTTAGTACATGGTGCTTCATCTATATTTTGTATCCATGTCTGAGTTATGGCTCACACCTTTTGAGTTATTTGAGGAATATTTAGGACATGTTTTGGAAATCAAGTTATTTTGGCAGAAAACTTGGTAGCTTTTATGTGAAAACCTTTGGTTCATTTGTGAGAGATTTCTTACTGTGCCTTAAAAGCATGGCTTGCTTTTTGTCACATAGTGGGCATTTTGTAAGAATTTTTTCAACTGCTTTCTGCCAAAGCAGGATAAAAATTCTATGTTTTTTGAAACTTGACGAGTGAGTGGGCGAGATTATAAGATATGTTGTAATAGATACAAGTTTTTATAATAAATAAAAAATGGATGTGAGCACCTGGCTCACATCCTTTATCTTCTCAAAAAAAAATTCTATGTTTTTCTTCAAATTTTGGGCTCCTTCACAGCACAGCCTTTCTCACAGGACCTTTTGCTTGCTTTCAAGAAAGCAAAAAAAAAAAAAAAAAAAATCCTTGTTTTCATGCGAAGTCCATTGTCTCACATGACAATTTGCTTGACAAGCAAGCAAAATGACTTCATCCATAGATTTCTTGGTCAAAAACAGTCTAATACAACCTTTACCAAATGCTCACCCCACAGAAAGCAATCGTGCTTTTTTAAAAGCAAAGTAGAAAAGTACTCCCAAAATACATCCATAATCTGTAGATGAAAGCAACTAAAAACTTCTCTATCGGAAGTGTCAAGTTCAAGAGCTTAGATAAAGCTATTTTATGCCCAATAAAATCATAAAGTAAACTTGTAGATTCTATGTAATAATTAGTCTAGTTATTTGATAATAATATATCCTAAATATAGAAATATTTTGTTTGAAAGACAAAGTATATAAATAACTTATATATCCCCTCAAAGGAGCATAAGTAACAATCCAATATTCATACATTGTCATCAGTCATATTTTGTGACATCTTCTCCAAGGTTGTGTTTGGTTAGTTCCCGAGAACTAATCGATTTGATAGAAAAGTTTAGTTTTGGTGTTTGGATGAAAAATGTAATGATGGGAATTTGAAAGTTTGATTTGATAGATAAGTTTTAGTAGGTGTTTGGATACAAAGTAAGAACTAAGGATATAATTTATTATTTTATGAGGTATAAAATTATAGTAAATTAAAATATTATATCTTTATCTAGTTAAAATAATAATTTACATTAATATTATAAAGTATAATTTGTAAAAAATATTTATATTATAATTTATAATTTACGAAAAATAATAATATTATAAGTTATTATTTTCATATGTTATTAATATTATAATTTACAAAAAATATTTATATTAAGTTAAAGAATTTATTTTATAAGCTGAATGATAATATATTAATAAATTATCATTTAAGATAATATAAAAATAGTTTAATAAATAATATTAAGATTAAATAGTAATTAATAATATTTTACTAATTAAAATATAATAAAGAATTAAAAGAAAAAGAAAAAAATATCATAAGTTTTGGTCAAGTTCTGCCTGCCAAACACGGTCCAAGAGAAAGTCTTGTATTGTTAGTACATTATTGTTGTTGTTATTATTATTATTGTTGTCGTCGCTGTTGTTTCACTTAACTATTTCTAAAAAAAGGAATTAACAAATGAAAGGAAACACCAAAAGAAAAATAGAAAAATGAAACAGCAAAACATAAAGGAATTAGAAAAAGTTCTAAGAATAAAAAAGAATCTGAATGTTGCCTCCAAGATGGTTTGAACCTGGGACCTAGTGACAACCTTTGCAAATAACCAAAAATCCAAATGTTTGTTCTATGGAGGCATGGAATGCAGTGGGATGTAGATGGATGGAGATAACTTCTGCTGAAACTTTTTGGAGATCATATAGGTTTTGTGGGAGGCAGCACCATACCTGGACATAGGTTTCGCAACATCGCCAGCTTTTACCTCTTGTTGTTCTGTGGGCAGTCTTGTTTCAGAGAAATTCTTTTATTTTTTTAAACGAAGAAATACTTGTATTTCAGAGGGGAGCGGTTACTTGGACAACATTTTACAAGGTGGCAATTGGCTAAATTGTGGGCTGGTGCTTAGTTTCTTCTGCTGCTTCCATGCTTTGTAAATAGTCTTTGATGTAATCTCGTTTATACCTTTTTAATAAGGCATAATGTCTAAAGGTAGACATCTTTTTTGCCTCAAAAAAAAAAAAAAAAACAAAGATTCAATAGATTAATATGCTTCAACTCGGTGTCTCTAAGATTTAACGCATACAAATTTAATGTGTACCAAATTAATTCATGACTTGACTTTATCCATTTTATGACCCTAAACTCATACGAGTTAAATCATGAATTTAGTGGCCTTGATTTTTTATGGTAATTCCCATTAATTTTTTTGCAAGATGGTAATTCCCATTATGCACAGGTATTAAACAATTTTAGAGTGTAAGATGAAGTTTGAAATAGTTCCAGCTGACAAATAGAACTCCAGCTTATATAAAACATAGATTGGCAACCAGAGATAAATATGATTAGATATCCCAGATCTAAAATTCTTTCAGAACACTTATTGATAGTGCATTCACATTGCAATTTGAAGTTGATGCATATTAGTCATTTCAAGAACTCCGCCTATGTTTTATAGCCGGTCCCAAGCCCGGATAAAGGAGGAGGGTTGTGATAGACCCCGACAGCCAGCGTAAAACCCTGTCGAATCTCATGAACATGAATCAACGAATATGGCGTCGTATGATCCATGTAGTCGACCCCACCTAGTGGGATAAGGCTTTGTTATTTGTATTTGTCCTTTACAATTTTATTTAAATAAATTATAAAATACATTGAATAAATTATAATAATAATTAAATAAATTATAAAATCAATCAAATAAATATTAGTTAATTATTATGAATATATTATTATCATATTTTAAAATATATATTAGTTATTTTATAATTTTTAATTTTATGGGTGAGAATATGTATTTGTGATTTAAGTTTAAGAAGTTAAAAATAATTTATATATCTAAACATAATTCTTTTTTATTAGGGGTATAATTGGTAAAAATTAAATCTTTATTTTCTTATAAATAACTAATATGGATACTAAACAAGATGTGGCAATATTGTGCAGTGAACGTGTCACGGGGCGTTTCCCGTGACACGAAGCGTGAAGCCTCGCGGCACCAGTGCCGCTCAACTTATAGCCCTCGGCCGCTCAGCGCCGAAAACATGGAACACATGCAGCCGCCCCGCACTGCGTAATATTGCGGAGTACCAAGTTATCCGCCCTTAGGGCATTTATCTTGTAAGGCCGTCCTTATGAATGGCCAAGTAGGTGACGTTCCCGTAGGGTACGTCTTTTGCATCTTCAATATGTAACAAGACTCCTATACCTACGGTACACTGGGAGGAGTTCACTAGTGCCTTCCGAGGCCCAATTGTATGTTATGTTTCATCATATTTAATACAAGTAAGCTTTCCTTTAATTCTAGTGTCATGGCCTTGAGCGTGGGGTGGCAACCCACATCGGTGTCCCTTCGTGGCGTCCCGTGGTCCCTTCGTCGCCCCTTCGGACTTTAAGCGCCCAAGCGCCAACATTAGTGCCGCAACGCGCTAATGCCACGGTCTCGTGACGAGTAGTCCAACACTCTAGTCATGTCCGTGTTTGAATGCCTATAAGAGCGACTCTCGGCAAAGTCGTCTCGACCATAAAACTTCCGCTGCAAACTCAAAACAGGCTTGGCTAGGTGCCTATCCGCCTAGTCGCCGCACGTGGTCTAGTGTCCGAGAATGACCCCGTGACAAGTGGTATCAGAGCAGTTCTTCCTGCTCGGATTACCCAGCGACGATGACTCGCTTGTGTCGTCGCAACGTGCCCTGGCGTAGGAGATGTGCTTCCGCTCAAATACTCCATCACGCCCAGGTGCACTGGTACCATGGTCTTTGATCGTGGACGCCAACGAGGAAGGCATGGCAAGCCTCCTCGCCGCACGCCCAGTCGTGCCCCGCAGCATGTTCCTCATACACCCGTGTCGTGTCAAGGAACGTCCGTCATGCATCATGATGACGGATTGATCGCCCCGCCTAACCGGGACGGTCATGCGTCGCTCACTCGAGCAGATCAACCACCCCAGGTATACAGTCGGGAATCCTGAAGTGTCGCGCTGCGTCAAAGAGTGGCCATATGCTCTGCATGATGGTCTTGCGCTGCTCAAATCAGGAGATCGCTTACACGAGCGTCGTGTAACTCGGAGGACCCGTGTCACATTCAGGGACTGTCGGTCATGCACTATCATGACGACCTGGCGCTGCTCGGTATTTCGTGACGTCGCATCGCATGCCCAGTCATGCAACGTGAAGTGCACAACCGCTTCACGGGAGAAGTTGGCTTAAAGACAAATATCAAGGTTCACGGTCCCTTTTCGGCCAAAGAATATCATCCCTTCGGCCAAGGAGCATCAATCACAAGCATCTTGTCGTGCCGCAGCATCGCCTGCCACGCCACGATGACTTTCAGGAATGGAGCAAAGCGTTGATTACTTGCAAACACTCATGGACGAGCTGTCAGCCTTGCCTGCCTCGTCAAGTGTCGCCCCGCAAGCGGCGCGATGTCATCCATCAAGGAGTGGGACGAACTTGATACATGCCAACGCAAATCGACGCCTCAACTCAGTGACCAATTTGGCAAATGGTCTGAGCGTCGAGCATCGGCGAACCTTGGCATGCTGCTGTCAAGCGTTCTGCCGCCAACCGAAGGAAGGAGTGCCCTTTCCTTTCGGACATCGCCTCGAGTAATCGAAGCGGCCTCCAAAGATCGCAATGCGAAAGTTTCGAAGGACACATTGACGATGTCGTCCCTTTGAATGGAGATGGAGGTAATGTTGGGAAGCTCCTGCCACGAGTTCACCAACCGCAGTCCGCTTATCTAAGCGGAGTGTCTTCACAAGCATCCGCCCGGATTAGTGAAGGCCCGGAACGGCTACTCTTTCGCAAGGGTCAAGCCGCCCGGTGGACGAGTATGTCAAAGGTGTATGATCTAGGATGACAAGCACAGGGGCATTACTTTGTCCAAGACGCGGACGGATGAGCATCTAAGGTGCATCCTCTTCGTGGACGAGCACGACGATCTCGCCTCGTCCATACCCCAAAGAGATTGTCAAAGCTTCAAAGGAGGTCCCAGGATCGGAAGAAGGCATATCCCAAGAATCCTGCAAGATGTGGCAAACTCAGGATGGCGTTGCCATCGCGACAATGTAGAATGTGGCAAACATACATCCCAGACATGGGACAGAAGAAGTGGCAGTTCATCAATTAAGCAAGCCCTGACAAGTTGGGACTGGAGGTCAAGATCGCATTGTTCAGCATCGGCCAGATGGGCATGTTGAAGGAGGAAGTGAAATGAATCACCGAGCTCCGCCTACTGTGTTCCCAGGAGGATGAAGACCCAGTGTTGGTGCTCTTCAAGCAGAGGGGTTAGAAGCTTTGGACTAGGAGGGAGTTGGAACGACCGGATCGTCCAACCTCCGCTCCCTAGTCAATGCTGCCAAGTCAATCAGGACAAGTGCCATACCACCAAAGCCCTTGGGCAAGGGCAATGGTGGGGGAGAGAAGCTCAAGTCGCAAGGAGGAAGCTACTTATGCCGAAGATATAGATCGCCCATCGAAGCAGGAGAAGCGGATCGAACCACAGGCACATGTGGGGAGACCCTCATCGTCGCTCACTATAGCGACTGGGAGTGGACAATGTGCGGAATGTTATACCAAAGAACCTTGCTCCACCTCAAACCGTCGAGGTATCTCTTGTCCACCAAGGGGAAGGTGGAACTGTTTTCAAGGCTCGGCGGACGAAGGACTCAACGTTGCAGCCATCTGCAACTTGGGGACAGCGAGTTGAACCACAAGGAAACGTGGGGAGACTCTCGTCGCCCACTATGGCGACTTGGATGGACAAGGCATGGATTGTCATATCAAAGAACCTTGTCCCGCCTCAAGACTGCCGAAACATCATGTGGTCACCAAGGAGGAGGTGGTCCTGCGCTTTTAGTTCGGCAGAGGTATGGAAGACTCTACGTTGCAATCATGTGCAACATAGAGACATGGAGTCAAGCCCATAAAGAGACCTGAAGCGTCCCAAAGTATCCGTGGGAAGACTCTCGTCGCTCATCATAGCGACCCCAGGCACTCGAAGCAGACAAGCTACAAGCATCGACATCGGAGGGCTTGTGCTGTTTCAAGCCGTCGAAATTCAAAAATGATCATCGAGGGTGAGATGGTCCCGCACTTCGCATTCGACGGAAGGAAGACCTTATGCTGCGGCCATCCGCAACATGAAGGCATCGAGTCAAGTCATGCAGGTCGAATGGCGAGACTCTTCATCGTGTTCTACACGACCCTGAGACAACTCTTCTCCGCGCTATTCCTGAAGGCATACAAGAGTTGTTTCACCCCCAAAGAAGCCAAACCACACAAGTTGACGCTGCGCAAGTCGAAGAGAAGTGAAGCCAACAGAGACTTGATGGACGGATAGTTGCTTGATGAAGTCAGACCGCACATGGCGGACTCCACTGGCGCTGCACAAGTGATGACCCCGGATTGGACGAAGGATCAGCGAGCGAAGCAGGCCTGAGGGAGGAGTCCTCAGCGAGACCCCAAGGAGCGGGCATTCCTGGCGTTGCGTGATGCTGGTGAAGTTGAAGTCAAGGCAAAGAAGGCAGAATTGAACGAGACAAGCGAAGTCAAGACTCAAGACGAAGGCCCCGAGGAAGCCCGGACAACGGCGTCGGGGGCGTCGCCGACTTTGGTGGGGGAGAATGTCACGGGGCGTTTCCCGTGACACGAAGCGTGAAGCCTCGCGGCACCAGTGCCGCTCAACTTATAGCCCTCGGCCGCTCAGCGCCGAAAACATGGAACACATGCAGCCGCCCCGCACTGCGTAATATTGCGGAGTACCAAGTTATCCGCCCTTAGGGCATTTATCTTGTAAGGCCGTCCTTATGAATGGCCAAGTAGGTGACGTTCCCGTAGGGTACGTCTTTTGCATCTTCAATATGTAACAAGACTCCTATACCTACGGTACACTGGGAGGAGTTCACTAGTGCCTTCCGAGGCCCAATTGTATGTTATGTTTCATCATATTTAATACAAGTAAGCTTTCCTTTAATTCTAGTGTCATGGCCTTGAGCGTGGGGTGGCAACCCACATCGGTGTCCCTTCGTGGCGTCCCGTGATCCCTTCGTCGCCCCTTCGGACTTTAAGCGCCCAAGCGCCAACATTAGTGCCGCAACGCGCTAATGCCACGGTCTCGTGACGAGTAGTCCAACACTCTAGTCATGTCCGTGTTTGAATGCCTATAAGAGCGACTCTCGGCAAAGTCGTCTCGACCATAAAACTTCCGCTGCAAACTCAAAACAGGCTTGGCTAGGTGCCTATCCGCCTAGTCGCCGCACGTGGTCTAGTGTCCGAGAATGACCCCGTGACAAACGCACCCTGAACAATTGAGCAAAAGAATAGAAATTGCTTATCAAGAAGAACCACCACGCGAAGTATCCCAAAGTCAATCCCTTTCCGCTCCTCCGACCAGCATTCGCACAAGATGAAAAATCCTGTTATTCTATCGAAAATGAGGAGAGCAAAAATCACCCGTCGGTGAGAAGATCGTCGCAAAGCCGCATCCGGGCCGCCGCCGGGACAGGGTCGTCGTCCTTGTGCAACTTCCGACCAAGGAGGCGCCCCGCCGTGAAGGAGGCCCTCCGACTCGAGTTTGCGTAGGAAAATCACGAGCGGCAGCACCATCGACGCCTGAGTTCCCCCCGCCCCTGGCGACGGCCCGGAGGGAGGGCGCCGGTGATCCAGCGGCCACCGGGAGGAGGAAGCGCGAGGGTAGGCGAGGGGTGCGCCATCCATCGCACGCGTCATGGCCGTATCTCCGGCGGCGGCGACGTCGACGGCGATCGCGGGTGGAGATCATGCTCAGTCGTCGTCCAAGTTTACTCCCCGTTGACGAGACTTCTATAACGGGCCCCGCATAAACCAAATCGACGTGTACGGATATTGGTCCGCTTGGGCGGGTTCTGGTTCAGTTTGCTAAATAAAAAATAAAAAATAAAAAAATTGAAGATTACCTTTGCTTCTTGCACTTCCTGCCTTATGCTCGGACATCAATTTAAGATAAAAAAATATTATTGAAGCCGCAGCATCCTTGATCTGGACTAGAGGAGAAGGCTTCTAATTCCCACAAGACAGATCTACTTGTTCTTCTCATGATTTTTTTCCCTTTCTTGCAAATTTTTTTTCTCAATTTTCTCCTCATTTGTTTCCTTAATATTTTTAACATTGCCCTTTTGGCATTATGTTTTTTGTCCTTTGTTGTCATCATTTTTCCAATTTCTTCTATAGATTGGCACTTATAATAACAAAATCTTTACATCTACTACTTTGCTAGATGGATACATTGTCAATTTCCATCCAAGTTTTAATATTCTTTCACTTATAAGTTATGAGATAAAGAAAAAAAGGATGATAAGACATATCTACTGATCTAGGTCACACAATCATAATGCAAAGATCAACTACACTGAAAGAAGACTTCCAACAAAAAAAAAAGAGAGCTTCAACGAGATGAGCATGTAGAATCGGATCCGTTGAAGAAGATGATTCAAGAAAATCCAAGGATATATCTTAGTAAACAAATCCTATTTATATCTATAACAAGTACAAGACATCTTTTTTGGGAAAAGTGTATTCCACAAATTGAATACAATTTGTGCAAAACAACATAAATTTACTAATAAGTAACTTTAAAAAAACATAGACAAACAACTTAAACTATTCATATCCTTAGAAGCCATAGAGCGTGTTAGGAAGGGGAACTGGAAGGGGACGAAAGAGGGAGATATTTGCTGCCATCATCGTTGTCTTGGAAGATTTCATGGGAAGAGGGAGAGGGGAAATGAAGGATGAGGGGAAAATAAGCAACGATTTTTGGGGGATTGATAGGTACCTTTTTTTAAATAAAAGGTAAAAAGGGTACTCGAAGAGTCATTGCATAAAAATTGGATGAGGCCGAAAGGTCATTCCAAAAATATTCATTGGATGAGCCACCGTCAAATTTAAAAATTGTTGATCGAAAGTTATAACAATATGAGACATATCTTCCAAAAGATTCTAAATGTCTGAGCACAAGTCTCTTGATAGGGGCAACTGCACTCCTTCATTATGTGCACCAAGGTGTTAGAGTCCAAACATATTATTTTTTCTATTACATTACGGGGCATGTGACCAACAAAAAAATAAATTAAAACTACAAAGATGGAGTATGGAAGCCCCTACTTGGTGGTCCCTTTCATATGGGAACTTTATTGGTGAACTCTTGTGTTGTGTGTGTGTGAGCTTGTGTAACTAAACACACAAGAGACCACTACAAGAAAACTGACAAATAGCGACACAGGTTTCACGACGCTAATGCATGGCTAGAAATAATAGAGTCGACATGACACCAATATAATGAGATGCCTAGAATCGGTAGCTATTAGCGTCGTAATGATGCCAACCACGTAGACGACGCAACTAGCGCCACCAATCGCCGCTAAACTGACATTAAGTAGACGCAAAAAATGTCATTGTGAGCAGTTGAATTGCGTCACTAAATCGACACTAAAATGGCACAGAAGAGTGTGATGCTACTTCGACTCTAAGGTGACGCTACTTAGACGCTAAAGTGACGATACCCACTTAGACGGTAAATTAAGACGCTCAGTCAACGCTATTGTGGCGCCAATGTGATGTCCTCATGGGTTTCTATTGTGACATTAATGATACGCTAAATGGGGCGACGCTAAGGTGTCTCTAACATGACGCTAATGATGAAATATTTAAAATAACATCACAATGAATGCATAGCTAATGAGACGTTAAAGAGGCACTAATTGCAAAACAATTTTCCCCATTACAACCATATTTTCTTTCCTTCTCACAACATACAATTATATAATGCATATAAATGCATTCACTACAGTCATCATATCAAAGATAGCAATATGAAAACTAATAAACTGAACTAACAAAAGTATACGTATAACTAATAATCTGAAGTAACAAAAGTATAATCATATTATATCATGCAAAATTTCTATCCTAAGTTTGGGAATTGTCACTGTCATTCCGGACATTCGATGTCGACGTGCTCAGTCCTTGGTCTCTTGGGAATTGATTCTGTGGCGGGATCAACGTTTGAATCGCCTACAAGATAGGAGCCAAGTATTGTGATAACTGTTGCGATAGCTAATCCGAAGTAAGACCAAGCTCATGAGTTAATTATCCTAGGTCAGAACAAGTTAGTTGATAGGATCCCCTTTTTTGAACTTTACATCCCCATGTCACCCCATGGGAGGGGCATGGGGGCGCAAAAAGAAAAGAGAGGGGTGGATTTTTCTCTCTTTTGGCATAGCAGGCCTCCCACTAGGAGGCCCACACGACGGGCTATTAGCTCAGTGGTAGAGTGCACCCCTGATAATTGTGTCGTTGTGCTTGGACTATGAGGGCTATCAGCCACATGAATAGTTCAATGTGCTCATCATCCATAAACTAGTTACTAGTACAAATAACATAAAGAAATGTAACCAACGTTTATTGGAAAAAGCAACCCCAAAGATTTGGGACCAAAAGCAGGTGACCATTGAATAAGTCTCCCTGGCTTGAGTTGGGTTAAAAGCACGGAAAGTGTTTGCACCATCACCGTCTTCGAATAAAGTATTTTCTACGGTAGCACCATGAATAGCGCATAGCAGAGCGGCGTCTAATACTCCGACAACTCCCATCTCCCCTAAAGTTGTCCAACGTCATATCAGGTGCAGTGGATGAGCTCTGAGTAGATGGACCGCCTACATATACTCCTCTTAAGTATCTAAGCGGTTGTGCCTAGGCCACGCAGATATCCTCCTCGTGTTGTGTCGGCCACCTCCTCCCAAACAGTGGTATCCTCTACAAAATAGAAAAATTATACAATCATATAAATATTATAGATTATATAAATTATATAACATAAAAAAACATAAACATATTAGTTTTTATATAAATTAAAAACATGAATCATTTTCAAAATATGTTACCTAATTGCTGAATACTCAGATCATCTCCGTACTTCTCAGCCATCTTATCATTATACACATTCTAAAAAATTTAAACATTGCACATTTAAAAATCATTTGCACTGATGACACAAATCAAGTGAACATGTGATGAGACTTACTAGAACCCTACAAGTAGTGAGCGTGACCAACTCATTGATTTTTTGACTCTTATGTGTGGCCTTGTAGACCATGCGAAAGTCGACAGTATCGTCTTATTTCTCCTCATGCAATAAAGTTTTAAATTTTTTAAAATAAGTATAAGATAAAAGTTTGATTATTTGATTTTCTATCTAAATTACCATGCACCATCGATTCTTAACAAATCGAATCGACCCGCCTATGTGGATGTGGGCCTTGAGCTTCGAAAATATGTTAACTCTTGTCTTTTCTGACTTTCTTTGAAAAAAGGGATAAGTGAAAAAGAATGGATGGTTCCATTCGTGTAAGTAGAATAGTGTTGTGCTCTTTGTTGCTTCCATCTTCTTTTCCATTTGTATAAAAACAAAGTTCTTCATCTCCATTTTGTGAGCTGCTGCTGTTAGTTGGAGAAGAAAGAGTTATTATTGTTGACTTTTGCTTGTTCTTGAAGAAAAAGAGAGGAGAAGGAAAGGCTTTATGTTTCTTCAAGTTCTCACATTTCAGTCTCCAAAGAATCTATTTTGGCACTCCATTACGGTGATCCTTTCTTCACATTTTAGTTTTTATCTTGTTGCTTGGCGTAGATGAAAAGTGCTTATTGTAAAGTTTGCTTATGAAAGAACATTTATCATATAGTGAAGATTTTGGGTTGATCTCGGCCTTGTAACTTTTTATCCTTGATTTGAGAAGTTTTTTCACGTTAAATTGGTTGTGTGCATCTGTGATGATATGTGTATTGAGTTACATTTTTTATCTTGTGCAAATTCCAACAATCCATCTGTTTACAATATAGTGTATGTCTAAATCTTGTTCAATGTTCACCTATGCATAGTGTACGCCTAGATTATAGTCATTTTTGGACTGTACATAGTTTATGCATATACTATAGTCATTTTCGATTGTGCAAGGTGTACACCTAAATTATAATCATTTGGGAGTGTGCAAGGTGTACGCTTAGACTATAGTCAGTTTGTATTTTTTTAACACTCATCATTTTAGTTCATGCCTTATGGATTTTGATAAACATTCATCATTTTAGTTCTAAACACTCATCATAAGGTGTATGCCTTATGGATTTTGATACACTCATCATTTTAGTTCATGCCTTCCTTTTCATCATAGGAGCGTCATAATATGTAACGTTCATAAACATATAATAATCAATGATCTTTAAACACATGCTCACTAAATGTATGATAGTTATTGCATGAATATAAGTTATGATATATATAATCTTATATCCCAAAGAAAGAAGAACGAATCATGTCACTTAACTTTCTCATTTGACAACCAATGGTGGTAGCCACTTATTTCATTGTATGTATCAACACATCAATCTCACCAATAGTGACATATAGTTATATTTGTATGAATTATATTCTTGATTTTTATTAGTTCTTAGTAGCAATTAGAATCCTTAACGTACTTCATATACGACAGCATGTGACTTGACTCAGCTTGACCTACTTGACTCAGCGGTTAGAGTATCATTTTCATACGACGAGAGTCATTGGTTCAAATCAATAGTAGGTAAAACATGTAACCCTTGCTTTTACCAGCTCTCTTTGTGGTGATATTAAATTTAAAATTCATAACTTAAAAAAAAAAGATATCCTATTTAACTTATATTATTATACATAAGCAGACATGATAAGACTAAATATCTATAAGTTTCATATTTTATCTTTTGCAATATGATTGCCAAGATATTCAAGAATGAGTCCTAGAATCTAGTCCATTTCCGTAACGAACTGCTTGTGTAGCACTACATGTAAAATGTGTACCTTTAAACATACACATCATATTATAATTCAGTTTTCACTTATAGTAGACTCTGCGAGGTTTAATGCATATTCATCTAAGTTCATATATCACTATAACTTATTCATATAAAATCACATAATAATATACATAACAATTTTGTTGGAGAAATTTTAAGAGCTTGATACTTGTCTATTGTAAATTCTATACTTTTTCTATAAAGATCATATTCAAGTAAAACAATTTGATTAGTAGATTACTTAACACATAAACAACTTTATAAATGTCATAATTTTATATAATCTACATGAATTAGATATAATTATCAAATCAATCTCATATTTTTGTATAATAGTAATATAAATACTCGTCTTTTAATTCGTAATGTTATACAAGCATTTGTTTTGCATGATTTGAATTATTTGAAAATTATACCTCCAAAGGATCATGACAGATTAATTTCACAAATTTTTGACAAATGAAAACTTAACCAAATCTTTATTGCAAAACAAGCTTAAAATTAGATAGATCTTAACTTTCTTACTCTTATCGTCTCAAAGCCATAATTAAAGACTACTATATTAATTCTTAGCTTCCGGATTCTAATAACATCATAATACATGATTCCATTGTAATCCCAACTCAAATTTATTTAGGAATCAAATAGGGGTTGACCCCTTTCTACGTACCTTAATTTCTTTTCTTCTCCCTCTGATTCCTTTCACCTCCAGCAGCAAATCTATCTCTAAAATTCTTCTTGTAATCTTCAGCAGCAAATCCGTGATCCCTGACAAGCATCAATCGAGGAAAATCGCCTTTTTTTTCTTGTTCGTCCAAGAGTAATCAGGAGGTAAGTTTTAATCTCTCTCTCTTCCTTTTTACTTGGTTTGTATTTATTTTTACAGATGGTGAGAACTTCATGGCATAGGTGGCAACTCATTATTTTAAGTGTGGGAACCACAGTTTTATATTTATTCTACTCTTGTATTTTTAAAACAAATTCTTTATCGGATGTTACATAAAGAGCACCAAGAACAAATTCTTTAAGAATATAGAAGATTAGGTTAGTTAAAGCTCTAGACTTCCAAGTAGAAAGAGACGAAAAAGGATAAATAATCTTCATGTTAGGCTAAGCTATGTAACTTAGGCAGGTAATCGTCACTAACATATGATATCGGCCTACCATACCTCATGCATGGTTCGCTGAATCAAACTTAGATAGGTGGGTGATGGGATCCATGGCTATATATCATAGGGGGGGGGGGGGCGATATATCGCATTAACTTATAGCTTTAAGATAGATATATGGAGATGCATGACACGAATGGTGATGACATGATTTATCCCCTCGGCGCCCATCCTAGGGATGATAGGCGAATCGTAGTCTTTGGCTGCGCATTTAAATTCATAAGAAGGATATATGATATATGTTTTAGGTAACTATATATATAGTCAATGTAAATATATATATATATATATATATATATATATAAGAGAGAGAAACTATTTTTTGTCGCACACTTTGATATTTTAATATTATGTTTCCTTCTTATGTATCAATGGATCGTCGACCGACTCCGAGTTATTAGTTAACTGCACCACAAGTTATAGTATAACGAACCAACTTAGAAAGACCAGAATTACCTTTTTTATATATATAAAGAAAACGTCCCTCGACATCTTTACATGAAACTATTTGTATTGCTTTATTGATTGAACTTAACTATATTGATTGCTAGGCTTTCCATTTTTTAAAGTGTTTGGTCAAGGAAATGGGGCTACGGTCCATTGATTATTGAAAAGTTGCACTAGTACAGGAAGGAAGAAAGATATCCTCAAATGGATCTAGATGCATCAGAGGTCTACTGTCCTTTGAAAATGGTGAGGCCTAGCTTGCGACGGCCTCAGTCAACTTTTTTATCCGATTACTATTTATCAGAGGGACACTAAGTAATCCCATAAAAAAAATCTAAATCTATTATCACCCCCACTAAATTATAACCTCCTCGATTAGATTCGTAAGTTTAATTACGACAGATAAAACTTTCGACGAAACCATCACAATATTTAAGTTGATAAACATCTAAACTTAATTATTATCATACAAGTAGTTTCGGATCCAAGCAGCCTACTAGCTATGACCTTTCGGGTCAACTTTTCGCCATGCAGTCCCACTGCATTTGAGCGTCTGCATACGTGTTGGCTCTACTTGAACATGGCATGCCTTCGTGCAAAAGTTTGGAGATGTCCGAGAGTTGGGATGCATGCCAACGTACGTCGTGGCTGCAATCTTCACAGCTGATATTGCGTAGAAGAATTTCTCCAAGGTTTAATTAATAATTATCAAGTGGTAATAGTTTTAGATATCAAGCCAATTGCCAGTCATATATATATATATATATAATATTGCCTATGTGTTTGAGCAATTTTTAATGATTACTTCTTCGGGTAAAATATAATGATTATTTGGTGATTCAGAAGTTTGCGCTTGTTCGAGATTGATAAGGACATTTATTCCATATCTGTTAAATTTGGTTAACGTTTTCTATATCTACATGTTTTTTCTTTCCTTCCGAGTACGAGTCTGAGGGAATCTTCTTATGTTTTGTACTTAAATCTTTTATTTACTATAAGTTGCAGATCATTAATTACTAAGAAGCATGGTTTATTTGAGCGTACGTGCAACACTTTTGGTTATCTGAAGACTCCATGAATGGTTTTTTTTAGAAAGTTGAGCATTTGATCGATCAAACGTGCAAATCTTAATTAGCTTCTGTACATAGTTCATAGTAATATACATCTTAATCTTCCTTACTAAGAAGTGGAAACGTATATAATTCATTGATCAACTGATCAACAATAGCTCAGAGATGGAACATCGAGAACAAGAGAAAAAAAAAACGGTGAGGGCACTTTTTATGACATGATCATTCGCACTGGATCACTAGCACAGTTACTAAAGTCTCAGGGTGAGATCAAGCTTCTGCTGTCCCGGTGCCATGTTTGGAGGCTGGGGGTACATGTGAAAGCTCCCAGGCCACCTGAAGCTGTTGGCCTCCTCACGTTCGAAGGGAACGCACGCTGCCATCTTTTCGAACCGAGCTGCCGCGGACGACGCTCCTCCTTCCGGCTGCTGGTTGCGATCGAGGATGGGGTTGGAGTGGGCTCTCAGGGACTGCAGGAAAGGAGGAGCGTGAATGGGGAAGGCCATCATCGTCATCTTCTGTGACCTCCTCACCGCGCCCCGCTCCCTCTTGTGGGCATTCTGGTGCCCTCCCAGGGCCTGCGAGCTGTAGAACTTCCTCATGCAGAAGTTGCACGAGAACATCTTGTGCCCCTGGGGCTTGGACTGGGAACTGGAAGGGCTTCCCTCTGCGGCTGATGCATGGACGACGTTGCCGCCGCCGCCGCTGCCGCTGCCGCCTGAAAGCGTCAGGCTCAGCCATCCTTCCGGCACGGCGTGGCCCGCTGCGTCCGAGGCGGCCGCATGCTGTCCTGAGCTCTGATCGGCCGGACTGCTCTTTTGTGCCTCGCCGAGGTCACCGCCCTTTTCCATGAAGAAGTATGGAGGAAAAGCTCACGGGGATTAAACCTGCAAGAAATTAATGCCTTGCTTGTCAGAATATGAGCACTCGGAAAAGGCAAGGGGGATGTAGGAACGTATATGAAGGCCTTTTGGTGGGTATCTGTTCCGGTTTGCTTTATAGAGGGGCGGATGAGCTCGCGGGAGTGGGGAATAATAGTGAAGGGGAGACAACTTATCTGGATGATAAAGAAGTGCCACCAGCGGATGTTTGATCTGTTTGTCATTCTCTTCCCTGTGGCTGGTCCACGTTTTGGTGCTTGTTCTCCCAAAAATGGTGCTGCCACTGTCACAGTGACTGTTGCACAGGTCCATCTCGAAGCCTGATTCCATGATCAGGTCGCGCTCATATGCCCACTTTACATGGTTCTTAACTACTCTTTTCTCATGAATAGAATACAAGGTTGACGATGCAACAGCCCCCCACCTCCCTCATCACTGCAGGGCCAAGTTGTTAGAGTTGGTGAATACTTCAGGGCCCCTTGTTTCTCACACCGGGTTCGCCCACGTGAGCTTAGGGGAATCTGAGTATTACCCAATTAACAGTATTGCTGGCGTACGAACGAAAGAGGGGGTTCGGGGGGCCCCGCCCCCCGACGGCGGTCCCGCTCACCGGTGAGCGGGCGGGGGTTCGGGGGCAGCGCCCCCGAAACCTAGACGGGTTTTGGGCTTTTGTTTAGTCGGCCCGTGTGGTTCGGATTATGTTTTTTTTCTGTTTGTTTGGGTTTTAAACCCGGTTTGGAGAGGCTATTAATAGCCTAATTTTTGATGTAATTTGGTGTGGCGGCTGTAAACCTAAACGATATAGTGGAACCTCTTTGCAGGACGTAGCCCTCATCTCAAGGGCGAACCTGGGTAATTTCGTGTGTCTCCTTTATTTTTCTGCAATCTCTCTGCGATCTTCTCTCCTTGTTCTCGGATTTTCCCATCAATTGGTATCAGAGCACAGGTTGTTCGAGGAATTAGGGTTTATTCGAGATGTCAGGAGGATCGCGAATCGAGATAGAAAAATTTGATGGAACACGGTTTGATCTCTGGAAGATGAAGATGGAGGATCTCCTTTGTGATCGAGATCTTTGGACGGCAATCGAGAAGGAGAGACCAGGCATGGAGGCGGCGAAGGTCGCGGACGAGGCCTCCTCCAGTCAGGCAGATCCAAAGGCGATCGAAGAGTGTGATCGGATTGATAGAAAGGCGAAGGGTTTGATTCGGCTGTGTCTCGCGGATTCAATTCTTACGAATGTGATGGGCGAACCTACTGCCAGAGATCTGTGGAGGAAGTTGGAATCCCTATATCAAAGTAAGTCGTTGGTTAACAAGTTATTTCTGAGGAAGAAATTGTACAATCTTCGGATGCAGGAGGGTGATTCATTTTCTACTCATCTTTATAACTTTAACACGGTGATCAGTCAACTTGTATCAATCGGTGTTAAGTTTCAAGATGATGATAAGGCAATAACATTGCTCTGTTCGCTGCCGGATTCATGGGACAATCTAATTGTTGTGATTGGTGGCAGGGATAAAGAACTTTCGTATGAAAGTGTATGTGCTGCCTTGTTATCAGAGGAAATACGGAGAAAGGGATCAGCAAGTTCTGGTAAAGAGGCGCTGGCGGCCAGAGGAAGGCAACCAGAAAGGAATCAAAATCAGAGAGGGAGATCCAAATCTCGTGGGCGTTCGAAGAGTAAGGATAAGAAGGTGCAATGCTGGAGATGTCAAGAGTGGGGCCATCTGAAGCGAGATTGCAAAAACAAGCCGGTTCATAAGAAAGAAGCTGAGTCAACCTCGGACAAAAAGGAGGCTGAGGCAGGAGATATGTATGTGGCTTCTGCATGTACGGCACAGTCAGATAAAGATGTATGGCTTATCGACACTGGTGCTTCGTACCACATGACGCCTCATAAACACTGGTTCTGTGAATATGAGGAGTATAATGGTGGGAATGTCATGCTCGGAGATGACACTGCGGTTCAGATTGTTGGACGTGACAGGGTGAAGTTAAGGATGAATGATGGCACGGTGAAGACTCTACCAGATGTGATGCATATACCACTTATGAGCAGGAGTTTATTATCTGTTGGTACAATGGCTGACTCGGGTGTTATATTCAGTTGTGATAAGGATTCGTGCAAGATGATCAGAGGGTCGATTGTAATTGCACGAGGGGTTCGCTATGGCACGTTGTACAAGTTGCTCGGAGAGACAATATCTGTGGGCTGCGGATTTATTTCTGAAGAGGCCAAAGAAGATGAAGACAACAAATCTATGTTGTGGCATCGGAGATTAGGCCATATCAGTGAAAAAGGACTCTCCACTATAGCATCAAGTCAGATGGTAGAAGGAGTTCCGGATTGTTCTGTGGGCTTCGGGTTCTGTGAACATTGCCTCCATGGAAAACAGAACCGAGTCAGTTTTCAACACACAGGTTCAAGAGCAACGAAGATTCTCGAACTGATTCATAGTGATGTCTTTGGACCAACTCCGACTCCATCTATTGGAGGGTCCAGGTACTATGTTTCTTTTATAGATGATTTTTCGAGATACAGTTGGATTTATTTTATCAAGAATAAATCAGATGTATTCGATAAGTTTCGAGAATTTAAAGTTTTGGTGGAAAATCAATTGTGCTGCAAGATCAAGGTCCTTCGTACAGGTAATGGAGGTGAATTTTGTTCAGATAAGTTTGAGCATTTCTGCGTGGACAATGGTATTGCTAGGCAGAAGACAACTCCATATACACCTGAGCAGAATGGAGTAGCTGAAAGGTTAAATCGGTCACTCATAGAGAAGGCCAGATGTATGCTGAGTTGGGCTGAATTGGGGCAAGAATTCTGGGCAGAAGCTGTAGCCACAGCAAACTACCTGAAGAACCGCTCACCGACCTCATCAGTGAAGGATCAGACACCTTATGAGGCAATGTTTGGGAAGAAGCCAAATTTGTCTCATGTTCGGGTGTTCGGATGTGACGCATATGTTCATATACCCAAGGAAAAGCGGGGTAAGCTTGATAATAAATCTGAAAAGAACATATTTTGTCGGATACAAGGAAGGGATCAAGGGCTACAAACTGTGGAATCCAAAGTCAAGGACTATTGTTTATAGCAGGGATGTTATTTTCCGTGAATCATGTTCCCAAGTTGAAGTTCAAAAAGGTGATGAACCTAAAAAAGTGGTAGTGCTTGAAGAAGATTCTGATTCTGAAACTTCAGAGGTGGATGCACAAGATACTTCAGTTGAGTCTGTTATAGAACCGGATCAAGAGGACTCGGTTAATGAAGTTGAAGATGCAGATTCAGATGAAGACCCAGATATTGGTACTACCATACCAGTTCTCAGGAGATCGACACGAGAAAAAAGAGCACCTTTGAGATACTCTCTTAGTGATCTGAGTTCGTTTCATGCTTTGAGCATCATCGGAGAAGAACCTAGTTCTGTAAAAGATGCAAGGTCTATGGATGATGCAAATCAGTGGGAGCTTGCTATGGCAGATGAGATGCAGTCACTGGATAAGAATGAAACATGGAGTTTGTGTAAATTGCCTAAGGATAGAAAGGCAATTGATTGCAAATGAGTGTTCAAGCGAAAGCTGAAACCGGATGGGTCTGTAGAGAAGTACGAGGCTGGTAGCTAAAGGATACTCTCAGGTTGAGGGAGTCGACTATGATGAGATTTTTTCTCCCGTGGCGAAAATGACTTCAATCAAATTTGTTCTATCTCTGGCAGCAGCATATAATCTTGAGGTAGAACAGATGGATGTGAAGACGGCATTCCTTCATGGGGACTTGGAAGAAAAGATATATATGAGGCAACCAGAAGGCTTTGAAGTTCAAGGTAAAGAAAAGCTGGTGTGCAAATTGAAGAAGTCTTTGTATGGATTGAAGCAGTCGCCAAGGATGTGGTACCAGAAGTTTGATACGTACATGCTCGAACTCAAGTTTGTACGTTCAGATTCAGATCATTGTGTTTATGTGAAGAGAGTTGGAGATCAGTTTGTCATTCTTACATTGTATGTGGATGACATGTTGCTGATTGGAAACAGTATGAAGATGGTGAATTCAGTGAAGGGTTTGTTGGCCAAGAAGTTTGAGATGAAAGACTTAGGGCCAGCGAATTTTATTTTGGGTATGCAGATTAAAAGGGATCGTCAAAAGCGAAAGTTGTGGCTAGGACAGGAGAAGTACATAAAAGAAGTGTTGAAGAAATTTAACATGTCGGACTGCAAGCCAGTGGGTACTCCTATGTCTCTAGGAACCAAACTTTCTGCAGAGCAATGCCCGAAGACGGATGAAGAAGCTGAAGAGATGGATCGTGTGCCATATGCAAGTGCAGTGGGCAGCTTGATGTATGCCATGGTGTGCACGCGTCCAGATATAGCCCAAGCAGTGGGAGTCTTGAGTCGATATATATCTAACCCAGGCAGGGAACATTGGAATGCTATCAAGAGAGTTTTCAGGTACCTTCGTGGAACTTCAAATTTTTCGTTGTGTTTTGAAGGTACAAGGAAAGGAAAGATGCTTGATATTGTGGACCATGTAGATGTTGATTGGGGTGAAGACATTGATAGTAGACGATCCACTAGCGGATATGTTTTTACATTATTTGGGGCTGCACTAAGTTGGATGAGCAAGAGACAAAGCGTGGTAGCACTTTTTTTCTACAGAAGCAGAATATATGGCTCTTACTCATGCTGCAAAAGAGGCCATATGGCTACGACGGTTGTGCTTGGAGCTCGGATTTGAGCAAGGTGCTATAGAGGTGAGATGTGATAATCAAGGTGCTATTCAGTTAGCTAAGAATCCCGCATTTCACTCACGCACAAAGCATATTGACATCCAATACCACTTTATTCGGGAAAAGGTGGAAAAGAAAGAGGTTCAGCTTGAAAAGGTTGATACAACAGAGAATAGTTCTGATTTTCTGACTAAAGCAGTTACAGGTGTAAAGTTTGAGTGGTGCTCTACTGCTGTCGGATTGAAGAAGAATGTTGCTGGCAAGGCTCTCATTGGTGTGAAGTATCCACCAAGTGGGAGAATGTTAGAGTTGATGAATACTTCAGGGCCCCTTGTTTCTCACACCGGGTTCGCCCACGTGAGCTTAGGGGAATCTGAGTATTACCCAATTAACAGTATTGCTGGCGTACGAACGAAAGGGGGGTTCGGGGGGCCCCGCCCCCCGACGGCGGTCCCGCTCACCGGTGAGCGGGCGGGGGTTCGGGGGCAGCGCCCCCGAAACCTAGACGGGTTTTGGGCTTTTGTTTAGCCGGCCCGTGTGGTTCGGATTAGGTTTTTTTCTCTGTTTGTTTGGGTTTTAAACCCGGTTTGGAGAGGCTATTAATAGCCTAATTTCTGATGTAATTTGGTGTGGCGGCTGTAAACCTAAACGATATAGTGGAACCTCTTTGCAGGACGTAGCCCTCATCTCAAGGGCGAACCTGGGTAATTTCGTGTGTCTCCTTTATTTTTCTGCAATCTCTCTGCGATCTTCTCTTCTTGTTCTCGGATTTTCCCATCACAAGTCACGTCTTAAACTTCTTAAGCTTTGCCTTCTCTCTCTCTTATGATAGTACTTTTCCTGTGTCCAAAGTTGCAATTCATTGCACACAACTTGTGTGTTATGATGAGAAGCAAGTTACCAGGATTTATGAGGCTTAAGTTTATAGCCCCACAAACTATGAGAAAGAAAATGAGATTCCTGATGCTGAAAAGGACTTTGTAGTGCGTAGATTCGATAATCGCTGTCTGGAACTTTTTATTTTCTATTTTGTTTTCATATACTGGATAAAAACTCCAGTATAAGGTAATGCTCTTCACAAAAGGATATTGTGAGCTTAATTTTATCTTGTTATTTTACTGTTGCCTTCCTAAAATGTTCTAGGGCTGCTAACCGATCTTAGAACACATCATTCACGTGTATTCCTTCTTTGGAGAAGCTCCTGCCATCGTTCCTTTTTACTTCGTTGCCTTTTTCTGATCAACAAGACGTTAGAACTACAAGTAGCTTGGCTAGAGGATAGTTGCATGTGGAAGTTCGGCATCATCTACAAAGTACTACATTACTTCTAGTTTATTTGAGAATAATATTTTCATGATTTTTTATGAAAATTTTCCTTGATTATGAACTGGTTAGCATGATAAACTTTTTATTTCTTGATTGTTGTAGACGCCATTTTACCCATTTTATCTTGAGACAAACAGTAAGGACCGAAGTAAATTTGTTGCTAGGTTAATGTGTTTTCCAATTGTAAAAAGTGTGAAAACAAAGTTTTGAATTTTAAGGGGTTGAACTGTCTGTAAATGAGTGATTTCATGGAAGGATCAAAAGGGTGAATTCAACTTAATGGAGATTCAGTGTCTTACTTAGGTTACAATCTTAGTAGCTTGGTGAGAATTCCTACAATTGAGTGGTGTGTTGAAAAAGCATGATTAAGGTGATGAATAATCTAGGATCACTATAAGAATTGAGATATTTGCGGTGGGATATTTACGATCATTTATCCTTCTCAATTTATTTTTTGATAGTTAAATAATATATTTTTCAATAGTTGGAGGCATCAAGAGTTTCGACGGATGTCGCATCCGTCAGAACTTTTGATACCTAGCCATCAAAACCTAAAAAAATTATAATATAACATACTACATTATAAATAATATATTTTTTAATGATCAACACAATTGAAAGTTTCGATGGATCGCATATCCGGCAGAAATTCCAATGGCTTGGGCAGTTAGAAACTGAAAATTTTATATAAGATGATAAATTACATAAGTCATATATTAAATACTATGTTTCAATAATTGATGTTCAATATAATCTTGAAGATGATCTTTTTGAGTTACTCTTCGTTCCACAAATAAATGTGTTAGCTTTATCATTTTAAAATCTTGTTGGAGAATAATCATGCATGTGTTGCATTTAACCCATTGGAAAAATTGGCTTAACTTGGTTGAACATTGCCATATTTTTCTCATATTTTCGACATTGCACTATGGATTTATAGCCGGTCCCAAGCCCGGATAAAGAAGGAGGGTTGTGTTTGGTCCCGACAGCCAGCGTAAAATTCTGTCGAATCTCATGAACATGGATCAACGAATAGGCGTCGTATGATCCATGTAGTCGACCCCACCTAGTGGGATAAGGCTTTGTTGTTGTTGTTGTTGTTGTTGAAAGTTTCGACGGCTCTCACCAAAAAAATCAAAAATAGATTATAATATAACATATTATGCACATAAATAATATATTTTCCAATGGTTGGTGTGCCAAAAGTTTGACATCGGCATATCCATCAAAACTTCCGGTGGCTTCGACAATCGAAAACTGAAAATATATTATATATAACATATTATGTTATGATCACATAAATAATATACTAATCTAAGAACCTGTGTGATGCAGGGGTTTTAATGTAAATGAAAAATATTACATTCAAAAAATTAAACTTCATTATAGATTTATATCAAATTATGAAATATTTTCTATAAACTACATTACTCTTTACTTTATTTCTTACGCATGAAAGAGCCACATAAAATTATATTTATGAGAATATTAATTTCTTAAAAAATAATGTCACATGAGATAATTATTATTATTAACTTTTCTCAATGATCATGATTCAAAATTGTTTACGTTGAAATTAACTCAATAGTACTCTTGTATAAGATAAATTCAATATCATTCTTGGGATGAATACATTTTCTTCAATTTTGTTTCTTGATAAAATTTTTGTACTTGGTGTAAAAAAAACCTCCGAATAAAATATTTATTATTTATTTTCTTCTCTCATATTTTTATTTTTTTATTCCATCTATTTTTTAGAGAAAATTTTACAAATGCTAGTTTTCATGCTTCTAAGTATAGTATATTCGTCTCAAACCAATTTAAAAATATTAATTCATTTACACTTGACCCATTACCAACGACACCCATGGGATATATAGAATATAATATTTTGTTGATTTGGTAAATGAAACGCTAATCTTTTAACTCAAGGTTCTTTATGGTGAAAATAATATATTTTTTGAAAATTGGCGATGCTCAACACTTCGACAAATATGCCATTCGTCACACGTCGACCATCAGAACTTAAAAATATGTTTATGATGTAGCATATTGCATTATAAAATAGAGTATAAGTATTATGCAACAAAAGCAATTTACATTAAATGAATTTGGATAGTTGAATGATGATTATATCGTTGAAATTAAATATAACAAACTAATATTAAATTTGGTAAATTATAAATCTCAATCATACAATTTGACTGCATATTGGTTGAATAAAAATTAGTTGCATACTAATTAAAATATATTAAATATTATCTTTTTTACGACCACAAAAATTTTGATGGACGGTGGATCCGTTGGGAAACTTTCAAGAGCCGACCGAATCGAAAAATGAAAATACACAGTAATATAGCATTTTACTTTATAACATAAAAAATATATTATTATTAAATGCTTGTCGAAAGTTTCTACGGATAGCGTATCCATCGAAGATATCGAATGGTACGTGCGGATGAAATCTTTCGCAATTTGTTAAGGAATATGCATAATTGCGATGGACTTAATGAAAGTTACGGCGGATCTCCTTTCCGAGGAGCATATTTCAATGCCCATGAACCATCTCAAATTCGCTACAAAATCGTTATTTGTGTCGCATGCCAATTTTATTCCTTTTTTTTTTATGGATGTACATGTTAATCTCAGTAGGATTGAGATCTAATTGTTGTCTGATTAAGAACATGATAGAACTTACTCCTAATCCGTGTAATATTCAAATTGTTCTTAATATTCAAACCTTGTGGTCGCAAACCCCAAGACTAATATCATCTGATTGTTCCAGCCATCAAATCGGCTTTCTTTTTTTTATATATTTTATTTCTTCGTGTATTCGTTGATGTTGAAATATGCGCCGTTTTAAGTTATCTCATATTAATTAACTAATGAAGTTAAATAGTTCATTAGTAATTAATTATCGTGGCAATGACACTTATACTCATTCCCATGTTAATTAGACTAATACTTGTGCTAGCAACATTTTTCGCATGCCAAACCATCGTGACGTTGGGAAGACTTTTTTTTTCTTTCATGTATCTCTCTAGTTGGCAGTTTTTAAATATTAGAGAAATCTGATGGTCTATCATGACTGGTTTTCCAAACCTATAAAACTGCAGCTAGTTGTTGTTTCCATTTTCCTTTCTATTTTTTTTATTACCAAATACTTTCTTACACAAAATGTTCTGACCTAGGAACTCACTAAGATAGCCTTTTTTTTTCCTCTAAAGCAATTTACTAAGTCACTAAATAAATCTGGAAACCAGAATTTCACTGTGGAAATAAAGAGAAAATAGTGGACCAACAGTCAGCAGAGGGAAAACAATGTCATGCAATTTTATAATCACTACATACAACATGCAGAAAAAAGCATATCAGATCTTCACCTTCTTTAATGCAAAGCTCCTAAAACTAACTTGTTGACTTGTTGCTAAAGAAAGAAGGTTGTGCCACTTCTGACTTATGAACAGGTTTTCATCCACTCTGAGCTCAGTGGAGATAACATTATATTATTAAACTGTTCTTTGCACATCAGGACCCCCCACAAAAGCACCAATAATGTCAAGAATTAGGTCTTGCCTTGATGTGCAATCTTAGTGTGCTTCTTTGAGTGGAATTTTGGGCGGATATGTTTATCTTCTTCTTATTGAAGCAATTTGATGGCACATAAACGTGTTTGAGGACTGGTTTTAAAAAACCACTTGTACTTCGCAAGTTGAGGGTGTTGTTACAATTGGGGAATAGGATTGTTGAGAGGACATTTAGGAACTTAGTTCCCCAAAAGGCTTAGCATTTTGCCCTGCTCCTTTCTGTTGGGTATTGTTGCAAATGTTGATAGACAAGTCTCTATGTAGTAGGACTGAGACGGTATTGGATTGATGAGTCAGATATGATCCACAGCCAAGAAACATGGCTTGTCATCCACACATTTTCCCCACATACATGCAGGTGATATAGACACAGCCATTTTATCATGTCTAAAGTTGCTAAGTGCAATTATAAAGGTGCCCTGTTTCCATGTCATAACATGTGGCATCATTGTGACAATACTGCAAGAACAAGGTTCCTCATCAGACTGCTCACTCTTATCATGTACCATCAAATTATCCGTTATTCCTCTTCTGAGTTTCATTAACTCTGAATATGCCCAATCATTGCAGTCTAATTTACAACAACAACAAAGCCTTATCCCACTAGGTGGGGTCGGCTACATGAATCATACGATGTCATTCCGCTCTATTTGTTAATTCATGTTCATGAGATTCGACAGGGTTTTACGTTGACTGTCGGGACCTAACACAACCCTCCTCCTTTATCCGGGCTTGGGACCGGCTATAAAACATAGGCGGAGTTCATTGCAGTCTAATTTACTCAGGCGAAAAATGACCAATCATTGTAAAAGGGTAACCACAGAGATAAAAGAAAATCGACTCCACTTAATTATACATCATCCCCAACTCCACTTAATCATACATCATCCCCAAGTTTACTTAAAGTAGCAGTGTGTCACAACGGGTATAAAAAAGTTCACTAAAGATCAGTAAACACTGCAAACAAGTATACCCAAATATCTCCAAATGGATTGGTGCCAACCAATTGATAATGGCCATAGATGTGGGAGGCACTAAAGTCCATTGCACATGAAAACGTTGCAGATAGACAAAGGTTCCTATCTGGTCGCAATTTAGGAACTAACTATAAATTAGTGATCAACCTACTTTTGCGTTTTCATGGAGTTGCTTTCTGATTTAATATTGATGAAGGCACTTAGCATGATACTGATGCTCTGATGTTTGAAGATATGCAGATGCCTGGAGAGAGATGTCCACTTCCAGGAAATCTGTATAAACATGATGCGGTATGTTCAGTGAAGGCATCATGCCTAGTGGATACATGTTATGTTGGAGATCATGGAAAGGAAACTGATAGATGACTACCATGCTTTCTTCTTTGAGAGCATGAAACAATTCTAACAGTAAGGATACTCAGTTTCAATGTGCCTGCATAAGAGCAGTTTCCTTCCAATCTCTCACACTACTGCAGAGGTGGTTAAATCTGTATCAAACTGAAGTATGGCATTCTAAAGATCTTTCATTTGCTGCCAAATGAAAAGAACAGATATCCATCATAATGATGAAAACAAAAGACGCCCAAAGACATGTAGAACACTGATTTCTAGCGAGAGAAAAATAAGATAGATACCACATTATCAGATATAAAAAAGAAACAAGAAAGAGCATCCTGCAGTTCATGCTTCCCCCATATAGGAAGAGCAAGGTTTTTTTACATTAATATATTTGAACAGACATAAATGATCCCACCCAGATCCCAAAATACACACACCAGAACATGTTCAAAACCAAAACATGCAACTAGGTATTCTCTTTTGCTCTCAATTTATGTAAGTTATTTAAGCTCTGAAATAGGCTTGATCACGTCGTTTGGTTTCATGTAGCCTTGAGCTAACTTGGATTCTGCTATACGCAACCAAACAACTTTTTTTCTTAAAGAGAAATGGCATAAGAACGACTAGCACTTTATACTCACAATCAATGAGAACTTTATTTAGGAGAATAATGTTACTGTCAACATCTTTGGCCACCCTTGCTTAGCTTAAGAGGTGAATAGATAGGAGCTCTTGGATACACTTTAAAAAGTATATAAACTAACAAACCCAGTGTATTTTTTCCGACAGGATCAAACAGAATATATTCAAATGGAATTTTATTATCATCAGTAAGAAGCAGCAATCATTGAGAAAGGAATTTGTCCTCCTGGGTCACTGGGAGGTGCAGAAATGTGTTTTAATCTTCTTGAAATTCAAATGATAACAGTGTGATGTAGTTTAGGTTAGAATGTCTTTATCCAAGAATAGATACACTACTTAGCCATAAATGCATGGTTTAACAAAAAAAGATCTAAGCGCTCAACTTCATCAAGGGAAAAACATCATGCATATGCCCTTCAACGTTACATTGCTGTGTAAAAAGAGGCTGCATCCACTATAATTCTTTGATCTCTAAGAACAATGATTTTGACCTTTGAACTGATTAGGTGGAAGCTATGAAATTCTGATGATATTATATCCAAAGAAGACTTACTAGCAGTAGAACTTCAAATATAGATTTGATTAAGCACGAATCAAGGAGTCTCATCCAATCTTGTTAGTAAAGTGTATAATTAAGAATTATAACTGGTATGCATGCATAATTAAACAGATGTTTACTTATTAGAGGGCCAGTTGAAAACCATTATCAAATGAAGGCGTAGACCAACATCTTAGGCATATAGTGATACAGTCAATTTACAGACGTTTACCAAAGTAACCAAACTTATAATTCTGATTCCTTCACATGCCCCAACTGAGTGCACAATAACCCAAATCTTAAGATGATGCAGCTTTGGTACATACACACACAATTCAAGGTATTACTTCCATATTCAATTAAATAAAAAAAATCACATTCAGGAACTTGATACCTGTTCAAGTATACAAATATCACCAAGAATCATATCTTGGATAGCATCAACGCCAATTGCTCATCAGACACTTCAAATTCTGATAGAACTCCTACTGCATCTGCCAACCGAGCAGCTATTTGATGTTTACACTGTACGGGGGAAATAGAAGTCAATTTAAGTAGCTTCATTATAAATAAAATTAGAATAAATTATGCTTAATAAGCAAAACAAATTAATGATCTCTTTACAACCTAGTCATTAATAACTTCCCCCATTCAATACAAGATTTAACATACAGAATTCAGCACACCCAAATATATCACTATATTAGCACACATTATTGTATCATTAAGCAAAATATATGTCTACACGATCTTAAGAAAATGAATGTAAACGCTCTATCAGAAATTACACATTTCACAAATATTATGGTCAAAAGACTGAAAACAAAAAGTTTTTGAGCTTACAGATAGCTGTTCTGCCCTGTTGACCACATCATAAAAGAAAGAATAGCATGTGCAGTGGTGTTCCGGGAAGCAGGCATACTCCTCCTTCCTTCTCGACTCCCCCATGACCTACAATACCCCCTCCATAAGAAGCATTCCCAAACAGAGTCCAGATAACGTAGAGGTGTAAAGATTAGTACCAGGAAAAGGGAGCGCCTGCTGGATGCGCCATAGACCTTGCGGACGCCTCCTTGATCGACTATCCTCGTCGCTCGTTCCAAGTTCTTGCCGTACAACAAGTGCAAACTGCCATTTCGGAATCAGCGAGTACATCGCATAAGCGATACGAAGAGGCAACAAGTAGTTTAGAGAAGAAGAATTGGATGCTCACGTTGACAAGTGGTCGTCTGAAACTGCAGCAAATCATTTTAGAGATGGCGGTGAAGACCAACAACAGCAAAGAGAGAGGCAGAGAGGAGAGCGCAAGGTAGCAGGTGGATTACCGGAACCCGAGCATTTAATCTGATCCCAGACTGCGTTGGCGACTTCGGCGGCGCTTACAGCAACCGGTCCTTCCGACGCCATGATGTCGGACTCGACCCGACGGCCGGAGAGAGAGAGACGTGGATCGAAGGGCTGTAGTCTGCAGGGCAGCTGTTTGTTAAAAGTTTTCAGAGCATTTCCTGGGCGCGGGAACGAGGCAACACAGGAGGATGATTTCGTCGCTTATAGTTCTGGCCTTGTGGGTTAAACCTGGCAGACCATGACCCAGCACACCATCTGTACGGTCTGACCTGATTACACGGCCCATCTTAAACAGTATTGTTGTTTTTTTTCTTAGGTATTAATTTATTACTCTTACTAATAGACCTGACCCAACCGGAGGGTCAGAGGTTGAGAAATTTTAATCCGAATCTACCTGATGACCGACTTTTTTATTATTATTTTTAATTTTTTACTTAATTTTAGTTCTATAATAAAATTTAAAAATATTGAAATAAAACATCTTAATTATAAAAATAACGTTCACATATTTAGAAAATATATTTTATATTTATAATAATTATTAACTATATTTTATATTAAAATAAATATAGAAAGTAAGATAAAAAATTTAAAAATAAAAGGAAAAGGATGATCAGGTGACCCGACCACCCCACTTGATCTATCCCAACCCAAACTAGGTCGGATTGGGTCAGATTTGATCGGGTGAAGTCGGATTTGTTCATATGTCAGATCCAATTCAACCTGTGAACACACCTAAATAGACCGGTAGTAAATTAATGATCTCTTTTTGTAACCAAATAACAAAATTGTAACGACCGGACATTTTGGAAAGAAAACTAAACAAACACATTTGAAAAGAAAAAAGGATAAAAAAGCTGAAAAGGAAAATATATAGAAGAATTGGAAAATATTCCAACTTAATCTAATCAAACTAATAACCTATAAGTGACCTTACCTAAGTTATTCCTAATCTCATGTGAGGTGTCTTTCTCTCCCCCTCTTGTTCCCTTGTTCTCTCCCTGTCACGAGCACCTCGAGGAGTATGAGGAACCTTGAGGAGTGCCTAATTAAGGAGAAAAAAAAGAGGAGGAAGAAATTAGGAGAAGGAATTCAACCCCACAATATCAATGTTACATCAATCTTGATTTCAATAATCTATAGCATAATTCTAAGAGATTTATATGATGGCAAGTTATTAATGAGCTTGTAAGATTTGTGTGTTAAGATTAGGAGTTCCCTTGTGTCTTGAGTTCTACCCATTATAACATAGATCTTGAGACTAGTAAAATCGTTAAAACATGCAAGGTTCGTTTGGAAACTTTCCCATGATACAGATCTCGAAAATACATCTTTGTCGGATGAGTCTTGGTTGCATCTTCGAATGGGTAGTGTGCTATGCGCGTCCCCTTCTCCCTCCCTGATCTCGTGCCTCCTCAACACCTACAGACGTCCCTCCAAGACTCCCTATTGAACCGAGCCGTGGAGCACACACAACAATGGAGGAAAAGAAATGAGAAAAAGTGAAGAGGAAGGGATGCAGAGATTGATGAGATTTTATGGTCACCAACAAGAAGGTTTCGTGACCTTTGAAACTCCAAAATCATGGTGGGGAGTTATAGGATCCCTTCCATTATGGTGGAGTTATGGTGGAGATATTTGAAAACAATCGTCTGATCATTTCTGCTCGTTGCACTTTCGGACGTCCAAAATAATTTGGGTAGGGTATCGACGAGGCATCCACTGTGTTGTGATAATGGGCGTCCATTTTAGTTTCAAGCATTCGATAGTCCGAAATCAACATTAAATAAAAATTTTAATTCTTTTAATTTTTTGGTGTGCTACAATTTGTGTATGTCAGGGATGGATTGAATATTTATATTGTTCCTCTAATGGTTCATTGGCATGATGAGGAATGAATGACTGAGCTTGATAGTTTATGGTTGATTATGAAGTATTTATAAAAATCCTAGACAATGGCCTTTGAATTTCTCATTAGGGAATGCTTAGATTGGGATTGATAAGAGGCCTTCAACATCCATAACAAATCAGCACTGTCAATTGGTTAAGTTTTGTTATTGATAGTGGATGAGTCACCTAGAAAATGTAGATTGTAGAGCCTCATTGGCATTCAATTTTTAAACTCTAAACAAATTATCTGTCATGCCCTTTCACAACAAAAAAAGAAGAAAAAGTTGTCAGAGGCTATTTGAATCATTGTATAATATCCTAAAAAATAAAATAAAAGGAAAAGAAAAGAAAAATAAATATATAACTCATTAAGGCCTAATTATGAAGCCACTAGTCTAATAAGTCCAAAACCCAACCTATAAGTACTCCCATATGGCCTAAGCCACACAACCCACTCTTTTCTCTTTCTCTCTAGCCGCCAGCACCCCCATCACCCCTTCTCTCAATTTCTCTCTCTCATTTTCTCTCCTCCCACCCTCACGGCCAGCACCCCTCTCCAAGGAGCAGCACATAAAGAAAGAAAAAAAAAGAAAGTATTAGGATTAAGTTTAGGGTTTTAACTCAAACCCTAAAGGTATGTAAAGGGGATCCAACCCTTCTTTCTCCTCTCAAAGTTTTATTGATTTGATTGAGAGTAATATGACACATTGATCCTATTAGAAATTTGTTTGAGGAATTTATGAGTTTTGTTAGATCTGATATTATTTTCTAATGATTCATGATTAGATCTAAATGTTAGGATTGCATGATTTAAGTTGCATAATTTGTTAAATTCGTGACTATTTTTTAATAATTATTTGGATAGGTTTTTCTTATCAAAAAATTACAAATAATATATGGATGAAAAACTCTCGAAGTATGTTTTCCATTTGGAGTTGTATACAAATAGTTATGATCCAAACATCGGACTAGTGTCATGCTAACTCGAAAATTCATGACTATTTTGTAATAATTGTTTGGATAAGTTTTTCTTAGCAAAAAATTACGAATAACACATGGATGGAAAGCTCTCGAAATCTAATTTTCACAGAAATTGTTTTATATGATTTGTAGTTGTATACAAATAGTTATGATCCAAACATCGAACTGGTGTCATGCTGACTCGAAAATTCGTGACTATTTTTTAATAATTGTTTGGATAAGTTTTTCTTATTCGTGACTATTTTGTAATAATTGTTTGGATAAGTTTTTCTTAACCAAAAATTACGAATAATACATGGATGGAAAGCTCTCGAAGTCTAATTTTCACAGAAATTGGTTTTATATGATTTGTAGTTGTATACAAATAGTTAAGATCCAAACATCGGACTGGTGTCATGCTGACTTGGAAATTCGTGAGTGTTTTTTAATAATTATTTGGATAAGTTTTTCTTAGCCAAAAATTATAAATAATATATGGATGGCCCTAGAAGTCTAGTGTTCACAGAAATTGGTTTAATATGATTTAGAGTTGTATAAATAGTTATCATCCAAACATTGGACTGGTGTCATGCTGTCTCGGGTAACAGCGAGACCAAATTGTAAAATGTATAATAAATTGGAAATACTGAATCAGGGTTTGAAATTTATTCTCAAGTTAAAGATTTGTATTATCTTTCTGTGAAAATTAGAACATTTGAAAAGAACAAGTATATGTTAAGTTATTAATATTTTAGTGTCTTCTGCCAGAATAGTATGCAAAGAATAAATTTTGGTATTTGTATGATTTTCTAGGAAAAAATTCCAACTCTTTTAAATGAATGAAAATTTCATGTTTTAATGCGTTTTATGATGCATAAATGCTAAGAGATCATATCTGAAATATTTATGATATTATAAATTATCTTTATGAGAATATTAATCTAAAAAATCGAGACTTTCGGGTGGAAGATCCAGGATGTTGGCAGGGCCATGTCAGGTCCCGGAACGACCGTGACTCTCTCGGTCATGACCGTGACAGAGGGCATAAGGAAATTGGGTCTCTGTCACGGCCGTGATGAAATCTATCACGGTCATGACAGATCGAAAAAAATTAATTTATGTTATATTTATACTATTTTAAGGTTTATTATTATGTATTATTGATTGATGATTGTATATGAATCTAAATACACGAATTGCATGGATCGTAACTAGGTTAAAATTTGAAGACTGAGCGACGTAAACTGATTGATGATTGTGATAATAATGAACTCAATTGAAGAATACTATTACTTGTCGCCCCTCAAACTGATGACAGGAAATACTGTGCCCTGCTCCATTGTGTTAGAATTTTCCCTCGGATGTAGCATTTCCTGGGAGAATAACTGTATCTTACCGAAAACGGTATGTATATTCCCAAGGAGTCTCGGTTCCAAGGCCTAGCTAGCCTACTGGAGGGTAACGACTTGATTCTTCAATTATTGTGGCCCCTCAAATTGATGACAGAAAATACTATGCACTGCTCCATTGTGTTAGAATTTCTCTCAGAAAATTACTGTGTCCTGCACTTTGGAGTTAGTATTTCCTAGGGGAATAATTTGTATCTTACCGGAAATGATATGTATATTCCCAAGAGCCTCGGTTCCAAGGCCTACCTAGCCTACTGGAGGGCAACGACTTGATTATAAGATCAAAGACTGAACTGACTGACTAAACTGAAAGGACTGATGACCACGAAAGTGGAATGTAATGGGTTATAAAGCAATCTTGAGGATATGATTGAGGCAAGGTAAGGACAAGTGTTAGTCACTTAGTATGCCTACTGTACTGACTGACGAATTGATGAAAATATTTACATGTCAATTTCGTTACTATTATTGATGATCTTATGATATGAACCGATGATATGCACATTTTTATGACTTTGACATGACATGCATATATGTTCTTTGTTATTATGAAATTGTCATATATGTCATGTAGTATATTACATAGGATGCATAACATACACTGCATGATCTTTACATACTTTAACTGGGAAACCCTTCACACTGGATCTATGCATGTAACTGATATGCTTTGATGGATGGCTGGATCAACTCATGATGGTGATGTTGCACAGCGTCTAAGCTAAGAATAATATCATGAGTATGTTAGGCTATTGTTTTAGAATTGATTTCCTGATTAATGAACTATTAGTTTTTTCCTGACATTAGTCGCAACGGTTTTTTATTCAAAACTTTCGCTGAAAAAGACAAGTTTTATTTTGATAATTAATTTCTGCAACAGTCATGTTTATCATTTTTATTATGATGTTATGGCGAACGGGCTAACGACGCAAAAATTACCCTAATTGCCCAAAACTTTTAGAGTGGATTTCGGATCGTTACACATTGTCATATGGTTTCAACTTTCAAAGATCCTGAAGATTGTCACAAAAGCTTTGAAGGCTAAATGATGTCACTTTAGATTGAACTATCAATCTATTTATTGCTTAATTATCTATAATACCATTTGTTTTAGAAAAAAGTGACTTTTGATTATGTATTGAAATAGCGCTCGGAGTTGTCCGAGAGGACCTCCTAGAATACCTTGTAACTATTGTTGTGCTTCTTTTCCTTCTCATTTGTAAGTTCTAGAAAGTTATCCGGTTGAGAAGAATAAGGTTGTTTGTATTAAGAAGGCAAGAACAAGGTTGTAGTTGTATCACTTATCTAACATCATGGTTGCTGAATTGAAGAAAGTTACTTGGCAACAAAAGAGCATACTCTGTGATAACTGAAAAGAAAATGAAGCACATTTTCTTCATAGTAAGAAACAAAAAGGATGCACTTCAGTTTTATGTTGTTTAGACTATAATTACTTCTAAGTAAAGAATTCTACAGACAATTATGGTTCTATTAACAGATTACCCATCAAATCCTGTTTCCTCTGCCAGCCATTAATCCTAGTATTTGTCCTTGTTAATGTAGTAGGTAAACATATGCATTGTCTTCAAGAAACAACAGTTATTATGCAGATGGGGCCAAAGTATTATGTCCAGTTGATGCTTTTATTTCCTCCATGGAAAGATGCAACTCAAGTGGTTATGAGTCAAACTTTTGGTACATGTAGAAGGAGCAAAACAATGCTATTAAGAATACTAGAATTCCTCCAAAGTTTGTAGTAACCTTAAAGCACGAGGAACACTATTAAGAACTTATTGAGTCAAAGGTGAAGATTTTAAGGAACTTGCTTGATAAAAGTGAGAAATTTTAGGAATAAAATTGTTTCAATGTGTGACAGCAACTTCGAGAACTACTGTAATCCTCAATTTAAGGACAGTGAGCGAACCAAGATATCCTCTTCCTCTTTTCTGTTTTATTCTCCTTCAACTGTTCTTGCACCCTTTCTATCAGAACTCACAATGACGTTAATTTACTTCAGAAAAACCTTGACATTTGCAGCATTTACGTTGGCCTGATTTATAGTTCTTGCAGCTTTTCTGTCATTTTCTTCCTGCCATCATTTAGCTTTACTTGGATGTGCGATGTTCCTGGCCCTGCTTCGAGCCTAAGCAAAACAAGACATTGTGGCCTTCGGTATCTTTTGCAGGTCGTTTTCTCCGGATCAGATGCATTTACATTGTCCAATTAGACGTCCTGTTATATCTGAGCAGATGTACTCGTATACTATTAGTTCGAATACTTACACCAAATACTTCTGGTACCATGGTGCCAATCTAGTAAACATATTAAGAACATATTTTATTGTCACCCTTCAAGTGGGAGCAGCTGAAGTCGAAGTGAAGTATTATTCTGAATTTTATATCAGTAAAGGATGTGGCCTGCTTGTAAGAGCTTCCAAACAAAACAAAGGAAATAACACTTTGATAGAAAGCCAAACACTTGATTGGAGTCTGGAAATATCATATGCATAGATTGCTTCGAGCTGCTGGTTCGGTCAACAGCTGGCCTTAGATTACATCCTAACCAAGTAAAGAGAAAAAAAAAAATGCAAAACATCGATCGAGCACTGTCGCAGTGGAAGTCAGATTTCTGTAATAGAAATTGAATCACTGCAAAGCTTGAAGGCACTCCCTCCTTTCTCTCTCCTCACCAGAACATGGCCAAGGCCATCAAGATAGTAAGAAGATCCATGCAAGCATTCTCCCAGAACCACCATTCACTAGCGCTGGTACTCACGTTCCTCATTTTTCCAGCATCCACCGTTACCCTTCTATCGCAGTCGGCGAACGTCGCCGCGTCGGTAATCTTTCGGACGGTCTCCCATCGCCTGCGGTTGCTGTTTGAAGCCGCAGGATTCCCTTCATCAGAGTTCTTTTCCCTCCTGAACTACAAGCTTTCTCTCACTGTATTCCTGTTCGTCTCCACTCTTCCCTCCACTCTCAGCTTCCTAATTTTGGCCAAAGCATCCATCTTTAGGATCCTCCACGGACATCACCTGAGCTGCACGTCGTCACTGCATGCGTTCACGTCGCTTCTGCTTGTCTACCCGTCCCTCCTCCGCACGTACTTCTTAAACTGCCTTGTGATCCTCTCGGCAAATGCGGCCGTCGTGTCTGCGCTGTTCCTGGCCTTCAACGCCGTGAACATGCTCCATCTCTCATCGAGCGCCTCCACGCTGGTCCTCTCCGCGGCAGGCGTCATCCTCTACTCGCTAGTCATCGCCAACGCCGCGGCCATAAGCAGCGTTGCCGTCGTCGTCTCTTACGCCGATAACAGCGGCGGATGCCTCGCCGTCCTCAAGGCCCTCGTGCTTGTCAAAGGGAAGATGGGGACTGCGATAACGCTCGCATTGCCTGCGAACATCGGACTAGCCGCCGTTGAAGCATTCTTCCAGTACAGGGTGATCAGACCATACCGCCGGTCCGGCGCAGTCCATTGGTCAATGCTTCCGGAGGTCTTCTGCATCACTTGCATGCACTCCATCCTTCTCGTCCTCGACACCATCATTACTTGCACCTTCGTCATGAACTGTCATCGAGCTCAGAGATCCTCGTGGAGCGAATTCGACCACCTACTGTATAAGGATTCGGAAGGTGACAAATCTGTACAAGTCTGACGGTCTGTCTGTTCATGGCGTTTCGTCGTGTATATACATATCAAATCTGCTCTCCCTAAAAAAAATCATTTCATATCTGTTCTTGCAATTTTTATGCACTACACAGTCGATAGCCAAGTTGAACTGTATTACAAACTCCAAAATAAAATGTTCAAAATATATTTTAATTTATCTGCATGTGACGTGTATTGAATTCTCTGATTGTTAAGAGGAAAAAGAAAAAGCGCTTAATCTTGTGGTTGCAATGTTTATATGAAATGGGCAGCAGATTTGAATACTAGAGTCACCAGCTTGAGCAGCTCGTTGAGCTACGTACTTCTTTGGAACAGAGAAGAACTTCATTTGTTGCGAATAGAACATCGAGAATTGACGAATAATCAAAATAACGAAAGAAAAAAAAGATGAACACAGAGATTTAACGTGGTAAAACTCTCTTGATCAACGTGAACAAAAGAGAAACATTCACGGGCAAAGGAGGTCGCCGTCAGAAATTTATTCTATGAGCCAAAAGAGAATGTACATTATATAAAACCCTAACGGTCCAAGCCCTCCGCTTCCGCTACAGATTCTCATTTTTTCTCCTTTTTCATTTTTTTCTTTCATAATTTTGGGTACATGATACATAATTCAAGGCACATCAACAAATCTTCACCTTGACTTTAATTTCACAAAACTCTCAAAACCAAAATGCTCAACATGCTCTCCTTTGTCGAATGGCCCACGAGGGCCTAACTTGATCTTTGTGTAATGCCCGTCAAGTCTGAACAATAGTCGAACTTGGCAACATGTAAGTTCTTTGTCATCATATCTGCTGGATTGTCATGTGTGCTAATCTTCTGAACTTGAACATCTTGCTTTTCCACAATATCTCGAACAAAATGATATCTCACTTCTATATGCTTTGTTCTTTCATGATGCATTTGATCTTTTGTAAGATGTATTGCACTCTGACTATTACAATATATGACACACAGCTTCATTCAGGGATGACCATGTATTCAGCTTCAGTAGTGGATAATGTTACTGTATCCTGTAAAATACCTTTTCAACTCACAGCACAATCAGTAATAGTAAAGACATAACTAGTTAGGGACCTTCTTCTATTAAGATCTCCTGCAAAAATCTGAATCAACGTAGCCAATCAGTCCAGCTGAATTTCTACTAAATTCCAAGCATACATCTGAAGTACTCTTAAATATCTCAGTATCTACTTAACAGCTTCCCAGTGCTTCTTTCCTGGATTAGACATATATCTACTAACAACACTGACAGCATGAGATATATCTGGACGAGTGCAAACCATTGCATACATAATGCTACCAACTACACTACAATAAGGAACTTTTGACATGTACCTTTTGTCTTCATCAGATTGAGATGAACATGAATATGAGAGTTTAAAGTGTGCTGCAATCGGTGTACTGACAGCCTTAGCATTCTGCATTCCAAAACGCTCCAAGACTTTTTCAATATATTTCTGCTGAGACAAAATAGTCTTCCTGAACTTCTATCTCTAGAAATTTCCATTCACAAAATCTTCTTTGCTGCTTCAAGATCCTTCATCTCAAATTCAGAACTTAACTTATTTTTCAAAATATTAATTTCAGATATATCTTTCGCTGCAATTAACATATCATCAACATAGAGCAACAAATAGATGAATGAACCATCGGCAAGTTGATTCAAATAAACACAACTATCATATTTGCTTCTAGCAAAACCAATACTCAACATGAATGAATCAAACCTTTTATACCACTGCCGAGGGGATTGTTTAATTCCATACAAGGACTTCTTCAGATGACAAACTTAATCTTCTCTACCTTCAACATGAAAACTCTCTGGCTGCTCCATATATATATATCTTCTTCTAGATCGCCGTGTAAGAATGCAGTCTTAACATCTAATTGCTCAAGTTCAAGATTCTGCAAAGTAACAATAGAATGTAAAGTACGAATATAAGTATGTTTCACAACTGGAGAGAACACATTATGAAAATCAATATCCTCCACTTGACTGTACCCTTTTGCCATCAATCTTGCTTTGTATTTTGTCTCTTCATTATTGATTCCTTCTTTCTTCTTGAACGCCCATTTGCAGCCAACAATCTTCTTATTCACGAGTTTTTTTACAAGATCCCAAGTGTCATTCTTCTATAGAGATTTCATCTCCTCCTGCATTGCTATTAACCACTTATTACAATCAGGACTTCGAATAACTTCAAAATAGGAGGAATGATCAGGTAACTCAATATCTTCAGCAACACTTAATGCATAAGCGACCAGTTCTTTAAATCCGAGCCTTTGAGGTGCTTTTATTTCTCTCCTCGGTCTATCATGAGCTAACATGTATTGCTGTTGAATTTGAGGTGATGTATGAACTTCAGGAGCATCAAGAGTATCATTCTTTTCATCAGAAGAACTTGACAGTTCTAACTCCACATTCTCCAAAGTTTTCTGCTTTTCTGTATCACCAATAATAGACAAATCTTTTCTCGAATGAAGCATCACAGATTCATCAAAAGTAACATCTCTACTGAGAATAAATTTCTTGATTTCAGGACACCATAATCTATAACCTTTAACATCAGATTTATAACCAAAAAATATGCACTTCCTAGCTCTAGGTTCAAGCTTTCCATCATTAACATGTGCATATGCAGGACAACCGAAAACTCTTAAATGTGAGTAATTAAGAGAATTACCTGATCACACTTCTTCAGGAATTTTTAAGTCTAAGGATCGGTGAGGAGACCGATTCACTAAGTGACATGTCAGGTTAACAACCTCTGCCCAAAATTCTTTGTCAAGTCCTGCATTTGATAGCATACATCGTGCTCTATCTAGTAGAGTTCTGTTCATTCTTTCTGCGACTCCATTCTGCTGTGGAGTTCTCACAACTGTGTGATGCCTTGCAATACCTTCTTTGTCACAGAATTTATTAAACTTAGAATTACAGAATTCTAGTCCATTATCAGTCCTCAGCTCTTCACAACTTTTTCAGATTGCTTCTCTAGCAAAGTCTTCCATGGCTTGAATGTTTCGAATACATCATCTTTATGCTTTAGAAAATAGATCCAATTTTTTCTAGAGAAATCGTCAATAAATGTCAGCAAATATCTATTTCCTCCTTTCGAAGGAACCTGAGAAGGATCCCATAAATCTGAATGGATGTAATCAAGGGTTCCCTTCGTCTTATGAATGGCTGAGCCGAAACTAACTCTCTTCTGCTTTCCAAAGATACAATGCTCACACAGCTCTAACTTTCCAACTTTTGCACTAGGAAGAAGACCTCTGTTACTGAGAACTTGCATGCCCTTCTCACTCATATGGCCCAAACGCATGTGTCATAACTTTGTGCAATCTTCCTCTGAGGTAGATGAGTTTGCTGCTTAACCTATCACCGTCGAACCTTGGAGAACATACAAACTACCGATTTTGAGGCCTTTCATCAACACAAGAGCACCACGAGAAATTTTCATTCCATTAGACTCAATAATAATTTTGCAACCATTTGAGTCTAAGACACTGAGAGAGATAAGATTCTTCTTCAGATCAGGAACATGTCTGACTTCTGATAATGTCCTAATAATTCCATCATGCATCTTAATCTGGATGGACCCAATACCAACAGTCTTACAGGCAGCATTGTTGCCCATAAGAATGACTCCACCTTCAACAGATTTGTATGTGGAGAACCAATCTCGATTGGGACACATATGGTATGAGCATCCAGAATCAAGAATTCATTCACTTGATGATCTGGATTTGTTTGATGCCGTTACCAACAAAACATCTTCATTCTCACTTTCTGTTACACCGGCATTTGCATCTTCAGCCTTCTGATTTCCCTTCTCGTTGTCATCGTTAATCATTTTATTCTTATTCTGTAATTTGTAACACTCTGCTTTGATATGACCATTCTTCTTGCAATAATTGCAAACTTTATCTCTGTTCTTCGACTTGGATCTGAATCTATCTTGATTTTGATTTCTCGTCTGATGTCTGCCTCTTGCGATCAGACATGAGGCTTGATCATCAGATTTGCTGCTTGATCCAAATTCATTATCCAACTTTTCTTTGATCAGTAGTCTGCCCTTAACATCTTCAAACGTGAGTTTGTCCCTACCGTAGATCATCGTCTCCTTAAAGGTTTTATATGAAGATGGCAGAGAACAAAGAAGTAATAGGGCCTGATCTTCATCATCAATATTTGCATCTGCGTTCTTCAAATCATTGATTAGGGCAATGAACTCACTGATATGTGATTTGATCGACATACCTTCGGCCATACGAAAGGTGTACAACTGCTGCTTCAACACAAGTCGATTCTCTAGGGTTTTTGTCAAATACAGAGTTTTCAACTTCATCCAAAGATCGGTCGTCATCTTCTCTGCGAGAACTTCCTGAAGAACATCGTTCGTCATGCACAACTGAATCGTAGACATGGCCTTCTCGTCGAGATCCTCCCAGGCGGACGCCTCCATGGCGTCAGGTTTTTGACACGACAACGCCTTCTTCAATCCATTCTGAACCGGGATGGCATGCATCCGAACCTGCCACAAACTGAAATTTGTGTTGTCGTCGAACTTCTCGATGTCGAACTTCATTGTAGTCATCTTCGCGGAAAGAAACTCGGCTCTGATACTAGTTTGTTGCGAATAGAACACCGAGAATCGATGAATAATCAAAACAACGAAAGAAAGAGAAGATGAACACAGAGATTTAACATGGTAAAACTCTCTTGATCAATGTGAATAAGAGAGAAACATCCACGGGCAAAGGAGGTCGCCGCCAGAAATTTATTCTATGAGCCAAAAGAGAATGTACATCATATAAAACCCTAACGGCCCAAGCCCTCCGCTTCCGCCACAAATTCTCATTTTTCCTCCTTTTTCATTTTTTTCTTTCATAATTTTGGTTACAGGATACATAATTCAAGGCACATCAACACCATTTTTAGACCTGTTGTCCCTGTTCTCAACATAAAAGAGTAGTTGAAAGCTTATACAACTTTACTGTCTAAGAATGTTGAAAAGTAAATTTCAAACTGACGTTGAGGTAAATTTGTAAAGAACAAGTAAACTTTAAACTGATGCTGAGGTAAATTTTAAAATTTTATAATGTCAACGTTGGGTATAAGTGTTCAAAGATGATGACAAGAGTACACGAATTAATTGAAACAGAGACGAAGATATATAATGTATGCTTGAGGTCCACGAAAAATATAAATAAAAGAACAAAGACCGCCAGTAAAATTCAATTCAAATTCTGTTGATTCGGAGAAAATCCTTATTTTTTCGCGTCTTAAAATTTGGTAGGATCTTATATAAAATTATAGTTTTTTAGGAGAAAAGTGATTCAAACTCAATATCTTCGAACTTTTGTCTTCAATAATTTTAATGCTCAGTACAAAAGATATTTTTTTCCAAAACAAGTTTGATTGGCTCAATTGGTCAGGAGGTTGTGCCCAGTCAGTCACTAGGACTGACCTCAAGTTCGATTTTTGAAGCCATCACTTAGAATAGCTCTATACCCCGACTCCAATGCTAAAAAAATATTTCTTTTCCATGTCAATCAATTCAATTAATTGCTTGCTTAATTTAACTTTCATTTTATTGAACATGATGTCATATTTATTATCGACCAAGATATCATTAACAATAATATCGCAAAATTATTTTCACTCTTGTTTGATTTAAAATCGAATTAAATTATTGTCAAATAAAATTTTGGTTATTACATCTTGTGGCACTCCCTTATAGTCATACAATGACTTCTCTCATTTATACACCTTAGCCTTTGGACCTTTTTTTCTTAAAAATCCTTTAATTGTCATATGTATATATCCTTTCTTAAATCACCATTTAGAAATGTCTTAATATTAATTTGTAGTAACTCTAAATATCAGTGACTATCATTATAAATCAATTTTGATCAACACAAATAGGAGTGAAGAATAAGTTCTCAAAAGTCCATCCCAACTCAAAAAGAATTATCATTTTTTGCACCCTATGAATTACGTCAGACAAGTCAGCACCTATACTCCATTGCCATGAATATATTTCGTCTTTCATAGTTGCCTAAATTAACTTCGTCTGATCAGAAACCATCAATTCTTTATTTGCACAAATCTATATTTCAATAATGATAAAGCAACACAAATTAAACTTATGTAGCGCCCTAAAAATTTATCCTAAAAATTAATGACAATTAAAGAAATTTAATTGTGCTAGCTCGTTTGTCATTACATAATCATAGTAAAATGACTTAGCATAAAAAATTTAATCAATAAAATCAAATAAATTAAAATTATAAATTTCAAGGAAGTTTTCCAAAAAACATTTGTGAAATAGTGTTAAGAATGTAAAGCATAAACTAATACTCTTTATTCAAAAACATTTTTAAAACTAGCACTACAAAAAAAATGGCGAATAGCGACCCAAAGAGAGAGATGCTATTGCGTCTCTGGAGAATATAGCATCTCTTCGCGTCTACTTAGATCCGATAATATGAGACGTCTGAAATCGATGGCTAATAGCGTAGGAATAGAGCCAAAGAAGAGGGAAAAACTACTAGCGTCAACAATAGACGCCATCTCGAGTTAAGATGACGCGTAGTATCTCATTGCCTGTCGATTGGCGTCGCTAACGCGACGTGAAAGTGGTGCAGAAATGGGAGACGCTATTCTAGTGCTCAAGGGACGCTAAGTGTATGCATTAGTTGACGCTATTTCGATGCTACTATGAACCCAACATCATGTCATTGGGGTCACCAAGGCTAAGGTGACACTCAATAGGGCGACACTAATGTGATGCTCATCGGACGCGATGGACGATATATTCAATGTAGGGTCGACTATGCATGCGACGCTACAGAGGTGTTAATGTCAGATATTTTTGCCCCCATTGCAGCCATATTTTCTTCCCTTTTCATATCATACAATTATATAATGCATATAAATACATTCGTCATTCATCACAGGCATCATATCAAAGATAAGAATATGAAAAGTAATAGACTGAACTAACAAAATATAACTACTATATGTATATCTGATAACAAGTGTATAAGCAACAAAAGTATAGTTGCAAAAGTTTCAATCCTAAGCTTGGGAGTTGTTGTTGTCATTCCGAACATTCGATCCCGACGTGCTCGGTCCTTGACCTTGCGGGGATTGATTCTGCGGCGGGATCAATCCCTGAATCACCTGCAATGGAGCCAATTGTTGCGACACCTATTGTGATATCTATTGCGATATTTGTTGTGATATTTGTTGCGATAGTTGTTGTTGGGTCAAAGTTTTAATACTTTATATAATTATATTTTGATAATACAAACCTCAAAAGATTAAAGTTAAATACTAAAAAAGTTTAAATAAAATTGATAATTTTATGCACTACATTTTGATTAGATAATTCACTATGATATGATTAGATTATGGATGAATCATAAATATCAAAATTGTAGAGAATCATGTTAGCTATTCATAGAATTCAAGATTATTTAATTTGGATAACTGAAAAGAAAATTATGATCAAAAGAATGTAGGTCGGTTAACCCGTCGGTCGAAGCAAAAAAGGCTAGTCGAGACGATACCGGTCGACCGAATGAGGATGTCGGTCGACCATCAAATATTGAGCCTGCCCCGAATGACGTCGAGCCGGTATCGATTGATAGTCTGGTCGACCGACCAACTGCGGTAACTAAGCAAATAAGTGCAATGGTCATATAGACCGATCGATTGATTCATTAATGTGGTCGACCGATCAACTGTGTCAATGAAGGAAATAAGCCAATGGTCATATAGATAGGTCGACCGGTCCACTGTTGGAATGAACAGTAACGGCTATATTTCAAGGACAAAAAGGTGGAATAAATTCTGGACGAATTTTTCACAAACTAGAGTCTATAAAAAGAATGCCAAAATTAGAAGCAAAGACGTTCATTCAAGCATTGAAGCAAAACTTCAAGAAATCAAAAGAAGATCATTTCTCTTGAAGTTATCATTTAGAGCATACTTATGCTTAATGACACATAATGATGAGGTAACTTCTAGCCCTTCAATTTCAAATAATGACTTATCAAACTCCTTCGAAAAAAATATTTCTTTAGATGTGAATGAAGAACTCTTCTCCCTTATAAAAAAGTATTTTTCACTTAAAGAGGAAAATGAAAAATTAATACATAAGATTGAAAAATTAAAAGAAGAAAATGATACATGCACTATGAAAAATGAAAACCTCAAAAATGAAATTAAAAATTTGAAAATTACACATGCATGTGAAATTGTAAAACTTGCATGCTCTTTAGAAAAAGAAAAGAAGAAAGATGCTTCTTTGAAAAATATAGCTATTTCTCATATAACAAAAAATAATCCTAGAAAATACCTTGAACATAAGAAACTTTATTGGAAATCTAATCATTCATACAATAGAACATATTACATATTTTGCATGTGGATTTCATGGCCATTATGCTTATCAATGCAAAGTAAAAAAAACTTTCACAACATGGCATAATTTGGGTTTTGAAATGAACATTTTCTAACAAAATAGTACTCAAAGAAGTTTGGGTACCAAAAGTTACTTAATTGTTTTTCAGGTGCGCCTCACATGTAAAGCAAATGACAAATGGAAATGAAAATGTGAAGGCACTAAGGTTATGGTAAAAGTATCATTTATTATATTCTTGCATTTTTGTTGTTCTTAAGTGTTAAGCCTATTTTTTAAAAAAATTTACTCAAAATTTCAAAATTACTATTTCTTTGAAACAAAAGAAATAAACATATAAATGAAAATTGATAATAGTGATAAGGCGAGCATATTAAACTCTATTTTGACATATCATTGATATCATTGTTGTATCAAAGTTTTGTGTCATATTTTGATTCTTTATATTTTTTTAGCTTTCATCAAATTGTTTCCATTTTGTCATTATAAAATAGTCATAAATTTAGGGGGAGTTATCTTTATGATGCAATACTTTACATGTCTATTATATAAAAAAAGGGGATGAATAAATTTTTGAAAATATGATTAATGGGGACTTACATATGGATTCTTATATGCTTCATATGCAAATTATTCTTTTTGATAAAACAAAAGGGGGAGAAATACGATCTGAATATAACTTTATATGAAGAGTACCTTACGATTAATATTTATGTGAATATCTACCATTTTAAAGAAAGTTGTGTTAGGGGGAGTAACATTGATTTTACAAGAATTTTACAACATTTTCGCAATTATATATTTTTCATTTTCTCATTTTGTCTTATAAAAAAGGGGGAGATTATTGGGCCAAAGTTTTAATGATTTATATAATTATATTTTGATGATACAAAACTCGAAAGATTAAAGTTAAATGCTAAAAAGTTTAAATAAAATGGATAACTTTCTGCACTACATTTTTATTAAATAATTAACTATGATATGATTAGATTATGGATGAATCATAAATATCAAATTTGTAGAGAATTCTGTTAGCTATCCATAAAAATTAAGATTATCTAATTTGGATAACTGTGCAAAAAGTTATGATCAAAAGAGTGTGAGTCGGTAAACCAACTGATTGAAGCAAAGAAGGCCGATCGAGATGATACTGGTCGACTGAATGAGGATGCCGAACCGATCAATACTAAGCCTACCCCGGACGACGTCGAGCCGATACCGATCGATAGTCCAGTCGACCGATCAGCTGCGGTAACTGAACAAATGAGTGCTAATGGTGAATAAACTCCTTATTTCTCATCCCACATGGATATTAGATGAGGGGACTCCTCTATCCTTATCTCTTTACCATCACCTCACACCTTTGCTCCTTGCTTAATCATGTTGTTAGGCATTATTCCTTTTAGTATTGATATTTTTAATCTAAATCAACTCTTATTTATTGATGATTTGTTAATATGCTTAAGAGCCACCATTAGAAATGCCAAAAAGATTTATGATATTCTAAATTTATACAATAATCTTACTAACCTGACAATCAATATTGAGGATTTTGATTTTTATTTTCCTGCTAAGCTTAATTCTATTAGTAAGAGCAAAATTATGCATATTCAGTGCTCCTATCTCTTTTAAGTACATTACTAGCTCACAATGAAAATGTCTTATGGACAATATTTCTTCTAATATCTTGCTAGACGGTAAGATGCTAAACTTAGTAGGTAGAAGTGTACTAATTAAATATGTTTTAAACTCTATTTCGGTTTACTCATTATCCTCAATTTATATTTCAAGGGGTCTGATTAACTCGTTGGCAAGTCTATTTTTTATGGTCCAATGTAGGCAGTAGATCGGGTATGCACTTAATTGGTTGGAACATGATGCAATTTCACCAATCTTTGGACGACTTTTACATCTGCAACCTCAATTAGATTCGTTCTGTCCTCGGAGTCTTAAACAACGCCCATGACACATGGTCTAGGTCGATAAGATGCAAATATGGTGCTTTAAAACCTTGGAGGAATCCTTCTTGGCCTTGGAAATTGATTAATTTACTTATGCTTGAGATTAGATTTGGTTTCAGAAGATTTATAAATGGGATGACTATTAGAATATGCCCTTTCGTATGATTATTTTGGGTCTGGGTTGTTGATCCGCATGGTGATTCTAAGGCCAGTTCGATATATTTTTCACTTAGTCATAAGTCTTGCCGACCTTTAGACGACATGTTTAGAAGCATATATGGGTCTATCTATATTCCACCAAACATAAAAAACTTTTTTTGTGGAAGCTTGCCCATTCCTGCCTACCCACCCTTGATATTATTGTGTCTTTTAATTCTAACATTAATACTTCTTTCCCTTTATGTGACTTAGCAGTTGAAACTATTGATCACCTCTTCTTTGACTGCTCGGTAGCTTTCTCATTTTGATCCTTGGTGCAATATAAGCTAGGATATACCTTCTCCTTTTCTTAGCTCATGGCACGAGGGTGATTGGATCTAGGAAGGAGATTGCAATCCCTTGTAGCCTTTTGTCTGTGGGGTATTTGGTTATCACATAATGGTGCATACTTTGCTTCCAAACAGGTGTATGGTGGCAGATTTAACTGGTTCGGTGGAGTTCACCAGACCTCTTTTTTGAGGCAACTTGCCCCCAATGGGAGTCCCGATGCCTTTCTTGGGTGAAGGTTAATTCCGATGGTTCGATCACCAAACTAGGTGAGTCAAGAGGGGCGAAATTTATTATTCACTATCCTAATAGGTTGTGCATTATGGCAAGTGCCCTCCATTACATGGCGAGCATAGTTCTTGCCGCTGAGGCGTGGGCACTCTTATGGGAATTAGAAGATGTGGCGAGATTGGACTATCGCACGTACGACTTGAAGTCGATTTCAGCAATTTGGTGGCCATCATCAATAGGCATTTTAAGTGATCATGGCGGCTCTCGACACTAATGCAAAAATTATGGCAAATTATTTATCTTTTGAACATTTCAATATACTCATTGTCATAGACAAACTAATGTTGTGATTGACCGCCTCGCAAATAAGGTCAAACTGACTTTTTTTAACACTTTTTGAGAACGCCTCACCTCCAAAGATTCTTACTCCTATGGAACAATTGGAGAGATGAGAGAAGATCAACTAAAAAAATGAGAGTATAAAATATAAAAAAATAAAAATGAGAGTAAAATAGGAAGGGTGGCTCTATTGCTATTTCGAAAACACTAATGCCATTCTCTTTCATTAGTGTCGAATATTTTTACCTCTATCTAATAAAATGGAGTGGCAATGCAATAGGAAATGTAGAGTGATATTAAGTAACATTAAAAACATACTTTTAACTTATATACTGAACAGACTTCTATATTACAGATTTTGCAACAAAAAAACCTAATACCATTAAAACAAAATGCATCGAGACTCGTACATAAGGGGATCTATAGCGAGGTTATTGTGACGCAAGGTCTATTTGCTGATAGTGGTGATGCATTCTTGACTAGGGCGGCACCCAACCCTATTAGGGGTAGGGATGACAATATTCTTGACCCCATGACAAATCTCGATCGGGACCCCGAATTTGGGGAACCTTTTCCCCGCGGGGACGGGGATGGGGGGCAAATTGCCCCCGAACCCTCTTACAGCGATCGGTGCGGGGGCAATTCCCCCACCCCCGATGGAGTCCTCGAACCACGTGTCCTAACTATATATATATTATTATCTGATCATTAAATATATTAAATCTCAACCATTCATCCTATCCTATATATAACATAAACCCTAAATCTATTTTTTTTCTCCCTACTTACCGATCCTTTTTCTTTTTCCTCCATTTTCTTTTTCCTCCATTTTCCTAACCGTAGTCTATCCTTTTTCTTCTTCCTCCATGCTCGCGACGATGACCGGCCAAACGCGGATGCTTCTGCCTCCCCGAAGGGCAGCGGTACTCCATTTTGGCGGAGGGCAACAACCGATGGATCCTTCTCGGTGGTCAAGGAGTAGGACCTCAGGGAGGTCGGAGCTGGGGTGCGGAAGGCAGCATAGAGGTCGGCGTCCACTGATGAAGGGACGATGATGGAGAGAGATTTGTTTTTTTTTGTGTCACCCGATTTGTTTTTCTATTTTTTATTTAATATGAAATTTTTTATAACATCCTAAAGTTGTAGATTTGTTTGGAATATATTTGTGACTATGTATAAATAATATATAAATATTGGATATTTTCTATTTTTTTATGTTTTTCATTAAAACAATTAAGGAATCAGGTCCCCGCATCGAAGATTCGTGGCGGGGTCAGAGGCGGGGGCCGATCATTGAGGTTGGGGTGGGTTGAGTGTCCCCCACCCCGAATGGGGTCGGGTGCCATCCTTAGTTTGGGTTAGGGATACTCTCTCTACTCCGAACCTATTGACCAGGCCCGCCCTAATCCCCATGGATATTCGAACCCCGTGGGACCCGATTCCCTTTGTTTTCTCCTCCATCAGCCTTTGTTAGAGTCGGCTCATGCAATTCGGTGCCCTGAACGTCTGAGCGTATGTCCCCAACTAGTCACGCGACCTCCTTCTCCTCCAGCAATTTGTGCGACCTCCTTCTATTGCCCCGGCGAGCCGCATGACCTCCTCCTCCTGCCCTCCTCCGATAAGCCACATGACCTCGTCTTCCTGTCCTCTTCCGAGCCATGACTTCTTGTTCCTCCATGCACAATCACCATGGTATGCGAGAGGAAGTCGCAGAGGTACCGCCGTTTGTTCTCCTCCATGGATCAGAGGGTGGCCCTACTTGCAGTGGTAGGGGCCGATGGATACGAGGGCTCATACAAGTTCCTGTAGTAGTGTAGCTATCGTGGAGGATGGTGTGTGAGTCCTTTGTTGCTGGCGACATGGCCATGGCCTCGAGCTTTTCGGTTGATGGAGTCCAAAGAGCTTTCACCTTTTTGTCGTCGACTTGTGGCACCACTGCATCGTCATCCTCTACGTCCATTTGCCATATGGAGATGTGAGTTTCGTGTGCGACTTCTCCTCTAGGGAGTAGGGATGACATCGGCTGACCGAGGCAGGATTTGGTGGCGGCGGCCAAAGAAATCAAATGTTGTGATGTTAAGGTTAAGGAGGAGAGAGAAGTCCCAAAGTTAGGGAAGAAGAAAGATAAAAAAGAGATTTTTTATTATTATATATGATAGAGTGGAGAGATGTAACATATGTTATCTAATAGTTGATTATTAATAATAAATTATTAATAAAAATTTAGTCACGGGGATTCACTCGACAAGGCGGAAGCAATTCACTGCACTCTAATTCTCGAAAGCGGATTCAAGGTTTGTTTGGATTGAAAATTTTAAATGAGTGGGATGGAATATAGAGAAATGAGATTACATTTTTCATTTAACTAAAGAGGAGTTGTTTGGAATAGCTAAGCCTTTCAAATAGTACATTTTTAATTCCACTTAGAAATAATAGACAATTTAAACTAAAATAACTTCTCTTTTATTACCAAATTATAAATTAAACTATTTCTCTCATATGAATATATATATATATATATCATTTTTTTACTTTTAAAAATAAATGAATAAAATTGTTAAAAAAATAAAAATAGAAAAATAGGCTAATAAAAAAATAAGTTAAATGATAACATAATAAATATTTATTACTCATTAAATATTATAAATAGTTTATATATATAATAAAAGATAAAAATAATTTTATAATAAATAAAATTCTCATTCTTCATATCATCATTTTTTTTATAATTTATTATCCACACTCCAATCATCTCATCTCTCCGTACAACCTCATTTCACTTTTTCATTAATTAATTGTCAAACATACTCTTACAACATCACCCTGAATTCGAAAATTCCCTGCGGGTCTGAGGGATATTGTCATTGCCATTTTGACAACTGCAATGCATTTTTGGCAGCGGCAAGGGTTGTGCAAGGGCTCTGCAGCGAGCTTTGCCGCTGCAACGGGCTAGAGAGAATTGACGTAACAAATTAAGTTTATAAACGTAGCAATTTTGCAAAAAAAAAAAAACAAAAAACCTTTCTATCCTTGGTAGTGTCTCCTCCAAGTGCTGACCCAGTGCTGCAAAATTTACCGCCTAATCCGATTATTGCTGCCGCCACGTTGCTGCTGTCGTCTCAGGCTTATCACCGCTCGCAGGTACTCTCCTCTCTCTCTCTCTCTCTCTCTGCAATGGTCTCTGTGGCACTGCAATGGTTTCTGTCGCACGAGCATGTTCATTTCCTCCCTCCCTCAATTCGCGAGGAGGGAGCAACACATTGCTCCCTGCTCGTGAGCAGGGAGGCCTGAGCCGAGGTCCCCCTGCTCGCGCAGAGCTCCCTGCTCGGAAACCTGCGCAAGCAGGTCAGCGGAGGCCTTTTTGCTTGCGCAGGTCTCCTTGCTCGTGAACAGGAGGGAACGGACTTGTGGGGTTCACAACCGGTGATCCTGTTTAATCAGGTTTAAGTTAGGATTATATAAGTACAGTTATTGTCCTTCACTCCTCTGCCTGTTTAATTAGGTTTAAGTTAGGATTATATAAGTATAGTCATTGCCCTTCACTCCTCTGCTGTCAATTTTCATCTGTGTTACTTTTGGTAATTTGGAATTTGGATTTGGTCGTTCGACATGTTGCTAATTTGAATATTTGATAACATGATGAAAATTTTGCTTTATTATGAATAAATTACAATATTATTTAGGTTCGTGCTAATTAATATGTGAATATATTACTGCTAGAATCAGTCACGTCTTGTTACGTGTTCACGATTTACGTGTTTCCTCGGTCCTCCATGTGTTATCCGTATTACGTGTTTGACAACATTGGCTGTTTTGCCACCTTAATTACTGAGGCTACTGACAGTTAGAAATGAATACTTTGTCTCTTGTCATTGATCAAACTTACCTTTAAATTCTAACCCATATAAGTAAACTTAATAATAGGTCACGATTTTTCTGAGGCAAAAAATCTCTTGCATCATAATTGAAATGTTTGGGTCTAGCATTCTGCATATATGTATATATATTCTAGAGTAACATAAACTTGTGGTGATTTTTTTTCGGTTTCTTAAACCTTCTCTAGTTTCTCATTTTCTTTATGTCCATTTTTCTACACAGAAATGAGTCATCTTGGATTTTGGACTTGCACTTCAAGTTTTGTCCAACCATCTCATTCTTACGTTGACTCATTATCGTTAGTGGCGAGACAGAGCTTTTTTACATTAATTCTGCAGGGTCCATGTAAGTTTATTCCTCATTCTTGGAGCCAAAGCGGGGTTTACTTCACTCTAGGTAACATTTCTGTCATGACAATAGAATATCTTACTTTCTTTGTGCTTAAAAATCTCATAATATTCATGGGGGGTTCTTTCAATTTAGATGGTGGCATATCTTCTCATTCACAGTCTGAGTTTATGCACCGACAATTGCCAAAATCTAGAAAAGTATCTCATCTTCAAGATTTGGTAACATACTACATCAACATTCCCAAATTTGTTGCGAACTTTTCTGTTCTAGATTTGTTTTTTCCCCATCCATTTTCTTTCGTTTGTCCATCTTCTTACAAGGTTTGAGATAGATAGTCTTTTTAATCCTGCTTTTGTGCTGATATCTTGCTTAGGTCAGAATGGAGAAAGTTGAGTGTTTAGCATGAACATTGTCGTTTTCATTAACTGTGGCTTGTGTGAAAATTCGTCATAATTTTGTCCAACAAAATGGTAAAATACCAAGGCCTATTGATGAACCATGCACCTGTAAGACTGCAAGTAAACTAATCGTTCAAGGTTTGTTTACGTTTGACCATCACATTATGAATTTCCATATCTTATAACAAGTTGGACTAATAATATTTCTAGAACCTTGGTGTTGCATTACTCAATTTCAGCTTCAACTTTTATCAGATTCAATGTAGTTCTGAGATTTAGCATAATTGTTTTTCTATATAGGGTTCCCATCTTTTATTTAAACTTTAACATTTTAAGTGGGATTACCAACAAAAATATAATCAGTTTCTGGCATCCTACTTATGTGGCTGGAGAAACGAAACAATATTTGATCCAACAAATACTGAGGCTTATGTCTTTTACTCAAGGTGGAAACTTTAACTAGGACATTAAATTAGCCTCCTAAATTCGACCATAGTGCTTTGCAGATTGTAATGAATGTATTGCTGTTTCTAGAAATGAAACCTGTTACTTTTTTTGTTTATGATGGAATATTGTTGTATTGTTCTCCTAAGAAAATATTGCTGTTTTGTTGTTGGCTAAAAATGTATTTTCTGTTTCTCATAGCCATCAAGGTTTATATCCGTTGAGAGAACTTCAAGAAAAGAAATGAAATGTGTTCAAATTTTGCTACGCCTCAAAAACCTTTTAGTTGTTTGACCTCTTATTAGATATAATGATTAATGTTATCAAGTTGTTGGTTATTTTCTTCAGGAAACAGAGTGTGATGGCAGAAAATTGAATTTCTTTCTTGATGTACAAACTCTAAGGAAGTTTCCAATTGAAAAGCTTCATCGAGAAGTTGTTTTAGTAAGATTTGATTCGACTGTTCTGCTGGATGCTGAGGATTTTCATAAGTTCTCAATAGAAAGAACACTTTCTTCTATTAAATATTTATATGATGCTGGCGCAAAAGTGCTGTTAGTAAGTAATTGGGGTAAATCCACTGATCACATTCTTCTGTCTGAAGAGCTTCAAGCAGGTGCATCTTGTTTCTTTTGAAACATGCCATCTGATCTGTGTCTTCATGAAGCTTTAGCCAGGCCATTTTATCTTAAAAATACTTGTTATTTACCAATTACACTTGGAAATATAGTTTTATGCTTTAGGTTTAAGTGGTTTATCTGTTTATATTTCACATTATCATTTAAACATGAGTTTTCTTTTTCTGAAGTGTTTATGAACACAAGTGGGTATCCATGTGTCCCAGAGTTTTTGTTTTCTGTGTTGGAAGTTTTGTTCTGAAGTAAAAAGGATCTCCATTTACAGATCGTTTATCATCACTTCTCCAAGTAAAAGTCATGCCAGCAAAAAGTTGTACTAGGATGGAGCTTATGAAGAAGTTGGAGAATGCAGACATTATTCTTCTTGACAACCTAACAAAATTCAGAGGAGAAGTTTCCAATTGCCCTTTGTTCTCTGAGACATTATCTTCAGGTGTCTCTTTATTTGTTAATGATGCTTTCTCAGTGTCACATAAAATTCTTGCTTCAACTGTTGGTGTTGTCCGCTTCTGTCATGCATCTGTTGCTGGTTTCCATTTTGAGGAGCAATTACATCAATTAAAGAAGATTAGCGAGACTAGCAGGCAGCCGTATATTGCAATTGTATATCCTTTCCACCAAATTAAAATTATCAATGAAATAATGTGCAATATTGGATTCATATCATTCTTTTCCTTGTTAAAATCTTGTTTTAAACTTTCAGAAGAAACAAATCAGCTAACTTTTTCTTCTTGAGAAAACAAATCTGCTAACTATCACTATAAGTTGCCAAAAAAAAAATTCTTTATGTTGCAACAACTGTGTTATCCTTTAGTTTCTAACCAAAAAGAATTTCTTTCTGAAACTTTCTCAATTTACAAATACAGCATTTTTAAGTTGTAACAATTGTATGATTATATTAGTTTATATAAAAATAATTCACTTTAATAAACCATTTGTCTTGTAAACAATAGATTGATGAAAGATTTGTTACATCTTACATAATTCGCTATAGAAATTGCAAAGGTTCTGATGAAACTAAAAAACTAGGAGGTCCTTTGAGTGTACCTTTATTTTATGGAGATATGTTTGTGCCATGAAATTTCATCCTCTCTTTATTTGTAACAACTATTTTCTGAAAAATTTCACGACTTCAATAAGTAGTATGTCTAAAATAAGTTGTTTTTATTCTAATTTTTTCTATATGCTTTTCAAAATTATCTTCTTAGAATGCTCTAAGAAATCCAAGGATCCTTTTGAGTCGGTGAATCAATTTCTTTATTATCAATATAGCTAAGTGTACTAGAATATGGATGCAGCTATAATTCTCAATAATATTGTTTCATTATTGAGAATGAGATTTATTTATTGATTTCCAAATCATTCAAACTATTAGCAAGTCTATGGGACTGAAATTCGGCCATAAGTATTTTTAGGTACATCTTTTCCTATTTAACTCGTCCTATCATTTTGCTATTCCATTTTCAATTCCTCTCACTGACTATTGCTCTTCTGAAAAGGCAAGTATATTACCTAGAAATTTTTGTAGAATTGTCTATATGCCTTTCTAAACAGAATTGTCTATATGTTACTTCAAAAAAAAAAAAGTCTATATGCCTTTTAAAACATCATAGGAGGAGATATCATGTCCCTATTCTAGGAACCTGTATGTCTTGTTTTATATAAATTTATAAGATGTCTTGTAAAAGTTTACTATTATAGATAATAATGGTGCAACTGGTCCTTCACAAAGAAAAAAAAGTGCAAATAATCATTTTGTACTTATTCCAAGTTCTGTGATGATCAAAAGTAACATGAAACTGGATAATTTGAAGTATATTTGTCAAGTGCATTAAGAATATGGATTTGTTGACTAAATTCCAATCTTATTTCTAATTTTTTATAATCTGAAATCTGTTATCTGTATTTCTTTTCCTTTTGTCTAAAGGTGTCAAATCTATTGCAGATTGGAGGGAGTAATTTCCTTGAAAAAGCAAATGCTCTGTATATCTTAGCTTCTCAGTGTGATGGGCTGATTCTTCTTGGAAATCTTGCCATTCAGATAATGAATGCCTTGGGAATCCCCGTGCCTTCACATTTGGTTGATTGTCAAGCTGTTGATGAAGTATTAAAATTGATTCAGCTTGCGAAGATGCGAAAGATTCCAATCTATTTCCCGAAAGATGTTTTGTGTGTCAATAATAGTAACCCTGATCAATCAGAGATTTTTCCTTCAAATGGTATTTTGTCCGGTGAGTATAATAACACTACATGTGAAATGTTAGAGGAAACATTCATGTGAGGTATTTTTCATTTACATTAAAATTCTTCATTATTGATAGGCTTCAACTGTTACATCGTTGGACTTTGTGACTGTCATCGTACTTTAAAAAATGCATGTTGTCTTTTGGTTATAAAAGTTATATAACTCTTTCAAGGAATAATTGCTTTGGATGGTACTTTAACCAGTTAATACCATGTGTATGAAAACATGGAAAGCTTATCCAGAAACTTCATGTATTGTACTTTGAGCTTACAGTTACAGCTGATGCACTTCTTGGCTTTTAACATGCCATAGTAAGGATTTATGACATTTACTTTCAAATGTAAAGTTGTTTATTTTGTTTATAAGTCATCATATCCCAATTCAATACATCTCCAAGTTTGGTTTCTTTCATCAAGTAATTGTTTCAGAATTTTCTTTCTAAAAATTACTTCAAAGTTAGCTTTTAGTTTTACTTTCCAATTTTTAATCTTCATATCGTTTCTATGTTGTTGAGGCTCTTTTATTTCTTATTTGTAACTATTGAGTTGAAGGTTAATCACTAACTTCTTAAGCCGTCGTTTAAAATACGGACCTTATGACCTTGAGTTTTTTTATGGCTTCAATAAATTTGTCTATTCTCATTGGTCAATATCTAGATACTGTTGCATGGCTTGATTGCTAGATTTGTTCCCAGAGGTTTTCAAATTCGAATCTTCTTAATGATGAAACAAGGAAAAAAATACAATTTGTAAGGGGAAGTATTGGATAACTTTTTGTTCTTTGGCTGTAAGTACAATTTGTGTAACACAAAGCTGAAAATGTTCAATACTCGCTTGCCATTATGTTTGATGTGATAACAACTTGCTTTTGGCAAAAAGAAAAAAAAAAGCAACTTTACTTTTGGGAACATTTCATTGGTGTATTCACGGATTGTCTTTTCTTGAGTGGTTCTAGGTTGGACACCTAAGGATCTAGGGCCGACTTCATTGAAGGAAATGTCAGATCTCCTATTGACATGCAAGGTATGATGCTATGTTATATTTCTAACAGTTTTTCATACTTTTTTAACATGTACTTTAGTTTGACAGAATAGGCATTTTGATGTTTTACATCTTATGGCTTCACTATGCTACTCTCCTTACCATATATCTCTCACTTGCTTAGTAACTCTTTTTTCTTCAATTTTTCTTAACTATTTCAAGTTGCCTGTGACACAAGATTGATTTCTGTGATTAATGTTCTTATCTTGCAGAAGGTTCTGTTTATCGGCTCACCGAAGTTTTATACATCAGGAGGAGATATTTATGGGCCATCTCAGCTAGTTTGCATATTTGAAAGGATAAGTAGAACTGGTTGCAATGTAATTCTTGTTGGGAATGCAGCGTGCAAAGCAATTGCAGGGACAGCACATTCATCGGTTCATTATACGATGGTTAGAAATGCGTCAGTTGTTTGGGAGTTCCTGAAAGGAAGAAAGTTGCCCGGTGTAGCAGCATTAGATAGAGTATACTTCTTAATTTTAACCAATTGGAAAAAAGAACTTCTGGATTTTGAGTTATTTTAATTATAATCTCTGTTGTTTATTTTAAATTTAGAACAAGCCATCAAACTTGGTTCACATGGATAATATGATATAATTTGACATTTGTTCTCTCCATTCTAGTAATGCATAAGGATGGTCATTCAAATCCTGGATGATGCTTTCTTTCCTTTTTTTTTTTTGAAGAAATGGAGGATGCTATCTTAAATGACTAAGAATCCCATTTTACAGATAGTGACTTTTATTTTGTGTTTTTTAATATAAACTTCTAATTTCCATCTGTAAATATTTGTTGGATTTTGCATTATGTATGCATGATATTGAAACAAATTTGCATTGCTAAACAATGAACCTTATTACTTACTCTTGAATTCACTTCCATTCTTATATATCCATGATGTCAAAACAAAATTTGCATACTTGTATTTGGAATGAAACCCAAGATAATGATATGACTCTGACATGTAGACTTGCGTCCATGCTTAATTGCCTACTGATCTTGATGGTGCAGAGACAATTTCTGTTTCTGCAAGAAAGAACGAAAAAAGGGGGATAGAGGTTGTTGCTCATTAATATCCTTTTGATGTCATACTTTAATGACATGGACACTTTGCAAGAGAAACTACAAAATCAGTTTTTTTTTTCTCTAGTTCTTGCCTGTTGCTAAATTATATGTTGTTTTGCAGGCTTATCCATATAGTCTCAAGTGGGATTCTATGTTTATGGATCCATCCCGACCCATAATGGTTGACATAGGCAGTGGTATTTTCCCCTTAAGTTATGATTCTCGGTTCAGCTTTTGTCTTTGATTCTTTTGGCAATGGCTTTTCTGAAATATGGGTTGCCTACTAGGAGCTCAACATCAAATTGTTTTTACTTATTTAAGGACACAATCATTTGTTAACTTTTGGAGACAAAAACTCTCATGCCATTTAAAAGCTATAAATAAGTGGTACTCCTGGGATTTCAAGATCAAAGATTTCTGTCTTCTGGTATTGCTAAATGCTATTTCAGCTTTTCATCTCTTTAGTACATGATTGTCGAATCTCATGAACATGGATCATCGAATATATGACGTCGTATGATCCATGTAGCCGACCCCACCTAGTGGGATAAGACTTTGTTATTGTTGTTGTTGTAGTACATGATTGTCTTACGCGATCATACGATCTGGATGAAGAAAGAGAGTTGCCAAAAAGAACCAACTTTAAGTTAACAATTGTTAAAAGAGAAAATCAAATAACTCTTTGTTACATTTTATGTATTCGTGTTTATTCTCATCATAATTTATCATTTTATATTGTCTTTGGTTCTCTCTCTCTCAAAAAAAGAATGAATTATTGTCTTTGGAATGGTTGAAGAATTTTGAGATCCAGAATGCTTTTCATTTTTTTTTTTTTTGAAACGAGAAAGGACAACTAGCAAGAAGGTAATCATCCAAAAGTTCCATTAATAATAGTAGAGATTACAAAAAGTTTGATAGAAAGGCCAATAAACTTCCAGGCCATGAACAAGAAGACATCAAAACACCACTCTAAAACACTAATATGAAAGATGGCCTCTGTATTCCATGCAATGTTGAATGTCAATGCTCTTGCAACCCACCCTAGAAAAACAGTTGACAAGAGCCCACTTGCTTTACAGGGAATGCAAGAATGTATCCTATTTTCTTCTTATATGGTTAACTCACCAACATATATAATGAAATATTTGGATCAATAGACAAAGCAGAAGAAAGTTGTTAACGGCTGCTAATTGACTGATCTATATTCCTAGATAACTTTGTAATTCTCATAGGTTTTGCTTAGATCTGGTTGGTCAATACTACAGGAAATGGTTTATTTATTTTCGAGATGGCCAGAAAATTGAAGGACCACAATTTTCTTGGGCTCGAGATAAACAAAAAGGTATGTACTACTTCTCACTTCTTTGATCACAACAATTCCTTTTCGATATGTTTTAAATTTTTTCCAAATTGCAGCTTGTTAACTGGTGCCTGAAAAATTTGCTTCAAACTGATATAACCAATAGGTAATTTCTTTTGCTTACTTTAACCACCTACTGAGGTTTTCCTTTTATATGTATGACATGTTGCATTTACCTAACAATTAAGTCAGCGTTGAACCTTACTGGTGTTTGCTTGTCTGTTTTCATCTTTTTTTTTTCAGTGCAACTTTTAATGATTTTTTTTGTTTGTACATAGTTATTTTCTATCAGCTAATGCGACCACAACTTTCCGTTCCATAATGTCTAGTTACCCAGGAGATTTGGTACTTGTCACAATTCAGGTACAAGTTTAATGAGCCATTTTCCGTATTTCAAGTTAATGGGCACGTCAATAATGTAAATACATGATCAGCTTATTTCAGAAATACGAAACCACATGCTTCTGTCCTAAATTTTCTGCATAATAATTTCCATGCTTTTAATTATTCGTGCTTCTAATGCACATTCAAAACATTTGGTGATGAATGCCTACTACACTTCAAATTTTTGTTTCTTTAAAAAAAAACTAAAGATGGTTCCCTCGATATCTTCTTTCCCCAGTGCCCAAATCCAGATTTCAATAAAGAAACTTACAGATGGAGGATGGTGCAAAAGGTTTTAATCGAAGCGATCGTCGATCTCTTAATTACAAATGGAAAGGTAACTTAACTACCTCTACGCAGCCTCTCTCTATGTCATCTTATGAATCTTTTCACCGTAGCGACTCTTATTGAACAAGGATCATGTTCTTTCCTATCACTTTTTCCATAATCCAAAGATGAAAAAGGAGTTAAAAAGGGAAATCAAAGTTCATTGATGCATGGGGTTCAATTAATATCGACGATGGTTCGTGCCGACTTTCAGGTGTTTTTACAGTCCGACGTTGAGGCTGTCGCTGCTAGAATGAAAGAGCAATTTCTTGTGCATGGAGGAGGTAAACTTGTTGTGGATGGCGAGGGATGGCTGCAGGAGAACCCGTTCGGTGTGCGCACCGACTGGGAACGCCATGTATTACGGCGTGGGGATCCCATGTTCAGAGTCATGCTTAGAAAAGTTTGATCACATTTTGCAGACACCATGTTATTTCAATGCAACTTTGTGAGGCTTGGGTATTCTCTTACAGTGACTGACGCTTTTAGATGTGATTTTTTGTTCATTCAATAGGACATTATAGTGGGTACTAAATGTGCTCGAATTGCAATGTCAAAATATATTATTAGATTCTAAAAGGAATTACAGTAATAAGTATTGTCTGCTAATGTATAAAAATACTTTCTTACCCTCCAGAAATTATGGGATTCATTACAAAATGTGACTCATTTCAAGTCAGAAAAAGAAGAGATCCTAGCGAGAGTGAGACCCTTACTACAATCATCACAAAATACGAGTTTATAACAATTTCAAACAACAACAACAAAATCTTATCCCACTAGGTGGGGTCGATTACATGAATCATACGACGTTATTTCGCTCTATTAGTAATCAAACCTTTCGGTATATTATTCACCAATAGATTTTGCTCTGTTAGTTCACCAAGTGTCCGCCTTGACTTTCTTTTTCCTCTTTTAATCGGACTCCAGATTATTTGATCTACTATTCTTACTGGCGCATCTAATAGTCTTCTCTGAACATGATCAAACAATCTCAAACAATTCTTTACCATTTTCTCATTAATAGGAGCCACTCCGACTCGTTCACGTATATGGTCATTCCTAATCTTGTATGACTACACATCCATCTCAACATCCTCATTTCGGCTACTCCCACTTTACGTTCATGTTGTCTCTTCATAGCCCAACATTCACTACCATATAACACTGCCGATCTTATAGCAGTACGATAGAATTTTTCTTTAACTTTATTGAGTACTTTTCTATCACAAAAAACTTCAGTGACTTTCCTCCACTTACACCAACCAGCTTGAATTTTATGATTATTATAATAATTTTAAAATGAAAAAAAAATTCCTTACTTGGGGAATTGTGCATCTTAACACCGCGGGGGAAATAGGGCTGATGGGCCAATGATTATTTGATCTCTTTTACCCAATTGGTGATCGGATCAATAGCTGGGCCGCATTCGTTTCTTTCTCACAAATCTTGGCCCATATCACTGAAGCTTAAAAGAGGGACAGATCCCATGGTTGGCAAAGTTGGAAACTTGGAAGTCAACATGTCCTAGAAATGGTCCTCCAACTTTGCCTTACCATGATCACACTGGATAAGTGTGTAATGATAGAAATGGGGATGCTTCTAATAGGAACATTCACGGGTCAGTTACACCCGACTGGCCTTAGAATCCGACTTTGGAATTGGGTTGTATCACTCTCTTTTGGATGCTTGGAACTCGGATTGAATCAGATTGGCTCGACCATATTTTTTCCTTTTAATTTTTCTTACTCTTTTCATTATTTATTATAATGAATACTATTTAATATTTATTTTAAAGATAAAAGAATTTTTACACATTTAACTATTATTTTCACAACTAATTTTTTTATATTAATATTCTTTAATTTTATATAAGATATAAAATTTTTAAAATTAAATTAAAAATAATAAAATTTGGATCTTGAGATTGAGTCGGGTTGACTTGGATTAATAAATTTTAATCCATACCCGATCCAACTCATGGTCCGATCGAATCGAATTATCGAGTTCGTCGGGTTGATCACACCTATGTTTTTTAAAGGGGAAAGGGTTGGATAGTTTGTAAAACCTTAATTCCTTAATTTGGACGAGCGGCCGAGATTAATATCACTCGATGACCATAAAGTTTTGCCAAAACAACTAAGTTTATAAACACGTTTCCTTGAGCCATTTTGCTCAATTTGCTGCTGCACGCATGGGTTTCTCAATCGACTCCTTTCCTCACCCTCGTGTCTCACCACTAAGGATGATCCCCCTTGCCCCCACTGTCAAGAACTTCTCGCACTATCACTACTAACACTCCGGTAAAATCCCTTCCAACGACGAGCCCTCACTATAGATCATGATTTGTCTTGTAAATCTTCTTCTTTTTTCTTTTTCAACACTATATCCACTTCTGAGTAGTTTACATTTTTCAGCATTTACAATCTATTCAAGATTTATTACCTTCAACATGGGGGACCTTCAAAGTTGAATCAATTATTTGACATTGGACTCTTAGGCTTTGTTTGGTACGAGAATTTTGAAAAAAAGTTAGTTCCCGAGAACTAATCGATTAGATAGAAAAGCTTAGGTTGGTGTTTGGATGGAAAAATATAATGATGAGAATTTAAAAAGTTGATTTGATAGATAAGTTTTAGTAGGTGTTTGGATAAAAAGTAAGAAGTAAATATATATTTTATAAGATTATTTTTATATTATTAATTACACAATTTTTTATAATTAGCAAAGTAAATCGAAGAAAAAATTAAGATAAACTAATTAATAACTAAAAATGAAATATAAAAGAAAATTTAACATCATATTTATATAAAATAATTATATAATTGTAACTTATTTAGAATATCATAATTAATAATTTAATTATATTATACTAATATTATACTAGTTAATTTTTATTATGATATATGATAAGTAAAATAAATAAAAATATTTACATCAATATTTAAACAAGAAAATATATTTTTCATAATAAATAATAATGGAAAATTATATTTTATTATAACACTAAGTAAATTGTCATAAATAATAAATGAACTTCTTTTGTTATTATACTTAAATAAATTATAAATTTATGATAATATAATATATGTATATATTATAAGTATATAATATATATAATATAATGTAAACATATAATAATATTATTAAAATAATAAGTTATAGGTCTAAAAGTAGCTCCACCTACTTTTAGACCTATAACAAAAAAATAAAAAAAAACAAGTTGTTCTTACTATTAGCAAGAACTTGGAAAGTTCTTGTTAATAGTAGGAACTTTACGGCTGAACATTTGGCTAAATGTTCCAATCGTACATCATGTGACGGGATCTTGATAAGTTTTCATCATATAGGATGTTTGGCAAAAAAGTTCTGTCCTAAGTTCCAGAGCCAAACACAGTCTTAGGATTACATAGATGATAAAATCCAAACATAATTATGAATTATAGCTTTGAATGATTGATTTATGCAATAACTCAAAATCTAGTTATGAACAGTCTAAGAGCCCTCTTTTAATGGTTACTATTTTTCTATGGAGTTCATAAAAAAAAATTAGTTTAATGATAATGGATTATTGTGATTCATAAGTATAAAATTGGAACATAAACTATAACAAGTGTTGATGAAATGTATGGACTCATTCCACTTTGAAATTTGATTATTATGTTAGTTATCATTATGGATGTATCATCAATCTTCTTTAATTGGCATTACATTTTGGGATCATGTAATTTCATTCCTACCAACATATTTGTAATTTTGATCAGAGTTGCACAAAGAGATTTCCTAAGGTTGCAGCTTACCTAAAATATTTGTCTCTCCACCCAAGAAGGTATCCAACAAATCTCTTAAAAGGAAAACACCCATGAAAGTTCAAAAAGTTCTGTGTTGCAATTATTAGCCACCTATGCTCTCCAATGTCAATATCAATTATGTAGAATTCTTACCTTGGATGCACACACGTATTATATAATAATTTGCTTATTTGTTGACATTGATCATCATCTTATTTTATCAAATAAACTTTAATACAAGCAAATAATACATGACATGATTTTATTCCTTGGTGCAAATATTTTAGCAATGTTTCTGCAATCCATTCAAGCTTGCTTAAGGGCATCCAAATTTATTGACGGGTTTAACGAATTTAAGCATGGTAGATTACTTTGATAAGTATGATGACAAGACAAGACCATTAAGAAAATTGCTATTCAATATAAAAGAAAGTTCATGAATGTTATAAGAATGAAAGATGTAATCATTCACACGATCCTCATATTTCCTTTTGCAACTAATAAATGTCTAACGGAGTCGTAAAAAATATCAACACTATGAAATGTCAATACAAGTAGCAAAATCAACTTCCAAGAGAAAATAAAAAATAGGAAAAATTAGTATTCAAAATGAAATTGATAATAATATAAAATAATGGTGGCCAACAATGTTTTCAGAACTTAGCAATGTTTTCAGAAAATATACTTTGGCCATTGTCCAAAAATCATATATTGGTGTTGGGAAAAAATTTATTTGCTTTGAAAGCAAATTGCAACGTGGTTGAAAGTATATAGAGACTCGTACATTGTAGCTCCGCCAAATCGATCTCCATTATGTGACAAAAATCAATCTGGAGACGCTACGAAAATTATGACTTTGATTATACATTTGACCAAGACTAAACAATTATGACACATCAATAGAAGAAGAAAGATAATGAATTTATAGAGATAAAATAGAAGAGTTAATATGTGTGAAAGTCTAAGAGTTATTACAAAATCTCGTAAAATACTTTAAACTATTACATCAAATTCCATGCTAAGACATAAAAGAAAATATAGATAGATCCATAAGTTTATGTGCTTTGTTGTCGCTTCAGCATCATCACAACACGTCACTTCTTCCACCATCATTGACTTGTGTTTGTGAAAATCAAAACAGGAGAGACAATTCTCTCGTGAGCTTTATAGCTCAAGTGGAGAAACAATGACAATATACAATAAATAATCTTTAATTAGAATAAATCAATAATTTCATATCAGAGGTGTACCTTTTTTGGGATGTGAGCAAAAGGTTTATAATAATAATAATAATTAGGCATGATCAGTAAAAATGGAATCAATGAGTTATATCATATTAGGCAATATCGTTCAACAATGACGATAATAATGATCAGATAATTGGTGGTAAGCAATGATGCATTGAATCAGTAACATATTTGGTAACAATACAATAGCAATGATTCAATATTCATATTAAATATAATGGGTTCGATATTCATATTTAATAACAATGATTCGTTATTCATTATCAACAACAATGATTCAATATCGATGACAATAATCCGATATCCATAACAATTATCTGATAGCGGTAACAATGGTTTCAATGTTGATAATGATGATTCAGTGCTTTATTCATTGACAATGATTCGGTGACTTTGTTCAATAATTATGGTGTTTAACAAATAGGTGACTTTGACCATGACTTTGAAATCTCTCATCATTTCATTTATAGGATGGGTTCTTTAATTAGTTATGAGGTGGGCCGAACAAATAATATAGCCGTGTGTCAATGGTCGACGGGTGATCAAGCTATGACAAGTGCCCTATAAAACGAGAAGGGATTGATCATTGATAATGAATGATAACGGTAATGCATTTGACTTGGACTGATGATTCGGTAATTATCTTTCATCTTGTTAACATCTTAATTATCTTTACATTTTTGTAACTGATATCTCAATTGATGAGAAACCAACTCAAATGGTGTCGGTATGATGATCTTTGAGTTCAAACAACAATCAGCTCAAGGCAATTTCATATCAAATATTTATATAATGAAAAATTATGTCAGAACCCGAGCTGAATGGAGAAAAACTAAGTCGAGTTCTAGGCTTCAAAAAGGAAAATATGAGCTTTCATTAGGCAGAACTTGGGACAAGTACAAGACAACCCGGGCTGAGTTGTGTAGATGAGCTCAAGACGTTGTCACGAACAGTCAAGGGTCATGCGTGCGATGAACCCAACTTGAAAGAATCCAAGATGGGAAGCAAAATGTTGAGAGGCCTAGAGTACTGAATCTGCTAACTCGGGCCAGGTTTAGGGTAAATCGGGTCGGATTTCATGAACTCGAGTCAGGTGCAGGGGCGCCTAATGGGGTTTCGATTGAAACCCAGGTTGGGTTCTTAAACTACGTGGTTTCGGCCAGATGTGCGAGTATCAAATTTAAAGTTCTAGTAATAGTAATCATAAGGCTATTACCTAACATTACAATATTGCAAACACATGTAACAAGAGCAACAACACGAAATCACAAAGCATTATAATTGTAATTTGATCTAGTAGCACAAAACAGAAATTAATAGTTAATTAGCAAGAAGATGTCACGAAAAGATTTGCAGATGCAGCAAACAATCAGGTTGTATAATCACCCAGTGACCTTTATCATTAACCATAACTTGAGCGGAGCATCTTTTGATCCTTGGATTAGCATAACATGATTCAGTTTCGTATAGAAGTAAGTGAATCACGTGATCCATGGAATTTAAGATATGATCACAACATGGTTCATAACAAGATGGGTAGTCAAAATCGCATAGATTCATTCAGAATTTAACTCGGATTTACTTTAGGAGAGATTAATCAAGGTGATTTTTGTTTCACCCATATGATGTGCAGTTCGTCCCCTTGATCCTCACCACTCAAATGTCCTACTGCCAGCCTTTTGATGGTGTGCCCTTTGTCGACCAATGGAGGAGATCGTGAGAGGGAGAAAGGGAAGAAAAATATGAGAAAGAAGACGGAGTCCTTAATTGCCCTTTTTTCTAGCTCCAAGGAAATCGAAATTTGTGGCAGATGAGCCAGATTAGAAAGGGTTTGACACAACATTTTTAAAAATGGACCAATCATCGAGCCGATCCAACCGCGATCAAGTTGAACTGATTTTTTTATTAAATTAATATTATTTTTATTACTTCAAAAAAATTACAAATAAAAGTATAAAAGTTAAAAATTAATGAAATAAAAGTATATTAATCATCATTTTAAATTAATCAAATATTAATAAATTAATTTTACATTTTAAAATATATTATTTATATTTAGTTAATTTTTACATTTTCTTATTTAATAATTTCATGAATAATTTATATTTTTCATTATTATTATCTTCCTCATTTTATTTTTCAAATTCAAAATTTCTTTCCATATTATTTTCTTATTGTATAAATTGATCCAATAAAATATAATATATTATTATGTTTCTATTTTCATAATTTTATTATATATTATTTATAATAATTTGAATTTTATTATCTTCTTATTTATGTTCATGATAATTATTTATTTATTTCTATCTTTATTACTATCTTTCCATTTTTTTTCAAATTCAGGTTTATTTTCCTTATTATTTATATCCAGTCATTTTCTAAAATCTAATCGCTTATTTTACTCTACTTTTTGTTCTTCCACATTCCATATTATTAGATATTTTCTTATTTCTTTTTACCATGTATTCATTTTTTTATTATTTTTGAAAAAAAACCTAGATTGAATTGATTTTTTTGTTCAATCCAATTTTGACTGAGTTGATACGGTTCAATCTGGATTTCTTTTTGTCAAAATGGGTTTTACTTTGAAACTAAAAAGAACAATTGGCCAGTTTGTAGTTAAACCGATTGGACCGATTTTAAAAATATTGGTGTGAAAGATAGAGGTGTCAAGAGCAAGTTTATAAACCTAGCAGTTTTGGGGAAAATTTTAGGATAAGGATTGAGTTTGAAATGTTCCGAGGTGCTTGTCTCCGTTAAACTCTTTTCCAATCCTATTAATATTTTTTGAGGAGAAAACATAATAATAATAATAATAATAATAGTAATTATTATTATTATTATTATTATTATTATTATTATTATTATTATTATTATTATTATTACTATTATTATTATCATCATCATCATCATCATCATGTGATATCATTATATTATTTGTTTCTAAGAATTAAACTAAAATGTGAAGTTTAACTAAAAACAAGTGTACTATACAAATAAAAATAGAATAGGATTCTTGAGTATAAGTATATTTAGTTTTAATATAGTTAAGACACAAATTCTTTCTTTAGTTAAATAATAAAGCATCAAATTTTGGATTTCATAAATTAGCTGAAGAAGGTAGGTGCCAAAATTTATTAATATATATATATATATGTTTATTTGTTTCTAAGGTTTAAAATGTAAAGTCTAAATAAAACAAGAATTTTGTAAAAATAAAGAAATAATATCTTAGTTTAGCGAAAAGTAAATTTAATTTGACTATATTGAATATTAATAATTGTGTTTTCGAAAATAAATTATGTATTAATTTTGGATATTAAAAAAGTAATTTGAACACCTCTTTATATTTATATTTTTATCATTGTCATCATCATGTTATTATTATTATTATTTTTATTATTATTATACGTGAAAGTAAAGATTAATGCCAGAGGTTCTGAGCATTTGTCAATTTTAATTTATATAAAAATATATATTAAAATAATAATAATAATCATAATTAAATAATAATATTTAAATTTTTTTATGAAATAAAAATACAATTAAAAAAATAGTAGATTGACCCAAGTTAAACTAACTTATTTATCATTGACAAATCTTTAAATGTAATTTTTTAAAAACTATATTTATATATAATGATAAAAAATTATTTCCTACTTATATAAGTAGATGTGGATAATCATATTTTAATTTTTTTCTTATCATATCAATATATTTTTTTAGCAAAATAATCTTAACTCATTTAACACTTTTGCATATTAAAATATTTTGATAATTCTTAACATTATAATCTTATAATTATATAGCGATTGATTTTTTCAGTGTATGGCACAAGACTTAGCACTAGTATACTTAATTATCACATTAATTATCACCATCAATGTCATCAATCAATTGATCAAAATATTGGAGTAGAGTCGTTGTATTTTAATATTTAATTAATAATAAACCTAATTTATACCAAAACTAAATGGAAATCTTAGTCCTAAAAGTCATATAATTTTTTTTTAACTATATATTGTAATAACCGACAATCATAAAGGATAAAAAAAAATAAAAATTAGATTTGAGTTCAACTTGCCGGCCATGAAAGAAATAAAAACATAAATTAAAGCCCAATTAGAGGTGGATTAGAGGGATCAACTTTTATCTCCTTAATCATATTAAAGTGGAATTAGAAGAGAAGGATTAATTAAAACCCTTTATGAAGTCAGGGCAGCTGGACACATGAAAGGAAAAATCCTCCCATGTTTGATCCCTGCGGCCACGTTGCTGCCATCCAGAGAGCAGGCTGCCGGAGGTCGATCTCTTATTCCCTCCCCTTACTGCAATCACTTAATCGACACGGCCATCTTACAACCATCTTCGTTGGATTGCAGGTAGAGAGGAAGAGCAGGGCAGAAAACGTAGGAAACAGGGGGGTTGCTGTTGAGCAATTTTCCGACGAACCTAGGAACGGATCAACCACGAACAGAGGTGGGTGAATCGAAATCACCTTGCATGACCTCTGAATTATCCCAATTCAAGCCCTAATCGTTATGAAAAGAAAAGAATATGAATAGGGTCCAAGTTATCGATTTTAATTGTTTGATTTCTTGGATTATTTATTTGGTTGATTGTTTGCATGCATAGTTATTTCTGGTTGTTCTATTTTTATATTATTGATTACTAGGAGGTAGGATTTAGAGTAGGGCGAAAGTACGTTAAGGATTCATGTAATTTTCGGATTGAAACCGGCTGGAACCGACCGTCGTCACGGCCGTGCCACTCTCTGGCACGCCCGTGCCATTATGGTTATGGTCGTTCCATGCCATATGCACGCCTGTGTCATCACTCGATAGAACCTAAGTAAAAGGTCGGCCGATGCCGGTCGACCGAGTGCTCAACCGGTCATGACCGTGCCACCCATCCGGCACGACCGTGCCATGACTAGCCTAGCCGCACGCAGGATAATCGGTCGACCGACCTGAATAAATTGGTCGACCGATCTCACCCTCTGTCACGGTCGTACCCTCTTATGGCACGCCCGTGCCACCTCCTATGTAGAACCTGTTATCCAGATCGTCACGATCGTGCCACTATGTTGTCACGGTCGTATCATGCCACAAAATAGTCATTGATTTTTCACCCATCAGTTTTTCCTTATTTTGATATGAACATTATTGATTGCCTTATATTCCAACATGAACTCTTTTTCCTGATTTGTCTCATACCGATTTCCAGGAATCTTTTTATTAGATTTATTAATTAATTATCTTTTTAATCTGAATATTGCATATGTACAATTGATCCTATTTTCCTGAGCCTACAGAGATCCTTCATTGATTTTCAAGATCTATTCTCTCGTTGATTTATTTTCTTATTGATCTCATCGTATTCATTGATCAAAGAACAAGGAGCTACAAGTTATTCAAAATGATTAATAAGATCAGATGGAAGATTAACAATGTATTGCCAGTCCAAGCCAAGTGCATCAAGTTAAGGGTCGCTCCCTTTGTCATGGCTTGATCACTCCTTGACTCGCACAAGGCCGTATCGTTTGTTCGGCATATCCCAAGAACTAAAGACACCTAAAGGCACCCTGATTTCTAATAATAAACTAAGATCAAGAAGCATGATCAAGTCGAGTCAAGTTATTGTCATGATTTCCAAGTATGCATGATTCTAAGTTTACTAAGTATCATTGATTCTCATGATTCATGTTCTATTTTGATTATTATTCTTATTATGATCTATACATGTACCCTTTCACGTTCAAGTTAAGCATGATTATTTACCGCTGATTATTAAATTCATATCATGCATTATATATCATGTGGTTCCCCACTAAGCTGTAAAGCTTACGGGAGGACCTTCTCCCCTGTATCTGATTTTCACAGGACCAAATCAGTGACGTGGTGGAGTAGGTCTATGGTAGTGAAGCTCTGGCGATAGGACATCACATGAATCATAGGATTTTTAGAGTGTTTATTAGTTTTCATTTACCTTCCGCATTCTAGATTCATGATGTAAAACTTATATAGCCACTTTTAGACTTTCGCAAATTAAACTTATCTTTTATCTTTATTCCGATGATGTGTCTCAGTTTTTTACTGAGATACGATCAATATTATGATCAAAGTTATACCATATCGTAACGTCTCCAGGTTAATCTTCGTCATGTAGCGGGGATCGATTTGGGGGCGTTGCATATATGCTAATACTATCATGTTAATAATCCTACACCGATTCCTACTCAATTCAAACTTGCAATGATCAGTGAGGATTTGTTCAGTACTCTACAAATATTGATGCCATGGAAATTAGTCTCACAACCCTCTTCTCCTTCTTCTGCCATTCAATTTTTTTTTGTCAAAAATGTTTAGTCCCTTTCTTGATTTCCCCCTTGATCCGTATGAATGCTAACTTATTTGAAGAAGAAATATATTATAATATATATAATATATTATATTATTTCAAACTCTAATCCTAATAGTATAAAATCAGTCCCAATGTCTAATATTAGTATAAAACTAGATAAGCTCCCATATTATTTTTAGATTACCTGGGATGATGATGATGATGATGATGATGATGATGATGATGATGATGATGATGATGATGATGATGATGATGATGATGATAATAATAATAATAATCCATGTATATATCGTAATTGTAATAGTAAATAATATATATACACAAGATCTAAACACGTCTTTTAATAAAATATTGATATGTATATTAATAATATTAACTTATATAAAAGTTTAATGCTAACCACAATCCTAAAAAGTATCCTATATTAAAACTAATAATGTTTAAATTAGTCATCTATTTATATTCTAAACCTCAACGCGTATATATTGTTTTCAAGTATGATTTTTTTTGATAAAAAATAAGCAGAAATGATTAAATTACATGGCAAGTCTAATTTGATTAAAAGTAGGGTTCTTTTGGTCAAACAAAGAAACATAATCTTATAAAAAAATCATGATGTACTAAGATTTATATATCTAAAAAATAATCAATATAAATGATTGTCCGAAGTTTTTCAAAAAAATAAAAATTATCTTATAATAAACGTGTATAAAGTAATAACATATTCACAATATATGTATGTAATATTTGTTATTTAATATTTGATAAATATTTTATAGACAAATATTTTGTTTAGAAGTACGATTCTTTTCATTAAAATATTTTTTAGTATAAAAATGAAAAAAAGAATAATTCAAAGGAAAATATAATCTGATTACAAGAATGATTCTTTTGATTAAACAAAGAAATATTTTATTATATAATAGTATTTATGCATTTAAAAATAATACATATATGTGTAACTTAGTATTATTTTCAGAGTTTTTAGAAAAACAAAAGTTTGTGTTATAATTTAATATATATAAATGCATAAGTTGTTTTAATATAATTACATTGTCCTCTTTTACTTTCCTTCCAATATAATTATACAATGCAATTTCTTTTTTTTACCTTGATTCAATCTTTTGTCAAAATAGTTTTCTTTAAAAAATTGAATTAAATTTGGAAAATATTTTTTCTAAAAGAAAATAAAAAGGGAGATAGTGTATGCCATATGACATTCCTAATTTTTTTTAGTTTAGTTAGTTTTTGAAAACTATTATATATGATATAAAAATTATTGTCAATATCTATATTATGTATATAAGTGGATATGGATTAATATAATTACACTATCATGTTTTCAATTTTACTTGCAAATTATATTTCATATTGGGCAAAAATATCAAAAAAAATCCAGCTTATTTCACATTTAATCGCTAAAAAATCTATTTCAATAATTTTTATAATATCCGACAATTTCATTGGTAGTGTCTCCTCCAACTGCTTACCCAGTGCTGCAAAATTTGCCTTTTCTCCCCGCCGTGCGGTGCCGCCTGCCGCCGGGTGTTGCTGCTGTCGTCGCTCGACGTGAGTTGACGCCTACTGTCACCTGTTGCTACTATCATCGCTCGCCGGTACTCCCTCCCTCTCTCTCTCTCTCTCTCTCTCTCTCTCTCTCTCTCTCGCTCGCTCGCTCTCTCTCGCTCTGCAATGGTTTCTGTCGCACGCGCCTGTTCCTCCCCCTCCCCCCGAGCAGCGAGCAGGACTGAGTCGCGGTCCTTAAGAGACCTGCGCAAGCAGGTGAGCGCATGCCTTTTTTTCTTGCGCATGTCTCCCTGCTTGTGAACAGGAGGGAGCGGACATGTGGAGTTCACAACCCGCGAGCCTGTTTAAGTTAGGATTATATAAGTTGTAGTTATTGACCTTCACTCCTTTGCCTTTTAATTAGGTTTGATTATGTCGTTACAACTGTGTTACAAATTTAGGTATGGAAAAATGACATCTGTGTTACAACTGTGTTATTTTACTTTTGGTAATTGGATTTTGGATATTGGTCCTTGGACATGTTGCTAATTTGAATGTTGATAACTTGATGAAAATTTTACTTTATTATGAAGAAATTACAATATTATATTTAGGTTCGTTCAATTAATATATAAATATATTTCTGGTAGAATCGGCCATGTCGTGTCGAGTACGTGTTTAACAGCATTTGGCTGAAACTCTGTTTTGCAACCTTAATTACTAAGGTTATTGACGGTTTGAAACAAATATTTTTTCTGTCATTGATCAAACTTACCTTTAAATTCTAACCCATGCAAGTAAACTTAATAAAAGGTCACGATTTTTCTGAGGCAAAAGATCTCTTGCATCATAATTTAAATGTTCGGGTCTAGCATTCTACATATATATTCTAGAATAACATAAACTTATGGTGATATTTTTTCGGTTTCATTAGCCATCACTAGTTTCTCATTTTCTTTCTGTCCATTTTTCTACACAGAAATGAGTCATCTTGGAATTTGGCCTTGCACTTCAAATTTTGTCCAACCATCTCATTCTTATGTTGACTCATTCTCGTCGGTGGCTAGACATAGCTTTTTTACATCAATTCTGCAGGGTCCATGTAATATTCCTCATTCTTGGAGCCGAAGAGGGGTTTACTTCAGTCTAGGTAACATTTCTATCATGACAATAGAATATCTTACTTTCCTTGTGCTTAAAAATCTCATAATATTCATTTGGTTCTTTCAACTTAGATGGTGGCATATCTTCTCATTCACAGTCTGAGTTTATGCACCGACGATTGCCAAAATCTAGAAAAGTATCTCATCTTCAAGATATGGTAACATACTACATCAACATTCCCAAATTTGTTGCGAAATTTTCTGTTCTAGATTTGTTTTTCCCCCATCCATTTTCTTTCGTTTGGCCGTCTTCTTACAAGGTTTGAGATAGATAGTCTTTGTAATTCTGCTTTTGTGCTGATCTCTTGCTTAGTTCAGAATGGAGAAAGTTGACTGTTTAACATGAACTTTGTTGTTTTCATTAACTGTGTCTTGTACGAAAATTCATCATCACTTTGTCCAACAAAATGGTAAAATGCCAAGGCCTATTGATGAACCATCCACCTGTAAGACTGCAAGTACATTAATTGTTCAAGGCTTCTTTACCTCTGAGCATCACTTCATGAATTTATATATCTTGTAACAAGTTGAACTAATAATATTTCTACAACCTTGGTGTTGCATTACTCCATTTCAACTTCAATTTTTATCAGATTCAATGCAGTTTCTGAGATTTAGCGTAATTGTTTTTCTATTTAGGGTTCACATCTTTTATTCAAACTTTGACATTTTAAGTGGGATTACCAACAAGAATATAATCAGTTTTTGGCGTCCTACTTATGTGGCTGGAGCAACCAAACGATATTTGGTCCAACAAATACAGAAGCTTATGTCTTGTACACAAGATGGAAACTTTAACTAGGACATTAAGTGAGCCTCCTTAATTCGGCCATAGTGCTTTGCAGATCGTAATGAATGAATTGCTGTTTCTAGAAATAAAACCTATTACTTTGTTTATTTATGAGGAAACATTGTTGTATTGTTCTCCTAAAAAAATAATGTTGTTTTGTTGTTGGCTAAAAAAGCTTTTTCTGTTTCTCATATCCATCAAGGTAATATCTGTTGAAAGAACTTAAAGAAAAGAAATGAAATATGTTCAAATTTTGCTACACCTCAAAAACCTTTTAGTTGGACATTGACCTCTTATTAGCTACAATGAGTAATTTTATCAAGTTGTTGGTAATTTTCTTCAGGAAACAGAGTGTGATGGCAGTAAGTCAGATTTCTTTCTTGATGTACAAACTCTAAGGAAATTTCCAATTGAAAAGCTTCATCGAGTTGTTTTAGTAAGATTTGATTCTGCTGGATGCTGAGGATTTTCATAAGTTCTCAATAGAAAGAATGCTTTCTCCTATTAAATATTTATATGATGCTGGAGCAAAAGTTCTGTTAGTAATTAATTGGGATGAACCAGTGATAATCCAAAATTGTTTTCCAGGAAACAGATGAGAAGGTCTTTCGTGACAAGCGCGGAAAGTGGCGGATACTTAATCCGAAAAAGCTTTCCAGGAAAAAAGGTAATCCAGGAAAAGATGGTAAACTTATCATAGTTGAGCTTTATTTCATATTTAATGTACAACCTTGTTAATATGATTGTCTACAAAATCATTCTGCACTTCCATCTCTTCAATACGATAATTAGTTGATGACCTGATGCCAAATACATTCAAATAATACCTGATAAATTCTGAAGTTAGAGAAATAAACTCCGTTGTATGTCCCATATGTTAAGACTATCATTGATATTCAACATCTTACTTATGCATTTGATTTAATTCTGTTGCTAATTTGTTTGGTTTAGGCGGTTCACTAAGGGGAAAGGGATGGAAATATGGATCTGGATTTGTAGATGGAATCTTCCCCATTCTTAGCCCCATGGCTCAACAGATTCTAAGATTTGTACAGTTGGAGATGGATGTCACCAAAATTTGGATCTCACTTGACAACCTTCCCCAGACTCATAATTTATGGGATGACCTGATCAACGTGGCTGTCCAACTTCGTATTAATAAGCAATGGGATCCCATAATACATGTAAGAAACATGGAAGGGTTGTGTATATTGCTATTATCAGCATTTTTTTACTGCTGATATATTCCTATATTACATTCAACTTTAGGTTGGCTATGTTACCAAATGCTTCTGCAAAAACCACTCCCAGAATTCCTGTAATAATAAAAGTTTTAATCAGACTATCAATTCATGTTATGAACTACTGCGGTGGCCCTACATGGTAAATTAACTTGAAATTCTTTCATCTAGGTCTGTGAGTGGATATTATTCAAGAGTTCCTTCCATCCTGATGTAATATGCTACAACTTGCTCATAGATTCATATGGCCAGAAGTTACAATACATGAAAGCAGAGTCGATTTATTTGCGACTTCAGGAAGCCTGCTGCATACCCACTGAAGATACTTATGCCCTTTTACTGGGGGCTTACTGTAAATCTGGGTTATTTGAAAAGTCTGAGGCAGTCCTCATGGAGATGCAGAAAAGGGGCATTCCTTCAAGTACATCCTTCCTTCAATAATATAGTATTCTACAATATGGCTCGTTTTTGTTCAAGAAATATATTGGAGATAATTTTTTTCCTATTAGAAATATATTTATGGTTATAAATTTGTGTAAATCATCAGGCTTTGAATTTTAGCAGATTTCTTTTCTTTTTTCTTAGGTGTGGTGGTATTCAATGCATACATAAATGCCTTACTGAAAGGAAGAAACACAGAGAAGGCTATTGAAGTTTTTCAGAGAATGAAACGGGAGAAGTGCCAGCCATCAAGAGAAACATATACAATGATGATAAATCTCTATGGAAAGGTGAACAATTAAAATTTCATCCATACATGATAAGTTCATCCTCTTCAAATCTTTACTATCTCACTTTAATTTCTTTTGACAGGCAAAACAATCATTTATGGCACAAAAGTTATTCAATGAAATGAAAACTGAGAAGTGCAAGCCAAATATTTGCACTTATACAGCATTAATTAATGCATTTGCGAGGGAAGGACTCTGTGAGAAGGCAGAAGAAATCTTTGAAGAGTTGCAGGAAGCTGGGCATGTGCCTGATGTATATGTATATAATGCTCTTATGGAGGCTTATAGGTACAACTGCCTTTAGATACTTCTTCATCTTGCATACCCATGTTTGAGGACATCACAGATACACAATCCAACAGCCGTGCAGGCTTTCCGTATGGATGTTCTGAAATATTCTCTTTGATGCAACACATGGGATGTGAACCAGACAGAGCTTCCTTCAACATAATGGTCGATGCATATGGAAGAGCTGGTCTTCATGAAGGTGAATGAACTCAACAGTTTTTTTCTATGAACATATGAGAAGAGAAAACATATGGTTCATATAAGACCTCTACTTCCGAAACAATATTGTTCGGACATCGTTAATTCTTTTTAGGTTGCTTTATTCTTCCACAGATGCTCAAGCTGCATTTGAAGAACTAAAGCAACGAGGCATGGTGCCCACCATGAAATCCCACATCGTGCTCCTATCAGCATACTCAAAAGCTGGTAACATCCCAAAATGCGAACAGATAATGATTCAGATTCACAAATCCGGTCTTGAACCAGATACTTTCGTGCTGAACTCGATGCTCAATGCATATGGAAGGGCGGGCTGCTTTGACAAGATGGAAGAAGTCCTCGCCACAATGGAAAATGGCCCATACAAAGTTGATGTCAGCACCTACAACATCTTAATTAACGTCTATGGACGTGCAGGCTTCTTTGCAAGAATGGAGGAGCTTTTTATGTCTCTTTCTAGTAGAGGGCTGAATGCTGATGTTGTGACATGGACCTCAAGGATGAATGCCTACTCTAGGAAGAAGCAGTACATGAAGTGCTTGGAGATCTTTGAAGAGATGATTGATGCCGGCTGCTGTCCAGATGGAGGGACAGGCAAAGTTCTTCTGGCTTCGTGTTCTACTGAAGAGCAGGTAGAACAGGTCACTGTAATTCTTAGATCACTGCACAAACAAGTCGCAAATGTGTTTGATGCGTTGGACTCTCAACAAAGATCATAGATTGTATACCGCATTTATTATAACAAAAAAAAAAGGTAATCTGATTGGCAATGAACCAATTGTTAGCTCGAAAGTTTTTTTATGTCATCCTCTTAATATTGTAGCTGGCAAAAAAGGTCTTCGAGGTATCATTTCTGCATCTTGAAAAGTGGACGCCATCTTGCAGATTGCCGCTTAGCTAACCATGACAAGCAGGATTATCAAAACGAAGTTGAAAATCTGAAAGAAAATTTTCTATAAAGTTGTATATACATGAAAAATTTAAATTATAGTCAAAATTATCTCTAATAGAACAGTAAAAAAAAAGGGTCACGAGAACTATTATTTTCAGGTTTGAATTCAGATATTTCATTTGATTCAAATAATTATTGTCATGTTTTAATAGCGACCAGTCAACAATTTCAGGAATACTAGTATTATAATTAAAACAATTTTAAGATATTAACATATTGTATAGAAATACAATCACGGAGTATTTACTGTGCGCTCTAGAAAAGTACTACATAGCTATGAAAATAATATTTTGAGAGATTTACGGCCATATAATAATCTATAATACTGAAAATTATATTTAACAAAAATTGGAAAATTATTAATTATTTTTAAAATTTCTAATGTTAAAATAATTCAGAAAAGTGGCACTCAACAATCATCAAATCATGATATTAATCTGAACATAGATCAGGAAAATAGTCCCCAGAAAATTAATAATATAATATCTTAAAGACAACATTTAACAGAAAAATGATAATTTCAAAGATATATTTGTCGAATATATGTAAAATAATTTAGAAAAAAATTGGTAGTCGACGGGATCAAATAATATTTTGAATTTAATACAAAATTGGGCTGACAATGATTTAACAAAAAGTTAACAGGCTCAAAAGGAATTGACTTGGATTTTTTTTTACCCAACGGCTATGTTTTCGCATGTAGTAAGAGAAGCCGAGTATAAATCGAACCAAACACCTCTTTATTATAAATTAATCAAAACAAACTGTTCTGCCCTTCCTCTCCTATTATTTCTCGCTCGCGCTCTCTCTCTCTCTCACAGCTCTCTGTTCCTCCCTCCGCGCTTCTGTTCTCTCCATCTGTACTCTTTCTCTTTCTCTCCTCTCCTTCTTATTTCTTGTTTTAGTTTTACAAACTTTATAGGAAGAGAAGTCCAAAGATTGTTTCTTTGCTACTCGCGTGTTTTCTTTTTAATCTTAAACCAAGTTCGTCTTCTTATTCTTGTTCAGAAAAAGTTCAAGATGGACCATGGGTAGAATTTAAAGGTTTCAAATTTCAAATATATTACTTTGTGATAAGTTCATACTAATTAGTTAAGTATGAAATATAATATCACATCTTTTCGTCAATGAAGTATTACAATATTGAATGAATCACATGTGTTATAAGTGAATTGTGTCACAAATGAGTTATCTCATTAATGAAAGAATATTCTTAAATGAAAAGTCGTATCACTTCATAAGTGAAGAAATATGTTCACATTTGAATATGTGTGTTCATATTTCAAGAGTTATATTCACACTTGAATAGATGCATTATTTCATCATAAGATGTGTCCCTTGATATGTGTTCACATACCAATAAATGTGTCATTTCATCATAAGATGTGTTCTTATATGAAAAGAAATTAAGTGAACCCTTTCATTAATAGATGTGTCTTTTGGACGAATAGACACTAAACATGTCACTTCGTGAAGTATCATTTTAAGTCCATAAATAGGCTTCTTCTTCTTGCATTTTCTATCATTCGAAAGCAATTGAACTTGTGATGAGTACTATATGTACAACACTTGAAAATGTATTCAAGTCATTGCAAATTACTAGAATTAGAGACTGAGTTATTCAAAGTTGGCGAACTCCGTGGAATCCTATGAGTATTATTGTCATATGCCCAATAGCAAATTTCATGTGGAGAGAAATAATTCTCTAAAGATAACGATCCGTTGTGCCTCGAAGTCTTAATCTTTATTTCTTCTCTTTCCATCTACTTACTATTCCCAACAATTTTAGAGAATTATCTTGTTGAGATGGTTAAAGAGATTATTGCTACCTGCAAGATGATGGATCAAGAGTTCGTAAAAATTCCTTCAATTTGATTGTGTGAATTTCATCAATTGAGGTACACTTTCATGTTCATCTTTACTTTTAAAATATGATTTGACATTCTTTCTTTTCTAATATAATGAACATTATTACCATAAATGTTCTAGGTTTTGTTTCTCGTTCAAAATCGCAAATTTGATGTCTTTTGAACTTATTTGAATTATGTGCCGAGAAAAGAAATACTATGTCATATATTTGCTTAGACTATATAAATCACATTTTGTATGTGATGATAATTTCTATTTTATCTTTTTATGAATCTTTCGAATGCGTCTTTAGTTTTCCAAAATTTGTTTACTTCAGATTTTTATGTGGCTAGTTAATTGATTATATCAATCAACATGTACTAATGGTACACATCAATTGAGGTAAATTATACTTGAGGGTGTTACTAGTAAACATTCTACGGATATAGAAAGATAAAATGAAATTTTGTCTAATGACATTGATGGCAAACATCACATAAAATTAGAACACGATGATAATATGTTCAAGAAAAATACATGGCTATAATCGATGGTGTTGCTCATGAACACGTTACGGAGATAATAAAGCAAGTGCAATCTTGTCTAGTGATGTTATTGGTAAACATCACAAGAAAAAGAACATGTCATATATGTTCAACAATTGTCCGTAAAGTTAGTGATGTTACTGATAAACATCACAAAAAAAAATTACAACATGCGTTCCTATATATTCATCAAGTATAAAAAAAGATAGTAATGTTATGGATAAACATCACAAGAAATAGAACATGCGCCCAACATGTTTGATAAATTATCTGAAACGATATTTGTCACAGATAATATCTTAGTAGATGCCACAAAAAATGGAAGCATAAGATGTCATGCTTAGATGAACGTCTATCCAGGGGTGAGGGATGGAGGCAATATGATATTGTCGGATTCACCTAAGCCTTAGAAGCTTTTGAGAAAGAGATATTACTGGTAAACATTTAAAGAGGCACATCATACAAATATATGCTTGCACGAATGATCAAAGAAAGCCTACTCAAGATTAGTCATGTAAGGATGAACGGATAAGATGAGGACATTCAACTATAGGATATTATGAGAAAAACATCCAAGAGACCCCAACACTTTGTGCGATCAAAAGATATGACGTATTAAATTATGATAGAAGAAATATCTAAAATTTCACTATTATAATTTATTACTGAATTTTCAATTTTAATCATGGTGTAATTAAAGTATAATGGATGAAATATCTGTGATGTTTAAAGATTATAATTTATTACTGAATTCTCGGATATAAAAATATATTTGCACTTTAAACTCTATTTTGAGTTAGCAAATATATGAACATTATGGGTATTATCTTATATTAAAATATATTTGCATTATATACTCTATAAGAGTAAGCAAATATAAATGTTGCCAAAATTATGGGTATTGAATTTTTAAGATATATTTGCATTATATACTCTATGAGAGTAAGCAAATATAGATGTTGACAAAGCATATGAATAACTCATTTGCTTTTCTGCAAATGTGAGCATTTAAGGGAATTGACTAACAAATTGTCAAGCATTGAAGGACATGAAAAGTTCAAGAAATCTTACGTCATATGAATGCTCAGAGATAACATATTCCTAAGGATTTTGAGTTGGATCTTATTGTTTGAAGAGTTAATAATGTGAACTAGCCATTCACATACAAATTAATCTCGAACTTGAAAAGTATTCGATATGACATAAAGATATATGTTATATGAGGGAATTGACCACCTAGATGGTTATAGAATAAAAGATGATTATATCTCTAAAGTAATCAAGAGATCTGATTGATGATTCAATCTCAAAGTGATTATATATGCGATCATAAAAATGAATTGATCACTTGTGACATGACGCTTGGAACGTGTATAAACTGAAATAAAGTCTACAACTTGAACGGTTGCTTTATTGATCAGTGTGAAAAAAACTGATCATGAGAATAGATAAAAAGAGCAAACTAGAAGACTACGAGAAAGTCTGTTTATGGATCTTTTATATCTATCGAATATAAAGTGAAATTATACTTGTGCTTATGTGGCAAAGGAATGTTTGAAAGGAACATTCGGATTAGTTTTTTGAGGTAAACTAATCTTGATCCTTAGTGAAAAAGTCTATCATAAATTGAAATTATGGAGACAAAAGAAGATTTAGGATACAATGTGAAGAAATTGTATCGGTGGAGTTTACATGATGGCAAGAACTCCCAGTGATTACATGATTTGAGAGTTTTTGGTAATCTCATTAAAAACTATAAATATGATCATCAAATATCAATAAATGAGTTTTTTTATCATCTCGTTAAAACCATAAATGTAAATATAGTTCTATTTTTTAATAAAGATAAATAAAGTCACAATTATCTTAAAATGTGGGGGTGCACCACCTCAAAAGTCAATAAGAACATACATGTGCAAATGTATGTAAATGTGCTATGTGCTAAAGTAGTGAAGTCATGTGTTGAACTTCAATGAAATATATTTCCTTGTTTAATTTGTGTAATATCAACAAATAGAAAGAAGCGAAATGGTTTGAATATTTTGAATTATAATTATTGTGGTCACGGCTAGTGAACAATTTCTATCCTCTAGTGTGTTACATTGTGAAAGTGTATGATGTTGAGTTCTTAAATGCCAATTAAACTTATGGTTATTAGTAATGGAAACCCTTCCTTATTCTAGTAAAAATTTGGTCTCAAGGTTCAAAGGGTAACAACAAGTTATTTAATAATCAATGCATTAACAAGAGGATTTAGTGCAAATACTAATTGAGGATGAGTTGAAAGCTCTTAATGGATGGATATGTATTATCCTAAATGGATATGTGTTATCGATGTATTTCACTTATATGAATATAGAAATGATGCCGCTTCAATCAAGAGGTTTAGAGGTTTACTCTTGTAAATATTCATGAAACCGAGATGAGCACATGGCGATAATAGTGCTAATTATTATAATCTCTTATTTGAAATATTGAGCATAATTGTGTGTGTGACATTTTCGGTTCAGATGTTAAGAATAATGATTCAAATCTAATAGATATCATTTACTTGTTTGAACTTTGAAACGTTTATACTAATGAAAGGTTAAAATCTTACGAACCTTTCACTATGCATGATTGTACAACTTAATATTTTAAATTTGCAATCTTGTGGGGAATTGTAGGAATTTGAAGGTTTCAAAATTTTCAAATATATTACTTTGTGAACATTGAAAATGAGTTCATACTAATTAGTTAAGTATGAAATGTAACATCACATCTTTTCGTCAATAAAGTGTTACAATATTGAATGAAAAGACATGTTCACATATGTTATAAGTAAAATGGCATCACGAATGAATTATCTTCGCATCACTTCATAAGTGAAGAAATATATTCACATTTGAATAGCTGTGTTCATATTTTAAGAGTTATATTAACACTTGGATAGATGCATTATTTCATCATAAGATGTGTCCCTTGATATGTGTTCACATACCGATAGATTTGTCCTTTCATCATAAGGTGTGTTCTTATATGAAAAGGAATTAAATGAACTCTTTCATTAATAAGTGTGTCTTTTGGACGAATAGACACTAGACGTATCCCTTCGTGAAGTATTCTTTTAAGTCTATAAATAGGCTTCCCCTTTTTGCATTTTCTATCATTCGAAAGCAATTGAAAGTGATGAGAAGCAATGAATTCGTGATGAGTATTATGTGTACAACACTTGAAAATGTATTCAAGTCATTTTAAATTACTAGAATTAGAGATTGAGTTCTTCAACAGTTACTAGTTGACGAACTCCGTGACTTCGTTGTATCCTTGGAGTATTATTGTCACAAGCCCAATAGCAAACTTCGTGTGAGGACAAATAATTCTCTAAAGATAGCGATCCGTCGTGCCTCGAAATCTTAATCATTAATAGGTTTGGTTAGGGCAAATTCCTTGTCTTATTCCAGATGACAAAGAGGGTGTTTGTTTGTAGAACCGGGGTCACGTGCCAGTTTATCTTTTTTATTCTTTGGATTTGACGTGACAATTTCCTGTTTAAAATTATTTTTCTTTTTTTTTTCTTTTCTCTCACACCATAATAAACATAAAATAATTTTAATAAGATATTAAAATAATATTATTTGTTGCTTATTATTTCATTAAAAAAATTAATATTTCATTAAATATAATTAATTTAAAAATTATTTTTTATTTAAATAATAAATTTTTTTAACAAAAATTTTCCCATAATTTTTTTATTTTAATTAATAACAAATGTATACTTTATAATTATAATAATTATTTTTAATTCAAAACCCACCAAAAATTCATCCATCATATTTATTTTTTCTATCACATCAACCACCTTATTCCTCATCATTAAATTTCACTCCAATCAAACACAATCTGAACTAACGTGTCAATTCAACTATGCACCGAAAACTTATGAGAAACCGTAGTTCTATTTTCAAACGCCTCCAAAATGTCTCCTAACTATCTCTACTTTTTAGAGGTTGTTTGTTTGCAGAACCGAGTCCGTCAAACACCCCCCCCCCCCCAACCGAGTTCCAGGGTAGGAACCAATCGGGTGGACACGTGACCCTAGTTCCACTTTGTTTCTCTTTTCTTCTTTGGATTTGATGTGACAGTTTCCTTTTTTTAAATTCATTTTTTTCTTTTCTCTCACACAATATCTTTCATAAAATAAATTATTTAATAAACATAAAATAATTTTAGTAATGGATTAATATAATATTATTTATTACTTATTATTCCATTAAAATTTTAATTTTTCATTAAATATAATTATTTTAAAAATGATTTTTATATTTAAATAATATATTTTTAACAAAAATTTTCCCATAATTTTTTTATTTTATAATTTTATTTCAATTAATAATAAAATTATACTTTATGATTATAATAATAATTTTTAATTTAAAATTCACCAAAAATTCATCCATCATCTCTACTTTTTCCTATCACATCAACCACCTTATTTCTCATCATCAAATTTTACTACAGCCAAACACAATTCGAACTACTCTATTAATTAAACTATGCACAAAAAATTTAGAATGAATTATTATTCAATTTCCAAACATCCTCTTAAAGATTATTCAAGTCAAATTCTGTCTATTCCGTCAAAAGACAAGACTACTGAAGGAAAAACGAGGAGACCATTTAATTTATGACATGATGGAGATGGTAATAAGTGGTCATTTATGATAATTATGGAATAGTAGGGTTAAATGCCATTATTGTTTTTTAAAAAAAATACATATTTATCAAAGACATAAATTACAAAACAATTGACCACAAAAAATCAAAAGAAATGCAAGCTATGGAGATGATATTTCGCGTAATTATTAAACTATTCTCATGCATGAGAATTACATATACATAACACAAAAAAGTTGAGTTCGTTGAGTTTCCACAATAGGGTTTTTGCATAAAAAATTCCAACCATTTTGACATAGATATTGTATATTCATATTCCTCATCTTCAGTATGGGAAGTGTTGGATAGGTGACACCCATAAATGGGCCATCACTATGCAACCGGAAGCTACGGTTGTCCCATTCCATTCGAACTGCAAAGATAAAGTTATAGGAGCTGCACTGGGAGTTTCGTCCATCATAGATGTGCTGCTCGGGCAAGATAAATTAATCATGTTCGATGGTGGATCAAGACTTCAATATGTGAATTGTGTGCATAACTCTTATGTGACGTTTGGTTGGGAATTAACTAGAGAAATATATGGATATTTTTTGAATTATAATCAAACGTATTTTTTATTCTACAAAAACTACAAAGGACAATCTTATCATTTTAAAAAAAGTTAACCTTGTAAATAGTAAAAATTTTGTGAGTTATCGTATTCTTTATAAAAGGTGGAAAACATGTAATCGGATGCAAACTTCAAAAACTGTCTAATCTGACGGAATATATACTTTAATCTCAGCCTATTTTAACCTTCAACCAAACAGGACTTAGTGTCGTGTGGATTGATCGATCGACTCTGTTTTTCAGACATTGAGGTGGTAACCGAAAAAGTTATAGGAACTGCATGTATATGCAATTGTATTAATTGCTTATACCTTGCTATATATACAACAGTGAAGCAATGGCGCATTCTGCATGCTTTTTGGCTGTAGGTGAAGGTTGTCCTAGTGTTACAAGTTTCTGCTCGAAGTCATAATAATATGAATTTCTCATCACATTTTTATAACTACCCAGAATCTCTTCATTAACCTCTTGAATGTTCTGAATGTTGTTAAATTAGAAATATAATAATTTCCTCTTTCCAAGGAAAAAAAAGAACGATTTCTTTTAGAAGGGAATGTACTTTCAAATTTGTAATACATATGAGGAGTACAATATCACCCAGGGACGGAGCTAAAAAATATTTTAAGAGGGGGTGTGACTCGCATAAAATGTGTATATCGTTAAATACAAAAAAATGTCGAATGAAATTTTAAATTTATAAATTCTTTACACTATTATTAGGAGAACTGAAAGTGTACGACATAACATTGTAGTACTTGAGGGTCGATCTACATAGACAAAGTTGAAATATTCACACTTAATTAAATTATTAAGCATAAGTCTATAAATGTGTTCAAAATGAGAAAGTGAAATATTATAAACTAGAAATCATAACAAATAAGATTACACTAATTTTTTATGGATTTTTAGTGTCAACGTAGACAGAGAAGAATTCACTAGGGCTGGGAAAATATTTTCACTTGGAACTTACGTCCTATGAACTTCATTTAGGATAAAAAATGATTGAATGCCCCTTCTCACGTGTGTATATAGTCAATCATGATGGGAAGACACTCAACTTACCTGCGACACTCTCGTGCTCGCAGGAAGTCTATGTTGCACACGTGAAGAGGTTTATAAAATGGGTGCAATCGTCTCTCTCGCGTACGATGTCCCAGGATATAGAACGAGCTTCCTTTCTTTTCGAATTTGAGTTATGGTCTCGTGTCCACTGAGTATCAAGTATTCAAGAGAAATACACTCAAGGCGATACGGCTACGGTCGACTCATGCTCACCTTAATGAAATACCAACAATCCTCCCGGGTAGAATGCAAGAAACTAGTTGTTTAGATGATTCGAAGGGGAAGAAAAGATCGATTCAGAAAATACGGATAAGGATTATTGAAAGTTCTTCAGAAGTAACTCATTTATCATCCACACTACTCAAGTCATCAATTACAAATGAGGATGAGAGATGTTCACTCACAGGTAGAACTTTTCACAATAAAAGAAATCGAAAATAGCATTGACGAAGAAAGAACATGCGATCACTCTTCGAATCCGTCTAGGATGGTCTGAGTCCCCAATTCAATGCGATCGTTTATTGCCAGAAACTCAGAATAAGCATAATCTTCTCAGGCCGCGGATCAAAAAATCAATGACGTCTAAACCAAACCATGAAGAACCATCATTGCAACTCTACAAAAATCTGCCATTGCATGTCAAAGCTTGATTTCTTTACGTTCGATCGCATAGAGCCTCTAACATTCCTACTGTCGAGGGTGCAAGACAACAATGATTCAAGAACTCCCCTGACTTACAATTGCGAGGAAAACCAAAAAACCGCATAGTGAATCATCTTCACCAAAGCTCGATTTCTCTACATTCGATAGCGTAGAGCCTTTAACATCCCTATGGTCGGAGGTGCAAGGTGAAGATGATTCACAAGCTTAAATTCAAATATAAATCAGAAAAGTAAAGAGTTATACGATGAAACTGGGAGCAAACATATCTCAGAAAACATAAGCAAGCTTGACATTCAATTAGTCATCAAAACATCAAAAAAGAAGAATAAAAACAGTATGAAAGTCATTATCAACATCCCTCAGCCACTAGTTGGCTGGTTAGTTACACATTACGAAAACTAGAAAAGAAGAAAAAGAAAAAAGAAAAATACAAGGGAGAAGGGAGAAGGGAGGTTGCTGATGCAACCTCCTCTCCAACCTCCTTCAGCAGGGATCCAAAACTCAACTAAAATTTAGACCAAATTAGAACCTCCTTCAAGGTTGCCTTCGTCCCCTTTTATAGACTCACTCCTACTGCTAATTCCTAGTAGCATTTTCGACATTTAGTTCCTACAGATGCTTTATATGAAGCTTCCTTCCTCTTGTAGATGAAATAATTGTTAGCTGATCTCTGCTTATGTTGTTTGCTGGTTTGGGACAATGCACTTAGGGGGCGTTTCTCTAGAGGTAATCTTTGTAGATTACCAGGTAATGTTGTATTAAATTACCTGGGTCCACCACATTACCTTGTTCACTTGTGATAGGTAATGGGTAATCTGCATTGCCCAGTCAATCCACATTGCCTATGAAGTGGCAATGTAGATTGCCTATGGGAGGGTAGGCAATCCACGTTACCACCTGGGTTGCAATCTTTTAAATTTTACTCTCCGCATTTGTCATTTACAGTTTTATTTAAATAAATTCTAAAATACATTGAATAAATTATAATAATATTTAAATAAATTATAAAATTAATCAAATAAATATTATAATTATTATTACTATATTATTATCATATTTTAAAAATATATTAATTATTTTATAAATTTTAATTTTATGGGTGAGATTATATATTTGTGATTTAATTTTATGAAGTTAAAAAAAAATTTATATATCTAAACATAATTTTTTTTATTAGGGGTATATTGGTAAAAATTGTATATTAACTCATAAATATGTATTTTTTTATAAATAACTAATATGAATTGCCAAATAGATTACTTATGCATACTAAACAAGGTAATGTACATTGCTGACAATTTAACAAGTGGCAATCTTTTTTAGAGGCAATCTACATTGCTAGGTAATGTTGAATGGCAATGCAATGAATGCACACTTAGGACTGAATCCTTATGCCTACTTTTTGGACCACCTTTGGCATTTTCCAGCCAAAGAAATCTGGTATGATCCCTCCTGCCACCAGGTTTGTCACCTGTCCAGAATTTGTCAGCAAAAGGAATCTTTGTTGTGGTCCTACATGGCTGTCTCCCATCAGTTCGCCACATGTCCACTATCATGTAGCCGTTGTCCACATCTGACCATAAAAGTGTAGAGGAAGCTTCATTCCTCTAGTGCAAGGAATCTGCTAGGCTGACGTGAAAAAATATCATTTTCTTTGTTGTTTGCTGCTTTGGAAAACTGGGCTAGTGAACTATGCCGTCTGCCTTCAAATTTGTCTAAGTGTCTAGGTTGGAGGAACACACGCGTTCCCTATATGCGTGCGTGTGGGGGCATACACCTGATACTCCTATGAATTATCGATTGAGATTTCTGCATGGAAAGCAATCAACACAAGTAATAATATCTCAGAAATAAAATATTTAGAAGATGGATGTGGAGAAATAATAAAGTTGCATTTCAATAATAATAAAGCATGTGTTCAAGTATAAAAAGTATACATAATTTTTTCACATCAGGTGGCCAACATACACTAGGGATGAAAGTAATTCGGGTCTGGTCAATTTTTCGATTAAAAAAACACCCACTAATTTTTGGTTGATTTTTTAAATTACAAAAATCACCCTGAAACCATTTAGAAAAAGAAAAGAATCATCCTGAGTTTTTTGGATGATTTTTTGGACCTCTATTTTAGTGAAATAATATTTTTGAAAAATATATAATAAATTATCATTAATATTAACATATTTAATTTTATTACTAAACTTAGGATATAATATTAGAACTATTGAGCTAGAGTTTTATAATGTGATTTGAACATATTAAACTATAAAAAAACTATTATACCAATAATAAAAAGTAATTACTTATAAATTAATTATATAAATATAAATAATAAATAATAAATAATAATGGGCTCCATGGACTCCTACGAGATTTTCGAGTGGAGCCCTAGTATAGAAGGGTCCATTTTGTATATTCGTATTCGGTCTCCTAATTTTTAATTTTTTTCGATTTTGTTTTTTTGGATTGGGTAAATTTTTCGAGTCGGTCATTATCCATATCTTTTCTTCAATACATTGATCTTGTTTGTTGTGCATGTATCCGTATCTAATATCTTTGCTCGTATAGGAATTAGGAAGACATGCTAGTAACATCAACTAAACCATTCAATAAGCACACCCGGACATGAAAACTTATTTAAATATCAGTATAGAACACAACATATATCATACGATGCCTACCATAGTAAAAAGGACTGTTTGATTTTCTGAACACCGAGTAGTGGGGACCTTAGTTCCTCTTCTAGAAGTGGAGTTTGGTGCAGTAGTTGGGACCTTAATTCTTCTTCTAAGGGTCGAGAGTTTAATTCTCATTTGAGATAAATCTATAGTATGCAAATGGTCTCTTCTCCTAATAAAAAAAGAACCAAAAACTTCGAATGCCTTGAATGTATAATACTGAGTTACGTGACTGAAATTCTATCTTGATCAATGCATTTCGGTGTGAAATATTCCAGTTGTATCTGTGAACAAAGCAGGAGGAGAGTGAAAAGAGTGATGGCCTCCAATCCAAGCATGCAAAACTACTGTTCTTCATTCCCCCCTGCCAGTTCAGAAACAATATTAAAATGCTAATATAAATTTGGCATTCGATTCTAAATGCTTAAATTACTAAAATACATTCATAATACATTTTGAATGTTTTGCCGACTCCAACGTGTTAATGCTCTCGTCTCCTCCGACTACAGATTCCAACTCATGCTGTGTCAAATGTAATTTAAAGTTCAAGATGGAGACTCCATGGGAAGTTGTTTTGATGGTGAAAAGATTTAGCTTAATGGTAAAGGATACCTTTGCTGATTACCCATCTCCCCTACCCAGTGGTGACAGTTTCAACATTTATTAGATATAGAGATATTCTAAATAGATCTTAAATAAGATCACTGTTTACTATGACTACACCCACAAGGACAGCAACAAGTTGATCAGATTCGAATGTCCTCAAAAGAGCGAATCAAACACAAAGATGGACAAGAGGATAACATCCAAGGGGTTGAATCTTCTCACTTAAAAATAAATTGTTCAACCCTCCTATCAAAATAAACATTCATGCATATAAATAAAGAAATACCAATACCTCAGAATCTGCGACTGGTGCGACTGTCCCCAGGAATTTGAAGCAAATGAGAAGCTTTTCTGGTTGTGACAGGAAAACCTGTTCGTTTAAGTCAGTCGTTACGGTGGCTCCTTACAGTTGAACATACTTTTTTGAATGATAAATAATTTTGTCTGGTATCAAGATTAAATATACATCACCCAGATGTTTTAACTTGTAATCTGTCTGATATACGAATTAAAGACAAAAATTACAATAACAAGAACTAAAGAAGGATTGTACAACAACAACCATCTCCTAAGCAAGCACATAATAGTATACACGGATGCAAAAAGGAACCTTTTTTGTTTAAGGTCTCAGCAGCATGGATTTACTCTGGATATTATGAGCTACCATGCTACCGCTGCTCTGCCGAATTTACATTCCATCCTCTGTCTTCAAGCAAATGCAGAACTTTATCGTGCGAGCTTCGCCTCCAAAATCAAAATACTGAAAGAAGAACAAAACCAGGAAACCTAGCTAAGTGATTTCATGTTCTCCCTTAAGCTGTAGAGTTGCTACTGTGTGTTGCTTGTCATTGCCAAATTTCGTGGACCTAATAGGAGCTTGATTGGATTGCAGTTCAGTGGAAGCAGGAGCAGCCTTTGCTATATTATGGCTGCTATTCCTCGCAGCTGGTGGATCATGATTGTGTTTCCCCTCATATGTTGTTATTACAGCCTTGGGATCCGTTGAAGATCTCTCAACATGCTTTCTGACATTGCATCCTCCAAAAGTACATTTGTAATAGCTCCTGCACCCAAGAGAAATTATTAACCTATGGACATACCAATGCAGTGTGAGATGGAACCAAATAGTGGGAGAAGGGACAGTTGTTTCTCTTAAATCAGAATATTAATCACATGACAATTCTCTGGTTGAGTCTTTCTCCGTGAGAAACTAATGGTTGTTCTTCTCTTAAACGGCATGACACGGCCTGGATTTTTTTCATGGAGGAAGGGTTTAACAAAGATAGCCTGGAGGAAAATATATACACAGTTGACACAATATAGAAAATCTAACTCTATGACAATGATGTACAGTTGCTCATCAAAGAACCTTAGGTGACATTGCCAATTTCAGGCAACAACATCAATGGACTTAATGAAGGAATACACGCATTAGTACTCAAACCTGTTGACATTATATTTTCGACATGAAAGGATCATGATTACGAACAACAAAGGTTTGAAGGTGAACTGTTGTGACCAGACAGCATACTCCATAAAATAAATCTATTGATGAACTTCGAAATAAATCTTAAAATAGTTGACTTCAAAGGTCTGGAAGGTTACAACAAGGACACTTAAGAATCGAAATTCTAAAATAGCAGTGTGATATGACTATATGGCTAAAATCAAAAGAACATAGGCTACTCATCCAATCAACTCAAATCCATAACAGGCGGCATAAGTGATCAAGTGATTTATGCCATAAAATGGGAAAACAGTGAACATCATTCTCTTATTTGTGAAAATAATATATAATCTTGCTAAAAGTAACATTTAACAATGTTCAAAGAATTCTTAGCAAACCATAAATCAACAAAGTATATAGTGAAAAAGGGATATGCCAAGCATATCTCTCTACATTTCGTGTATAGCTCTATTTTTATTCTATGGATACACATTGGTGACCATCTTCACTAGTAACCAACAATGACAAAGATGTGAAAAGACCTTATGTGAGGCATATACAAAATTGACAAATAAAAATATCCTATGGATGCCTTCTTCAATAAAGACCACTCATTGTCATCTCTGTTGGTTAAAAAATCTGAATACAAGATGAAACTAAACAAAGATGTTTGGCTATTGGAGGAAAAGAATTGGAGTTTACAGCTCATGATTACAAGTTCACACGTCAAAATATTCTTTCTCGGAAAAAATAGTAACACCTTTCATTCATAGTATGAAATGCAAAGACACAAGGTAAATAGTGAGGAACGAAGAATAAACATTATAACATTGATCTAGGGTCAAAGACAGCTACTCTAGATTCATTTACAGAAAGCTTGATCTATAACAGAGTTTCTAAAGATTTTTCTTCACAACTCGATAATTTAGTTTTTAAGGTGTTATCTTCTACCTCGATTATTTGATAGATGTGGTCTATACGCTTAAGTTGCTGTATTTCAAGTTAATTTGATATTGGTATTCTGGTTCTGATATCAATCAATGAACATCATGCTTTCATTTGGAGATATTTGCCCAACAGTAGAGAAACTTTCCCTCAAAAAGAAATTGTACACTGTGTTAAAGATTAATGGTAACATCACAATTTTATGAATATCCATAAAATCCAAGGAATACTTAGTTTCAGGCATAGATGCTCTTTTCCAACATCCATCTTCCTTCTATTGTAAGTTAACTAAAGTCTACTTTAATCACACTTAAATGCCATGTTAAACATTAGGTGATCCTTATCATGTAAATTTTAGTTCTTCTCAAATCCTTAATACTTTCATTGCCTACAATTTAGGAAATACGAAGCTCTCTTGATCACAAGATTCCATAAACAACACTCTGCTTTGTTTGCTTCAGGTCTGCAATCATCATATGGCATAGTTTTTACTTCTCAAAGTAGTCCAAAGTTGGTCATAAGACTCTCCATCCTCCCTAAACAAAATGAGGAATCATGACCTTAAAGCAAAACACGAATAATCAACTTCTAACTATAAAATATCATCTTTCACATTGTCATAATAATCTTTGTAGAACATTTTCGAACATGAAACCCACATCACAGGCTCGTTGATGGTTGAACTTATAACAGTGAATAAATGTTAAAAGTGATCATCACAAGTTTAAAGCTAACCAAAGTACAAACATAAATATGTTCTTTATAGTAATAGGCAATTAGCGAACTGTAACGAACTTGTACCTTGGATTAGGATTTCCTTTCACTACTTTTTGCCCATACTTGCGCCACCTATAACCATCATCTAAGAGATCAACCTCACTTGTTGTCTGCACAATGATCCTAGGCTCCGTTGTTGTCTTTTGAGAAGTTGATATATTTCTATCAACCATATGAAGAATTTTTTGATAAGTTTACGCTCAGTTATCACTAATAAAAGAATTATCATACATTCATAACAGTTACCTCCTTTTATGATCAGGTTCACTCTCAACCCCTGCAGTAGCCTTGGTTTCTTCCATTTCTTCACTATCACTTGACCCATTCGATGTCCCAGGGTTTTGGTCTCTTTGAGAAATTGTAGCACAGGAAGATAGAGCATTTGCCTTATTTGAAGTTCCATGATGATGCTGAGAGACTTGTCCATATGTAGTATTATGGTCAAGTTTTTCATTTGTCTCATTTGACCCACTAGGCAAATTACCTCCTTCCCTTGTACGTTTATTTGGTAGAGGCTTCTGATGATTGTGTTCGCCCTTGTATATTATTTCAGTTATTTCCCCATCTACAGAACGTTCTACTTTTTTCTTAACTTGGCAATTAGGATGGGTACATTTGTAATAACTCCTAGGATACTCACTACCCTTCACCACCTTCTGCCCATACTTCCGCCAATTGTAGCCATCTTCTGCAGGTCTGCCAACAATAGCAGCTTCAGGTTGAGATATTTGATCAGATTGGGAATCCTCTGTAGATTCCAGAGTTGAATTATTTGATTGCAGAGTTGGTATGTCTGGAACTGATTGGTGCAGCAAGGAAGTTGCATCTGCTGTAAAGAACGAAGATGGAGATTCTGCCTGACCAAGCATTCGGAACTGAGATTGGGCAGCTTGGGCAGTCACTTGAGACAGGGCCTCTTGGTGGGAAATCCGAAAGTCACTCTGCGTAGATATCAGCATATGATCCATGAAAATTTTGGACTGATCCAAGGCATTCCACAAGTATAATTCATATGAATCATATCTAATATATCAAAGGAGATCCAACAAGAAAGTCATCTAGCCACCAGTTGTTAATAGAGAACAAGTGAAAATTAAAAGTGTCCTCATGTAAATCTAAAAGTAGGGAAAATAAACTTCCTACTGCAAACAGTATCCAAAAACTTGAATTTTGAGCTATCCACATATTTATATTTGCTTGGAAAAATTAACAACTTCCTACGCAATTTATACATGAGTAACCAGAAACCAATCTGTTTTCTGTAGTTCTATAATTCTCATTTCAGAAAAAGGAAAATGTCTCCAAAACAAAAAAAAACCGCAGAATATTATATTTTTTTAGGGGAACTGCAGAAAATTATAGCAAATGATATATGTTCATTTTTTTATATTAACCTCAGAGAAATTTAAATTGAGGTGGGAAAGCTGCATAGTCGATCTCCCGATCACTATTGGCAAAAGAAACATTAACCAGCCAATTTTGGTGTTTCCTATACAATCAAAAGGGACAAAAGTTGCAAATTCCATGTTCCATGTACCCGGATAATGAGCATAGGGCATGGTAAGAATATAAGTACACAGTTTCGTCCTGCTTTTCAAAGAGATTGTTTTCATGTGTCAAATCCTTTTTATTTAACATAAAAACATTTCGATTGCCATCTGTTGTTTCTCATACAAGTGCATCAACTGTTTCATGCATCAGAGTCCAGAGCATGTGGCTTAGGCCCTCTCTAGTAGACTACTCTCACATACTAAAATATTTTCCAACTTCATGATCAATGAAATAGTGTCTGATTCCTATATTACCAAGAGTAACAAAGCCCCAATGAGGTTTCTAGGCTTTAGGATTTATCTGGGTTACTGCATCTAGTACGTGGCACCCAAGTGTGTCCACCTGCCCTCATAGTCCATGAAAATAAGGATGCAATAAAAGAGGAGGAAATAATCCTCCAGCAGAAAATCGTAATTCCCCTCCGGAGAGAAATCATTTTCTTTCTCCTAGACATAACATTTCTAAGAATGATTGACAGACGCAAGTTCTCCACTAAATCTTGCGGAATTGGCAGCTAATAATCACAATCACTAAACTAACTATTCCAAATTGTCGCACCAAATGGCATCATAAGTGAATGTCAGTTAATAAAGTGAAGAAAATCTTAAATGCAATACTCACTGCCAAAGTTACACACATGATTTCATGATCTATCCACAAGAGGGGTTGTGGAACTGGAAGCTAATAATCTTGAATTTTTTTTTGGAAGCTAATAATTTCGATTAGTAAGATAATCATTCCAAATTGTCGCACCAGCATCATAAGTGAATGTTAATTAACAAAGCAAACAAAACCTCAATTACAATCCTCACTACCAAAGTTACACACATGATTTCATTCTAATCGTACATCTTTTAATGTGAATAGGAGATAGGACATAAATTGTTCATTCTCTCCAGCAAATAGTGATTTGTTAGTTACAATGTTCATAAATAAGATTCAGTTCTTAAGATACTCATCAATTTCTCAAATGGAATGTTAAATTTCAGAGATATAACTGGTCGTCCATCAGCCGAAGGGTCCTACCAAAGATAGAATTTTTACTGCAATTCCCACGTACCAGGGGAGAGGAAAAGAAGGCCGGGGAATCCAACAAGCCCCCAGGGCTTAGCCCCTGGGGCACCGCGAACAATTGCGGCTGCGTAGTCGCCAGGGTTGACGGCCGGTTCTGCTCCAACCTCGCCGACCCACCGGCGCGTCCCGTCTCCGCCGCCCCGCCGATGCCGGAGCTCAGGTCGGCCCTTCTGTCCCCCCTCGACTGTTTCTGCTCCATGTCGGGCCCGACGCCCCTCCTGGCAGCCGCAACAGGGGAGTTCATCGCGCCCACGAGCAGCTGCGTGAAGGAGCGGCACTCGGTGTCGGCGTCCTCCGCGAAGAAGCTCGACACGAGCGTCAGCGGGCCGGGGCTCGCCACGCCGCGGAAGAGGCTCTCGAGCGACGACCGCGACGGCAGGACCAGCGTCGGACGCAGCGGCAGGGTGGCGGCGGGACCCGCCCTCGCCACGGCGGCGGCCGCCTCCCCTTGTCTTCTTCCTCCGCCTCCTCCTCCTCCTCCTGCGACGCCGGGAGCGGTGCTGACGCCGTCCGCCGCCATCCGAGGGGAGATCGAGAGGGGGGACTCGCCCGCTAATAGTGATAGAATATAGTAAGAAACGTTGACTTGCCTGCTCGCTTCCTTCCTGGCTCACTTTGCTTGGGCTTAAAATGGAAGCCTAAATAAATAAAACAAATAAAATTCTTAATATAGTTCTTTTTAATTATTAATTAATGCTCTTTTTTCCCCCTTACCTATGGTGCACGTGACGTGATCATCTTTATTTCCATGCATGGTCATTCTCTCTGTGATCATTTTCTTCTAATTTAAATTTTAAGTGACATACATTATTTTCATTCAAAAGAATATTATTATGATTTATTTGTACACGGTAAATTTTTTTTTTAAAAAAAATATATATTCAAATTAAAAGGACCTTCTTGGCTTTACGAAGAACAGCGCAGATGATGCTCACTGTTAGTGTTGTTATTTTTATTTCTTGATAATAATTAGGAGTACAAGAATATTTTCGTAGTTCGTAAATAAAAAATATTGGCCCGAAAAATGTGCAATTATGAGACTTCATTATATTTTATGATAATTTTTAAGAAGATGAATTTGTCCCGCTTAAGAGTGTTCATGGATCAGTTGAATGTCGTAAAGAAGACAGAATTCGATCCGCCGAATATTATTTAATATTATTATAAAAAATACGTTATTTAATATTTTTCAAAAATATACAATATTTTTCTAGATATTTAACTATTATTCTTCATATTTAAAATATTTTAATCAAATTTAGGCTTAAAGTTATATAAAATTGTTAAAAAAATAAGAAAATAAATAAAAAAAATTTGAGTCGGACCAAGTCGAATCATCGAGTTCCCCGGATGGATTTCACTCAGTGAAAACCCTTATCTCACAATTTAGAAGAGTTCCATTTGAAAATACTATAAATTTATAAGAGCCCATTGAAAATATTATCAATTTACAGGAGGTTTTTTCTCATTCTAAAAGTTGCTTTTTTATTCTATTATATCATCTAGATAAGTTTCCAAAAAAAAACGCAAACACAAAAAAAAAAGTTAGTTTACACTATCAAAGAGTTTTCAAGGCTATAGTGAGAACTCGTAAATTTAAATATGACATTACTAGGTTTAGACCTGTTGAGATTCAAATTTGTTTGATATATGACTCTAAAGCTTAATGTTTTTTTTAAAGTATCATAAATTTAAATTTAGAACAACAGGCCAGCCTAAATTGTAAAGAAAAATGGGACAAGGTGTGGTAAGGAAAAACTTACTTTCTTATTAATGCAATGTTTTTTTTCAAAAAAAAATATGGGGCTTTCACTCATAAATCAGATCACTTAATAGTGCCCTTCTTTCCTATCATCAAATTTGATCTTTTTTTCGGAGCACGCTCATGTTTTGAAGGAATATTGAGCATATCTTCATTGTTATCCATCATCAACAATCTAATTAAAACTCATCATTTAAATATATGATTTATCTAAATCGTTAATCAGCAGATCTATAATTCAAATGCGCTAAAATTCCTTCCGAGCAAAAGATGAATTGGAGGTGAATTAAATATATATATATATATATATATATATATATATATATATATATATATGGTTTCGAATCGTATCAACATTAATTTATTAGTTGACGTGTTGATTCGGACGAACAACTGGAACATCAGCAGTGCGCTACGTGATGCCCTAGACATCCATCAGATTATCGAGATAAATCAAATAATAATCATTTGTTTTCTTTATCGGGTTTATGAATTATATATGATCAACCAAATTAGTGTTCTTAAATTACCAGTCATTGGAACTATATAATTCAGGTAGCTGGGAGGTAAGACTAGAATGATATGCTAAATAAAGTAATATTATATATATATGTATTATTATTACCATACATACGATATGATCAAGTATTTCTGAGTGGAAGTGGCTTGTAGTTAAGAAAGGAGTTGGTGAATCCAGAGAGAGGAGAGAGGAGAGAGGAGAGAGAAATACACCAAGGTAAGGAAAGGGATCTAAGCTGGGATTGGTTGGAGTATGTACAGGTGGGATGCAGCTAGCTGTAGAAGGAAGGATGGACAAATGGATTGGGAGGGAGGGAGGGAGGAGCTGTCAGTACGAAACGTAGTAGAGGAGAGGGAGGGGACCCAACTCACTCAGCAGACAACACCAAAAGGCCATCCAGCAGACTCTGCGCTGCGCTGCAGCAACTGGGTACATTGGGTTTCAATCATGTGCATGGATTGGAAAACGACACCAAGATACATATATATATATATATATATATATACTACTTTCACGTAATGGGAAGAAGGTTCTTGCTTGTTCCTCTGCACTAATTTTCCCTTTTTTCGGAAACTAAAAGTTATTTATTGATTAGAACAAGGATGCAAAAATATGAATGAGACCACGCAGGATCGGAACTAGTTGTCCTTATTTCTTTCGAATTTCGATAGCAATGCGGTAGAGAAAAAAAAGAAGCAAAAGTTATAATAATGGTAACACTAATTTTCATCAACAACAATAATAATATAACAACAAAAATAATAATAGATTCATGAATGAAAATTAATTATCAATCACATGATATATGTATATAATAAATTGACTAATTGGCGAAGAACGTAGATTGCACCATTTCTTTAATCATAATAGTCGTTTAACTTGGAGTAAATTACACTAAATGTCCTCCAACTTTAAAATTTGCTCAGCGATACCCTTCAACTTCACTTTGTATCACAAATGTCCTTCATCTTTTAACGCATTTCACCCGATGCTCTCTTTACCTGGGATAGCCGGTTTTCTAATTTTTCGTCGACGTGGCGTCCACGTGGCCATTTCCTCTATCCTCTATGTAAATAGTCGTCTGACGTGGCATGCTCCAACATGGCACACAAAATTACACTAATGCCCTCCAACTTTAAGGTTGGCTCAGCGATACCCTCCAACTTTACTTTGTAACACAAATGCCTTTTATCTTTTAACACGTTTCACCCGATGCACTCTTTACCTGGGACAGTCGGTTTTTTTATTTTTCGTCGATGTGGCGTCCACGTGGTCATCTCCCCTCTCCTCCACGCAAATAGTCGTCCGACGTGGCATGCTCCTACGTGACACATAAAATTACATCAAATGTCCTCCAACTTTAAAGTTTGCTCACCAAATGCACATAAAATTACACCAATTTGGGCAAAGATGGTGACCGACGAACGCGAAAGGTGAACGATGAATGAGGAGAATGATGAAGAAGAGCGATCAATGAAGGAGTGTGAACGACAAAGGAGGTTTCAAGCGAACGATGAGGAAGAGGGAAATAAGGAAATAATTTAACAATGGGTCAATTTACGGTAAGTAAGATGGTTTAATATGTGGTGTCACGTTGGATGACTATTTGCATGGAGGAGAGAGGAGATGGCCACGTGGACGCCACGTCGATGAAAAATCAGAAAACCGACTGACCTAGGTAAAGAGGGCATCGGGTGAAACGTGTTAAAAGATAAAGGGCATTTGTGTTACAAAGTAAAGTTTGAGGGTATTACTGAACCAACCTTAAAGTTGGAGGGTATTGGTGTAATTTTATGTGCCACGTCGGAGTATGTCACGTCAGATGACTATTTGCGTGGAGGAGATAGGAGATGGCCACGTGGATGCCACATCGACGAAAAATCAGAAAATCGGCTATCCCAGTTAAAGAGGGCATCGGGTGAAACGCGTTAAAAGATGAAGGACATTTGTGTTACAAAGTAAAGTTGAAAAGTATCACTGAGCAAACTTTAAAGTTGGAGGGCATTTGGTGTAATTTACCTACCTAGGGAGTTCAATTTTTGAAAAATCGATAAGAAGCACAAGAACATTCATGAAAAAAAGATTAATTGTAATTCGTAAGAGTGATGGCGTTTATCAACTCCATCATTTAGTAAAGCATTAATAAGCTAATTAATCTGATACAACAAATACAACTTCCATCTCATTAATAATAAACCATCTCATTAATACAACTATGTGCAGTGTTTAGGAGTGGCACCCGACCTTGTTTGGAGCGATGTCCCCTGCCCCGACCCCGTTGATTGTCCTCTACCCTCGCTCCCATCCTTAATCCCCTGTCCAGAGGAAATTTTATCCCTCACCTCGATTCTGCAGGGCCTTGAATCCCTGCGGGACCCGATTCCACATTTTTTTATAATAATTATTATTGATAATGTCTCAAATTTGAACCCAGTTATAACTCTACGTGTGTCCCTATGTAATTTGGCGCTGCAATAGATGCCCCTACGGAGTCTCGTCGGATACCAAGCTTGAGGAGGGTCTACGGACCTCGGAGGCGGAGCCCTCGAAATCTAGACGGTTTTAGAGTTTATGTTTCATATTTTGTATTGAAGTTACATATATAAACTCCATGATGATTAGATTATTTTGTATCCTTGTAATCATCATTATTTCATAACAAAGACAGTTGTCGCCGCTCGAAGACGTAATCTGAATTAGGATGAACCTCGTAAATCTCTGTGTTCTTCTATAATTGTGCGATCTCTCTCTTTTCGTAACAAATTAGTATCAGAGCCTTAGGATTCTTTAGTGATTTTCGATCAAGCTGGGAGATGGCGTCGCACAACGTGAACATAGAGAAATTCACCGGCAGAAATAGTTTTGGGTTGTGGCAAATCAAGATGCGGGCACTTTTAAAACAACAAGGAGTCTGAGAGTCGCCCGCAAACGTGTCGAAGAACAAATCAAATGAGGAAGATTCGAAGGGCAAAAAAAATAAGATCGACCTCGCTACTTTGACGGCACAGGAGGAAAAGAAGCACTCGATGATTCTATTGTGTCTGGCGGATGAGATGATAATTGAGGTCGCAGATGAAGAAAAGACGATCGAAAGTCTGTATATGACGAAGTCTCTCACCAACAAGTTGTTATTGAAGCAACGTCTATTCGCCCTCTGCATGCAAGAAGGTATCCCTCTAAAGGAACATCTCGATCAGTTAAATTCTTTGTTGATGGAATTGCGAAATATTGATATTAAAATCGATGATGAAGATGCTGCCTCAATTATATTAGTTTCGCTTCCTCCATTATATGAGAATGTTGTTCAGTTTATGATTATCGGGAATGAAACAATAAGTCTAGAAGAAGTAAGATCGAGTCTTCATACTCGTGAACTTCGACATAGGACGTCTGGAAATTCTGCAGAGACTTAGGCCGTGAAATTGATATCGATCGCGGAAAAGGGACATGCATCGGCTTCGAAGAAATCCAAGCTAAAGAAGAAGGAAATTACTGCAAAAAATATATGTAATTATTGCAAAGAATCGGGACATTGAAAGAAAGATTGCCTGAAGAAGAACAAGGCCTGAGTTGTTGTGGTGGCACATGAAACGAAAAATTCTGAAGATGACTTGGTTCTTGCAGCTACTGACCAAGGATGTTTGGAGGATGGATGGATTCTTGATTCGGGGTGTTCCTATCATATGACTCTGAATAAATAATAGTTCTTATCTTATCAAAAGATTAATGGTGGAAATTCATCATGGACAATAATGAGTCATGTCAAATAGTTGGGATCGGTTGTGTGCAAATCAAAACACATGACAATATTGTGAGGACGCTGACAAATGTCAGTCATGTTTCGCAATTAAAGAAGAATTTGATATCACATACTCTAAGGGCTATTAAATCAATGCTGCTGGAGGCATCCTCACGATTATGAAGAGTGATGCTTCAAACAGAAGTCCTTGTATATACTACAAGGCAAGAGAATATCTAGCGTTGCTATAATGGCAAATTCATCTAAATAAGAAGTGTCCAGGCTGTGGCACATAAGACTTGGGCATATAAGTCAAAACGAGAGGAATATTCTCAGCAAGTGAGATTTTTTAGAGGTCAAAAGATGTCTGAAATTGATTTATGCAAGCATTGCGTATTCGTCAAACAACGAATGCTTTAGTTTGACAAAGCAGTGCATAAGACAAAGGCGATACTCAACTACATCCATGCTGATCGTCAAGGTCGCTCTCGTATTTCATGATTGGGAGGTGCCAAATACTTCTTGTTCATTGTCATAACTCAAGTATATATAATCATGGTTTATGATGCCATGTAAAGCTTTACAAGCACAACTCCGATGTGAATTTTCTGTCCCGTAACATATGTGATGTCTAGAAAATGTAGACAGCTACTTGAACTTATCTCACCTCGTTTAAATCTTAGCAAATCACGAGCTGAAAACTTTTTACATAAACATCTGAACTGTTCCAGTTTTCTTCAATTCATATTGTTCTTACACGCAGCTGAAGGAAATTAATTAAGTACTATAAAGAAAGTTTGAACTATCTTGTCACCCATTTTTTGGCCAAATGGAGCTGACAAAAGAGAGTATATTTTCATGACAACCACAATATAAGCTTCTGGAAGTTCCTTCGTTGTCAAAATCTTAAGGGTAGTTATATCTTCAACTAAAAATGTAATGTTGACATTATAAAACTCACAAATCCTCTTTCCTTTTTCTTATTCTGTTTCATCTCCCATAAAATGTCTACATGACCCAGTTTTTCAAGGTGAACTAGAAAAAAGACGCAAAGACAGAGAAGAAAAAGGGAAGAAGAACAAGAAAGAGACGACGAAAGAAAGGTTTTCTTATTCTTTCTTCCTCCAAAGTGTTTGAGACTTGATTTTACAAATGTTCTACTTCTCTAATGTGAAGTATTGGCATTGCTTATGTCAATGATGAATTATGATTTGTTCAAATTTGTGGTTGTTATTGTCATAAATATTTAAATATATTTTAAAAAATTACAACTAATTTATTATTGCAAAGATCTCAAAGTCTAGTACTTATATAATTTTGATGCATCTAACATGGAGATAGTTATGATAAAAAAACCGAACTACTGTCATGTCAACACAAAATTGTAAAATTCATCAAAATTTGAAAAGATCAAATTATATTTGAAATTTATGGGATAGCAAATATTTTATGTGATATTTTTATAGCACTTAGAATCACTTGAAAAAGAGTATGTTTAAAAGAAGTTATTAATACTTTAATGCATGCTATCAGAATGCTGCGTAGAAAAAAAAAAGATTACAACTTTTGTATGAATTTTCAAAGAAAAACTCTAAAAAATATGTGTAAATTTTTTATGTCGTCTTACAAAACTAGTTTGCATGAAAATTAGAATCTTTCAAAACATATATCTATAGAACGAGTTAATATTTTATTTATTGACCAAGGATCGTGATTTTTTAATGTAGAAAATGATGTATTACATTATTCATGTCAATTTTTGTTCTGATTAATTATGTTAGCATTCTGTATTTTTTAAATAGTCATGATAATCTAAATGTACTGATGAATTGGTATGTAATATTTTATATTTTGTGTATTTTTTTTATGTTATGTTATTTTTATGAAATCATGATTGTGTATTGATTATCATCTAAACATCGAATTGTCATGTTTAAGTAATTAGATAGAGATTGTACAATAAATGTTTGACGTATATAATGATATATAACACTCTAAGTTGAAAAATAAAATTTTATTACTAATCACGAAGTAATACTTGGTATGTGCACTTCAAAGTCTCACGAAGTAAAGTTCTACATCCGATCTACGTCCTCTATATGTGCATCTCGAAAATGAAGCATCTCATAAAAACTTTTCTTATTCCCTTGGACTTAGGATAATGACTTTGACGAAATTTGTTTTAATTGTTTATATCTATCTTTGCATGTTTGTTTAACTTTTGTGCAATGAAAGATAAAAAGATATAGGTTAAAAGACACCGGATACAATTTTCATGTGTCCAAATGTATATAACTTCTTCTATTTTCTTATTTTTATTCCTTTGTAGCCCTCCCTTTATACTATGAAAAAACCTAGTTAATTTTCTTAGACTAGCAAAATTTGATTTAACTAATAAGAGTTTGATTACAGGTACATAATTTATTTATCTATTAATATCATGATCGATGGAGTTTAAAACTTTTTGTTATCTTTTGAATTGATGGTTAGCCATATAAATAAATTATATTAACTTTTCAAGTCTAAATTATTTATATAATTATTTCATTTGAATCATTAATAAAGATCTGAATATATTTTATACCACAAATATACTATTAGACTCTAAAAATATGTAAATTGTGATAGAATACATCAAATCCAAATTCTATGGATTGCATTATATGTTGCATTAATTATTTTAATATAACATAATATTTAGCAGATAGACCGCTCTTTCTATGAGTAGGTTAATTACCCATTTTTAAGCTGTAAATTATAGCACAATCGACGAAGAATGGTTGGAATAGAGTGAATAGCAAATTTTCACCCCTTATGTAAAGATCTCAAGTTCTAGAAAATTTTTGAGAGTCTCATCCGTCATAGCTAGGCATACTGCCCGGGACGATAATATATTAGTCAGACTCGATGATGGACTAGTGTGCGTAACTTTTAACGTCACACGAATTGGACGATTAGCTACGTTCCGGCAACCGAAAAAGAAATTACAGTGTCCAATATATGATCAATGCATTATGCATATGATTTTGTTTTCTTATGCAAGAAGCAAATAGGGCTGAAGGTCGTCATCGTAACATTCCAAGATTTTTTATATTTAATTAATTAGATAAATAAAATATTTATTCATTTAATTAATTCTGAAAATTTGATTTAAAAGAAAAGACAAAAGTTGAGAAGTTAAAAATGGAGTTGACTATAGATAAGATTTTGAGAAAAAGAAAAGAAGGGAAAAGAAAAAGAATAAATAAAGTAATTAAATTATATTATTAGTTAAGTTATAGATAAGATTCAGAATTAGATTTGAAGGAGGTTAAACATTAAATCCCGGATTAGTTTTTTTACCCTTCAAGAGTCAAAGTCTTCTCCCTTATTAATAAGCTCCCTTTTACCTTCAGCTTCCTTTTACTAGAAAACATATTTTTCTCTCCACTTGGAGTTCTTGTTTCTCCCTCCTCGGTGTGCATGCGCGAGAGCTCCGATCGGCCATCCAATCTCCGATCTACCATCTGACAAAGAACATTGCACTTCTCGTCAGGGATATCTCCATCGTCTTGGAAATCATTCCCGGGTTTAAGAAAGTATGAAACTACGAAGTACGTGTGGATTCCGGTTCACTATTAGATATGATTTCTTGATAGATTAACTAAGAACTCAAAAAATTAAAGTATGTTTTATGCTCTCCCATGAACCATGAATAAGTTCAATAAGATTAAAGTATGTTTTATGCTCTCCTATGAACCATAAATAAGTTCCATAAGATAGTTCTCCTAGATCATGTTGTTTTGGTATCTAAAATCCTAGCCAAAGTTGATAAAAAAAACACCCGAGTTCTACTTTAATGTTAGAATTCGGCTCGGGTTCTACAATATTTTTCTAACGCATTTTTACCAACTCCGAAAGCAGAGCTCGGCCCAGGTTCTACGATGTTTTTCTAACACATTTTTACCAACTCCGAGTTTGACCCATATTCAATGTCAACTCGGCCTAATTTTCACGTAACCTGACACAGGTTCCTTTTGAGTGTATGAATAGATGTTTTCGAGTTACGACCCCACCCACATCAATCGCAAACCAGCTCGAGTTCCAAAGTAGAATAGGGAAGGAATTGTTCGGACAATTTGTTCAACATTCTATCGCAATGACTCAGCCCGAGTTTCCATGTTAGAAAGGTAGGAAAAAGAAATAGGAGCGATTCATACCGAGCTTATTATGCCAACCCGAGTTCCAAGGCTAAACTCGACCCAAGTTTAATTGTGCCTGGCCCATATTCTACAAAATTGTAGATATGATTTTCTATTGTTTCATAGGTTGTAAATGACCTTTTTATCCCTGTTATGATATTTGATGAATTTAATAAACAAATAAATATGAAAAGATAAAAGTTAAAGAAAGGGAATTCTTGCGGTCTTAGTTGGGTAATCTTGAGAAACTCAAGTCTATTGTGAGTAAGTAAGCGCAGGCCTATTTTTATATTCACATGAAAATGTGATGTTGATGCGTAATAAAAGAAGCTGAGCTCGCCTAGGATAGCGAATTTAGACGTTGATAGCAATTGTTAAAGTAAAAAAATATAGTGCAATGCTCCAAAGAAGAACTGCTATGAAAAGAAAATATAAAAAGAATGGAAAAGAATAGAATAGAAATGAAAAATAAAGTTTGATATTGATATTATATGTTGTTTGAAGTTTATGACTTAATTGCTAATATTGTTCTATTTAAGTTATTGCATCCATTTGTATTATTTCATGTACCGGACGTAATTGCTTACGGATATTCTATGTCCTTGTATTTGTACCCCACAAGTAATTGATAGTATAGATGAAGGCGTGTGCAACAACAAAGTTCGTAGTGATGCAGTTGCGAGAGTTAGTTTTAGAATTTGCTATTCTAGCTCTCTTAGATTTATGATGTAATAGATGTTTTATAGTATGTGTTAGTAGAGAACTTCTCGGAACAGATGAATTATTAGCTTCCGTATTATATTTCTAGTTTGGTTATTATTAGTTGTTATGATGAATTAGTCAGCTTCCGTGAAGTTATTCTTGTTCTTCGGTGTCTTTATTATCTTATTAGATTATAAAAGTCCATGAAGAGTTATATGTATAAGTAATATCGACTCGTATTAACCTAATTGCTACATATAAAGAGGACAAAATTTAGAGGCCTTACAGTCATCAGCTTTTTCCCTCCAAGCGAAGCGAATTTGAGAACAAAGCAAAGCACAAAATTATGTTCGTGTGATTTCCTTCTCTTCTTCATGCTCATGCCTTTACTTGCGCTACATAAAAACACAACGGAAACCATCAAGGTTGTTGGATTTTGAGAACAAGACTCAAAACACATTGCATATTATATTTAGTCACTTCTAATTATATTATATTATATTATATTGGACAAAGTCGAAAACCTTTGCACAAACAAACTAATGAAATTATAATCAAGGTTGGATGGCGCAACTGATTAGCGGAGTTGCATCCCAAGTGGTTCGCTTGAGCTAGTAGCCCCGGGATCTATCTTTGGAGCCATCACTTTAATCAATGAAATTTCATTTATCGCTCTTTCACCTTCGCTCCGGATTAGTCAGGTGCTAATAGCCTAGACACCGAAAGCTTCCAGTAGATCCGGGCCAACACCCAAAAAAAACCAATAAAATTATCAACCAGCATTTACTAATTGAATCGAACATGCATGAACATGATTACGGCTTTTGAAGGCAAAAAAAAAATGAGATCACAATAGAAAATGTTCAGGGATCAAATCTTGTTAATCTCCATATGTAATATTTTTAGCATATCACAAATACTAAACTCCAGACATATTCTTAGGGGCTGTTTGGATGAAGGTTATCTCGGTGAATAAGTAGTTATTTGGATGAATATCGCCAAACAGATAGCGGAATAGGGATAAAGTGGTCAAACTTCATTTTTGATAAAACCGTCTTGAAAATCGAGAAACCATCATCATAATCTTCAACATCCCAATATTTGTATTCCATCTAAACAAAAGAATAAATTCTCACATTTTTCATCTTTTCATTTTTTTTATTTTCTATAATTTATCCAGATGTTATTATATTATTATATTTATAAAAAAATTAAAATAAATGTAATGTATTTATAATAAAATATTTTAATTATAAAATATTATATATTTAAAATTTATTCTTTTAAACAAAACATAAAAAAGAATACAAATATTAGAAGAATATTTATATTCTTCAAAATAAATTTTATTATTCCCTTTCGAATATCTCAGAACCAAATGACACCTTAGTACATCACAATGCTTTCGAATATCTCTCTCTCTCATCATTTTTGCCATCGAAAGCAATCTTTTGTTACATAATATTTCTCGGGTAAGGTTATCCTCAAGCTAGAAACACTGTATTATCATTTCATTTTATTACGGATAAAAATATCTAAAAGAAAAAAGAGTGACATTACCCGTTTTTCCTTCACAATACATCATTGGCATCAGTAAGAATGATAACTCGACTCCTGTCCTCGGCCACATTGTGCAAAACTTGAAGCATCACAATTAGGAACAGCAATCACTACAAGAAAAAAGGATTTTTTCGAAAAAAACTTCCCACGGTCGGATATCTTCACAATTTACGACGAATTTTTCAACGAATTATTTTTCGTGAGAATTTCTGACAGCTCAAGCCGTGGAAAATTTTTTTCACGGCTCAAATCGTAAAAAATTATCCACACTTTCGACCGTGAGAAACCTTTTCCACGGCTTCGGCCATAGGAATTTCCTACGGTTTTGCCTAAACCATCGAAAAGTCAAAAATCCTGCCAAACTCTCCCGTCTATTTTTTCTTTTCCTACTTCTCCCTCTTTTTTTATTCACTTCCTCCCTCTCTCCGCTCTCTACCTCTTTCCCACTCTCCTTTCTCCTCTGTCTCCCTCACCGACGCGGCCATCTCCCTCCTTCCAGGCGATCGACGTGACGACCTTCAGCAACGATCGACCATCTCTCTCACAGGCGACGCGTGCGGCCTCCTTCCTCCCCCCCCCCCCCCTCTCTCTTGCAGGTGAAGCATGCGGCCTCCTTCCTTCTCTCTCTCTCTCTCTCTCTCACACACAGATGATGCGTGCGGCCGGATCCGCCCGTGACATTTTTAATTTTTTAATATTTCCACATCATTATAATGTCTACGTGGAGAGGAGAAAATATGTTGTGTCAGGCGCCACGTCAGCTCCATGACCGGGAAATGGCTTGATTGCAAGTAAGGAGGGAACCATGTGAAACGAGTTAAAAGATGGAGGACATTCATATTACAAAGTGAAGGTGAAGGGTATCGTTGAGCAAACGTCAAAATTAAAGAGTATTTGGTGTAATTTTTCCATTGTTCTACAATTAAATTTAGTTGCCATGATCGGTTAACTTATTGTGTCACGGGATCCAAGGTAGTTAAGAATTTCATATTTGATTCATGGAATCCTTAATTTGATCAACATTTATTATTTTTCTCTCATCCTGAAATGCTAATAGCTTCTGGACATCAGTCGTGCATGTACGTAGATCGCAAAATATTTATGTCGTTGTACCCTGTCTAGAACTTAGTATATGGCAGAGTTGTGTTAGAGCAAGTTAGGAGTTAAGAGTTCATTCAGCAAAGTACTATTTATGTCTAAATTAGGTTTACATTCAATTAAGGTCTATTATTACCAATGCCAACTCTCTTGGTGTGATGATCCTGATAGGATTAGGGGTGTCCCAAAGACTCGGGTTGGGTCCGCGATCACGATTCGAAAGGTGATCGGGTGGACTGGATTGAGATTTCAACCCGATCATGTAGTGTGGTTGGGGATGGATTGGAAAATTTCAACCCTAGTTGACCTAACTCGATGACCCATATGTATATAATTTAAACTTAAGCTTATATTTGATTTAAAATTTAAAAATTAATATAAATTATTTTAAGTATGGAAATAATATTTAGCAAACTTGATTTATGCTTTAAAATAAATATTAGAAAGTGTTTTTATATTAAGTAAATATAAAATAGTGAGAAAAAAGTAAAATACCTGAATCGGATTTGGCCCTCAAAGTGGCATCGACTCAATCCGACCAACATTGATCAGGATCGAATTTGTTCACGAGTCGAGTTGAACACTTATATATATATATATATATATATATATATATATATTAAAAGGAATATACAACTTATTTTTGAGCTGAGTGCGCGTAGCTCCATATATATATATATATGACCTAAAATCAGGACAAAAAATAGATCAATGTACAATTATGTCCCCAACTAAAATGATATTCCGGCAAAACCAATAAAGAGTTATTGCTTGGAAATGTCAACGAATTTGGGTTCATAACAGAGAGACGAGAGAGTTAGTAGGCATCATTTGAATTAGAAAATTATCACTCTTAAAGTTTATTTCAGGATCAATTGATGATGAAAAAGGAGATATAGTAGGAAGCATATCACTTCTCATAATTGTTAAATGCAAAGTAATGGCGCTCAATATGTGGGCCACAGAGCAACAGTACCAACGCTTGACAGCAGTGCATTGAGAACCTCAACTTGTTAATTAGAGGTTAAAGCTGAACATGGAGTTGACAATCCTTATAAAGAAGCTGGAAATCAGGATATCAATTGATCAGAGTTGAATGGGTAACATATCCAAATCGCATTCCGCCATATGACAGAATATGCTTCGGAAACGTTACGGGTCATCCTTACGTGTACATCTTATTGACCAAAACAAAGACTTTGACTGGTCAGCTCACCATCGATAAAAGCGGAAGACTTAATCATCATTAGTAATGAAATAGAGTAACATCATGATAATCGAAAGACAAATAAATGATTTTATAGGAGTCCAAATGAATGCTAATATATCAAATAAATAAAAGAAAGAAAAAAAAACTATCCATCATCTAAAGGACTCGATAACCATGTGCAATCACCTATAAGTTCGATAACCATGTGCCACCATCATCATTCATACTTTGACCTGCATTTAAGAATATGCAGGGGAGAATCTCCTTATGAGTTTTATAATTCAGTATGAAAATAAGATAAATATCGTTATAAGATCATGATACTAGGCATGAATCATAAAGGTGACATCATCATATAAAAGGAGAATGAATCATGATCATAAATAGAATGATAGGAGCATGTAAAAGAACATATGAATAAAAGGTCGTAAAGAGTCGTCATAAGAAAAAGGCAAAAGCCGGGCATCATAAGAAAAAAATTCCTTATTCATATGTGTTCATCTTCTTCATCATCTTATTATCATCTTTGACTTATTTGGGGTATATTTCAACTCACAGGGAGGCTGCCTCAACTCGTCCACCATCATCATCATAACTGACAAAGCCAGCCCATAACTGACCGTAACCAGTCCATAACTGACAGAAGTCAGCTCATAACCTGGTCATCACCACTTCATCGTAAAAGAGCTCTCCATTTAATGATTTACGTCTTTTATCTTGCATCTTTTAATTAATTAAATCAAATCTTGATAAGAATTTTAAATCAGGATAAAAGACGAGATCATGGAGAACAAATCAGAGGCATCATTGACATAATCATAAGCATCATTAGGATCTGGAATAAGAACATAATGCAAGGATTAAACATCATAAAAGGGACTTAATTAATGTAGGAACCCGGGCCGAGTAGGAGGGAACCTGGGTCGGGTTCCTACGTGGTCATCCTCGGTAAAATCAGAGAAATACCCGGGCCGAGTTCGGGTTACAACCGAACCGAGTCGGCTCGTCTTTCTGTCGGGACTGCTGTCTTGCCCGACTGTTCATCGTGCATGCGACTCGATCTGGATCGTCTTCAACCCGAACCGGATTCGTTCAATTACAGAGCTCCGGGAGCGCAACAATGACGGATCAGGGCCGAGTTCCTCCGAACTCGGTCGGGAAGAGGACATGCCCGGGTCGGGTTCTGGTAAATTCGAATCAAGTTCTTCATATGCAGAAACTACGTAGACGCGCAATTCGCATTCCGTTAGACTTTTCCTGCAATGGCCGGCATCAATCATCATCACAGAATATTATTTTACACTAGGCATATACTAGGGCATGCTTCAAGTCTAAAATCAGAATTCTATCATGAATCTATCCTAGTTCCACACCTTTTAGTTTATGTCCAAGAAACTATTACTGCCGTCCTCTTCTTCCACTTCCTCCTCTTCCTCTGCCCCCTCTGCCCGCTCCTCTCTGTCCAGATGCGCGTCCGACGTCGTCCGTGTCCTCTGGTGTGTCCCCTGTATGGCGGCGGTCGTCAGGGAAGAGCAGGAAATGAAAAGGGCGCACGCACGAGGAGAACTAGGGTCGGCTCGTGAGAAAAACGAAAAGGGACTTTGGTTTGATTTGGCCTCATATTTACAGGGGAAAGATCCGAGTTTAAATCATAATCAACTTCTCCCTGATCAAATCAAATCTAACTCTGATTTTATCTTTTCTTTTATTCTCCGTTTTATCTTTTCCTTTTATTTTCTTTTCTTCTTTTTCCCCTAAGTCTCCGGCGTTACATCATAAACCCCTTAAAATAAAATTCGTCCTCGAATTCAGTCAGAAGTCAGAACTTTACCAAATAATGTAGGAAATTCCCTTCGCATCTCAGACTCGAATTCCCAGGTTGCTTCGTCACCTTGGTGATGGCTCCAAGCCACCTTGACTAGTGGTACATCCTTGTTGTTATGACGTTGGACCTTGGTCTCTAGAATCTGGATGGGTTGCTCCTCATAGGTCAGATCATCTTTGAGATTGGGTTCTTCATATCGTATAATATTTGCATCAACATATTTGTACTTCCGGAGCATTGAGACGTGGAACACATTATGAACTCGCCCATAGGATGGAGGTAATGCTACTCTACAAGCACCGTCTCCAACTAGTTCAAGTACCTCAAAAGGATCAATATATCTTGGGCTGAGCTTTCCTCTTTTACTGAACCTCATCACTCCCTTGGTTGGGAAAACCTTTAGGAGTACTTGGTCACCTGTCTGAAAATTTTGTTCATGTCGTCCTTTGTCAGCATAAAACTTTTGTCGGGCTTGAACTGCCTTCATTCTTTCTTGTATCAGCTCGACTCTTGCTGCATATTCCTCTGTCTATTTCAGCTCCTTAGCATCCAAAATCTTCCTTTCACCTACCTCATTTCAGCATGCAGGTGAACGACATTGTCTCCCATATAAAGCTACAAAGGGAGCCATACGAATGTTGGAATGATAACTATTATTATAAGCAAACTCAATAAGCGGCTTCCAATTAAGGGCACAAGCTCTTAACATGTCTTCAACTGTTTGGATGGTTCTTTGGGTCTGTCCATCCGTTTGTGGATGGAATGTCGTACTGTAATTCAACTTCGTTCCAAAAGAGTCTTGTAAGCCTCTCCATAATCTGACTGTAAACCTTGATCCCTATATGATACAATGGAGGTGGGGATCCCATGAAGTCTGACTATCTCATGTACATATAGATCCATAAGGCTCTTATTGTTTTGACTTTATGGGTAAAAAGGGTGCAGACTTTGTTAACCGATCCACAATCACCCATATGGCATCATGTCCCTTCTAGGTGTGGGATAAGCATGTTATAAAATTCATAAAAATATCCTCCCACTTCCACTGTGAAATGGCGAGATATGATCTTTCCATAAGGCTTCAGATATTTCACATTTACCTGTTGGCAGACCAGGCACTTTGAAACATATTCTGCAATCTCTCGCTTCATGTCATTCCACCAGAAGGTCCTTTGCACATCCTTGTATATCTTAGTGCTGTCCGGCTGGATCGCAAATTCAGACTTATGACATTCATCCATCACTTCTCTTTTAAGTGCTCCATCACTTGAGACCATAGATGATCTTTGTATCAGATCCCACCATCTGTTGAGAGTTTAAAATCTTCTCTTCTTTTTAACATCTTCCTAACATCTTGGTATACCCTTATCCTATCCACTAGATTTAGCTATATCTAGTGCATCATCAGTACTGCTCCATTCCTTCCAAGCCTTGGTTTTCATAGGATTAGCTCCTTCATCATCTTATACATACCCATCATCATGTGAGCTAGTGAGCCTTCCCACTTGTGGCTGAGTGCATATGCAACTAAGTTCGCCTTACCCGAGTGGTAATTAATGGAGAACTCATAATCCTTTAGGTACTCCATCCATCTTCGTTGTCGCATATTAAAGTCTCGTTGAGAGAAGACGTACTTGAGGCTCATTGGTGAACACCTCAAGCTGTACTTCGTACAGATAGTGTCGTCAAATCTTTAATGCGAAGACTACCACTGCCAATTCAAGGTCGTGAGTTGGGTAGTTCACCTCATACTTCTGCAGCTGCCTAGATGCATATGCGACCACTTTCTCATGTTGTATGAGCATGCATTCCAGTCTTGTGCCGCATGCATCACTGTACACCACGTACCCATCTGTACCTTTCAGAATGGTGAGTATGGGTGCAGTGGTCAGTATGGCCTTCAATTCTTGGAAACTGTCATCGCATTTCTGTGTCCATATGTACTTCACTCCTTTCTTCGTTAGGTTCATCGAGGGAGATGCAATCTTTGAAAAATTCTTGATGAACCTACGATAATAACTTGTCAATTCGAGGAAGCTACGGATATCAATGGCATGTTTTGACCTTGGCTAGTGGGATCGCTTCTACCTTGGAAGGATCCACAGAAATGCCCTTCTTCGAAATTGTGTCCAAGAAACATAATCCGGTCAAGCCAGAACTCACACTTTGATAGTTTGCCATATAGCTTGTGTTGCCTTAACTTTTCCAAAATTATCTTCAAGTGTTTCTTGTATTGTTCTTCATTTTCCGAATAGATCAGGATGTCATCTACAAAGACGATGATAAACTAATCCAAGTATGGTCTAAACACCCGGTTCATGAGATCCATGAAAGCTACAGGCGTGTTCGTCAGTCCAAAAGGCATCACTAGAAATTCATAATGACCATACCTTGATTGGAAAGTCGTCTTCTGTACATCTTTATCGGCCACTCTAAGTTGATGGTACACACTTCGTAAGTTGATCTTAGCGCGATGTTTGAGAGTTGATCGAAGAGGTCATCGATCCGCGGTAGAGGATACTTGTTCTTGACTGTGGCTTTATTCAACATCTAGTAGTCAATGCACAGTCTTAGAGAGTCATCCTTCTTCTTGACAAATAGCACTAGAGCACCCCAGGGAGATACACTCGGCCTGATAAATTCCTTATCTAAAAGTTCCTGAATTTGCTTTTTCAGTTCATGCATCTCGGCCGGTGCCATTCTATAGGGGGCCTTCGAGATCGAGGCAATACCTGAAAGGAGATCGATCCGAAAATCAATCTCTCATGGAAGTGGTAATCCGGAGATGTCATTAGGAAAGACATCCGAAAACTCTTGAACTACATCCAGTTGTTGTAGTTTGACCCATGGATTATCCATCTCCATCACATTTCCTAGGAAACATCTGCATCCTTTCTGTAATATCTTTTGTGCTTCTATTGCAAATATGATGACCTTCTCTTCCTTGTCTGTGGTACCTCTAATAGTAGCTTTGCGTACACTTAGGTACCAATGATTAGCTTCTTCTGCTTACATATAACGATTCATACCAAGAATGACATCGTAGTCCATCATTAGAATGAGGTGACTTATATCATGAAGAAGTAAACTCAAAGCAGTAGCACAATCTTTAGATGTAAAAGAGTACGAAGCACCCGAATCAAATAGAACTGTAGTAGAAAGACCGGCTATGAATAGTGCACCTCTAATGACTTCGGCGTCTGTCGGTACTGCATCTTTCTCCAGGTGGAAGACTCTTCCACGTACCATGTTGTTTCCACCTCTTGCGTCACACTGAGCTGGTGCGGGATCATCCATTTAGTAGGACAGTCACGAATGAAATGTCCTTGTTGACCACAGTGCAAACATACTCCAGTCTTCATTCTACATTCCCCGATGTGGAACCTCTTACAGTGGTGACAGGCACCAGTATCCTGTGCCTATTGCTGGCGTTGCTGACGTTGGGGCTGCAAAAATAGTCATGAATCAATTTGCTTCATCATAAGCATCCTAACTTCATGTTCATCATCTTTACCTGACACTGGGGTTGTTGTTGGCGGTTAGCATCACGAGGTTCATAAGGCCTCGCTCTGTGATCCCGATGTTGGTTCCTACGGTCGGGTCCTCCTCGGTTCTGACGACGGTCATTCCAGCGAGACTGGTTCTGCGCAGAGGGCTGCATGGGAGCTTTTCCTTTCACATCATTCAGCTCTTCCTGCTCCTTAGCATAGTTCCTTTTCATAGTAGTTGCTAACTCCACTGCCAGACTCACATTTACACATTGACCTACTGATGGTCTGGTTTAAGCCTTGGCAGAAATGATCTGCCTTTCGTCTATCGCTCATCTTGAGAGTGTTGTACCTCTCTAGGCGAACGAATTTGACGTAGTACCGAGCCACTGTCATCTGATCCTGGCTCAGTTGTAGGAATTTCCTCTGCTTTAGTGCACGCTGGTATGGTGGAAAGTAGCGTGCCTCAAACACTTCACAAAAACATACCCAAGAGACGTCATTCTATCCTTGATACAGTGTATCCACCTTAGTTCTCCACCAGTCCAAAGCATCATCAGTTAAAATACTGGTGGCGAACAGGACCTTCTTATCTTCTCCACAGTTTATCTATTGTAGCTTCTCTTTTATGGTCCTCAACCATGTCTCAGCTTTATCAAACTCGCCCAAGTCATCATACTCTGAAGGGCGCAACTTCATGAATGCCTGAATAGTGTCCTTAGAAGACATCGGTGGCACAGGCTATATAGGTGGAGGCTGTACAAAAGGAAGTTGAACTGATGGCGTCATGGCTGGTGCAATCTGAACGGATGGTGTCAGTACGGGCTAAACTGTTGGTGCCCGTGATGGTGGGGGCTGGACGGTCGGCTCCACCGCATTTTGGTCTATTTCCTCTTGTTGCTGGTTTGCGGCCCCGCCGCTACCTCGAGGTCATCTCTAACCCCAACCTCGATCACCAATGGTGCGGCATGAGGGCATCTACATCGTCATACATCATCATATTAGAAAACATCAAATGTTTTATGGAATAAGATAACTTACTTGAATTCAGGTGGCGCGGTGACTGCTCGTGGCGCTTGCACATGGACTATGACATCATATATTAGGGCATGAGAATGCCTTAACTTTAGACTCTGATACCTAACTATAACGCCCCCAAATCGCACCCTGCCACGTGGCAGAATACGCTTCGAGAATGTTACGGATCATCCTTACGTGTACATCTTATTGACCAAAACAAATACTTTAACTGGTCAACTCAACATCGATAAAAGCGGAAGACTTAATCATCATTAGTAATGAAAGAGAGCATCATCATAATAATCGGAAGACAAATAAATGATTTTATAGGAGTCCAAAGGAAAGCTAATATATCAAGTAAATAAAAGAAAGAAAAAAAACTATCCATCATCTAAAGGACTCGATAACCATGTGCAGCCACCTATATGCTCGATCTGTCACTGTTGGTCACCATCATCATTCATACCTTGGCCTGCATTTAAGAACATGTAGGGAAGAACCTCCTTATGAGTTTTACAACTCAATATGAAAGTAAAATAAATATCATTATAAGATCATGATATTAGGCATGAATCATAAAAGTACCATCATCATATAAAAGGAGAATGAATCGTGATCATAAATAGAACGATAGGAGCATGTAAAGGAACATATGAATAAAAGGTCGTAAAGAGTCATCATAAGAAAAAGGCAAAAGCCAGGCATCATAAGAAAAAAATTCCTTATTCATATGTGTTCATCTTCTTCATCATCTTATTATCATCTTTGACTTATTTGGGATATATTTCAACTCATGGGAAGACATGTCTCAACCCGTCCATCATCATCATCATAATTGACAAAATCAGCCCATAACTGACCATAGTCAGCTCATAATTGACAAAAGTCAGTACATAACCTGGTCGTCACCAGTCCATCATAAAAGAATTCTCCATTTAATGATTTACGTCTTTTATCTTACATCTTTTAATTAATCAATTCAAATTTTGATAAGAACTTTAAATCAAGATAAAAGACGAGATCATGGAGAACAAATCAGGGGCATCATTGACATAATCATAAGCATCATTAGGATCTGGAATAAGAACATAATGCAAAGCTTAAACATCATAAAAGGGACTTAATTAATGTCGGAACCCGGGTGATGCGTATGATTTGTAACAATAAAATTTGCTAGCAAGTGCACTAGTCGCTCAAGTAATATAGTAAAAAGGAGTAAGAGTGTCGAACCCACGAGGAATATTATTAATTCAATATCTGAATTTATAAATTAATAAGAGAGGAAAAACATGGATTTTGAAAATGAGTTTTATAAAATAAAATAAAGAAAATAAGATAAAGATAAGACAGTGGTGTTGAAGTTAGGCCTTAGGATGAAAATAGAACAGGATAAATATTTGAACCATAAAAGATAAATTTAATCTTTAAAGATGGATTAGAAATTTTCCCAAGTTATTAATTTACAAGATTAACATCACAGAGTCCACAAACTGATAATTCTGCTATTTAATCCGGTAAATCAAACTATCTTAAATTTAATCAAACCCAAAGTCCCACAAACTGGTATTCGTCAGATAAAATTAAAATTAAAATGCATTAATATGAAAATCCTAGACTATTAATCACTCCACAAACTGGTTAGATTAACAGACCACATAAACTTAATTCTCCACACACTAGTTATCAAATTTATGTCAATTATTAATTTCACATAAAATCAATTAATTTAATATGAATTGTGAAATCAAATAATCCACAAACTGGTAAGTACTCAATTCAGAAATCCAAGTAATTAAATTAAAAGCACTAAGCACAATTAACTAATTGATCAGAAAAGATTAAAACAAATAATATAGGGTCCAAATAGTTTCCCTTCAATAATAATCTCCTAAAATGAAATAAATAGAAAATATGGAGTTCATCCTAGAAATTCTGGAGAGATAATAACAAAATAATAATAATTGGAAGAATTACACCCAAATAGATAAAAGTCGAAGCTTCGGATCACGGGCAGACAGTCGGGCAGCCTCTCGGACTTGATCAGGGTCGCGATCAACTTTCAGCCGTCGCACCTCTCTCCTCTTGGTCGTAGCCTGCAGAGCTCACGACTCGCCGTGGAAGAAACCTGAACTTCAAAGCACCAATTGAAACGATGGATTCTTCACGTATTTATAGGGTGCGGACGGCCTTCAATTTGATCTCGGCCGTAACATCGTACGGTTGACTTTAAAAATTATAAGATAAACTCGGCCAAAGATAAATCCTTTTATCATTACGCCCAAAGATAAATCATTTTTATCTTTACTCCCATAAAATCTCGGCCGTAATAAAGAATTAAATCTTGTTACGCCCAAAGATAAATTCGGCCAAAGATAATTTCATTGCCATTATCCCCTCCAAATCTCGGCCGTAAGGAAGGAACTTATCTTGTTACGCCCAAAAGATAAAAACATTTATCTTTACTCCTTCAAATGTTAGCCGTAATAAAGAATTAAATCTTGTTACGCCCTAGAAATCTCGGCCGTAACGACTTGGGTGTAAAAATCTCGGCCGTAAGAAATAATTTCTTTGAATTTCGGCCGAGATTCGAATTTTCCTGCAAAATAATTATCCAAGTTTAGTTAATCCATCCACAATTAAAATATTTAGAGAATTTAATAATTAAAATTAATAAATCCGGAATTACGATTAAAAGTGACTAAAAATGATGCATGCCATGATCAAATTACAGAAAATTTAATTAAAATAATTAACTAAAATATGTTGTATTTTGCATGCATCAAACTCCCCCAAGCTTAAAGTCTTGCTTGTCCTCAAGCAAAAATTCAAATCAAAGCTCAAGAAAGTTCCATCGTAGCCTCCACATTGTCAACTGACTAATTTTCTCACACAGTTCTTCTGCACACATACTACTCAGTATCTCACCATTTTCCATGCACTTAGCTTCAGAGAGGTTCTGAATGCTACACAAATTTAAACAATCTCAAATTCAACCTTGTGAAAAAATAAATTATCTATCAAATAATAGTATTAATATTGAACACAAGTACTAATTGAGCTTAAATCTTTTTCTTTTTCTTTTCATTTTTCAACTTTATTTTCAATCATTTTGAAAGTTCTAATCTTCAAGCGGGATTGCACAAGGAAGTCCATGTAGCGGGTTTTGGACTGATGACTCCCAGACCAGATGGCCTTAGGGCACCAGGTGATAAAGCACCCCTCGAGTTTACTTGCCCGAACAACTAAGGTTCTGAATGAAGAGTTCGAACTTAGCCATGATTCAGTACTCATGTGCTTCTCCATATTTCACAAGATGGTCCATGTAGCAGATTTTCGATCGACGGATCCCAGAGCAGTTGCCCTTAGGTCGTCAGGCATGAACCCCTACGGATCTAATTACCCGAACACACATTGGTTCCGGATAACACTTTTGTACCTACACATAACTTTATTCAACTTTTTTTAACATAATTATTTGTTGGGGTTTAACTAACCCTTCTTTTTTATAAGCTCAAAAAGTACTTGATATGGTCAATAAGAAGGCTACTACTATCAAGACTTAAAAGAAATAAAAAGGCATGAATATGATTTTGTCGTCTAGTCATTCATAAGTCTACTTAGCATGAGCACATAGTCCATAAGTTTAATACTGAAGTAGCAAGTGATAAGAAAGAAAAGTATTTAAATTTCATCAATTAACAACATGTCTTTGAACTTTTACTAAAAGATAATTAAAATAATAAGACAAGAGTTAGTAAGATGGTAGCAAAAATAAATGCATGCAATGGTATTTTTAGAAAATTTTCAAATTTTTCAAAAAAAAAAATTTTGGATTTTTTTTATAAATAGATGCAAACATATTATAAATAGATGCAAACATAAGCAAATAAACAGAAAGAAACATGCAATGCATGAAATGCAAACTCCCCCAAGCTTGAACTAGACACTGTCCTCAGTGTTAAGCCAGCAAGGGAAAGTGAAAAGATAATATAGAAAAGCTAAAGAAATAAAAATAAAGAAAAGGGAAAAGATACAACCGGATTTATTGTCGATGGAGAGATGCTCGGCCTCAATATATATATCGATGAAGGTGTCGGCCGCAAAAGCTGAAGAGACTCGGTCGATAATTCTTGTGGTGTCAGTGTTATGAACTTCATGGCCGCAAATGGTGTCGGTGAGAGGAGATCTCAGCCGATAATTGATGGATCTTGGCCGTAAAAGCTTGGCCGCAAAATTTTATTGATAAAGATCTCAGCCGTGCAATCTCGGTCGTAAGAAACTGGCCGTAATGGTGAGAGGGGCGGCGTAACTTCGGCCGTAAAGAGTTGGCTCGATGTGGAAGCTCGGTCGTAATGCACTGGGCGTACATAAGTCGATGAAGAACCTCGGCCGTAAGAAGTAAAGCTCGGTCGAAGATTGGAGTTTGATCTGCAAGGATGTGGAAGGGGTCAAAATTTATGGATGAAACTTCGGGCGTAAACTTACCTTTCCAACGTGAAGGGTCATGTCGTAAGAGCTTGGCCGATTGTCCGAGGTCTCTCCTTCCGCAGATGACTCAACAAAATAAAATTATTACCACAAAATCTAAATAAATAATAAAAATTATTACCACAAAATAAAATAACATCGTACGGTTGACTTTAAAAATTATAAGATAAACTCGGCCAAAGATAAATCCTTTTATCATTACGCCCAAAGATAAATCATTTTTATCTTTACTCCCATAAAATCTCGGCCGTAATAAAGAATTAAATCTTGTTACGCCCAAAGATAAATTCGGCCAAAGATAATTTCATTGCCATTACCCCCTCCAAATATCGGCCGTAAGGAAGAAACTTATCTTGTTACGCCCAAAAGATAAAAACATTTATCTTTACTCCTTCAAATGTTAGCCGTAATAAAGAATTAAATCTTGTTACGCCCTAGAAATCTCGGCCGTAACGACTTGGGTGTAAAAATCTCGGCCGTAAGAAATAATTTCTTTGAATTTCGGCCGAGATTCGAATTTTCCTGCAAAATAATTATCCAAGTTTAGTTAATCCATCCACAATTAAAATATTTAGAGAATTTAATAATTAAAATTGATAAATTCGGAATTACGATTAAAAGTGACTAAAAATGATGCATGCCATGATCAAATTACAGAAAATTTAATTAAAATAATTAACTAAAATATGTTGTATTTTGCATGCATCACCGGGTCGGGTTCATATGTGGTCATCCTCGATAAAATCAGATAAATACCCGGGTCGAGCTCGGTTTACACCCAGGTCGGGTCGGGTCATCTTCCTGTCGGGACTGCCGTCTTGCCCGACTGTTCGTCGTGCGTGGGACTCTATCCGAGTCGTCTTCAACTCGGGTCGGGTTCGTCCGATTGCAGAGCTTCAAGAGCGCAACAATGGCGGATTCGGATCGAGTTCCTACGAACTCGGTCCGGAGGAGGACCTGCCCGGGCTGAGTTCCGGTGAATCCGGGCCGATTCTTCATACGCAGAAACTGCGCAGACCCGCAATTCGCGTTCCGTTCGACTTTTTCGACGGTCAGCATCAATAATCATCACAGAACATTATTTTACACTAGGCATATACTAGGGCATGCTTCAAGTCTAAAATAATTCTATCACGAATCTATCCTAGTTCCATACCTTTTAGTTTTTGTTCAAAAAACTGTTACTGTCATCCTCTTCTTCCTCTTCCTGCTCCTCTCTGTCCAAATGCACGTCCGGCGTCGTCCGCATCCTTCGATGTGTCCCCTGTATGGCGACGGCCGTCAGGGCAGGAAACGAAAAGGGCGCATGCACGAGGAGAACTAGGGCTTTAGTTTGATTTGACCTCATATTTATAGGGGAAGGATTCGAGTTTAAATCAGAATAAACTCCTCCCTGATCAAATCAAATTTAACTCCGATTTTATCTTTTCTTTTATTCCCTTTTTATCTTTTCCTTTTATTTTATTTTCTTCTTTTTCCTCATTAAGTCTCTGGCGTTACACATAAGGACCTTAAGAAAATGTGGAGTTTGATTTTTATGGATGCAAGAAAAGATAGCTTTCCCTCATGTGAATTCTCAACACTTAAAATGTTCTTGCGAGTTCTATTCTTTCCAGAGGCGGCTCCATGAAGAGCAAGAGAGATGAATGAATAAATGAATACTGCTGATATATTGTATATATTCCTTTTTTTTCTTTGTCCCTCTTTGCCTGGTCTCTAACATACAGCTACCATGTGTCCATGTGACCCATCCAACTCGATGCAAAGATGAAGACAGATTACTGAACTGGCATGCACTAGTGATTCTAAATTGGAATCAGCATTGCATGCATCGATGCGTCTCCTGGAGAAGAAAGCGACCTGTGACCAACCTCATTAGATATAACACAAAATTTCCATCGAATAAAACCTCGTCATTTTATATCTGAATGCATCTTTGATTACGGCGTTCTTTCTTGGACAGAAGAAACATAAACAGAGTGGGTGAATTTCACTGCTGTTTTTTTGTTACGAAAAGGATTTTTTTGAGGGGCAAAAAGATGACAGCTTTCCTGTCCTTATGTTTGTCTTGTAATTAAAATCACGATTCTGCTGCAATCGAAAAGCAAATTAAAATTTCTTTTTTTTAGATCGTATTCGTTATTAGGCATCTTTGATTATAAATCCGAAAAATGTGTGCACGAGAAATTTTCTGATGTGTACGAGTCGTGTCAGTCAGTAACTTTGGGCGCCTCTGCTCAGACAATCTCAGCAGTCATGGGCCTCATCAGAAGAGCGTTTAATATCCTTCTTATTTATAGTAAAAACACGACCTTTTTAGGTCCTTCTTCTACTACTGCCCTCCTTGTGGCCCTTCCCAGCAGAGGACCGTGGGAGGGAGTAGGGAGGTAGCGCAGGAGAGGAAGGAATGGAGAAGGCCCTGACAAAAGTTGGGAGCTTGAAAGTGGAGAAGGCGCTGAACAAAGTTGGGAGCTTTTGGATATCCAAGAAAGCCAAAGAAGAGATCTCCTCCATTGGTGACGACCTCTCTGTGAGTTTGAGTTCTCGTTTACTGCCTTATTACCTTATTTTAACCAAAGCGTGCTAATGATTCCTGATAGATAGTTACTTATTCTTGTGTTCGGGCAATTTTAGAAGGATTTTGGTCCGTAAACTGTTAGGTTATTTGAATTTAGAACAGGAAACCAGTGAGAATTAGAAAATGCGCAGTGTTTTAGCTTCATTTATGAGCGGTGAGGAAGTTTTGTCTTGTAGGGTGTTCTATGTATTTTATGAAAAAAAATGCAAGTGTCTGAAGAAGAATTTTGCGAGATTGTCATAATTGGGAACAGAAAGCCTGTGAAATTCAGGACAAATGCAAGGCTCTTTGTCAGTTCTTGCTGTAGGCTGTAATTTGTGGGTTTTCCAGTTTTAATGATGATTCGAAGGTATCTTCTAGGTTTTTCCTAGTATTCGCTGATGCCTTTTTTCCCCCATTTTTGTTACTTTCTGGGAGGCATACCAAGGAAAGTAATGATGCAAATGGCTAGAATTATCTCATTTACTTTTCTCTGTTTGCTCTCACCTTTTTTTTCATTCAATTTATTCTGGTAACATGTGTATATGATGTCTACAGCGCTTTACAAACTCTGTGGAAGAGAAGGCAAAATGGGTTTTTGAAAAGCTGAAAGGTACTAGTTGTTTTCTTTTTCTTTTTGTTTCCAATGTCAACCCCTGTGTTCTGAAAAACAAATCCTGAATAATTCAGTTTAAGTAATCAAGTTATTATTATGTCTTTATTAAATTTTCTTATCTTCATATATGCTTGTTCATTGTGCATGTTCTAATGAATCAAGAAGTAATCTATTTAATGCTGGCATTTCCTTAAATTCATTGTTTTGCCTTGTATGACTTAGAATGCCAATCAGTCCATGGTTGTATCTAATTAACTCCTTCAACTGCTCAATATCTTTTCGTAGAATTTGAAATAATCTGCTTAATGTTTTCATGTAAATGTAAAAGCTGATTGATGTCTAACTTTATTCTTTCGATAGTTGTAGTTTGTGATTGTATCGAGCCAGTACATGGTTCTTTTTCCGGTCTTCTTGTAATTGACTTGTGTGAAAATCTTGTCATATTTGGTGATTTTTTTTCAAGAGAAAATTTGTATCCTAGAATGAATTCTAGCTAAGCTCTAACATCTTCGCAGAATACTAAACCACACTTGATTACAGTGCTCCTAATTCTCTATATGTTTGAGGAACGTTCTTGAAATAATATTTTTGAAACAAGGAATTGGAGTGGCAGTTATCTTTCTTGTTGTTAATAGTATAGAATGATTGTTGTTTTCATGTACTAACCTACAATGCATGATATAATTTTTCACAAATTTATTATAAATCAAAAGAGGTGCTTGTATGCACACTGCCCAGAAAACTTGCCTTTAATGATGCCATGTGCATTTCTTAAATTTAGTTTTCAAAATGAGATGTCATTTTCTGATTTCTGATGCTAAATTACATCTTTGATATTTCTGCCTGTTATGTTCCTCAAAAAGAAAAAAAAAAATCTGCCTGTTATGCTTTCATTTCCTAAAGTTTCATCATTAACACGGTAATAGAAATCTCGTCAAGAAAACAAACATGTTAATAGGAAGATACAATTAACACTTTACAGATTGTTCTTCATCTGCAAGTCGCATGTTTACATCTTGGAAAAGCATCCCATACCATTAACATAATCATTATGGCTACCTCATGTAGTTCTCCCATATTAAATTTTATGTTCTTGGATAATGATAGTTCATTTATTGCTATCATAAGGATCACTGATAATTAGGCATGTAGCATCCCATGAATGTGAACAAGAGATCCGTAATGCATTTTTTTCCTCTTAAATTAGTGTTCAAACCAATGTGCATCATCCTGTTATATCAATAAATACTTGGTCAACCAGTGCATACATCCATTCATTGGATTCTCATCAACATTTAAAAATGACGACCAATCTCTGGGATCCAATAGTGAATTCAATATATCAAATTTCCTTCCGTAATGACTCCTCAATGTTTAGAAGGTTTGGTATTTTTAGTTCATTCAAATCTGCCTTGACGAGGCATTTAAGTAGAGTTTTTCAATCTTTTTCTTTAAGTTGGGAGACTTACAATGATAGCTCCACATGACGTGATAAGTCTTGTAAGGATATGGTTCCAAAACTTTTATACATGATCACTTTGTAGATAGCTACAATTACGTAATGTATTAATTGGTCTTTTATGTTAAAATAATTTATTTTAAGACGTATAGGTGCAACAACAAAGATAATCTCTTGAAGTGGTCAACTGGAAAACAAGTAATGAGCAAGTACAACCCAGACACACTTCAATATCTAATCGAAAATGTCTATGTCCCAAAATAATTTACTTTAGTCCGCCAAAGGGTGAAAATGTTAGCTAACTCATAATTTTTCCGGCAAGCCATCAAAATCATTGCCAGAGCTCCTGCGAGAACATGGTCTACCACAAGGCCTCTTCCCTAGGAACATTATATGCTATGAGTTCGACGAGTCGAACTCCAGATTGGTTGTTCACCTGCCTTCTCCTTGCGAGGTCAGCTTCAAAGATTCTTCTGTTTTGAGGTATGCCAATCGCATCAAGGCAACCTTGTCAAGAGGAAAGCTATCTGGCATAGAAGGGATGAAAACAAAACTTGTGGTTTGGGTCAAGGTCACACAGGTGAGTGTGGAGAGCTACAAGTCTGACAAGGTTTGCTTCATGGCCGGAGTGAAGAAACTAAGACCCAAGGATGCCTATGAGATGCCACGGGATTCGATCATAATCGACGAGTTCTGATTGTCATGGCAAGATATGATTTTAGATTCTACTCCTGGTATGGAAATACTTGATTGTTCATCATCTTCCAAATCCAAACCAGATCATATATAATGCATTATAGCTGAATTCAGCTTAGATGACCTTATTATCAGTGCCACGATATCAGAAATTGAAGGTGCCATATTCTTTTAATGCACACAGCAAATATTCGTCAATGCTTGTTTACTGTTTGTCATTGTTCTCATCTGCCTTCTCCGTGATTATGAGAAATTTTTAACTGTATTAACAGAGACTACTAGTGCCAACCACAAGCTCTTCGCAGCTGATAGTAGGAAGAGATGAGAGCTCAAGGAAAAAACAATCCAAATCTCTTCTTTATATTAATCGTTTGTTTTCTTTGATATATTAGTTTTATGAGTTTTAAGAAAGTAACCATCACTTAAAAAAACTCTTTAAACCTCTCCGGTTTCGGACAGGGAGAGAAGTAGATGATGCATCTTTGCCATAAAAAGATGCACTACGCAACGTGATTTATACTTGATGTTAATGCATTGTAAGTGTTGAATTGTGAGCAAGTTTCAAAAATATGCTTTGTGGCTAACTTCCAGCAAAAAATTTATAATGGCAGTTAAATTGCTGTTTGTAAAAGGAGTGTTTCCTATAGCAATTTGCAAAAATTATCTTAAGTGTTTTTATACTAGGGTTTGCGTTGTTAAATTTGATGTATTAACTAATTTTTTAAAAAACTTAAGTCGTTAGGCATTTATTTTACAATTTTATTCTAACCCGGACCAGAAAGGAAAAAATTTTTTATAAGAGCTATTGATGTGTTGATCAATTTTTCTAAAAACTCATTTAAGTCTCATTTTGTTTTCTAAATTTTATTTAAAATTTATATTCTTTAACAAGCAAGCGTGTGGGAATTAGAAATTTCAAATTTAAGTCTCAGCAAATTCATCGTAAAAAAAGATATGTTCCCTCAACCAAAGTAATCAAGTAACATTTAAGGAAAAAAATATATTTTGAACATTTTTTTTCTTTTCTTTATTTAAAATTTATATTCTTTAACAAGCAAGCGTGTGGGAATTAGAAATTTCAAATTTAAGTCTCAGCAAATTCATCATAAAAAAAAGATATGTTCCCTCAACCAAAGTAATCAAGTAACATTTAAGGAAAAAAATATATTTTGAACATTTTTTTTTCTTTTCTTTTTTTGTTAATTCAAGATTGCATTAAAAATGTTAATAAAATGTAATTATCCAGATGCATGACAAATAACAAAAGAAAACATTTGAATTTTTGCAAAATCAAATAACTTATATAAATTTAAAGTTTACGAAATATCTCCTGAAACGGAAGCCATAAATGAGTTGTTTGCTTTCTTTTACCAATACACTTGTGCCTTGTTGTTGGGCAACCTACAACCCAAAGATATATCTTACAGTAACAACTCGAATTTTTTCACAAGAAATTCAAAGGAAAATAAATATTTATTTTATTTTAAATAATTAATTAAAATATATAATTAAAATTTGAAAGAAAATAATAGTATAATTAAAAAGAGAACAAAAATATATTTTGAAGATGAATTAAAGTAAACTTTTGATTAGAAGAATTGGGAGTCTTTCGCTGCAGGCCGCTCCCACACCCTCAAAGATGATTTTGAATTCACTTTTGTATGTAATTTCTTAATAGATTAACTCATGAAAAAAAAAACTTACTATAGCCTTATAATTTATTATAATCCATAGATAAAGTTCTCTAGAATTTAAGATCACGACTAAAGATAGGATGATCGACACCTACGGAGATAAAACTTAGGATGAGGTGCAAAAACCCACCTTGGGTGTATAGATTTTTCTCTACCCAACATCCAATGATCCAAAATTCAAACCAAATTACAAATCGATCAAACCTAGGTTTGAGTAGGAGTAGAAATATAAATGAGTTGTTTGACACCTCATCGAAACAACTTAGTCTGTGCTATCAAATAATCTAGCTTGGGTCTACATGTAGGAAGACATGAGAGCTCAAGGAAAAAACAATCCAAATCTCTTATTTGTATTAATCGTTTGTTTTCTTTGATATATTAATTTTATGAGTTTTAAGAAAGTAACCGTCACTTAAAAAAACTCTTTAAACCTCTCCAGTTTCGGACAATTAGAGAAGTAGATTATGCATCTTTGCCATGAAAGATGCACTACGCAACGTGATTTATACTTGATGTTAATGCATTGTAACTGTTGAATTGTGAACAAGTTTCAAAAATATGCTTTGTGGCTAACTTCCAGCAAAAAAATATATAATGGTGGTTAAGTTGCAAGGAGTGTTTCCTGTAGCAACTTGCAGTAATTATCTTCTACTAAATGTTTTTATACTCGGGTTCGCGTTGTCAAATTTGATGTGCTATGCTAATCAATTTTTCTAAAAATTGAAGTCATTAGGAAGAGCAAAATTATTTATTTTATATTTTTTAACACTTTTTCTCGAGTGTGGGCCCACAACTTTAGTCTAAACAAAGGAAAATGTTTTTCTATAAGAGCTCAATGAGGTTTTGAACTTTTAACTTCTAACTTTGATACCATATCAAATTTGATGTGTTAATTAATTTTTCTAAAAACTTAAATCCAACATCATTTTTTTATACTTTTTAACAAGCAAGTGGAAATTAGTAATTTCAAATTTGAATCCCAGCAAATTCATCATAAAGAAAGATTCCCTCAACCAAATTAGTCAAATAACATCTAAAGGATATATATATATATATTGAATTTTTTTTCTTTTTTTTGTAAATTGAAGATTGCATGAAAAAGGTTAATAAAATGTAATTTATCTTGATTCATGACAAATAACAAAAGAAAACATTTGAATTTTTGCAAAATCAAATAACATATATAAATTTAAAGTTTGTGAAATATCTCCTGAAATGGAAGTCATAAATGAGTTGTTTGCTTTCTTTTACCAATACACTTGTGCCTCATTGTTGGACAACCTACAACTGAAAAATATATCTTACACTAACAACTCAAATTTTTCAAGAAATTCAAAGGAAAATAAATATTTGTTTATTTTAAATACTTAATTAAGATATATAATTAAAATTTGAAAGAAAATAACAGCATAATTAAAAAGAGAACAAAAAATAGATTTTGAAGATGAATTAAAGTAAACTTTTGATTAGAAGAATTGGGAGTCTTTCGCTGCAAGTTCTTTTACATCTAGTAGGGTTATGTTTGTTGCAAGGGGCGTATGGACTTTATGGTCTCTAAGTTGTCTAAATTCTAACTAAGTTAATAGTCCAACATATTCCCTTCCTTCCAACACCCCACCCCGCTCCCACACCCTCAAAGATGATTTTGAATTCACTTTCGTATCTGATTTCTTAATAGATTAACTCATGAAAAAAATGCTTACTGTAGCCTTATGATGTCTTATGATCCATAGATAAAGTTCTCTAGTTTTTTGTGTCGATCACACATTGTTCTAGAACTTAAGATCACAACTAAAGATAGGACGATCGACACCTACGGGGATAAAACTTAGAATGAGGTGCAAAAACCCACCTTGGGTATATAGATTTTTCTCTACCCAACATCCAATGATCCAAAATCCAAACCAAATTACAAATCGATCAAACATAGGTTTGAATAGGAGTAGAGATATAAATGAGTTGTTCGACACCTCATTGAAACAACTAGTCTGTGCTATCAAATAATCTAGCTTGGGTCTACATGTAAAAAGAAGAATAGGATTGTCCAGAAAAAAAAAAAACCCAACTCGAGTTTTAGACATGAATCGAAAGAACTCAAGTTGAGCTCCTCTGAAACCTAAGTAGGGGTTTGATCCACTAGTTATTTGTTGATTAGTTGATGTTTTTTGCTCACATGTTTGATGATATGATTGTTAAAAACTGACCAATATAGTCGTAAACCATGGGCCATCATGTGTGCCAATTGTATCACTTGTGATTTGTCATTTGTTCACTTTTTTAATCAAAGAAAATCTCTTGGTTAAAGAAAATTCACATGTGGAGTTGATGGCTTAATCCCCAACTGACTCTCTGCTTGAAAATACCATGACATCTGTAATAAAATAGTTGAAAAGCTAGTACAACTCACATAGTATTTATGGTTACAATTGTGTTTGAAGTACATAGAACAATGCACAAAAAAGAAAGAAAGAACATTTGCACATAACATTATTTTATAAATACATTTGTATCTTCCATTTGTCATTTGACCACTTAATTATCATCATGTGCCTATTAGATTATTTGTGTTAATTGACCACTTGATTTTTTTCCATTTGATCCTTTGATACTTGTTACAACTATAATTAATACATGATATATTTGATAAGCATAGTTAATATATATCATGAAATATTTCTAATTGTATTATCTAATACATTGGGCATAATAGATTTTAAGACTTACTTTCCTCTATATTTGAATCATGCAGATAATTGATTATATTGGGTCTAAATGGAGATACGTGCACTTAAGGTGGTCAAGATCTCAATCTAAGGCTCTGTTTGGTAACACTAGTAGTCTTTAATGGTTCAAAGGTTATTTTTTTGTTTGATAAACGATAAAATAAGTAGAGATTAACATTTTGTATGAAAATATTGAAAAACTACTTCTTAGAGATTAAAAGTTAGCGGCATATAATATTTTTCCAATTTTACCCTTATTCAAATGCAGTATTTCTTTCTCAACTTATCTTATTATTTTTTTCATATTTATTTTATTGTCATTTAACTATATTTCTTTTTATATTCATTCTTAATTAATTAAAACTATTTATTTGTTAACAATGAATAAAAATTAATTTAATATTTATTATTTGCATATCATATATTTTAATAAAATAATAAGTTTGTGAGATTTTATTTTATTTAATTGAGACATAAATAATTTATTTATTACATCATAATAAAATTTAAATAATGTTTGAATTGAATAATTTATCATATGTCAAATTATATCATTTTATATATTCATTAGATAATTCTATCGCTAAATTTACCAAACATTCATTTCTTAATATTTTAAATGAACCTCTAACTGTCAATTATCATTCACTATCAAACTGTTACTAATGCCAAATAGAGTCTAAATCTTATAATCTTATGAAATTACTATTTTGATCTCAATTTTTCTTTAGGATATTATGCGTAAGATTTTAATATGATTTTAATTTTTTATCGCATGATTTTACAGTCTCATTTAAATTCTAAAAAATATATTCATGATAATAATAACTAAGTTATGTAAAATTTAATATGTTTTAATCATTCTTATTATGTTTTGATGTAATATAGTTTATTTAAAAATTGATAAGAGCATGATTTAGCGAGGTGTATTTTAAAACTTGAGTATGATAAACTTATCAAAATACATTTTTCTATCTTTTTTTTTTAAAAAAATATTAATGAGTAGGATCTTATAATCTCAATTCGATCTTATAATTTTCAACATTATGCCCCCCCCCCCCCCCTACGATTGTGAGATCTCGATCTTAATAACCTTGTACATGGTGTAATATTCATGGTGATTATGATTTGTGCATGAGAAAGAGTCTTAGAGTGTTTTTTATTTCCTTAATTATCCAACTATATGAGATATTTGAATAGTGTCATTAGTTTATTTGTTAAACTTGGGACTTGGGAGACTCATTTAAGCAGATATTACTTGGCTTCCTCAATTGAATATGATAATCTATTTTTCTTGCTTAAAGTTGATTATTTGAAAGTTGACCAATCAAATATGGAGTCAAAAAAGAGGTATTTACATTGGTAGAGCCACTCAGATGAGCCTAATTGTAAAGTGGCACAAGGAATAACATTTGGGGTCATTAACTTTACTCCTTTACCCAATCAAAATTCTAAAGTATTAAACCCAACGACAAACGAACATAAATATTTCATTAGTTTGAATACACCATCAAGGTACTAAAGTGACATGGTAATTGGAATTTGAAATGTAACAAAGGTTTTTCGAAGTTATTTTACAGGTCCTTACATTGAGTATAATTCAAGAATGGATTTTTATTTTAAATGAGTAATAATGTAACAATTCATGTTAGATTGCACAAGGAGATCAACTAATAGTAAGAAAAGATAGATCCGATCTAATTGGATGATCTATAAATTCTTAAATGCCTAAGGAATCATCTTATAAATTAGATTAAATCAAGATGATCTTAATCAAATCTAGGCTCAATCAAGACCGTCCAACAAAGTACAATCGATTCAAACTAACATATCTAAACCTCTATATAGGCCAATACACTCTCTACCCCTCCCCATCATTATTTTTGTACGCTCGAGCGCTTCTCCTCGCCCTCTTATTCACTCATGAATTTTCTCTTCTCCCTCTTGAGTTCTCTCTCCCTCTGCCATATGAATTGATGTTGACCACAATCAGATGAAGGCCAAGGACACACAGTAGGATCAAGAAAGATCCTATTCAACCTAGAGTAAAGGAATGAACCCATTTAATATGAATTGTATGATAGATTACATATGTTCTTCCTTTGCTAAATTCATGCTTAAAATAGTTCTCAAATTTCTATAGTTAGTTTCTCATATTTCTAGAATTGTTATCAAATTAAAATCATATTAACCCGAAAGTAATCACATCATGTTAAATCTATCGTCATGACACGTGAAACACATATCAAGCCCATAAAAATCTTTATAATGACCAGTGAAATTCTTATACTAATTTGTGGAGTCCTTTTCACAACTTTAGAACCATGACCTAACATTGCTATAATGAAAAGTACTTCATGGTCAATGGAATTATTGCCATGACTCGTGAAAACATTGGTACAATCGCATGAAATATTTTTCCATGTCATTTTATATATTCATCAGCTATTTTTATGATTAAATTTATCAAACACTTATTTATTAATATTTTAAATGAACCACTAACTGTCAATTATCATCCACCATCAAACTGCTACTAATGCCAAATAGAGTTTAAATCTTATGAAATTACTATTTTGATCTCAACTTTTCTTTAGGATATTATGCGTAAGATTTTAATATGATTTTAATTTTTTATTGCATAATTTTACAATCTCATTTAAATTCTAAAATATATATTCATGATAATAACAACTAAGTTATATAAAATTTAATATGTTTTAATCATTCTTATTATATTTTGATGTAATATAGTTGATTTAAAAATTGATAAGAGCATGATTTAGTGAGGTGTATTTTAAAACTTGAGTATGATAAACTTATCAAAATACATTTTTCTATCTTTTTTAAAAAAAAATTATTAATGAGTAGGATCTTATAATCTCAATTCAATCTTATAATTTTCAACATTATGCCCCCCCCCCCCCCAACCACCACCCACGATTGTGAGATCTCGATCTTAATAACCATGTACATGGTGGTAATATTCATGGTGATTATGATTTGTGCATGAGAAAGTCTTAGAGTGTTTTATTTCCTTAAGTATCCAATTATATGAGATATTTGAATAGTGTCATTAGTTTATTTGTTAAACTTGGGAGACTCATTTAAGCATATATTACTTGGCTTCCTCAATGGAATATGATAAACTATTTTTCTTGCTTAAAGTTGATTATTTGAAAGTTGACCAATCAAATATGGTAAGTCAAAAAAGAGGTATTTACATTGGTAGAGTCACTCAGATGAGCCTAATTGTAAAGTGGCACAAGGAATAACATTTGGGGACATTAAGTTTACTCCTTTACCCAATCAAAATTCTAAAGTATTAAACCCAATGACAAAAGAACATAAATATTTCATTAGTTTGAATACACCATCAAGGTACTAAAGTAACATGAGAATTGGAATTTGAAATGTAGCAAAGGTTTTTCGAAGTTATTTTGCAGGTCCTTACATTGAGTATAATTCAAGAATGGATTTTTATTTTAAATGAGTAATAATGTAACAATTCAGGTTAGATTGCACAAGGAGATCAACTAATAGTAAGAAAAGATAGATCTGATCTAATTGGATGATCTATAAATTCTTAAATGCCTAAGGAATCATCTTAGAAATTAGATTAAATCAAGATCATCTTACCCACATCTAGGCTCAATCAAGACCGTCCAACAAAGTACAATCGATTCAAACTAACATATCAAAACCTATATATAGGTCAATACACTCTCTACCCTCCCCATCATTATTTTTGTACACTCGAGTGCTTATCCTCACCCTCTTATTCACTCATCAATTTTCTCTTCTTCCTCTTGAGTTCTCTCTCCCTCTGCCATATGAATTGATGAAAGATCCTATTCAACCTAGAGTATGGAATGAACCCATGGAATATGAATTGTATGATAGATTACATATGTTCTTCCTTTGCTAAATTCATGCTTAAAATAGTTCTCAAATTTTTATAGTTAGTTTCTCATATTTCTAGAAAGTTATCAAATTAAAATCATATTAACCCAGAAGTAATCACATCATGTTAAATCTATCGTCATGACATGTGAAACACATATCAAGCCCATAAAAATCTTTATAATGACCAATGAAATTCTTATACTAATTTGTGAAGTCCTTTTCACAACTTTAGAACCACCACCTAACATCGCTATAATGAAAAGCACTTCGCGGTCAATGGAGTTCTTGCCATGACTCGTGAAATCATTGGTACAATCCCATGAAACCTTTGTTTCATAATTGGTGACATCATTGTTGGACACCATTCTAGTAAAAAACCACTTCACAACATGTGAACTATATTCATGACTACCCATGAATAATGATCATGGCTCTTGACAACTTTTTAACGAGCGTGAGAGATTGCTTGAGATTTGTCAGCCCTATTACGACTTATTGTCCTAATTATTTCTTTATCGAAGATCAATTGAACACACGATATATAGTTAAATAGATTAATTAGATAAAACCCAAAATTTAAGTATTACTAAGTGCGAGCATTGTATCATATTATATTGCATTGAAAGGACAAGTAGTGTAGCTGGAGAGATAGCAAAATTATAGGTCTTCCAACCACTCTTGTTGATGTATAAACTCCCTCTCCTTTATACAATGGAGAAGGTTTCATTTAAAGGGAGCATATGTAATATTTCCGATCGACGTGTGATATTGTCCGCTCTCGGTTTTGGCCCACACGATTTTGTTAAAATGCATCACCCGATATCAAAGTAGCGTAATGACTAACCCGTTGGGGCATATATACTCGGTGTGATATTATCTGCTTTGCCCTTAGGCTCATGTTTTTTTAATGTGTCACAACTGCTAAAGGCCATGTTCCTATATATAGCTAACATCTTTTTCGTGACAAATGCATGTGAAATTAATTCAAGGCATGGCTCTTGAATTCTTCCCTTTTTAAAAGATTCAACGTTCTTATTGAGTGATCACACTCCCTCATGCACAAAGGTGTACCACATGTAATATTTTCAATCAACGCGTGATATTGTCGCTCTATGTCTTGACCCGCATGATTTTATCAAAATGCATCATGTTTGGTCAAGGTCATCTTCCCATATATACTCACATCTCTCCTGTGACTTATGCAGATGAGACTAATTCAATGTATGCCTTGTGCATATACTACATATTGTTCACTTTGGCCAATGGCCCACAAAGTTTTATCAAATGCATTACGCTTGGTCAAGGTCATTTTCTCATATATATATATATATATATATATATATATATATATATATATATATCTTTCGTAACTTATGCATGTGAAACTAATCATGCATCAATCCCCCTTAGGGAACTCAACGTCCTCATTGAGTGATCATATTCCACCGTGCACAGAGCTCAAATTGTTTGACTCCGATACCACATGTTATTCCTGACTAGTGCGTGATATTATCCGTTTTGGATGGTGGTCTGCACAATTTTATTAAAATAGGACACCTAGCATCAGAGTAGCATAACTTCTCACTGCCCCTTGGATCTCTATACTCGGTGATATTGTCTACTTTGTCCTTGGGCTCACAATTTTTTAATACGTCAAATTCATATTCCCATATATACTCAGCATCTCTCTTATGACTTATACATGTGTGACTAATCCAAGGTATGCCTCTTACACATTACTTGCCTTATTTTGATCCACCATTGACAATTGAATATAAAATTACCTTCTTATATCGTAATTAAAGATATTGTATTAGGACAACAAATAAAAGAAAAATGAATGGAGTTTAAAGTTACTCTAGATCGATCAAAGTATAGTATCTAAAATGGATTTAATGGGTGTCCCCCCAACTTAGATGGGGAACTTTCCACCCATTAAATCTGGTCCGTCCGCATGGCATCGGACGGGCGCTCATCAGAGGCCGGCTCAGATGAGTTTTCTGCGGTTCGGGTACACGATGAAAAACTAGTGCCGGTCAGAGAATTAGCCGGGTATAAAAGTGACACGGGTAAAATTTTTTCACCCTTTCGCCGGCCTTTCTCTCTCTCACCCGCTGATGCGCTCTCCGCCTTCCTCGGCCATCCACGCGAGGTCATCTCTCGTGCTCTCCCCCTTTCGCCTTGCTTCTCCCCCTTTCTCGGCGCCCGTCTATCCATTCTCCGGCGCCGTCCAACCAGATCGTCGCGCTCTCTCTCACCTCTTCTCTCATCTCATCTCACTCTCTCTCGTTTCGCCCCTCCGAGCTTCTCCCCGCGCCGTCCAGATCTACCGCCGGAGATGTCATCCGTCCGGATCCGTCGGCCGTCGTAGAGATGATCCATGCGACGGTAAGATTTTTTCACTTCTTTTACCCTCTCGTGCTCTCTCACCTCTTTTACTCTCCGGATCTCAGCGCCTCCGGCCAGATCCGCCCGTTTCCGGCCAGATCCATCCGGATTCGGCCAGATCCGCCCGGTTCTGGCCAGATCTGCCCGGATCCAGCTAGATCCGCCCGGATTCGCCCTCCGCCAACGATCGCTGCGGCCTCGCTTGAACAGATCCGGCCGCCTTGCTGCGCTCGCATGCCCTCGCCTGCACGCCGCCGGCCCCCCTGCTGCGCTCGCACGCTGCCGGCCGGCCGCTAGCCCGCCCTGCCGCTCTCGCTGAGGACCGCGCCGCCGCCCGCCCTACCGATCCCGCCGAGGACCGCGCCGCCGCCCTGCCGATCCCCCCGAGGACCTCGCCGCCGCCCGCCCGCCTTGCCGCTCCCGCCGCCCTGCCGCTCTCGCCCCGCCCCGCCGTCCCGTCATTTTTTTATGTTAATCTCCGTTAATCCTGTAACAGTGATTAATAACACTTTTGTAAATTCTTCATTTTTTGTGTTAAGCACGTTAATTCTTCATTTTTTTGTGTTAATTCATGTTGTAAACTAGTTAAGCATTCGTTAATGCATGTTTGGATTTGTTATGTAAAATTCTTGTTCAAGTCGGATTTGTACAATGCATTCCGATTAATTACACTTGGTAATTCAAAATGTTCTTATCGTTTAATTCTGATTAATGGATGTGTTAATCTTATCGTTTACGCCGCACGCCACCAAGCATCCCCGCCGATCAAATGCCGCACGTCCTTCGTTCATCTGTAATTTTTTTGGTTCATTCATATGATTTAAAGTTACGAAGTCGACTTTGATTTCATGCAAATGTGCATAAGAATTTTCAGCGGAGGCAAATCAAATTGTAAGAATTAGCTCATTGAGGCTTAGAATTGTGTATTATGGACCATAAAATGATCCGAAAAGAACATGATTCAAATGAACAGACAAAATGGAGAGGATTTAGCTATTCGAGGTTTTGAGGCATTGTACAAATCCGACTTGAACAAGAATTTTACATAACAAATCCAAACATGCATTAACGAATGTTTAACTAGTTTACAACATGAATTAACACAAAAATGAAGAATTAATGTGCTTAACACAAAAAATGAAGAATTTACAAATGTTATTAATCACTATTACAGGATTAACGGAGATTAACATAAAAAATGACGGGACGACGGGGCGGGGCGGCACTCGGCGGGAGCGGCAGGGCGGGCGGGCAGGCGGCGGTGCGATCCTCAACGGGATCAGCAGGGTGGCGGCGCGGTCCTCGGCGGGATCACCAGGGCGGGCGGCGGTGCGGTCCTCACCGGGAGCGGTAGGGCGGGCTGGCGGCCGACCGGTGGCGTGCGAGCACAGCAGGGGACCAGCGGTGTGCGGGCGGGGGCGTGTGAGCGCAGTAGGGCGGCCGGATCTGGTCGAGCGAGGCCGCAACGATCGTCGGCGGAGGTCGGATCCGGGTGGATCTGGCCGGAGGCGCTGAGAGTAAAATAGGTGAGAGAGCGCGAGAGGGTAAAAGAAGTAAAAAAATCTTACTGTCGCGTGGATCATCTCTACGGCGGCCGGCGAATTCGGACGGACGACATCTCCGGCGGTAGATCTGGATGGCGTGGGGAGAAGCTCGGAGGGGCGAAACGAGAGAGAGCGAGATGAGAGAAGAGGTGAGAGAGAGCGCGACGATCTGGTTGGACGGCGCCAGAGAATGGATGGACGGGCGCCGAGGAAGGGGGAGAAGCAAGGCGAAAGGGGGAGAGCGCAAGAGATGACGTCGTGTGGATGGTTGATGAAGGCGGAGAGCGCGAGAGGGCAGCAGCGGGTGAGAGAGAAAGGTCGGCGAAAGGGTGAAAAAATTTTACCCGTGTCACTTTTATACCCGGCTAATTCTCCAACCGGCATTGGTTTTTCGTCGTATGCCCGAACCGCAGAAAACTCATCTGAGGCCGGCTCAGATGAGCGCCCGTCCGATGCCATGCGGACGGGCCGGATTTAATGGGTGGAAAGTTCCCCCATCTAAGTTTGGGGGACACCCATTAAATCCATCTAAAATTCATAGTACACTACATCGAACAATAATATACAATAAAATAAAGCACCACGTTGTTAAATCAAAATAAGTCATAGATTAATGAACAAATGCTATACATTGATATTAATCATTTATCATCATTCTTATTGGTTATTGGAAATTGATATTGTTGCATTGATGCTATTGACATTTATTTATCATTGAATATTGACCTATTGAATGTAATCATTGACCATGATTATGTATGATTTAGGCTCTATTTGACAACACCAAAATTAGCATTTCAAGTAGCGTTTAGCGGTTCAAACGCTAATTTTTTTATTTGTTAAATGATAAAAATAAGTAGTGTTTAGATTTTCATATGAAAATATTGAAAAGTTATTTCTACTAGTGTTTAGAGTTTAGAGGTTAGTGTTTTATAAATATTTCCATTTTACCCTTATTCAAATACATTATTTCTTTCTAACTTATCTTATTATTTTCTCATTTTTATTTTATAATCATTTAACTATATTGTCAATACAAATTTTATATATTTTAACAAAAAAATTAGTTGTGGAATTTTATTTAATTAAGATATAAATATTTAATTTATTGTATTATAATACAATTTATATATTGCTTAAATTAAATAATCTATCATATGTATGTCATTTATATTCATCAACTAATTCTACCGCTAAGTTTACCAAACACTTATTTGTTACCATCTCTAACCGCTAATTATAATTCTCTACCTGTTATCCGCTAGTTAATTCGCTATTAAACTGTTATCCGCTTATCAAATCACTAATAATGTCAAACAGAGTCTTATTATATTATGAATTTATATTCATTCATTTATTATCTTTCGATAATCTATATCTATACTATATTAAAAGGAGAGTAGTTTTGATGAGAAGATGATATTTGGCACTTTGTTAAGATGACATGTGTCCCCTAGAGTTTATAACTAATTAAAATATCATATAATATATTAATAGTTAGTAATTCAAACGGTGGTGACCTCTTCATTTATCATGTATTATAGCATTATAACTAATTAAAATATTATAAAAGTATATTATATTTTTTTCACTTTGGTTAGTTAGTAATTAGTGGATGGATTATTCGTAACTAATTTATTAGAGCAATTTTTAAATGTAAATGAATTTGATACATACCAGTAAGCATATCATAATATTGTATTATAGAAAAAATATTATCCATATCATGATACCATTATCCATGACTGTCTTATAGAAAAATAATATTTATTATAGTTTTACTATCATGCACACTTTTTAATAAATGTAAATTTTGATTCTAATTACATGATGAATAAATTGGTCTATTAAACATATACTAATATTAATTGTAAAATAATCATTGAATAATATAAGAAAAAATTGGGAATTTTATTTTTTTTAGAAATTTCAATCTATTCCAAATCATAATATAAGAAATTAAATAGGAAAAAAATAGATAAACTAATGAATAAAAAATTGAAAAATCATATCATAATCATACTTAATAAGACAAAGATAATTGATTTATTATAATGATAAATTAGAGTCGAGGATCAAGCAGTAAAAGTAAAGTTATTTTCAATTTTTTCGTAAATAAATTAGAATAAGAAAAAAGAGAATTGCATGTTCATGAAGTCATGTTAAAATACTAAATATATGTAATATTAATTTGTAATTAACTTTTTTTAATGATTAATTGTGAGAATTAGTTACAAAATTAGTTTGATCCCTAAAAGATAAATCCTTAGAATAATAAATTGTGCCAGAGAGAACGCCATTTGGCAAAAAATGAATTGTCCTTTAGACTAACTAATTAGATTGCTAATAAACAAATATTTTGTAATGATTAGTTAGTTACCATAAAACTCATTGGGTAGTTATTTAATTTAGCAACCGTCTCTATCATTTAATCACTCTATAAATAGGAAGGAGCAAACCAACGTGAATTCACATATCACATTCTCTCTCTTTTCCATCGAATTCTTCATTTTGAGGAAATGTGTATTATTTCTATTCATATATATATATATATATATATATATATATATGAATTATTAAATATTTGACTTGCTTATTATTTTGGTTTAATGTCAGTATTTATTGAGAATTCACTTTGCATTCCTTATCTTTTTTTTAGCACTTATAATATGTGTATATGTCTGTTTACTTTCCTAGTTATTATATTGTTGATGTTTCTTTTTATCGGGTTACTTTTCAATTATTAATAGAATATGGATGAAGGATTACACTGATTAATTTGGGTTTAACATTGTTTTACCTCTTTTTGTTTTTACAAAATTTAAATGACAACATGAGCTTCAAAAAACTATTATATTATTTATAAAATGTTGGAGTTGCTTACACAGACTGTAGCAATTTAAATATTATTTGAATCTTCTATCAATTATTTTCTTCATTTCATATTCATATTTGAGTACTTTGTAAAGTTTGTGCATGAATTATTTAAATATAATTATATACATAAAGATGGATGTATCTTGAATTAGTATTTCTTTACGATTTCTTTTGTTATTTTAGCATTGTTCTTACCACACATTATGATTAGAGGATAGCTTTTATCAACTATACAAATTAATCTAAGATGCAGTGACGTGAGGTTGTGTTAAATTACAGCACCAAAAAATTATTAACAATGTTGTCTCTTTTGAATAATCTTATAATATGTTAATGTATCTTTTTTATGTCGATACTGCAACATTGTCTCTTTTGAAATGGTACATAGAAAGTTATCTTTAACAACCATTAGTTTTCTCACTTGATATTGATCTTTTGTTTTTCTATCGGCAAAGATCCTATATTGTTGACATCGATTTTGTCATATTGTATAATAATATAATATCTTATCAAATTTTAAAGCATATATATGCACATTTGTTTTACATTTAATTAGTGGTGACATATATATAGTGTGTATTTTTTCTCTTTAATCTATAGATAAATGCCAACATTTAGAATTAAATAGAGTGGTTTATACTCCTTTATTTAGTTATGGTTCTGGTGGGATCACCTATGAGAAATAATAGTATAATTCATAAAAGTCATATTACATGGTTACTTACAAAATTATATCGTATTTTAATGCATATGCAAATCTTCCTTAAATAGTAAAAGGTCATCTATATGATTGTGACCTATTTATAGAAAAATAAAATCTTCGATTTATATTTTTAAACTTTTCATTTGTGATTATGAAATGTTGAAAATATGTTAATAAAATGAATGATGGCATTCACCTTCATGTATAGAATTTTAATCATGTTAATTATGATCAAGATCATTTAAGGAATTATTTTTTAATTTTAGAAAGTATAAGCATCTTTTCCTTTGTTCTTTTTATCAATTTATTTAAATCATTTTAGTGTTCGTATTATTTTTCTAAACCAAAGTTTCAATTATAGGTGCACAAGTATTGTAGTCCATGCATATTATAATAACATATTAATGCAATATATTATAATAAAGACACATTTTAGGTGCATCCTACCCGCACATCGTGCGGGCTTCACACTAGTATTATATTAAAAGGAAGATAGTATGGAAGGAGAAGTTTGAAACTTGGCATAACTATATTATGACAAGTGTCCCTAAGAATATTAAATTAAAAATATTTAATTATACATAATATTATTTAATTGGTTTAGTTGATAACCCATCCATAACCCGTATTTAATTTTCAATGAATTAAATATAGTAAGTGTAGATTATGAGAATTGGTTATTGAATTATCTATATTATATAGTAAGTATTTCATTATATCAACACATGACTGCACTTCATGTGCCAAATGTATATTATTTAATTAATTTTTATCCACATTTGTACTGGATTAGAATATCTTGATATGCAATATTATCTTGATTGCGTGGGGAAAAAAGAAGAACATAAATACAAAATTAAAATCCTAATATATGCCAAATCGTAATAAAAATAATAAGAACAGTTAAATAAACCAACTCATAATTGTAAATTAAAATCATATTCACAATCATATTTAACTAAGATAAAGATAATGACCGATTACAATAAGAAAATAAAATCGATATTTCTAATCAATCACAAATAGAAAAATATAATTATTTTCAAAATTTCTTAATAAATTAAACAAATAAAATTTTTAATCAAATTGGAATAAGAAAAAACTAATGTAAACAACCATTATTATTTTCGAAATTTAATAAAAAATTAAAATAAGAAAACATTAGATAAAGCAACTAATAGAAACTAACTATATTTCAGTATTTATATAAAAAATAAAATTAAGAAATCTAACCTAATTTGTTCTAAGTGGATTATTTTAACTTCAGTTAAAATTTATTTTAACTTCCTAACTTATCATTATCAATAAAAAGTTATTAGTTATTTTAACTTCCTAACTCATTCAGAATGTTTTTTTTTTCAAATTGTGTATAAATACTCCGAAGAGACCACTTCAATTCACACATACGAGGCTGTCACAAAATATAGAGGAAAGAAGAGTTTTAATATGGACTCAGCAGGTCTTTCCATTTTCGTGCATTGTTATTTATAATTTTATAGAATATAAAAATTTAGTGTCATTTTATTAAAAAAATCATTTGTTTGTTTCAATTATTTAGCTTTATTTTGCAACTTCATACAAGGCAGTCTTAACATTTGTATATGTAATGAATCTTATCATCAATGTGATTCACTTGCTTATATCTTTGCGCATTAGTTTTTTTCTTTACCCATATGATTTATCCAAAGGGGCACATTAGTTTTAATTTGTTATTTTATAATCTGAATTTGTTCAAAATAGTTTTTTTTCTTGACTAATATGGCCTAATCTTCTAATATATATATATATATATATATATATATCAGATTATGAATGAATAAATTTTATCATTTAACATCATTTAAGTGTTTATTTATCTGAACAACTGATATCAACAATTCAGATGCGCTTAGCATCCCTCCAGAGCATAAGATGATCCACTATATATATACATATATACATATGTATATTTTAATGCATTTTATTAATTATATTTCACAGTAAGAAATTATATGATTTTATAGATTTTCAAATTTAATTTATTTTGTTTTGCAAATAAGTTAAACAAATAATTATTTTAAGTTAGCAATAGTAAACAAAAATTGTAATTTCTCAGTAAGAAATTATGTTGTTACTTTTTTATCTATATTTTTCATTACAATGTGTATTGCATATTAAAATTAAAAAAATTATATTAAATTTTTATTTATCAAGAAGTGAATGCCACATAAATACAAGTAATTTAATTTCTTTTACCATGTTTATGATCATATTTTTTATTATAGAATCGTTCTTTTTAATTATGTGAGAACGGGATTCATTTTAATTTGTTTCTAAACATTGCCATACTCATTAATTTCTATTTATTGTATTATATTTGTTTATATCAAGAAGTAAATGCCAAGAAGTATGAAGAATTATTTTCTTGCAATAATGTTTTAATGACTATATTCTATCTGCATCTTTTTTTACTTTATTTTTTGTTCTATAAATTGAAGTCCTTTTACTTTGTTTTAGAATATAGTCATTACTATTTATTTTATGTTTGTCATAAAGAATCTTATTTTAATTTTATTTAAGCATTGTCCATTTCTTTCTAGCATTTTTTATATAATTTTATTTCTTCTTAAAATATTATCAATGTACAAGTGCAAAAAAAAATTGTACTACGTTATTTACTTCATTATTGCTGGAGCTGTCTCGTTTTCTTAAGTTATTTGAATTATTACATAAGTATAAATTATCCCGTCTTTATCTAAAGCTATATAGGAGTAATGCACGTATTTAATATTATTTAGAAGAAAATTTTCTAAATCTGAGTTTGATTTTGTCTCTAAAATTGGATGATATATAAATCCACAAATCGAAAGTAATTAAATTGATTAGCATAATTAATTAATTGTATCCTGCAAATTTTGATTTTATCTCTTAGTTGATTTTACTGGGACACTTGAGTGGGAATTAATTTGTATAGTAAGATCTAAATTATTGAAAGATCAGATTTAATTTTTGAAATTATTAATAACTAATCCTATCATAATATATAACTAATCCTAATATGTTAAGATTTTAATTCTAAACCCAATCCTCATCTATACATATATACTATTGGATTGAAATAAAAATATAATTTATTAATATTTTGGATTTATTTACAAAAAAACAAAAAAATATAATAAAGACTGTTAAATTAGGAAATAAATTAAATATTAAAGGTAAATCTAATTTGATTAGGAGTAGGTGTAATGACATAAGGTAAAGATGGTCTCATTGAATAGTCTCATATGGGCAAAACACGAAGATGGTCATGTGTTTATATATAGTTATCTCTTCACTTATCAAGACGCGTTTTAAATTCGTATGGGTCAATAGGCCCAAAGTATTTTGATTGGATACGTTCAGAACCACTTGAGTCATGTGGAAAACACGGACTATGAGTCGTAAATATATATTAATAATAGCATATTTCAAATTCTAATCATAAACATAATAATAAACTAAATATATAAATTTATATCCTCGTATTACATTAAAATATAATAATTTTAGTCCTACAAATTTAACATATTAAATTTGTGTCCTAAACATAATTAATCATATCCATACTAAATCTAATATGACTAATCCTAATACATAAAAATCCTAATCCTAAATATAGTCTTATTCTATAAATATATATTATCGTATTATTAATTATATGTTTTATAAAGATTCTAACTCTATTAAAAGGATTACTACATGGAAATAATTAGATATATAAAATTATTTTAAACTAATTATAATACTAATCCTAATACTATGAGGCGACAAGCAGCTAACGTAATATCACGACTAACAAGTACATATGCCATCTATTAAAAGTTTAATATTAAATTAATAATAATCCAAATTTATTTTAAACCGATCAAGTATAAGGATTTACAATATCATTAATTAATAAGATCCTTAGATGTAACCCAATCTTGAACCAATTATTAATTTATAAAATTAAATGTAAAATATAAAAGTCTAATATGCATATTAATCCTAAGATGTGAATAAAATCTATATCAAATGTATGGCTATATGGAAATAATCATATATATATATATAATTATTTTAAGCTGATCATAACCATAATCTTGAAATTATTTTTAACTTGTCCTGATCTAATTAATTTTGATACTAATATTTAATCCAAATCTTAATATAATTTACATTCTCATATTTTAAATTTTATCTTTCAATATGATCTAAATGATCTAAAATTTTTCTATATGGTGTCAATATTTTTTCTCAATTATTGACATGTGATAATATTAAAATAATTAATTATTAAAAGAATTAATTTTAATCATTCTTAAAAATGATAATATTTTGATTATATAATTATTTTTTTTGTAAAATCGGTGTGCATGAGGGTGCAATAAATGGTATGGTGACATGTGACATTTATTTAAAATTGTAAAATAAATAATATTTACATTTTATAAGATAATTTGTTCTTGTTGGAATTAAAAATTTTAAATAAAGAATTCAATTAGAGTCCAGTTAGTATTAATTTTTTTCTAAAAGATAATGAACAAGTATAATAATATAAATTGCATTTCCCTTTTAAAGAGAATGCATTATTTTCATAATTTAAAAATATTTATTTAAAATGATAAAATAAATAATATTTCTATTTATAAGAGAATGTGTTATTTTCATAATAAGAAAATAATTTAAAAGATAATGGATAAATATAATAAAATAAAACAAATTTTCCTTTTTTAAAAAATAATATACTATATGATAGGATTTTTAATGTAGTGAAAAGTAAATTTTATTTTAGTATATTTCATGTAAATGACTATATGTTTTTTCAAAATAAATAATATATTAATTTTAATTTAGAAAAAGTAATTTGAGCACCTTTATGTATCTATATTTGAGAATCTGCCAATTTTAGGTTAGAGAAAAATATATATTAAGAACCATAATCGAATTTAAATAAGAAAAGTTTCAAATATTTTATGAAGTTAAAAATACTATAAAAAATCCTAAAAAATAATGGTAGATTGTTCCAAATTAAATTAACTTATTTATCATTCATAAATTTTTAAATGTAATATTTTAGTAGAGGTAAATGCATGGGTCACGACAAGTGGGGATAATAAGACAACATGAGTCATTTAAAAAATAATTGAGTAAATTAAGAGGTATATTTTAGGTAAAAAATGACAACTTTTTTTAAGAAAATTAAATTCAATAAACTATGATTAAAATAAATAACCTTTCATTTCTAAAATATAATATATTATTTTCACTATAAAAAATATTTTTACAACAATGAATTCAATTTGAGTCCAATCAAAACTATTATTTCCTTTTTCAAAGATAATGCATTATTTTTTGGAATAAAAAGAATAGTTTAAAACAATGAATTCAATTTGAGCCGAATTAAAAATAATCTTTTTTTACTCATTTAACACTTTTGCAAGTTAAAAAATATTTTGATAATTCTTAAAATTATAGTACATTATTATATAATAATTAACTATTTTTAATATACATGCATCGCACTGGACTTCATACTACTAAGTGTAAAATCTCATGAAAAGAATTATGTCTCTTGCATTTTGATTCGGTAGGTAATCAAATTATACAAGATTGTGGTGTGCGCGATGACTAATAGTAGTACACATGAGTCTAAAGTTTTCTAGATATGTTATATTCATTGGATATCTTTGAAAATTATGGACATGTTTTTGCATTTAAAATTAATTAATTTTTTTGAAAATGAAAAGGATGATTGCCATATTTTCAATCATCAAACTTTATTGCCGTGGGCTAATATGTACAAGTTCATTGGTTTGTTATACAAGTTGAATAAAATTCATTCATTGCTTATTCATCGGTGTCACATCTGATGTGTCATTAATATCACGTTCTTCACATAGCATTCTTCCCTCTAAATATAACCCCATTTCTGTGTGATCAGATGTGACCATAGATATGCCAGAGGTGTTGCACGTTACTGTTTAGATACATATGTGACGTTTTGTTGTTGATGTCCTCCACTCCTAAACGTCCTTCCAAACTCTACATTCGAAGATGTATCAACTCATTGACAATCAGCCTTATTCCACACTGTTTTCGCCATCGGGCATGTGAAAAAAATGATCAAATTCTTCAACAGCACCCTCACATAATACACATGTAACGTCCATTTCTCGAGCCCATCATGCTATATATGTCTTGGTCGGAAGCGTTGTCGTCTACAAAAACATGCAAAAAATTTAACACGAAGAGTAACCTTTAGAGACTGCAATCAACTCACATATTTCTATCTTCCAACTTATTCTCTCTATCAAGTAACTGGTACAGTGTCTTGACCGAGAAGTAACCAACATTCTATGTCCATGAATCTGGCCGGGACTCATCCTATGTAAAGCCCTCAAGGCTTTAAAAGAGAAGCATGAGATTCTCAATATGTTGATCCCATAGAGAACCTATAAAATTAACTGTCCATATTCCATTGGATAGCATAGATCCCAATGAGCAATCAGCCACCATTGCTCGTCGATTTTCAACTAATGCAGACAATCTTGGAAACTTCACCTTGAGAGGCTCTTCTAAGGCCCATACATCCTCCTAGAAGAGAACTCTAGTTCTCGATTCTAAAGATGATGTAAAGAACCTTCGAATCACTAGAATAATAGATAGTACCACCCTCCAAAAAGTCGACGAAACATGAGGTGTATCAACTTGAGTGTTATATAAATTCACATGTCCATGACATGCAAGCATTAAAGATGACCAGAGATTTTCAGCCACTAGACAAACCCCTTTTCCATTGCTGCCAGTGTGTTTCCATAGGAATCTTTGACGGAGAGCATCAATTCGTTTTCTAACCCCATTTGGCATTCTAAAAATAGACATATAGTAAACATGAATTGCGGATAGCGCTGCTCTAACAAGACCAGCCTTCCACTTCTTGAAAGAAGTCGTGTTGACCATCCTTTTAGTCTTTTATCTACCCGTTCAATCACATGGATCCAATCTCTTGATAGTAATAGTTTTATCTGATAGTGAATAGTCGAGGTAAGGAAGAGATAGATCACATGTGGCTGTTTTTAATGCCATAGAGCACCTATCTGCTATGCTATTAATCACGCAGAATGAAACAAAAGATGACTTTGAATGGTTGATGCGTAATCTCGAGAAATCTCCAAAAATATCAATCAACATTTTGTCTCTTCTCGCTGTCAACTCACATCCTTCTATGAAAAATATAGTGTCATCCGCATATTGTACCAGAAGAATCATAATGCCTTGATTTGGATCTGGGGAAAAATCAGAAATAATGCTAACCTCGCATGCTGAAATAGCACATGTAGCCAATGCATTAGCTGCCAGCGTAAAAAGCATTGGGGTCAATTAAGGGCATCCTTGCCTGACTCCACGCCGGGGTTGTATCCAAACACCCATAGGGCCACCATTGATGAGAGTTGAGAAGGAAATTGTGCAAACACATCTTTTTATCCAAGAAATCCAAGTCATAAAAAAGCCAAGAAACTCTACAAGAAAGACCAATCATACACTTTAGAAAAGTCAACCTTCCATAAAAAGCCACATTTCTTCATGCGTCTCCAAAAAAATATAGTTTCTGAGGCCATGGAGAAACTCTTCATGATAGATCTGCAAAAAATGAATGCAAATTGAACAGGATGCATGAGAGAGCTTAGCACTGTACCAACTTATTCGTTAGAACCCTGGCCACAAGAAGATAGACATCGTTAGATAGTGCTATGGGTCTGAAATCCTCTACTCCCTCTACTCTTTCTGATGCATATTTCTTTGAAATGAGGAAGAGGAAACATTTATTATCATGATCAAAGTAAAAATTAAATAATCAATGCATAGGCAACACCTCTTTGTCTAATTACTATCAATGCCATGGGTTGTTCTAGAGTACAATGGATTAATTATTATTATTTGAAATGTACAATTTAAACTAACTAGAAAAATACTATATCAGTTGTATTGTTGCAACAATCAAAGCTAAAAAAGGAAATGCAGACAAGATGAAGAGCTATTTGTCTTATGAAGATTCTTTATCAAAATATTAAGTTTCTATATACACAAGAAGGTGTTCATTCATGGTAGAGAGAGTGCACTCACGAGGAGTTATTGCATGTTCTTGATGGAACAATCAACTCCCTCAAATGAGAGACCATTGGGATGGTGGACGGAAGTCGGATTTAACTGAACTATTTTTAAAAAGAGGAAAATATATGTGTAGAGCATTAATTTGGCTCTCCGTCATGTATGTTACTTTTATTTCTATTCTAAACCCTACGATATGAATAAGAGATAGAGATAGAAAATGTCCGAAGTTGTATTAACTTCATCATATGACCCATTCATGTCTAGGATTACTAATTCGATATTCGAGAGAAAATGATAAAAATAAATCCCGACCAACATGATGGTTCTAGATATCAAGCATAAGACTACTAACATTCAATCATAACATAACCCCACTATCTAGTTGGGTCGACCATGGTAGATTAATCTTCACACACTTTTGATATCACAATCCACACAAATGTTTTTTACCTTAATATACACGAGCAATTTAATAATTTCTTTTATACTGTAATAAAGATTATATTGTCGATTTTTTTTAAATTTCGATTTAGTTTCAGTGTTCACCTAATATCGAAGGTCCTAATGAATCCAATTTTAAACCCCATATCCAAACAATTCCTTTTAAAGCCAGATATGTTATAATTTATTGCTCATTTAATACATTTCTGAAAGGGAAAGATAGCTGTTCATGAGTATTATGGTAAATATAATAGTTGCATGATTATATGGTAAACATGATAACGGCTAAATCATGTATTTAATGATAATTAAAGATGGAAAAAGCAAATTTTAAAATTAAATATCCCCATACAAGATAAAAATAATCAACAACCACAAACGATAACTATTCAAATATGGAAGCAAGTCACATTCTTTCATAACGTTCGATTTTCTTACATTACAGGCATTTTTCTTGTCTAATTGTACTTTTATTGATATTATCTCCTAAATAATCATATTTTATCATCATAAAAATGTAAACAAAAATAAATCGATTAATCATTTTATTCAAGATGTAAAATAGGTAACATCACATAAAATATTCATGCATGATGAAAATTGGAAAAACATCATATAAAATTCATGACCCTAAGTTGGCTGATTATATATATATATATATATATATATATATATATATATATACACACTAAGATGTGGCATGCATGCATATGTGCAAAATACATGGAACCAAAAAATGATTATTTTTTTACATATTTCTCAATTAGGATTAAAGTTTCAAGATATTAATTGCATTTTTGAAAAAAAACAATTTTTACAATAAATTACATCTTCCTTTTTCAAACACCAAATTTGGTTTTATTCTCTAATAAAAACAAGAGTAAGTTAATGTTAAGAGTTGGACGCATCCAACTAATATACAACTTTTATTAGGTGAGTGTACACTTGGCAAAAAGCTTTTAATTTTCTTAAATTTCCCCAACTAATTAAGACACGAAAAAATATTTTTAAAAAGAAAGAAAAATTAGAAATAAAATGGTTTGGTTTTGTTTTCTCTCTCCCTCCCTCTCTCTCTCCATTAAAACGTTATATATCGCCAAAATAACCCTAATCTCTCCTCTTTCCGCCCATTTCTTCCTCCTCTCTTCCTCTCTCTCTCTCTCTCTCTCTCTCTCTCTCTCTCTCTCTCTCTCTCTCCTTCTTCTCATTCTCCTTCTCCTCTGCTTCTGCGATCCCCCAAAATCCCAATCGTCTCTCCTCCGTCTCCAATCCGACCTCCGATTGCTCTCGTTTGAGGATTTCCTTCCCTAGAACATCCGCATTGGGGTGTGGAGGCAAAAGCTTCGGGTTCTGGTTGCCTTCGCTTCGAGTTCAGCGACTCGGATCGATTGGGTTTTTCTCGGGCGGTGTGGGGAGCCGGCGAACGCGTCGACTTGTATCCGCTCTCTTGGTTTGGCGTCCGATTTTCGTTTCTTTCTTCCGGGCGGGTGCTTCCTTCCCCTTATGTTCTTGTGCTTTTGCATTGCGGGAATTCGGTAGAGTTAGGAAGTGCATGCATTTAGATCGGTTTGGTACGGCTAGGGAACACGAATTCAAGTATAGTTCTTTGTTTTTGGTTGAGTTGGATCCTCTTTTAGTTGTCAAATTGTGCGTCGGTCCTGATTCAGGCCCTTGTTGTTTTTGACGAAAAAGTGTTTCCTTGCCTTGATACACATACATTTGGGTTTCATTATTTGTGAGGGAGTGGTCTTTGTACAGTGAAAAGGGTGGTCTATACTGCGCAGGGCAGTTACACTGCGGCAGCCTTGCATGGGAGAGAATGGAGGACAGGGGCAGCCTAGTGGCATATTGCCCAATGGTCTTTTGCCTGAAGAAGTTACCAGTGTGACCCGGGTGCTTGATGGGGAGAGATGGATGGAAGCGGAAGAGAGGACGGCAGAGCTCATCTCTTGCATTCAACCTAATGAACCATCTGAAGAGCGAAGGAGTGCTGTTGCCAATTATGTCAAGCAACTCATTACTAACTGCTTGGAGTGTAAGGTGGGTCTGTTTACCATGTATCACTTGGTCTTTGTAACTATATACTTTACTGTAAGCCTTAATGTCATTGCTCAATTTGATTCTTTTCTTAGAATTGTCTGAACAAAAGATGAGTTTCTCACCTTCTTGCATGCTTTATATTAAGGTTTTTTTTTTCAAGTTTATACCAAATGAAGCTCTAATTAGTGATATAATGGCAAAGTGATCCTTGTCCTTTGAACTAAATATTTCACTTTGTGAAGCAGTGATATATTAGTTACAGTTATTTTTTCTTAGAAAATATTCTAATTTCAATTACAAATCTAGTAATTTTACTTGGGAGATTGATTTTCTACTATATGTACGCATCTGCTCCAAGAGGTAGAAGTCTTCAAGCGAATGAAAAATATGCCATGTATCTTAGCTACTGTTTTTTGAAGTTATTGTTTCAGGTGGAATTAAGTAAAGGTTTGACTTCTATTTGTGTCGAAAGAGAATGGATCAGGAGCTTCACCTTTGAAAGCAACAATACCTTAGTGTGGGACAGCTATGACCTTTTGTGGCCTTTATTCTTAACACTTAAACCTATAAACCCTTCTTGTGACTTGATTCTGTTTTATCATTAAAAATCTTGTTTGTTGCCACAAAATGATTAAAGAAATCAGGAGTCAAGACATACAAAACCTTTGCCTAATAACACCTGCAATAGTTTCTGAAGTCTTACAAACCCTGTAAGGCAATGATTTTGATATAGGTATGGTCTTAGGTAGTAGATTTGTAAATGATTCAACTTTTTTTTAATCGAGTGACTATCCACAAAAAAAAGTGACTATTCCACAAAGCTTAGTTTTTTTGAAAGTATCCACAAAGCTTAGTTGGAAATACTTATCTAATACATGGAGAAGATTCTTTTGTATTTCAGCTTTTGATCTTCTATTGCAAAGTTCAGATATCCTTTGTCAACTCCTTTATAGAAATTGATTAGCATGAAAGGCATATATGACATAAGAGGTAGAACTATTTTTCGGCAATGAAATGGTTAACCTTTGTTATATGATCCTTTTGTGCTCTGAATCTCCATATATTTCCTTTGACAGCTCGAGGTCCTTTGTATGTCTTGTTGACATCATAAGTATCCTTCGGCACATCATGGTTACACGATCAATTGATGTCCCCATGTCTTTTGTATACCTTTCCAATATCATAAGCATTCATTTACTCCCATTCTTCTTTGTCATATGTTCTTTTAATGTGCAATAAACACCTCTATGTTCCTAGCCCCCTCGTGACATCTTCTTGTAGTCAGAGATCCTTTGTGCTTTTTTCCCTGCCACCATAAATACTCCTTTCATTTGATTCTCCCTTGTTATATGTTCCTTTACTGTACCTTAAATACCCTTTCATTTGATTCTCCCTTGTTATATGTTCCTTTACTGTTCTGAGACCCCTCGTTTGGACATTTGTTGTCACATGTTCTTATATGTAACCAACTTTGACATATCTTCAATGCTTCAAGCTCCCTTGTAATTATTGTTTCCATGTAAGTAACTTTGATGTCTAAAGTCTCTTCCTTTTTTCTTCTTTTTTTGGAGAAGTCACCTTTCTGAATATCTCCTTTGATATCTAAGTCATCTTCTTTTAATGCTCTGATATAATCTTAACTCCCATGTAAGTCTTTTGATTACTAAACATCCTTGAATGTCTCTGTGATGTTTGAAGCCTTGATGTTTGAGTTTGGTCTTGCACAAAGATAAGTAATAATACATTCCTTTGATGGAAAATATCAATATCTTAAAAAAACAGAAATTCCTTGAGAAAGATTGTTTGAGAAGTCATTACTATTCCTTCTCACTTTCCTTTTCAAAATTGAGAACATAAGATCCGAGATTGAAGTTTTTTATGGTAAGCTAGTTTCATACCGTCTCTAGGAAATGGTGAAGAAGCTAAGTATTTTCTGCTTATGGATATAAGTATGTCAAATGTGACTCTTTTTGTTCACCGATCTCTATAAAAAAACTTCTAAGTGTTACCCCCAAAAAAATCTTCCAAGAGTTTTAATGGAAATTGGATTATCTTGCACCACATGTTTCATATATCAATGTACCACCACAATAAATACTTCAAATAACTTCCTAATTTTTTTTATTTAAAACCCCAGAAAGCTTACAAGGATGGTTAATGCCCTTTGGTCATTCTATCTCCAGCCTTTTCTTGTAAATGCTGCATGGTGAAGGTTCCTTAACTTATCGAGTCCTTTTTTTTTTTTGAGAGGGAACTTATTGAGTCCTATTTTTGTCTATGTATCTTAGCCTGTGGGCTTGAGGCTCATTTATCTGTAATAGAAGATGATTCCTCGTTAGTCAGTCCTTTCTGTTTGGCCCGGAAAACAATTTTGAGATATTAATTTAATTCAACTATTCACTAAGTTCTCAAAAAAAAAAATCGCTAAGTTTTAGGACATGCATATTGCATGCATATGAAACATTTTTGAGGAAATTATCTCTATGCTTCATTTTTCTTTCGTGAAGGTTTGATGAAAAGATTGTCCATTGCGAGTTTCTCCATTGAGCAATGCTTTGTGCTATACTTCAAGTTGATCCATGTATACAAGTTATCACATATACCAAGGATAAAGGTCTGTGCACCATAGGCAAATCCTACATGGATTAACTGAGATATATGTTGAGTATATTGGTGAACATGCCTTAGACCTTTTAACATGCACTTTAAATTGTGCAGGCCAAAGAGCCAAATGAACAATATTGATGAGAGATAGAACATTATATTGCTATAAATATCGGGAAACTAAAATATGTTTGTTGGAGTAATTGGTAGGTTAGCTATTCTGTTTAAAAAGAAACACTACATGATTAATGCAGTGTAGGGCTTTACCATTTGCGAGGAGACATGATCTTGATGCTCATAAATGAACGGGTTAGTTTATATGTAAGTTTGATCATTTCCACTAGAATTCCATGGAGGATAGCATTGACCATACATGCTTACTGGCTCTAGTTTATAATTTTGTGTTTTTTCTCCGAGAGGTAAAACAGATGATTAACCAAGGCGTTAACCACCGAAAACCACTTATGTGAAGACATTGTGAGGTTGTCTAAAAGATTACCTTAACTCAGTTGATTCATGGTGAATATTATTTTGATGATGGAATGATTGACATTTGATTACTCATCATTTTCCATTTCAAAAATAAATAAATCAAACAAAATAAAATAAAGAGCTAAAGTTTACATATGAGGATATAGTATCAAAGGGAATTCCACTCTGGTGAAAAAAGCAGCATGGTTGAGAATGTTATCTGTGTATCATCTGTCACCTTAGAAGATCACCTTATTCCTCTGTAGCGATATTGCCATGAAGCAGCAAAGAGAAGAGTCTGATTCTTACACGACTGATTGGGATGATGGGGCCAGAGGTCCCACCGCACCAAAGAAAGTTCAGAATTCTGTCTCAATGCTTTGAGAGATCCATCGTATGTTGGTCATTTCCAAACCTCCTTCATGATTAGTATGCAATGTTTTGTCAGTATTGAGAAGCGAATCTAATAAAATTGACAAATGCAGTTTTGAATACCCACAAAAAGAAGGTAGTTTTTAAGTGGATGGACGATGAAAAGAACATGCCAGTATGGCACAGTTGGTTTTTGGCGGAGGCATGTGGCTTTTTTGCCATGAGGAAAAAAATGAACATGCGGATTCTTTTCTACTAAAAGCGTTAGATCTTGGAGGTTGTATGACTTTGCGACAATTTTTTTTTCTCTAGGGCCCTTTTAAAATGTGTTACTTGAGAGATCTCGGTTGTCTTCTAGTTCACTTTGAACACCCACAAAAAGAAGGTAGTTTTTAAGTGGATGGACGATGAAAAGAACATGCCAGTATGGCACAGTTGGTTTTTGGCGGAGGCATGTGGCTTGTTTACCATGAGGAAAAAAATGAACATGCGGATTCTTTTCTACTAAAAGCGTTAGATCTTGGAGGTTGTATGACTTTGCGACAATTTTTTTTTTCTCTAGGGCCTTTTAAAATGTGTTACTTGAGAGATCTCGGTTGTCTTCTAGTTCACTTTGTCGTTGCATTAGTGCCCTACCAAATGTTCCTTGGATACCTTTATAAAAGAAGCTTCTCAGCTAGCTATTATGCTATTCATTTTGGTTGAATGGTGAAATGTTTAAATGTTAAAGATCTAATTAGTTTTGCATTTTCCTTTGTTTAATTTTTTTATGAGAGGAAGAGGATGAACACCAATGTTTGTGGTTGTCATCTGAGTATATATATCACTATGAAAGGACCTTTGATTAATTCATTAAATCTATGGTGTCGGTGAACATTTGGTAAATAACATGGTTACATGGAAGGACAGTTGTATAACTAAGGCCTTTCCGCAAGGCCATGTCATAATGATTGCGAAACATCAGCATAAGATTCTGTCAGGAATTATTGGTTTAAGTTTGCGTCATAATTCATTGTATTAACCTACATGCTAGTCTAAATGGAGAAATGGGTGAAAATTGCTTTTTAGTGCCAAACCGCTTATGGCTATTTTAGCATGTTTTATGTTGATGTATGTCATGGTTGAAATATTTCTTGTCCTCTTCACAAAGAAACTGGTTGTTGATTAAAATTTGTTGCCTTAAGTGGTACTTTAGAAAGTTGTGTTTTTTTCTCGAGAGCGTAGGAAGTTGTATTTTGAATCTTCTAATTGACTGGTAATGAAGAAACAAAGTAACTTTGTAAGATTATATAGTGAAGCCTGCATTAAGATGTTTGAATCAGAATAAAATGATCTTCTTGTCATTGCGGTTCCATTTTGATCTTGTTCTTTATGGCTCTTTCAAATGCCATATTAAATTTAAGGACAACCTAGAATTGTGCCTGTTTCTAGTGATCACAACTTTGATTGCACTTATTTATGCCCTCATTCTTCATTATTGCCTTTTATATTATGCTATTTATGTTCCTACCATGCTTTAATTACTATGTAAAAGGATATTTTGTATTCTACACGGAGACTTACGATAGATGGATGCTGATTGTCTATTATAATATTGTATTATCTTTTGGTGTTATTTTGGTAAGTGAATATGTTAATCTGTCAATATTGACATAATTATTTAAAAATATATAGAAACCTTCTGCATGCCATTTTATCTCTTTCTTTTTTCTCTAAGGTGTACTTTTATTGATGTATATTATTAACTCTTCATTGGTAATTTAGGTTTTTACGTTTGGTTCTGTGCCTCTGAAGACCTATTTGCCAGACGGCGACATCGACTTGACTGCATTTAGTAGTAATGAAGGTTTGAAGGATACATGGGCTAATACAGTTCGTGATGTGTTAGAGAAGGAAGAAAAGAGTGAAAATGCTGAATTTCGTGTGAAGGAAGTTCAGTATATTCAAGCTGAGGTATTCATTCAATTTATTTGGTGTCTGCTTTCAAAATTTGAATTAGTTTTGCATCAACTTCCCTAATAATAATTTGTAAGAGATAAAAGCTTGTTGACAAGAAGTGTCATTATCTTTTTGCCTGAGAGGTTCCGATAATTTATTCTATACTTGTATTGTTGAGCATCGACTTTGACACATCATTTATTGTCTTGCTTTGTTGCTTTCAAAACTGTAGCATTTGATAAAAGAGGTTACCTATATGTCCAAAATTTCCTTTTTTTGAGTTTTTAGTTTACTTATATCACCTTGCACCATGGTCATATTGCACTAACTCGAAACTGCATCATTCAATTTGGTTTCTGCACTTTGTTGAAGTTATTCCACTAATCGTCTTCAGTTTTTCTTGTCATATTATTTGGCTATTGAGAATTCTTGTATTTTATCTTTCTCATATAAAGGTTAGAGGTCTCCTAAAAAAATATAAAAGTTAGAGTTTGTTAATGTATTAATTTTGTTTTCGTAAGATGAAGCCTTTTCACCAATCAACTTGCAGCTTGAATGGTTGGGTCTTTGGGTTCCATCATAATTTGTTATACAAAGGAAGTACACATAATAAATTTTAGAACAGGCTCTGTGGTTCTATCATCTATTGTTCTGAACCAATATGTTTTTGGCGGATTTATCCAATTTTAACAGAGACCTTAATCAGTAAAAGTAGTTTTCTCATATGCTGAAGGCAGTAGATCTTGATTTATCTGATAATTAGGACAGTTTTGTCTGAATGGGCATCTGCTGAGAATATCGTCTTTGTTAAGCAGTTATATTCCATGTATTCTTGCAGACTCACTATCTTTTTTGTGTTTCAAATGTGGCCAATTCAGAATGAAGTGGACTGGATTTTTTTTTGCCTTCATTTAAAATCTCAAATGGGGCACATTTTTCAAAGATAAAATTCAAAATTAGGTTTGAAATCTAATTGTGAGTTGTGACAAATATCTCTTTCTTATAAATCATTCTCCATTTGTTAATCAATTGGCATTTGAATTTAGCAAGTTTTCCTGTTTGATTGGTTCAATTATTTCCAACAAAACAACTTTTATTCCAGGATTCCATTCAATTGGTTTCTTAGAGATCTTAATTGTCTGTTGAATGAAGGCAATTCTGGTTTGGATCTTTGAGTGATCAGCTAATCAGTTTATAAAATAAAAAAATAACAACAAAGCCTTATCCCACTAGGTGGGGTCTGCCACATGGATCATACGACGCCATATTCGTTGATCCATGTTCACGAGATTCGACATAGTTTGCTTGATGCCATATTCCTTATCCCACTAGGTGGGGTCGGCTACATGGATCAGCTAATCAGTTTGCTTGATGAAAAGTTAATTGTCCAAGAATTCTGGTTTGGATCTTAATTGTCCAAGAATGAGATTAAGATGGTGTATGCGTTCATGACATGCTTGTAAATGGTGATGAGCTTAGGATGTCCTGTGTTGTTGAACAAATTATTTCGAGGATTTGTCCTAATTGTTGGAAGTGTCCGTTGGAAAGTCTGTTATCATATGTAGTTATTAGGCTTTCATTGATGCAACCAGTCTTAAGCTTGTGTTTATGTGCAAGGGATCTTCTCAAACTACTTTGCGTGCCATGTCTTAAGTTTTTATCCTTTGCAGGTAAAACTCATAAAGTGTCTTGTGGAAAACATTGTTGTGGACATTTCTTTCAATCAGCTTGGTGGGCTGTGTACTCTGTGTTTTCTAGAGGAGGTAAGTAGATGACTCATTAATTACTTATAGGAAGAATTCTTTGGCTTATCTTTGAAGTTTTTATGACTTATCAATGCACATCATATGGCTCTTGTTCACAAGAATCTTTTTTATAGACTGACAAGTTGATAAACCAAAGCCATCTATTTAAGCGGAGCATCATCTTGATTAAAGCATGGTGCTATTATGAAAGCCGCATACTAGGCGCTCATCATGGTCTTATATCTACTTATGCTCTGGAGACGTTGGTTCTTTACATATTTCATGTGTTCAATAATAAATTTGCTGGCCCCCTTGAGGTAAAGTTTCCAACTTTGATTTGTGTGTTTCTTTTTTGGTAACTACCAGACTCGAAATTTACTTTTCTCTTTCCCTATTCCAGGTCTTGTATCGTTTCCTGGAAATTTTCAGTAACTTTGATTGGGATAAATTTTGCATCAGCCTCTGGGGTCCAATTCCTATCGGCTCCCTTCCAGACATGACTGGTGAGTTCAGTGTAATTTCTTGTACTTGGAGTTATGTACCTGGAGTATGTTACAACTGTTTTTCTCATTGTGCCTCGTGGTATGTAATGTAGCGGAGCCTCCTCGTAAGGATAATGGAAAGGTGCTGCTTAGTAAAGTATTTCTTGATTCCCGGAGTAAAATGTATGCAGCCCCACCTGGTGGCCAAGAAAATCATGGACAACCATTCGTATCAAAGCATTTCAATGTTGTTGATCCATTACGGACAAACAATAATCTTGGTCGCAGTGTGAGTAAAGGTATCAATTTTTTATTTACTATGTCGTAAGAAGAGCTTCGATATGAACCATTTTATAATAGTACAGGCCTGTTTATCGTTCTCTTTGTTTCATCTATTTCAGCTGATTAAAAATATAGTTGAGTTGTTCATCATGCATATTTATTAGAGACAACAACATAGGAAAGCTTTTTTTCTTCTTGAAGAGAACATCATAGGAAATTTAAAAGCTAGAATTGGAGACAGCAGCTGGTCTCCTGCTTCTTTTATTTCAAACAGAAGCTAGAGGAAGTGACTGTAAATAAGACAGGAGAAGACAGATTCTAGGGAAAAAAAATGAAAGAAGAGATATTGGCTTGCTAGTGGATAGGAGTTATATGTACTTGCGTCATCTTCCCATATTGTACATTAATTTTCTTAATTAATTTTGTGTCTTGTGGTGCACCCTTAGGAAATATAGTTCTCACACAAACCCCTAAAAATCAAATTGTTTTGTGTCCCTAAAACACAAGGTTGATGCATATGTCACCATGTAAATATTTCCTTTGCATATAACCTTTCAACGGTTGCTCCTAGTATTTGAAAAAACTGGAATCCAATCAATTTCTAAACCATCTTATTTTCCATCTTTTAAAACCCAAAGTGTTTATTAAATACTAATATATACACTCTAGATTTCCTTTTGCTCCATTGAAGTCTGAAGACATTTTTTCTTTATGTTGTAATTCCTCTGCTTTCTGCATTACTGAAGCTACATCACACTCTACAGTTCTTTTTTCCTTGTTCCCAGATGTGCTTGCCAAATGTTCAATAAATTAAATGATTGACTGACTTTTACTTGATGTTGTATCAATAGGTTGGAAAATTTACAATAATCTTCTCCAAAATAAAAATACCAAAATCTCTGATATCAGCCCTTCAATCCTCATGTGTGTTTTATGTTAGATTGTTTGAGTGTCCTTGTTAATGAAATAAGGCTCATATTGTTGGTTCACTCTTTGGTATGTTAAGCGCTAGAGAAAGATGTTGACTTATTTGATTAGGTAACTTCCATGTTTTCTGGTTCTTGTTATTTTCCTCTTAAAAGGGTCTAAAATTAATATTGAAACCTTGCACAGATGTTAGTATTCTTTGTTTTGCAGTTTGTCTGGTTCATATAGTATGTACTAACCTGATCTAATTTTGTTTCCAAATATGGTATTATAGATGCCTTCTCTAAATTTTTGCAGGAAACTTTTATCGAATACGTAGTGCTTTCGCGTTTGGTGCCAAAAAGTTGGCCAAATTACTTGAGTGTCCAAAAGAAGACATAACAATTGAAGTGAATAAATTCTTCACAAATACATGGGAGAGACATGGGACTGGCGATCGGCCTGATGTTCCTACCTTTGATTTGAGGGCTTTAAGTGCTGTCCAACTTGAAGATATACACAATACAAAATGCACGAATGCAAGAAGACGACCTGAAAACTTTTCACTTAATGTTGGTCGTGAACAGTTGGAGGGAACTGATCCAGACCTTCAAAATACCATTTCTGAATTGTTTAATGATTTTGGTCAGAATCTCCAGAATAAGCATGCTACAAACCCTCCATCTGCAATTTCTGTCACACAGAGCCAGAATGAGAAAAGCCACAAGACATTAGTGTCTACTCCACCCCTTAATGATCAAGGAAAAGGTATATCTCAATTTGCAAGGACGAGATCAAGTCCAGAACTGACAGAGGCATCTTTTGGTTTATCTCGAGGTAGGCATGACAAAGCTTTGGAGTCTAGAAGGAACCAGAACATTCATGCCAATTCTGAATTTAGTGGCAGGGGAATTATGGGTCCTGATGTTACTGGTGGTAACAATACAATATCTTCAAGGCATATGCCATCTCACAGAAGTACTGATGTTTCTTCCAACTCAAACAATGTTTCAAATAGTTATCATAATGATATTGGCTTTGTGAAAATGGGAGAAGAGCTTGTTTCTGTCTCTGAAACATTGGATATGCAGCAAGAAGAACAAGATTTGGTGAACATGATGGGATCTTGTGGCTTACATAGTTTCAATGGGTCTGTTCCTATGCATCTAGCTTCTCCTCACCTTCCTCTAGCATTTTCTCATATACCATCTTCACTGGGATATGCCCAAAGAAACATGGCAGGATTTTTGCCCAATAATTTCCCAGTAATTGGGCCTCCCTGGGAATCAAGTATGCAGTTACGTCAAGGTCTTGTTCCGTCCCCTCTTTCCCAGTATGTCAGTTTTGCCAACCTAAATTCAGCTTCAGATCACATGACTGAACCTGTAAATGAAGGTTCTGGCAATCAAGAAAGGAATTCCGAGGAAAGTCGTGGCACTGGGCATGAACAGATTTCTAGAGGGTCTAACCGCAATGCCAATGACCCTCAGAAGATTCATATGGATGTAAAACAGCCGAAATCACATAGTGGATTAAGCTCTCTTCCTTCACCACATGGAAGTACTGCTGGTGTTGCTTTGTCACGGGGACATAAATTTGGAAAAGAAGACAGGGGCTTGGCTGAAGATGGCAATAATGATTCACTTCAGAAGCAAACAAATAAAGGAGCTGATAATAACCCGAGTCTCTGGGGAGCAAGCACGAAGTTCTTACCTGTCTCACAAGTGAACTCCAGGAACAAGTTGGCATCTGAAAAACATAGAGATGCGTCCTCTTCCAAGGCCTCAAAGTTAACAAGGGAAAAAGAGGGAAGAAAACAAGCTTCTGATCCAGTTGGTTCTATGCAGGGGAAAGGAAGTAATACTTTACAGTTTGAAAGTTCATCTGGTCCTGTTCCCTCTGAGGTAGAGGTCTTAAATTTGACTCCGCTGGCAAATGCTGGAATGGATATGCCTGAGAGAGTACCAGGATCACCATCTTTGTCATCTCCGCGTTCTATAAGTCAGCGCTTACCTGGATTTGAACCAGTTGCACAAGTACCTGGATCAGATCCATTGATTCCAATTGGACCAATGATTGTGGGTTCTGCGCGACAGAGGAGAATGGAGAATTCTAATGTTCTTCCTGTGACGTTTGTTCCTACAGGCCCACCTGTTCCATTCATTTATTACCCAATGTATAATTACACATCTACAGGAAATGTTGAGGGTTCCATGAATCAACTTGATATTGAAGAAGTAGATCAGTTTAGAGCGAATTTATCTGATCAGAATGCTAATCTCATAGAGAACATTGATCATCGGGAGATTCTTATGAATTCAGCAGCTACAAGAAGTTCTGCACCAGAATCATCTGATGATCCTGAACACAAGCCTGATATCTTGAACAGTGACTTTGCTAGCCATCTAGAAAATCTGGCTTATGGGCGTTCATGCCAAAATTATCCTGGTCCTTTGATATATTCAACCCCTGTTTACATGCCACCGATGTATCTGCCAGGTAATTACCCATGGGATGGTCCTGGCAGACCTAATCCATCCAATTTTAACATCACACAGATAATGAACTATGGTTCCAGAGTACCTGGGATGCCTCTTCAACCTGGGCTTGATAGGCCTTCTAATATGTTCCCTAGCTATGGAGATGAAGCACCAAGGTACCGTGGGGGTACTGGAACTTACCTGCCTAATCCTGTAAGAATATCTGAAATTTATTACGTGTCAATTTTCTGCTTTTCATAATTCTTCAATTCAGTGATTATATGATTTTTGGCTAGAGCATAAGTTTTGATAATGATTTGAGCATAGATACATGACTGCAGTTTATTTTTACCTTTTCCTTTACTGTTAATTATTTTACTTATGCACTAAATTGTTGTTTTTAGGGTTTGATGCACTAAATTGTTAAACACGTTTTTTTTTTTCTGAGGGATAACAGTGTCCGTGTATAATATTTTTCTTCTTGTATATGTAGTTTCATGACACCAGACCTTTTTGCATCTGATTCCTGTGTAGCAATCCACATATCTGATTGCTCACAATTCCCTTAAAATTTTGGTTATTTTTATTCATTTTGATTGTGTGACATCAGAAATGTTGGCATGGGTTTGAAGCAAAATCAGAAAATTGTCATACAACCAAGTTATAATGAATCACTTGAAAACAGTAATTTGATTGTTGATACTGCTATAGAGCTTCATTGCTATTTCGTTTATCTTTCCTTATGATATTTTATGCGGTGACATATATAAGCTTTGAAATTTCACTTATTTTTTCTTCTGGAAGAGCCAATTGTTATTGAAGTGAAATGAAGTAAAGATGAGTTTTATCCAGAGAACAAAATGTTATTTATTTTCAACTTTCACATGACAAAAAAAAAAAAACTTCCACATGACATAGAACTATGATTGTTTTTTTAAACGAAATTCTCATTTGGTTGTGGCCTTTTGAAGAAGGCTTCTTTCAGAGAGAGACAATCAAACTCAAGAAATCATAGAGGGTATGGCTATGATAGGAATGGACATGGGGATAGAGAAGGAAATTGGATCAGTTTGAAACAGCAACGTGCTTCTGGTCGAAACCATGGGCGGAACCAAGCTGAGAGAGGGATGAGAAATGATCGATCAACTGCAGGTGAAAGGCAAGCAGAGAGATTATGGGGTTCTTATCAGCAAGAGCCGGTTTCTTCATACATCGTCCATAACAGTTCTATGGGATCAACTAATCGCTTACATAACTCAGCAAATGCAGCTGGCATTTATGCAGAAGCTCCTCCAAGTTCAAATGAAATGAATCCCAACCATCCGGCAGCTCCTCCTGTTATGATGGTATATTCATACAATCAAGGTGTTGGGTATGCTCCATCTGCGGAGCCCCTTGAGTTTGGTTCCCTTGGACCGTTGCATCTTGCTAATGAAGCATCGCGGGTCAATGAGCAAAGGCGTAGGACCTATAGGGGAGTTTCTCCTCGGTCATCACCTGATCAACCCTCTTCCCCTCAGCTAAAAAGATAGTGATTCCAGTATTCCATTTTTTATGTACATAACTGTTGTTGTAGACTTCATAGTTCATCCGGGAAAAAAAATTTGTAAAATACAGTTCTTCGATAATAAGCCAATATAAACTCTAATTTGAACTGCCATCCAATTCCTAGATTCGCTCTCTTTTCTATTGCAGGTCCTTTTAGTTTGGGCAATTGCCCAAGCACAATTACTTGGAGGGGCTGCTTATTAATCTCTTATTAGAATCTGCTTGTCAGGCACCTTGCTGCCCTATCTTTTATAGCTTCTGTTTAGCATGTCAAAGGTGGCTATTTTACATGGGGATTTTGTTCAGATGTCTTCCAGTAAAATTATCCGTGTTGGTAAAAGGCATGTTTAACATGATGATGTGGCATACGGGTTGGATATCCCATGTCGCTTCTTTCAATCTTGTGGTTCCACCCTCGCTCCTGGGCGGCCTGATCACATGACCCTGATTTCACTTGGTCCGTGTTCCAACCTTTTTTTTTTAATTTTATTGTTGACGTTGACATTTTTTTTTTAATTTGAAACTTTTTTCTTTTACTATTTTCTTCTTCTTACCTTTCTTGTATAATTAATTAATTTATTATATATGAAATATTAATAATAAAGGATTAATAATATTATTCATTACTTAATATTTCATTAAATATAAATTATTAAAAAATGATTTTTATATTTAAATAATATCTTTTTAACAATTTTTTTTACATTTTTTAATAAATTTATATTTTATAATTATAATACTTATTTTTAATTCGAACACTTATTAAAATTAACTCATCATATTCACTTTTTTCTATCACATTAAATATCTCATTCTTCATCCGAACCACGATTCCATAATTAAGTTATGAAACATTTCACAGAAGTTTGCTGTCAAAAGTTTTGTTTCGTTCTTCTTAAAAACATGTTTATTGATTTTTTTAAAAGAAAACAGAGCCTGCACGGTAGTCACGTCCTTTTATATTAACCTTTTACCCCAAGTTTCTTTCTTAAAAGTCTTGTAGTAAAATGTTATTTTTACATATTCCAAAGCATAACAGAATTTTTGTAAAAACAAATACAGGGCGATTACCGTCAACATGTGAAGTTAGCATATTAGTTGATAATCTACGACAAAAAAGATTATAATTTTACTGCAAAACTCAAGTTGGGGAACCATTAGAGGTAGCTGAGGAAATTTACTCTACTGTTCTCTATGGCTATGTTTGAATAAACTTTAGTAAGGGAAAGGAAGGAGAAAGAGGGGGAAAGACAATGGCAGGGAGAGGGAAGAGAGGAAGATGAGTTAATCTAGTTTGGGAAGGAAAAAGAGGGTGAAAAGAGGGAAAACAAGTTAATAAATAAGTGAATGGACAATTATTCCCTTTCTTATATTTTGTCTAATGTTACTTAAGAGGGCAAATAAGTAATTGTGAATCATTTATCCTCTCCCCTCCGATCAAATGGAGGGGAATCACCCCTCCATTGTCTTTCATTCACTCTCAACTAAGTCTCCCTTCCCTTCCCCTTTCTTAACCCCCTCTCCCATCAATCCAAACAAGGGCAAGTTGCTGGAACTGTATTAATTTGTTCATTACGAAGGAGGTCAAGTTTACTACAACCAATAACTTTCTATTGCATAAATGTTTGTTTATTAGCAATTCTAATGGATGCACTGTATCACAATTAACCACTCGTCCTTTTCTTGTCTCTGATTAGAAGGAAGCACAAGCCGGATTACCAATTCAATGGATACTTGTTTTTCATATGTTTATTTTGAATTCTTTGGTCATTTTGTTAAGAGTTGCACATTGTTGATGGTTTTGAATATCTTAATGTCTTCTCTACACAATTGTAGATCTGAACGAAGAAGTTTTCTTGCTCAGGCAGAAATGCCTCTGGTAAAAGTTGCCTAGAAACATGAAGATGTAGATAAATGAGAAAATGCTTTGGCTTTAATCAATTCAGATGTCATCCAGTTGCAAGTGTCACACTATTCTGCTGTGGAAAGTTACATTAGGAACAAATTGATGAGAGGCATAACATTCCACTCCAAAGGCTGTATCCGCCTCTTCCCCTACTATTTACTTCCTCATTTGTAACAACACTATGTACTGAAAATACCAAGCTGTAAAAGTAATTTTATCAGCAAAGAAATGGCAAAAGAAAGCAGAAGTTTTTGTAGGAACTACGGAATAATAACTTCAATCTCCTGCAGATCTCTTTTTCAGCATAGCAATGAACTCGTCTTTTTCTTCTTGTGTCATTCCTGCCGTGGAGCAATCCCCTATACCCCATTCCGCACCTCGCATGCAGTACTTGTCTTGGGTTTCTCTCCGGTTCCTGAAAGTATGAATTTCACATTGAAGAATAGTCTTACATAATATTCTGAACTTAGCTAACGGGTTGGTTTTTTGGTTGAAGTAGGTGCCAAGTTTAAACAAAAAGTAGGTGACAAGTTTGCATGAAATTTGAGGTCATCCTTATGATTGCTATCTTATTATGCCATCTATGGAGACAAATTCGCTTGCTCATTCCAAGCTAGCCTATGCGACATCCCACAACTTAAATGATGATAGAATCAAAGAACTTTCTATATGTGACCATGATCATAAGAGATGATGCATTACAAGTGAAATTAAAAGCTTATAGCAAAGAAGAGAGAAGGAAAAAGGTATGGAATCATTACTTTTCCTTATTCAACTTGGACTTCTCCAAAAGTTCTTTGAGAATGGGGGATGATTTGAACCTTGAGTCGAGCTCACTGTACTTTTTCTGGTTCTCCTCTGCAAGAATCATATTGATTTATCACTGCCGGTAGAAGATACACAGAAGAAATGTATTAAAAGATGAAGACAATGCTATAGGTAGTATATATGCACCATTCCACTTGTTGAGGAAATCGATTTGAGGTAACTGAGGACCAGGAGTCGATTCTATTCCTGAAAACCCTGATAGAACTCCAGCATTCACTACAAGATAGGAAAATCAACATTTTAACTCTCATTGTCCTGAAAAGAAACTCTTGCACTCTTTTGTATTGCCAAATCCGAACACGAACATTGCAAAAATATTAGTTGCATATTTGCATGCAAGCAAAAAATGCTGCAAAATATAGACTTTTCATTCCGTGTCTGTAAGAAACAAAGAATTGAGGGGAAAATTATGAAAGGGTTAGTGATAAGGAATAACAGGGAGCAAATGTATTTATACTGTTCTTTTGTAGAATCATGCGAAACCTTCCGATCCATGACCAGAAAACAAAGAGAGCGTTAAGTAAATTTTTTTGGGGCTGTGGTTCAAACGTTTTCTGACAAAGAAATAATATGTCTTCAGACTCAAAACTTCAGATTTAGAAATGGTCAAGCAAAACAAATGAAGCAACTCAGATGCCAAGAGAAGTTCCACAAGATTCCGTCCTGGAAAAGTGAAAGATTGATTCAAATCATGCTATCGATGCCAAGAAATATATAAATTAAGATGCCCATTTCTGATGCCACTGTAAGCTTCATGACCTGCTAAAAACCACAGAATTGACAACAGAGACATGATGAAACAACCTACAACCTTAGATTCATACCCGAGTATCGATACTGCTCATTACATACAAGTACAAGTTATGTAGGGAGGAAGCGCAACAAGACCATACCTGGACTAGTCCACAGGAGGATAGAGACGGATGCGGCAACAGGGACCGCGAGCTGCAGAATGCGAGGTGCAGAAGTGGAGGAGATGGGTGGCAGGAGGCAGCCGTGTTGCTGCTTGGCCCCCCGCGGCTTTGTTCCGGTGCCAGCAGTCTTCTCTAAGCTCGCAGCAGTAGGAGAAGCTGCAGCAAGGGTGGAGATGGAGAAGGCTAGAGACGATGCGGATACCATGCTTCCCTCCCTCTTTTCTGATTCCTCTGTGGCGCCTCAAAAGACTGCAAAAGAGTAGATGGCTCAGAAACCAGAGGACAGAGAGAGATAGGGGCTAATAATAATAATAATAATAATAATAATAATAATAATAATAATAATAATAATAATAATAATAATAATAATAATAATAATAATAATAATTTTAGTAAGGAAAAAAGAAGATATTCCTATAAATGAGTTGACCAAGTTGTGCACTTATAATTATGATACTAAACAGAAATATGTATGTTGCATAATTTGGAATGATTAATTTTTGAATTTGAACTCGTACTAGGAAAAGTTTGGATCTTTTTTTTTTTATTGGAAAACACAAGTTTGGGTCTCTTGTATCTGTTTTACTGTAAAATACGTATTAAAATACGTGACAAGAATTTTCTCTTCGATTGTGTTTTACTGTAAGGATCTTTTTTTTTTTCTCCAGAAAGTCTCATTATAATCAAATTTGATCCGAGACGAAATTTAAATTAACGGGTACAAATTAATTGATAAATTCCGAATGTTAGTAAATAATATATCTGCTAAAATTTACATTCAGAATAAGAATATATTTGGATAAGATGGATTGAAACTAATAAATAAATTCTTGTTAGGATCAAATTAATTAACTTATTTTTTTTAAAAAGTAAATTTTATATCTCATTATCAGTCATATTATAAAATTAATTATTAAAAAATGAAATAATTTTAAATTTATTTATAAATAAAGTTTAAAATATAAATTCCTTAAATTACTAAAGTGATTTTTCGAGTGTAATTTATAAATAAATTATTAACTTAATTCCTTAATTATATCGTAATTTTCACTTTTGTAGCGTAATTTATTTTTTCATAAATACGAAAATATTTTTTAATTAAATATTAATAAAATTAAACGTAAAAAATTGTGATATAATTTATGGACATTTTATAATTAGTTTATATATTACAGTTACACGAAAACTCACTATAATATACTCTTATTTTAAATTCTATCTACTTATTAGTCTAAATAAATATTGATCTTCGTGTGGCGACCTTGAAAGAAAAATGAAAATACTTCGTCATGCACCCTTCACCACCTCTCAATCCTCATCGAGTTCCGACGCTTCGTCCACACAGGTGCGCCTTTCTGCAACGGCTGCTCTGGACTGGATCCGAACAGGAGCACCCATTCGGTCCTCGTCGTCTACGCCCCCACACTGAGAGCGGACGTCGCACCGCGGATTCCTCCAAATTCCCTCCCCTTGTCCTGTCCACTCGGCGGCATCGGACGGTGGCTTCACGGTTCCGTCGTCGGGTACGCCGTCCACTCTTCCGTGACCACGCCTCTCGCCAGCACGAACTGCGATTTCGATCATCTTGGCGAAGGAACAGATCGTTCGACGAAACGCCTCTGAGAAGCTGAAACTCTTTTTCGGCCATTAATAATAACTTGAATTTGAATCCCCTATATTGTCAGGCGCTTAACGAAATTTTTCTACAAGTCTCGCTATCCGATCAGTGAGCCTGAGGGGGTAAGGGGATCCAGAAGGATCCTCTGCGGGGGTTGCAAGGGGGCGGAGCTCCCTGAACGAAAATTTTGGGGGTATTCTATGTGATTCGAATTTGATTTATTTCCTTATCATGAGATAGATGTCCTATTTTCAAGGGATTTATTTAGAGTCTCAGTCCGTACGTAATTTCTATCTTCTGTGGAGTGCCTATATCAACTCCCTAGGAATCTAGACAGAGACTCATCTTTGTAATCATCGTTTTTCCATAACAAAGAGCCGCCGCCGTTTTTCTTCTTCGCGTTCTTCTGTGTTTCGTGTGATCCATCTCTCCCTCTTTTCGTAACATTCGACACTCACTGCGTTCGGAAAACTAGGTGATGAGATAAAAAATAGATATGATAAAATATATTTAGGAAAAAGTATTTATTAAAAATTAAAATAAAACATAAATAAAAATTTTATGGTAAAAATATATTATTTAAATCATTTTTAATGAATTATATTTAATAAAATATTAATTTTTTAAAATGAAATAATAAGTAATGAATAATAGTATATTAGCCCTTTATTATAAATATTTTATATTTATTGAATAATTTATTTTATATAAGAAAGAGAAAATGGAATAAGAAAAAAAAGATTGAAAAGAAAAAAAGGAAAGTAAAATAAAATAAAATAAAAACATAAAAACAGAAAAACACAATCAGGAGTGGAATTGGGGTTATGTAACCCTAGTTCCACACTAAAAAAATGATTTGTGATTTCATGTAAGGAATTAAGCCACCTTTTGATGTTTGGAGAACTAGAATGAACCAAGGATTGATTCTAGTTTGATTTCGGATGGATCGGAGTTTTAAGTCAGGCAATTCCGCCAAAAATGTTTTAAGTAATTAATTATGGGACATTTATGTCCTTCTAAAAATGATACCAAGATAACAAATGAAACATTTATTTATTATTTTATTGATGTATTAATTCCAATTCTCATTTATCTTATAAAAAAACTCACTCAAAAAAAAATCGCATCCACTATAACAAAATTATCATTACAAAATATGACTGTCTATTTATCGAGTGACCATAAATTATGTACACGAAAATGTAAACTTTTTGTGAATGTATCGATATACGATAAATCTAGAGCTTGATTCATATTATACATATTTTACAATTGAAATATTGATTTCTCAAAACAAAAAAAAATGATCTAGATAACAAATTCGTAAGAGTTGAACCCAGACTTTAGGTTACGTGCGGTTAAATAAAATGCAGCAGGAAGGAGGTGCTGATCGTGTTTGCATAAATACAAAATATAGGTTCACAAATTACAAATTTGATGTTCGAAATTATTAATGTTCAGATGAAATTAACATTGAAAGAGAAAAAAAAACCTGATGAAATTACAAAATTTTTAAAAATTAAATTGGGAATTTGCTTAATCCTGAAGTCTACAGTAAGCAGCCAGAAATGTTTAACCAGGACGTGTGCGTCCTGTGTCCAAGTCTAAGGCCGCGTTCAAATCTGCACTCCGCGGCGCGTACGCCATTTGATTTGAAAGGAACCTTCTTTGATCGTATCAAAATACTATAAATTAAATTAAATGCCTTCGAACAAAGTAAACTGCTCAACCACCACCATTGAGGGCATTAAAATCCTTCCCTCTTCTCCCATCTCACAACTCCGCCTTCCTCTTCATCCCTGCAACTCAATCGATCGATCGACCGGAATCCGATCGGAATCGCGGATCTTCCAATGGAGCCCCACTCCGGCGACAGCAAGAAGCCCAGCGCCGGCGCGCATCACGCCGCCGCAAAGCCTCACGCCCACGCGAATCCCACCCAACTCCTCTCCAGCGCCAAGGTGGTAGCCGCTGCCGCCAAGTCCACCCTCCGCCATGACAACGAGAAGGTCGACAAGGCCAAGGTGGCCGGCGCCGCCGCCGACCTGCTCGGCGCCGCCTCCCACTACGGAAAGCTGGAGGAGAAGAGCTACGGGAAGTACGTGCAGCAAGCGGAGAGCTACCTGCATCGGTACGGCAATCCGTCGTCGCAGCAGCCCGCCGCCCACGCTTAAGCGGACGCGCCGGCGGCGCACCCGTCCGGCCGGCCAGGCAGAAGGTCATTCCGAGGGCGGATTCGGGGACTACATGAAGATGGCCCAAGGATTCCTGAAGGAGCACTGAACCCCGTGTTCTGTTCAAAGGCTCTTCTTCTTACATTTTCTTGCATACAGCAAAAACATTTAGCCCCTGGTATTTTGTTCTGTTATTTTCTGATGTCATAAATAAATGATCTCTGAGTATTAAAATTTTAAAACTTATTGCTTTTACTTTTTTTTTTTATCTTGTATATTTAAGTTTCAAGGTCATCTGGTGCCATGACTGAGTTTTGTAACTTAATTAAGAACTATTCCTTTCCTTCTGGCATGTTGTTTGTATTATATTATATGTCTCATATATATTTTTTATAATATGTTTCTTAGTCCACTGACCTCCATTAGATGATATAATCTTAAGGAGCCATATGAACTCAGAGGAGGAGCTGTTCCTTATTAAAGGGTGATTTTTTTTTAAGATAGAATAAGAAATATGTGGAACATTTGTTTTTTCGACCTACATGTGCTCCACTTAATCTTAGTAATCTCTAAAATCATTTTAGGATAATTATTAGAATTAAGTCAAACCCTCTCTCCACCCAGGCAGAATAGGTCAGGAATAGGATGGAATATTTTTTGAAGTGGGCACCCTGTTCAGAAAATCAGAATTTTACTTCAGAAATTTGTAGCTGAGCTTTGCTGGAAGATGCTGCAGAGTTGTCAGCTGACTGAGCATCTGATTGTTGTGTGCATGTGACTAATTTTTTTGCTGAAAACCTTGTGTAAACTAAGATGCATGACACATGTATTATGGGAAAAAAAAGATATTGATGTGATTAACGCATAAAGATTTAGTATGTCAAGTTTATTGCGACTACTGTATTTGATTTTTTTCTTTTTTTTTTGGTAAGAACTACTACAACATTGATATCTCAATATTACTATTATGTTTATAGGGTTGACATTAGAGCTCACATGCATTGCAGCATTAGCAACTCAATTAGATTAATAGCGTAATTCAATTGTATTAATTAAAACCCTTTTTGCTCTCATCTCTTAATCGGATAGGATGGAGGAGGGTAGAAAGATGGGATTTTCATACGCTCGTTCGATCTTACATCATGAGATATGTACAGAAACATAATTAATTATTATTTTCAAACTTTTCTAAATAATAAATAATATGTTTTGTAACTTTTCCTCCCATGAATTGCATTGAACCAATTGGAAGGAATACCTGGGCGATTGTACTAATAGTTTCTCCATGTTCTAAAATCTCATCCTCTGTACCTGTAATAATGTTTTCTATGCAAAAAGAAAATTTGGAGTTTGGTATAAGGCTTTGTTGTTGTTGGTAGAACAGTACATGAACGAGCATCAGCAACCAGTCATCGGAAGATGCAAGAACCAACCACGCAACAGCTCTCCCATCAAAGAATGCAAAGAAAACAGTCGACACCACACGCCCTTCACGGGATTTATATGACCTGCAACTTCTGCTCATCGGAGGAATTCACCGGCACCATAGGAGGTTCACCATGCGAGGAGTCGTCGAGGTGGATCTGTGCAAACTCGCTCACCATTCCCATATGTTTCATGCAGAGAGTCTCTCTCCTCTCCTCTTCAGCCTTCTCCACCTTCTCCCTGGTCATTGTGCCAACATCCCCGGCTGCCTTCACCACCATCCCTAATGCATTGGACAGCCACGATGCACCACTTGACACGTAGTGGTTACTCATGATGGCTGATCCTGCACTTGCGGCTGTTTGCTCAGCTGCAGCCAGGGCAGACTTTGTCTTTTCAGTTACCTGGAATCGTTCGTCCAGCTCTCTTACCTTTCCGCTCACCACGGCTGTTCCCGTGCTGATCTTCTCGCTCAGACCGATCCTGCGATCTAGAGATGCTACGGTGGCTGAAGCATTGGAGAGCAGCTGGTGGCGCTCATCGAATGATTTCGCTCTGCTTAGAACATCCTTGCCGAGAACAAATCCTTTGGCCAGCATGCTACTCATCACATCTTCTGCTTTCTTTACTGTCGCATTAGTAGATGAATCTTCTACAACCTTCAAAGAACGTACAGATTCAAAAAGGAGAAATAACTGAAAGGAATGACTTGTATCACATGAAGTTTATACTTCAATTTTCATTTGATAACAGAGGACTTTGGCTCATGAAACATATAGAGGTATATTATGTATTTTTGTGCAAAGAATACGTCAAGACTATGATATGAATTCTTTAGTGAAGAATTCTGTGTTTCATAAGACCTCCTTTTGCTTACGTGGTATAGAGGACATATACTGATATCATGGATCATGTAACTATGTTCAATCAAGTTAGTGATGATACCAGATAAAATAGATGACAACTGCAGTAGTAGCAAATAATACAAAAGAGAATTTACACAACTAAAGCTCAGGCCAGAACTATACAGATGCCAAACGCCATAGCAACAAAAGCAGTTGAAGAAATAGAAAAATTAGTCATGCAAGTGGTCGGATCAACAGTGGGAGACATTGCTACCTTTAATTCTAGTGTTCAAAATTGATTTTCAACAACCCCTAAAAAGAATCAATGATTTATAAGCCATAAGAAACACATCGAATATTAACAACTTAGATTCCATCTGTTATATTATAAAATCAGACTCATTTCTCTAAATGGAATACCATGAAAACATATAGTTCTGGCCTGAGCTTTAGATATTATACAGACACTTTTTGAGGTTAAAATACATGTAGAACTTTACCTGTGTGTCTCTGTAAGCATCTAGAGGCAATTGGTAGTGCTCAGCAGGTGTTATATTAACTGTACGGTCAACTACGGTAGCTCCCTGTATTAACATATCACAGGGTGATGCATCTGAAGATAATAACAAACTTTACGAAAGTTGAGCAGCTTGCATATAACTCAAACTCACTGTAAGAAGCATTGCAGTATCTGCTCCCTGAGAGTCTTTAAAAGTAACATATGCCAGCTGAGACATTTCTGATTCACTGCCAACATAGAAGTCCATTTCATTCTAAAAAAGATATAAGTCCATTTGCGCAGATATTTCTACGTATACATATACCAAGACAAAGGAAAATATAATAACCTTTGCATTTCAACATAAACGATATCCCCAGAGAACGAAAAGAATTCTTCAATGTCACTCTGATTCGCAGACAGTGAGATATTGCTAACTTTGACAGTTCTTACCTACAAAGAGTGGAAAAACTAATATCAAACTGCAGTCCTAGGCTAAGAAGTTTATCACTTTCTTGAACACTAAAAATTTGTATGTCAAACATCCCTGTATATAAGGATAACCCTTGTATATCTCAGTGTTTAAACAGGTATAGTATAGTAACAAACCATGCCTGGAGGACCTAAAAGAGAAGGAACCTGCTATTATCATTATTTTTGACAGCATCTGATAGTGGAACATAATACTAAATCCCTAGAATTCAAAAATAAGTTGATGTCACCTGAAATTCTATATACTGATAATCTGGATGGTCATATAAATTTTGGGAGATCAGATTAACAACTAAATTAACAGTTGGGACTAAATTAACTATGAACACGACAAAAATGTTAAAACCAACATCAACTAATATATTTCAATTAAGTTATGAGTCTCACATCAGACACATCAATTGTCCAATTTGGTGAAATGGGCAACTGAGGATCCACTTCATTCCTCATAGAGCAGTGGTCCAACGGGACCTGCAGCAAAATGACTGTTAGGTGCTTCTGTGTGCGAGGAAGCCAAAAGAAGCAAAGTAATCTTCATGTAATTGAATTTAGTGATATAATTTACAGGAAATAAATTAAAAAAAGAAAAGCCAAGAAGGACCAGGATACAAGAACCAAGGCAGTTTGCCGTGTTCATCAATTCCTGAACACTAAAGAGCTGGATGGAACCAAAAGAGTTGCCACGGTAAAAGTGGCTAAATGGCAAAAAAGTGAAAGTGACTTTATCACTACCCATGTTGCATAATTTTGGTTTCAAGGTTCATTATCAGCAATGTGAAACTTCAATTCAGATGGTGTACAATCTAAATTATCCATGCCTCTTATCTTTTCTTTGATGTGCATCATCATCTGCAAACCGAGTTTGCCTTCAAGGTTTCACTATGACGCTTAAAAAGCAGGGTTCAACTTTTCAGCTTCACAAGTTTTGAACCTTGTCTCTGTACGAATAATTAGTTAACGTGGTTCATCATATTTCCTGAAAACTACAGTTTAGAACTTTTTCTTTTATTTCTAACATAAAAGAGCGGAATCAGAACTAAGGTGATTGTTACCTAGTAACGGACATATAAAAGTCAAGATGTTTGGAACTTCATTGGATCATCTGTAAGAAAACAACTATCCATGTATAGGGCAAATAGAAACTCCTGTTAAGTAGCCACAGGTTCGGGAGTCACTAATTGACTATGGACTTTCACTCTGACTCAACACTAGGGGTATAAAAAAAGACCATAATTACCTATATTTATTTTCTATCTTCTTTGATGTGTAATGTAGCAAACTGCTCATGGAAACTCAACATTCACTTTCAGCAATTGTGACATGGTATGTGAACTATTAAAATGATAAGCATATCATGTAAAAAGAATGAGCACCCGTAAGGTCTTAAAAATAACAAAGATCACACATTCGATTAAAAAAAATTATATGGTCCTGATGCACATATATGACTGTCAGTTGAAGAAACAGACAGTTCCATGAACTAATCCGAGTATCAAAGCTATCCAAAAGACCCTGTACTCACTAAATGGAGCTTCAAGTTTCTATGCTATGGTATCACAACTATGAACCACAATGCTATTCAGCTTTCACATTGTTGACACATATGAACAGATGACACAATTAGGAATCTAATCTGTTCCTTTCTTTTGTTATTTCTTTTGAGAAAAGTAATATGTTCATCCATGCAATTAGTATCATGTTATAGGAAACGATTCTTCATCCAAAACTCCTACACACTTCTCATATCCAAAACAGAAACATCCGGCCAACACAAGCGCAAACCAACAGCCGGAGCAGCAGAAGGACCCATTCGGCAGTCAACAAGTCCGACAACGGATCTGCTGCATGAACTGCTGACCAATTTCCTTCATACGGGGTCGCCAGCAGCTCAGGTCAATCAGCTCCAAAATCATACCCAACGGTGTATCACCAAAAGAAAGCTCACCCAAAATTTAACGGGCAACAAAGGAAACCCCCAAGAGAATTGAAAGATCTGCGTTTTCGCTTGAGAAGATTTCCCGAACTCTACCGATGGGTCTAAATAGAAGTAACAAAAGGTGGATCGCGTGAATCGACTTCGAAATCATAAATGACATCATTGCATTGCAATCAAATCCATCGAAGAAGAAATATTAATGACAACAATTGCATTGCAATTAAATGTACTAACCGACATCTGGATAACCTTGGATTCGGAATTGAACTAACGAGGTTTTTCTTCTTTGTTTTGTTTTGTTTTGCCAGAGATCTGAGCAGAATGCGAAGAAATATTTGATCGGAGACGACGGAAACGGAGCAGGGAGAGGAGGAGAAGGGGAAAAAAAGAAAGAGAAAAATATATTGAGGCGAATTTTTCTCTCGTTATTTTTTTTTGGCCGGGCGAGGAAAAGAAAGAAGAAATGATAAAATGGCAGATGAGATACGTATAATTTTTCGGGCATCGATCGAGGAACTGCACTCACTGCGCTGTGCTCGCTCTGGAGCTCGAACTTTTCTAACGTCGCAAATGTCAAAGCACGTGGTGTAGGGAAGGGATCGAGGTCGAGGGGGTCTTGGAATTCTGTTTGTTTACTTTATGGTAGGTACTTGGCTTCCAGGGAGAAACGAATTCGCGCCAAAAGCGCGCGTTCCTCGATCATTTCTCTTACGCGTGCCAGCACGCAGCTTCAGGATCGGATCATAAAATTTATATATTCGGATCAAATTGTAGAAACTAATATGTTAAATTAAATCACACATATATATATATATATATATGGATAAAAGATTGATCGAAATTAGGAAAAAAAGAAAGAAAAAAATCCAACAAAAAAAAATGGATTATCGGGAATGAAGTCCCTCTCCTTTGTGGGTGATCCTTGTTGATGATTGGACCGGTGATCGAATCGGACTTCTTATCAGGTTACGGTTGGATCCATTCGATCGGATTCGACCGAATTGAATCATATTTTATTAAAATAATATTAATTATAAATATATAATGTAAGTTATATAATATAGTACATGAATATTATATTAATAACCTAACATAATTTGTATTTATTAAAAGTTTTAATAATCATAGATAATAATGATTAATATATAAATATTAATAGATTATTATTAATTTAATATCTATTATTTAATGATGACAGATACTGTATTAATAAATTTTATCTTAAATTATTCTTATTTTTTTTCTTTTGACACTTTCCTTTTTATTTCCTTTATTTATGCTCTTTGATAATTTTTTATTTCAATGTAATTTAATTTTAAAATACTTACCTTTTTTTATTTTAATTCCTATTTAAATTTATACATATCATATTCCCTCCTTTTTTTACCTTTCTTATATTCCTTTCTTTATTCTTTTTTAACTTTCTTATTTTTATCATTTTTAATATTTTTTTCAAAATTAAATTGAACCGAGTTGAATCGATTCAACCGATTTTTTCAATTCAATGTCAAAAATGATTTTGACATCAAATCAAACCGGATCAAAGGTCAGTTCGCAGTTGAACTGATTGAATAACATTGGATTGACGAAGAAGGAGCGTTCCCGGCGGTGGGGCATTTTCGATGGTGGAGCATTTCTCAACTATTGGCAGTGCTTTCCTCATTCGATGGCTAAGCCCATTGCAATTCTTTGAGGAACCTTTCCAGAGAATGCATCTTAGTGTATTAGCATTATGTGGAAAACATTGATCCTTGATGAGCGACATCGTGGACGGCTGGTGCACATGAGGAGACCTTTAGCCTCCCATCCTTCAGCCCCCTCAACTTCATGGCGATTAAGATGCTTGGACCTGGTTGATGTCATCTTGGTCTTCTTCTATGTTGGTCAAATTAGATGTGTTATTTGGTTCCAAGCGATGTGGCTGATTTTTTTTTTATTTGTTCTATAGAAATGTCTCATCATTGTTTTAAACATTTTACAATGTTATCGAAGCTAAACATATTTAACCATTAACAAAATTGATGTTGAATGAGATGATTATCATCGACAAGGGAATGTAGAATGCACATATATGTGGATATAAGAATGGAGAAAAGTGACTCTGATAATTTTAAATTGTTCCTTGATCATGATATATGTTGGATACTTATTTCTTGATGTTCAGGATGTTTGGATTTAGAAACTAGCTAAATGAAAAATTGAAGGACCATAATAAAACTTATATCGAGAATTTCGGATGATCGAACTAAAGGGTGTTCAAACATCCAAAATGTTGCAATTGAGAGTAGTAACATGAATCTATTCGAAAAAATTACTTTATGCCCTAAAACTCTCGGATCAAGTGGTTCAGGCTTAGACTGATCAATCATCCAGACGATTTAAACCAGACATCCTAACTAGTCCGAAGAGTTGAACTAAATGCCTCCCATTGAACCTTCAAAAGATCATACTTCTCGATTTGGACGTTCGAAAACTTAGAACCGAACAAAAGTTTTTAATGATTAAGATCAGATGACCGGGGCATCAGCCAAAAAGTTTCATAAAATTGAGACCATGATTTGATCAGGAAGATCAAACGACCATATAACTAGGAAGACGTTTCAAATACCACACATGGATGGACATGCGAATTTGAAGCTTAACACCTCTTATTTTACTTTTTCAAGATATTAGTATATCTGACAGATAATTTAAATGTGATAATTTATCTTCTAAAAAAGGGACATATCCGTCCGACCATCATCATATTACATAGTAGAAAATATGATAGTAGAAAAGATTGTCAGAATGTCAACAATTGACTTCGACATCCAGCCAACAGTTCAGACGCATGATCTTAATGTCCACAAGTTCGAAATCTGGACAAAACTAATGTATGGCGTCCTTATCAACTCAATTCAAATCCAAATAAAGTTCTATTAATTCCATATATTCTCATATGATGGAATTTAATTATGTTTATTAATTTATTAAATTTTAAGAGCCAAGATGTAAGTTCACGAGAGAAGAGTATGGCACAAGGCAAAGGTCAAATTTCAAAGCGTTATATATTGTTTAAATAAATGTTTTGAAACATGATTTATATGTGTTGTTTATCACACCTGAAGAGTATAATAAATATATAACATATTTATTTATCACTAATTTATCTTTTTTTTTTCTCCTATGTCTTCTTTCACTTTATACATGTACCAACTTTATAAATTTATATTTTACTACTTTATACATCTACAATATTAAAATAAAAAGAGTAGATTGTATACAAAATATAAAATTTATTCTATACTTTTATTTTTTCAATTTGGTTTTGAATGTAGATTATTGTTATATATTTGTTAAAACAATATTAATTTTGTGATCACATATTGATAAGTGAATGGCATATCGCAAACTTTAAGTTTAAAAATAATTAAAGTTAGTGTCTTATCATTTTAAGTTTGACATTATAAAAAATTAATCAAAAGTTAACCTACATATTCTCAAAGTCATCGTTTTGATAAGAGTTTATCCAAACCATTTCCATCCGAACACCGAATTGATCGTGTGCTAATAGTCTTGCACACCATCTTGACTGAAAAAATAACCTATGTAAATTTGAAATAATATTATATTTATATGCAATGAAGTAAAATAAATATTTAGTTGGTGACTTAATATTCAATTATATGTGATAAAATCATTGAATCGGCATTTAACGATCTTATTTTATCTAATTATAGCATAGACTAAAATTCAAGCTAATTTAACATCAAAGTTACACCAAATACTAATTTTAGGTTTAAAAGTTTGTGATTTGTTGATCATCAATGAATTAATATTTTTTAATAAAAATATAACGATATGTTATATTTGCAACCAATTTAAAAGCATATGATTTTTTTACGCAAAAAAATACGCTATATTTAAAAACGAAATAAAGGTTTAATTTTTTTTGTGTTATTTACCAAATATTAAAAGGAAGAAAAATTTAAATAAATTTTATTACTTTTCTATAAAAAAAAGAAAAAAACATTATTGAACATTATAAAACATGATAATCACCCACAATTCTATTGATTTTGATATTATCATTGGTGTAATTTATGCGTCTCACAATGTTTTATTATTTATTTCGAAATCTACAACTCTTTTATTTGTTTAATTATAATAAAAAAGAGCAAAAACCTCTATGTGAAGTTGTGAACACCATGCTATATCAGCCTTGATCAAACGGAGGGCGCACAGATTTTAGATTATTATTTTATAATTTAGGTGAATGATCAAAATTAAGTTGGGAAAGGTTCTAACATATTTTATAAGGAATTCTAGGAGTTTTGGGGGAGAGAAAAAAACGGATTTCGTCTTCTGCTTCTAATTTAACATCATATGATGACAAGTTTTTATGTAACGCTCCCAAATCGACCAACGCCACGTGACGAGGATCTCTCCGAAGGCGCTACGAAAAAATTATAACTTTGACTAAAGATTGACCCAAAACACGCTCCCAAATCGACCAACGCCACGTGGCGAGGATCTCTCCGAAGGCGCTACGAAAAAATTATAACTTTGACTAAAGATTGACCCAAAACTCCATTAAACAGTGACATGTCATCAATAGAAGATAAAGAGGAAAATAGAATATCAAATAGCGAAAGTCTCAAAATACCACAAAATTTTCATAATAGGAATCATATATGAATTACATTCAAGTTCATAAATGCAAAAAATAGGAAAATGATAACTAGCCCTCTGTCAGTTCATGTACTTTATTATCGCTCAGCTGATCACGGCACACGATCTCGACACCATCACTGACATGATCCTGTGAAAATCAACACAGGGGAGGAAGTCCTCTCGTAAGCTATACAGCCTAGTAGAGATCCATATAGTACTCAAATAGCAATAGTCAGAATCACTAATAAATTATAACAAGATCAGATAGAGAACATAAGATCATTCGATTTGAGATATCAATGGGTAAAATATGATAGAGATCATGTATCATATAATAATGAGAAGTTACAGTAATAATGCTGGATTAATAATCATGCTTCACTTATCATCATCATACTCATGTCATTTGTACAACACTATTTATTCTTGTACTTTTTTCTTAGCATTACATTACTTTAGGTGTCTTTAATTTTTGGGGATTTTACGCCGAGCAAAACAATACAGCCTTGTGCAGCCTATGGGTAATCAAGCCATGGCTAAGGGAGCGATCCTTCACTATAAGCACTTAGCATGGGTTGGCCACCCTCCCTTTATCCTTTCATCTTTCTTACTTTAATTTCTTTATCATTTCATCATTCTTTCATTATATAAGAAGATTGGATCACTGGACAGATCAATCATAAGACAGATGATTCATTCATACAACAATTCAATTAGTAGGGAGTAGCATATCACAATCATGGAAAGAATTTAGATCAATCAACAAACTAAAATGAAATATGCTTAAGGTTCGGTCGACCGACTTCTGGGCACTGGTTGACCGATTTCAGTTCAAGGGTCCTCGGTCTGCTGACTACTGGGTACCGATCGACCGATATAGTTGTATCGATCGACCGATAGTGCTCGGTCTATACAGTGGACTTCGGTCGGTCGGCCTAAGAAGAGACTCCGAAAAAATGATCGGTCGATCGGTCTCTGCTGATCGGTCGACCAATTTCTATATCATCGGTCGATCGATATTTCTGGATCCGGTCGGCTTGAAAATAGAATCAGACAAAATCAGATTTTTAGCGATTTTCAATTCAAAAATGCAATCACATCTTATAAACAATCTTCTAAACATGGAGGGATGATACAAAACACATCCATAGTCATAAGGAATCACAAATCAGTGATCAAATACAAGAATACAATCAATCCATTCCTTTTTCATTACTTTTCATCAATCAAGAACACATTTCAAGATGAACAACTCTAATTCTGCCCTAATGCTAATTAAGTTATACAAAGGAATTTCAGATTCACCCACCTCTTTTCGTGATTAATCCTTGCTTGAAACCCTTCCGGTCACCGATGATTGTCCTCCCTTTGTTGTTCCCCATCTATGAGGCCATCCGATTGGAGAAGAAGGTGAGGGAATGATGTTGGAAACCAAAATAAGTGCAGAAATGAAGAAACCTTTATTACTAAGATCCTTAATGGCACATGGAGAGCTCCTACAGCAACATTCTTGATGGCAAAAGGGCAAATGGAGGGGAAGAGGGGCTGTCCAAGAGAAGCTCTCTTTATATAGAGGTTTTGATGGGAGGAAGTGTTCAAATTACCCTTTTTTGATCTTATCCATTCACAGGCATAGTTGTCCACTATTTGATCTTATCCATTTGCTTATCTATTTATTTATTTATTCATTTATTATTTATTTATTTATATTTTTTTTATTCGGATGTTACATCATTACCTCCTTAAAAGAAAATTCATACTCGAATTTTGCACTAAGTAGAGATCTTACCGAATAGGTGCGAAAATTCTTGGCGCATCTCTGACTCGAGTTCCCATGTGGCTTCATCACCATGATGAAAATGCAATGCTACTTTGACCATAGGTACATCTCTATTCTTCTAGCGTTGTACTTTGCGTTCCATAATATACGTCGGGTACTCTGCGAAGGTCAAATCAGCAGCTAGATTTAGCTCTTCGATCTGTAAAACATTGGCAGCATCATGCTTGTACTTCTTAAGTATGGATACATGAAACACATTATGCACTCGCCCATATGAGGGTGGCAAAGCTAATCTGCATGCTGCTTCACCTACTAGCTCTAGTACCTCGAAGGGTCCTACATACTGAGGGCTGTGCTTCTCTCGTTTACTGAAACTTATAACTCCCTTCATGAGAGATACCTTCAGCAGAACCTAATCACCAGCCTGAAAAATCTGCTCACGTCTTCCCTTATCAGCATAACTCTTATGTCTGCCCTGAGCTGTCTTCATTCTCTGCTTGATCAGCTCCAATTTCTTTGCATATACTACTGCTTCCTTCACTTCCTCTTTGCACATGACCTTCTCTTCACCTACTTCACCCCAGTGAGCGAGTGAACGACAAGATCTACCATATAAAGCCTCAAAAGATGTCATACGAATAATAGCTATTATTATAAGCAAATTTGATCAGGTGAATGTGCTCATCCCAGTTGCTTTGCCAATCTAGTGCACATGCTCGCAGCATGTCCTATAATGTCTGAATAGTCCTCTCAGATTGCTCATTAGTCTGAGGTTGGAAAGCAGTGCTGTAATTCAACCTTGTGCCAAAAGCTTGCTGCATGCTCTTCTAGAATCTAGTAGTGAATCTGGGGTCTCGGTAAAAAACAATTGATGCTGGATGCCATGAAGTCTAATCACCTCTCTAACATACAAGTCCAATAAACTCTCCACCGATTGCTTCCACCGGATAGGGATAAAATGTGCTGCCTTCGTGAATCTATCAATCACCACCCACATAGCATCATGACCCTTCTTAGACCTGGGCAAGTTGGATACAAAATCCATAATAATATTATCCCACTTCCACTGTGGAATATCTAAAGGCTTTAATTTTCCATATGACCTCTGATGCTCAATCTTCACCTACTGGCACACCAGGTATCTAGACACATACTCCGCTATCTTCCTCTTCATGTCAGGGCACCAATAGTTGCGCTGTACATATTTGTACATCTTAGTGGTTTCAGGATGGATGACAAACTCAGACTTATGACACTCATCCATTACTTCCCGTTTGATGGTTGCATCTGTGGGAATCCATAATATGTTCCTATACCGAATTCCTCCATCTACTGACATTTGGAAGTCGTTCGGCTCATGCTGACATCTCTTTAACACTTTTTGATACTCTGGATCCTTCCTCTGAGCAGCTATGATCCTGTCAATTATACTGGGCCTCATCTGATGCACCATCCACATCGCTCCATTATTTTCAAGTCTGGGACACTACTGATCTATCTCCTGTAGCATCTCGTACTCCCGTACTTTGATGTATGCTAGTGAACCTTCCAATTTCCTACTCAGCGCAACTCCCACTGAATTTGCTTTAGTAGGGTGGTAATTAATAGCAAATTCATAATCCTTCAGGAGTTCCAACCAACGGCGCTTCCTCATGTTAAGGTCCTTCTGAAAAAAAAAAAATTTGAGACTCTTATGATCTGTGAAGATCGCAAAAGTCTCCCCGTACAGATAGTGTTTCCAGATTTTCAAAGCAAAAACTATTGCACCTAGCTCCAAGTCATGCATAGGGTAGTTAACCTCATGCTTTCTTCAATTGGCATGAAGTATATGCCACCACTTTACCATGCTGCATCAGCACACACCCTAAGCCTGTCCCACATGCATCATTGTAGACTACATATCCTCCGCTACCCCGTCGGAATTGTGAGGATAGGTGTTGATGTCAAACGATCCTTTAATGTCTGAAAGCTCTGCTCATACTTATCAGACCAGATGAACTTCTCCGCTTTCTTCGAGAGGTTCATGAGCGGTGCTGCAATTTTGGAAAAGTCTCTAATGAACCTTCTGTAATAACCTACTAATCCCAGAAAACTGTGGATCTTGGATGCATTCTTCGGCCTTGTCCAATTAGTCACTGTTTCCACTTTTGCGAGATCCACTGAAATGCCTTTTTTGGATACTATATGTCCAAGAAACATGATTTCCTTCAGCCAAAACTCACACTCTGAGAGTTTGCCGTAAAGCTTGTGTTGACGCAGAGTCTCCAATACTATTATGAGATGCTCTCGATGCTGCTCTGGACTGGATGAGTAAATCAAGATGTCGTCCACGGACACTATGACGAACTGATCCAAGTGGGACCGAAAGATTTTGTTCATCATATCCATAAACGCTGCAGGAGCATTTGTCAACCCAAATGGCATTACTAGAAACTCATAATGTCCATACCTAGACTGAAAGGCTATTTTCGGTATGTCTTCCTCAACAATCCTTAACTGATGATAATCACTCCGCAAATCGATCTTGGAGAATACGGATGCCTTGGACAACTGGTAAAAAGATCATCGATGCGGGACAAAGGGTACTTATTTTTCACTGTCACCTTGTTGAGCATCCTATAATCAATGCAAAGCCGCATTGAACCATCTTTCTTCTTAACAAACAGTACATGCGCTCCCCACGGTGAGACACTCGGCCGGATGAAGCCTTTGTCTAACAATTCCTGTATCTGCTTCTTTAACTCTTGCATCTCGGCAGGTGCCATGCGATACGGTGCCTTGGAGATGGGTGCGGTTCTAGGTAGAAGCTCGATCTTGAAGTCTATCTCCCGCCTCGGTGGTAGTCCTGAGTTATCTTCAGAAAAAATATCTGGAAATTCATGTACTACATCTATCTGTTGCAGTGTGGTGGCCGGTGCATCGGTCTTTATCACACTTGCCAAGTATGCACAACATCCTTTCTGGAGCATCTTTTGAGCCTTCATAGCTGAGACTATCACCTTCTTGCTTTCTGATGGAGTGCCCCTGATAACCACCTTCGGCTTGTACTGTGCACCTATTATGATATTCTTCTGCTTACAGTGTAGAGCTGCATCATGATAACAAAGCCAATCCATCCCTAGGATGATGTTATTATCTGTCATCGAGATGATAATAAGATCTGCAGAGAAATTTTTCTTTTCCATGCTGACAGGTACATTTGGAATGTACCTAGCCGTAAAGATCTTCCATGGGGGTGCTCACCCTCATGGCATGAGGCATCTATTATAAAGACAAGCCAAGAACTTGGGCGCACGATTCTGAAATAAACGAGTGCATGACCCTTGAATCAAACAAAACAATAGTAGACGCATCGACAATAGGAAGAGTACCTCTGATAACATCGTTATCATTCTGGGCAGCATTCACCTCCATATTGTGCACCTTGCCCTGGACCACGGGATTTGTGCCTCCGGCACCCCGATTATCACGGCATTCCCTAGCGAATTAGGGGCAATTTCGGATAAAATGTTCGAACTGTCCGCACTGGATGCACGAACCATTCCTCCTGCGACATTCGCCATCATGATATCGCTCGCAATGAAGACATAGAGGCTTCTGCTGAACTACTGATGCCTGTGGCTGAGGCTGACGAGAAGGAGGTGGCAGCTATCTCAGAGGCTATTACACGGAACGTGGGTTAATTTCTACCCTTTAACACATTCTTAATTAAGATCTTGAAATCTTTATAACTGAAGCGGTGCTGCTGCTGGGCGCTGATGGGGTTGAGCATAGCGAGGGGCCTCTCTCTGGTAGTAAGGTTTGTGGCGGCGATCGCGACGATTGTCCCTCTTGAACGATCGGTGATCTTCGATCCGAGGTCGCTGTTGTTGTGCTGGCTTGGCTGAGGCTTTTGCTTTGCATTCAGCCTGGTCTTTCTCCATGCGAGTAGCCAGTCTCACCGTCTTTTCCAAAGTGTCACAATCCCTAGATAGGACTTCAGTCTTCAATTCCTGTTGCAGTCCATTAATGAACTTATTTGCCCTGATGCGTCCCATGAATGGCATCGGACAGTACTGTTCCAGCATGACAAATTGAGTGTGGTATTCCACCACGGTCATAGTTCCCTTCACAAGCTCCATAAATACTTCGTGTTTACTAAGGGGTGTAGCGGTCAGCAAACGCCTGTTTAAACTCAGCCCATGGTATCTCCTCTTCCTCCAGCCCTCGAAATCTGGTGGCTCTCGTGGTCTTCCACTATCCCATGACAGTGTTAGTAATCATGTGGACAACATACAATACCTTTCGCTCTTCAGCACACCTCATCAACTTGAATATGCGATCCAAGGTCTCTATCCATTGCTCTTCCTTAAAGAAATCCTCCTTGCCCTCGAACTATGATGGATGTAGCCTCAGGAATGCCTGAATAGTATCCTCAGAATCCTCTTGTCGAGGTTCTCGTTGCGACGTCTAGTCGCGGGCTGGCTGCCTCCAATTTGACTGCCCTTCAGTGGGTCAGTCTCATCAACGTACTCATCCTGTACTTGCGCCTTCATGCTGTGGCCTCGTCCTCGGCCGCAAGTGGGGGTGCGACCTTGACCACGGCCCCGTCCCCGGCCTCGCTGGGCTAAGATCTGCGACTCAGTGATTGGGCCCTCTGACCCTCTGGTGCTTTAGGAGCAATACGGCCCGACCAGGCCTCCCGCTCCTGAATTCTCTCTAATCGTCTCGACATCTTTATCCTTTAATCATAAAGGAACAATACATTACAAATCAATACCATATAACAAACATGAATTTGACTTACAGTCCTTTTTTGGTGGAGAGTGTGGCGACAGCTTAGCGATAGCACATGAACCTCTCTTATACCATACTATACAATATGACATCAAAAGAGTCCGAACAACGGCTCTGATACCATAAATGTAACGCCCCAAATCGACCAACGCCACGTGGCGAGGATATCTCCGAAGGCGCTACGAAAAAACTATAACTTTGACTAAAGATTGACCCAAAACTCCATTAAAACAGTGACATATCATCAATAGAAGATAAAGAGGAAAATATAATATCAAATAGCGGAGGTATCAAAATACTACAAAATCTCCATAATAGGAATCATATATGAATTACATCCAAGTTTATAAATGCGGAAAATAAGGAAATGATAACTAGGCCCTCTGTCGGTCATGTGCTTTATTATTGCTCGAGCTGGTCACGGCACATGATATCGACACCATCACTGAACTAGCCCTGTGGAAATTAACACAGGGGACGAGGTCCCCCCGTAAGCTATACAGCCTAGTGGGGATCCATATAGTACTCAGTGCATAACAATAAATAGCAATAGTCAGAATCAGTAATCATTTATAACAAGATCAGATAGAGAACATAAGATCATTCGATTGGAGATATCAATGGGTAAAAGAGGATAGAGATCATGTATCATATAATAATGAGAAGTTACAGTAATCATGCTGGATTAATAATCATGCTTCACTTATCATCATCATACTCATGTCATTTGTATAACACTCTTTATTCTTGTACTTCCTTCTTAGCATTACATGACTTTAGGTGCCTTTAGGTGCATTTAACTTTTGGGGGTTTTACGCCGAGCAAAACAATACAGCCTTGTGCAACCTATGGGTGATCAAGCCATGACTAAAGGAGCGACCCTTTACTATAAGCACTTAGCATGGGCTGACCACCCTCCCTTTATCCTTTCACCTTTCTTACTTTAATCTCTTTATCATTTCATCATTCTTTCATTCTATAAGAGGATTGGATCATTGGACATATCAATCATAAGACAGATGATTCATTCATACAACAATTCAATCAGTAGGGAGTAGCATATCACAATCATGGAAATGATCTAGATCAATCAACAAACTAAAATGAAATCTGCTTAAGGTTCGGTCAACCGGTTCATACTTCGGTCGATCGATGGGTCTAATTCAGTTCAAGGGTCCTCAGTCTGCTGACTACTGGGTACCGATCGACCGATATAACTGGATCGATCGATCGATAGTGCTCGGTCTGTACAGTGGGCTTCGGTCGACCGGTCGGCCGGCCTAAGAAGAGACTCTGAAGGAATGATCGGTCGACCGATTTCCATATCATGGTCGATCAATATTTCTGAATCGATCGACCGGTCGGCTTGAGAACAGAATTAGACAAAATAAGATTTCCAGCGATTTTCAATCCAAAAATGCAATCACATCTTATAAACAATCATCTAAACATGGAGGAATGATATAAAACACATCCATAGTCATAAGGAATAACAAATCAGGGATCAAACACAAGAATACAATCAATCCATTCCTTTTCCATTACTTTTCATCAATCAAGAACACATTTCAAGATGAACAACCCTAATTCTGCCATATGCTAATTAAGTTATATAGAAGGATTTCAGATTCACCCACATCTTTCCATGATTGATCCTTGCTTGAAACCCTTCCGGTCACCTGTGGTCGTCCTCCCCTTGTCGTTCCCCACTTATGAGGCCATCCGATTGGAGAAGGTAAGGGAATGATGTTGGAAACCAAAATAAGTGCATAAATGAGGAAACCTTTATTGCTAAAATCCTTGATGACAAATGGAGAGCTCCTACAGCAACATTCTTGATGGCAAAGGGGCAAATGAAGGGGAAGAGGGGCTGTACAAGAGAAGCTCTCTTTATATAGGGGTTTTGATGTGAGAAAGTGTCCAAATTGCCCTTTTTTGATCTTATTAATTCATAGGCATAGCTGTCCACTCTTTGATCTTATCCATTTGGTTATCTATTTATTTATTCATTTATTATTTATTTTTTTATTCGGGTGTTACATCTTACATGTTCATTGATTTGAATGTAAAATTATTGAACCGAACATTTTTTTTGTAATTTGAATGCATTTGATTATTATTCTTTCTTCTTTTAGCCTTTATTCTTCTTTCTTTGTGAGTGGCCAACCTCTTATTTCATGGTGAAATCCATTATTTGATCAATAAGGAATGTTGCTTGTTGATTTTGTACTTATTCTGTCGTTCATGTGATAGATGACGAATGTTCAAAAATACTGATTAATGTTAATTTGATTATGAGGGTGATTCATTTCGATTAATTCAATGAATGACGAAATATGTTACTGCGTCCTAGAAATAATTGTATGCATATTAGTTATTTATAATACAATGAAAATAATTATAATGATCATGAAAAATATCCGTTTATTATTTTAATTAAAGTTGTATTGACATGAAAGGGGATAGGGAATGTGTAGTGCATTAGTGTGCTGTGCAATATGTAGTACATAATTTGGACTAGCGGATTTTGTCCAATTATATAGGAAATTAATAAAGTTTTATATACACAGGAGTCGTTCAATCATATTTACTACTTGAACACAGAAATTTTATTTTGTTAAAATCTGAAGTCATTGGATAAAGAAATAACAAAATAAACAACTTTACGTCGTCGGATGAAATCCAACATCTCATATAGCAATTAGATTATTTTATTTTATTTTAAAAAATGAATATCAAATTTGTGTAATTGTGCTACACTTTTTTGAATCTGAGACGTGCATGACTTTTTGAGATTGAGTAGATATGCATCTAAACAAAGTATGATTTTGCTTGTGACTAAAATCTTACGCGGTTTCAAAACCCTAATAATTTTCGTTCTCTTGAGAGTAATTATATTTGATAGCTCTTCGTCATATTAATTATTTGCTGCATTTTAGACTTCTAAATTTCTTATCCTTCATGCAACGTCTAGATATATATAACAATCCTACAAATATATTTATAATTTATGAACGTTTTCTATGAAGGACTAAAAATGAGTGTATCGTATAAGATATATGAGAGCGAAAGTCGGGGAGTGGAGTGAGAGATGAGAGGGGGAGAGTTTTGTTTAGCAGTAAAATCATTCATTTATCGTATAACATAAATCGTTCAACATAAGGATGATCCTATCCACCGACTCAAGTCGTTGACTTTAATTAATAAGCAGACAACATCATAAGGATTGACTTTATTTAGTAAGCAGACAACATCATAAGGATGAACAGTTTTCACCATTGATCAATGCGGAAGGCAGGCCATTTTTACAGTTGGAGAAGCATTCATATCAGTTGCTTGTACAAAACAGAAAAAAGAAGAAAAGAAATCTATGATTTGATTCCCGGAAGCAAAACCTAGCCCAAATTGGGTTCGTGTTATTTCAGATTACAAGAAACTCGCTCGTGGATTGAGCAAATAAATTAGAAACAAACATGTCTAGCATTGATATCATTACAAGAACAAAATATCTATAGATATAATATGAAGGGAGCAATCACAGTCGATCTTTTAACTGGAACAAGCTGGTGCTTCGAAGTCCCCGAGTCTGACGAAGGCAATCGTCTGAGGGGCGATTTGGAGCGGCGCAGAGGCGCTGTTGACCAAAGGCTTCATCACGGGGATCTCCATGCCGTAAGCAAGGGTCAACGGCTCCCCGTTGAGGAGCAACACCCTGCCCTTAAGGTCGCCGCCCTGGGGGCTCAGATGGTATTCCTCCCTGGTAGACCCTTGTGAATCATCAATCTGTGAAGGGTGCAGATTCGTGTCGTTGCCGATCGAGACGTCGAACGCGGTGGAGTTTGACAAGTTGATCAGCAGCAAAGTTACACCCGGCTTTAAGCATTGATCAAGAACAGGAAAACATAAACGAAGAAGAAAGAGATTAATATACAGAGATCGATGCATCATGGTTGCTCTATATGGTGACACGGAGAAGATAATTTACCTTCTGTTTGGAGCAATGCGCGTAGGCACGAAGGTACGGCGAGCCGTCGCGCGTCGTCTGAAGAACTCCTGGTCCCATCAGTTGATGTCACAGCAAAGCTCTGTTTTATGAAGAATCAAGGGAAAAAAGTTAGAATCTTGTGCAGCTTCTAGCCGAATGCAAATTGACGTATGAATGGGCAGAAACTTTACCCGTAGTAATCTGGGTTTGGAACGAAGGTTTGGGTGTCAAGGAGAGCGTAGTTTCCTCCTATCAGTGCTTGTCTGCAGAATACCTTGTGGTTGTACGTGGACACCATGTCAAGCTGATCCAAATACCTGCAAATATCCGATCAGAGAGCCTTCAGGTCAGTTTATGAATTTTTCCTTGTGGCAATCCACACAAAAGAATATATCTGCAAATGAGCAGCTACCAGAAGCTGTCCACAAAGGCATTGGAAACATCTTTGCCTCCGCTGTTGTAGGCACCGCCAGATTCACCGACCCAAGCAGAGCTCCAGGGGCCAAAGTTCTTGATGGTGTTCTGGAGGTCATTGTATGTCTGCGCTATCTTGTCCAGATAGAAAGGATCTTGCATTTTGTAAATTAAATTCTTGTCAATACCTGTGACAAAGTATCAAGAGCAATTAAGCTGAGAATAATTAAAACGAATTAAATCCATCATTGAGCATGAAATGGTTGCATTTCAGAGAACCATTGAGCAAGAAATGACAAGTAGTTAATGCAAATCGTGCTAACTGACCTTCACTGAGGTTGTAGATGTGATGTGTGACAGCATCAACGACATCAGGGCCCGAAGACTGAAGCATATCAGAGAACCATTTCTGCTCATAAAAGCCTGCTGGAGTCAAAACCTTGGGTTGCTTTCCGGTGCGTTGGTACAACTTGGAAATCATATTTTTCAACGCTATGAAGTCCGTGGCGTACTGCTTCGCGTTCACCCTTGCAGCAACCCCAGTTCCACAGAGCTCGTTTCCTAGCAATACAACACATTGAGTCAAGTACTAGGAAAAGAAGAAAAAAAGATGCATGCGACATATAACAGCATGAATATTTGCATCACTTCTATGAAAAAAGAGTCTGTGAAGTTACCAAATTCCCAGGATTCTATATCATAATTATGTGAGATGGTGTATTTGATTAAATCGCGTGAGTTTCTCGGATCCCAGTTGCCTTGGTAAAGTACATCTTGTGTTGCCTTCGTCCTCCCAGTCAAGGCGTTAAGTCCAAAAGTTAGAATGGATCTTCAACATGAACGAGGCATCAAACAAAAATGATGGCATATCGTGCAATATAAAAGGATATATATATACGTATTAGAAGGAAGAATTAATCCTGCAGAGAAATATGTTACTTGGTCCTCTTAAAGAATTGGTTGAGTTGATCCCATCTTGTTCTTGTAAGGCAGCCCTTAGTGAAGCCAAACAGGCCGCTGTCATCTCTGGTTAAATTAGGGCAATCAGTCCCATGCTTTCCCACATTATACACGATTTGATCTTGCAATGATCCTCCAAGTCGAACCCTTAGTGATCCAAAAACTGACAAGAGTAAAGATCGAAGATGAGCAAAACTAAAGAACTTGAAGAAGGATAAAACAGCATGGATCCTTGATCTCTTATTCTGGCTAACAACCTCTAAGCGCATTGAAGAGAATCGGATTGTCCAAGTCCTGCAATAACCATTACGAACAGTTTGAAAAATGATTTCCACGTATGTTCATGACGCAAAGTAAAATAACATATCATGCAAAAGATGTAATTTTATGCATGCAGCAGTGGAAGCTTGAGTTCGTGATGCGAAGAATATGACAGGAAAAAATGTTTATATAATAAACAGAAAAGTATATATAAAGCCATGGAACAACGACATGCATACGTTACGTGTATAGATGACATGATCAGGAGATCACAAAAATTAACGTGAATGTGTATATTTGGATACCTACCAGATTCAACATGGAGGCCTGTTCCCAAGGGCACATGCCGTAGTTGCACTTCTCAGGAGGCCACCAGTCTAAGTTTGCACAGATGAAGTTATTGTCCGTCCTGGCAATGGTGGTTACCGCACTCACCGTGACGGTGGCCTTCTCCCCTCTGCTGCAGGAGAAGTTTGAAAAGAACAGAAGAAGGGTGATGAAGAGGGATCCAGCGGACGTCCTCATTATTCCCACAACGAAGAAGGCAGCAGGAGGATGATGAGATGAGGGTTGGGAAAGATTAATAATCAGGTTTCTTAGGCCTCAGAGTATGATGCTATTTTCTGTGTCAGATTCAGCGACAGATATATGAACAGGTTTGGTCATATTTAGAGAGGAGAAGAGATGTTAAAGGAGAGTCTTCGGGATCGTAAATTGATATGATATGTGGACCTCAACAAACTTTATACCTGTCAGCACAACAGAACTAGTCACTATTTTCTTGTAAATAAATAATATATATGATTTAATACGTTAGAAACACGTATTAAACGATTTTACGTATATATTTTTTAATTTTTTTATATATATTTTCTTCATTAATAATTTAGAGAATCCTCCAACAACAACAACAACAAAGTCTTATCCCACTAGGTGGGGTCGGCTACATGGATTATACGACGCCATATTCGTTGATCCATGTTCATGAGATTCGACAAGGTTTTACGCTGACTGTCGGGGCCTAACACAACCCTTCTCTTTTATCCAGACTTGGGACCGGCTATAAAACATAGGCGGAGTTTAGAGAATCCTCCATAATAACAAAAAATAATTTTATAGTATCATATAAAAATGATTAGATTTATTATGAAGGATAATAATGTGCATAAGTTTATAAAATTTTAAAAAATGATGAATATAATATTATGTTGATGATTTTAATCACATTTTTTTATCATCAACGATCATATAAAATTATTAATAAAGATGATATTGAAAAAATAAAAATAAATATAAGTCCGCTTGACACGTACTTCACAAGGAAAACCTTTGACACATTCAGGGAAAACTCTATATATAAATGATATTTAAGCGTGCTCATGAATTACTATTCTTATTTTCAGATGTTTCAATATGGAACACTAACCAAATCATATATATCCCATTAGGATGTGTGAAAATGTTGGAATTGATCAAATGAATGTTTTTTCATTTGTCAATCTAAAAAAGTTCAGAATGGCGTTTGAAAACATTTTTAAACAAGAATGAAATCACTGTTTGGACTGAATACGGCTAATTGTTTTTAATTTCTTTTAAAAAAATGCTCTTCTGTTCACCATTCTGTTGAACCTTGTACTGACAAAATGGGTAATAGTAACTGGAGAATGCAGAATTTTAGTAGATAACTAGGGGGCTAAATTTGTAAAGCACAATAGAATTTTGTAGAGGACTATATATAGTTTATGCAGGGTTTAAATATTTTTAAAAAAAGCACTAAAAGGAAGTCTCGACTCGAGGTTTCCTCCCGAAACCTCTTCTCTCCATCTCATGGTGTCTAGTTGTTGGCGTTCTTGCTAAAGCATGATCTACCAGGGGTCGACATCTTCATGTCATTCATATGTGATGTTGTATAAATTAATAAACAACAATGAAGACACGAACAAGAATATAAATACGAAGCATGATTAGAGGAAAAGTCGGTGAAGGCAAGACGAGGCGATGAAGGAAGATTCGACGAGGGAAGCTAGGGTGACTCACTTCACTGCGAAGGCCGACTCACTTCTCAGCGGAGCTTGGGGAAAAGACGAGAGTGGAATAGGGGAAAAATAATGGAGCAGGATAGAGGATTTGGGAAAAAAAAATGATCGATCAATTTCTTTTCTGTGAACTGGCCGTGTGGACCGCGCGTTCTGCATGTAAACTGTGCGTATCAATCGCCAGATCGACGGTAGAACACACCAGTCCACAGGCTCATTTTCCCTTAAATATTTTGAAAAAAAAAACTAAAAGGATGTTTTGAGCTTTAATCCAGAAACCTATTCTCTCCTTCTCATGGTGTCTAGTTGTCCACGTTCTTGATGCTTATGAAGCATGATCTACCAGTAACCCACATCTTCATGGCATACATATGAGATGTTGTATAAAATAAACAAAAATGAAGACATGAACAAGAAGATAGAAATGACCATCTACAAATTATAGGATTCAAAAGAGTAGATTTAATAAATAAAATGATAGATCAGCAATAAATATGTGAATTTGATGCGCGTAACATTAGCAACACTCAAATATCATTACAGTATCAAGAATGAAGAGACAAATATAATTATCTAGAACAAGATGGTTTCAAATGACTATAAAAAAATGGATTTTTTTTCAAATATGGAAGAATTTGATGAAACATGGTTACTCTTGTAGCAAAAATATGATATTCACAAGGATCATTTGCTTGTTATTATGTATGAAAAGTGTCCTCATTGGACGTCAACATATTTGAAGATGTATTTGCAGTAGGAATGAACACAACTCAAAGATGCAAAAGCATCACCACATTTTTTGATGGTTACATGAATTCCAATATGTCCTTGGTTGTTTTTGTTTATCAGCAATTCGTTCTCGACATGAGGAGGAAGAGCGAGAAGATTTCAAGTGTATGAATGACGAGGTTGTTGTAATAATGAGAAATCAATTAGAGTTACATGCAAAAGCAGTCTATATGTAAACAAAAAAAAAAGTTTATTCTAGAATCAATTTTTGCATATAATTGATTATCATTCCACAAAAATTGAATCTACATCAGAAAAAGTGGTAGTTCGTTGTATTTGGGTGGGAATGAAGACAAAGACAATATGGAATATTTTGTTCTCACATTTTGAAAGAGGTGGAAGCATTAATATTAATATATTAATCATATGCTTATATTATATTATATATATTTTGTTATAAATATAATTAATCGACCGATGCAATCTTCAGAATTATCGATGAATTTCTATCCATCGGTAATTTCAAAGGCTACATCTATCAGAAATCTTCATATTAAAATATTAATTATTATATTATATTATATTATAAATATAGTTACTGATGGAACTCGCCTTTGGATTTACCGACGAATTTTTCGTTCGTAGTTCCAAAAGCGATTGTCGTCGATAAATTACCGATGGATTTTGTCGTTGGTACTAACAAAAGGAATTTTGACCGTCGATATTTCGAAAGGATTATTCTCATTTTGCAATGTCATCGAAAATTGCATAGGATTTTAGCCCCCAAAAAATTGTATGTAAAAAATGAACAATTTTCTTGTAGTATAAGGTGATCACCGTTGAAAAAGGATGTTGTCCATGGTAAAATGATGATAAGAGTTGTCATAGAGCAATCTTCTTCATGTGAACATTGAACAATACTCTCAGTGAAGCCTTGAGAGGTAAATGAAGTCCCTTGGGAATAGCACTGTTATGCAAATCTATTCTTCACATTCTCCGTATTTTCAATCGGTCATAGGAAACATGAGCATAGTTGAAAAAATGGTCTTCATTTTGAGGATGGGAGATGACAAGGCAAATATGGTAGCCATTCTTTTACCCAAAAAGTATGATAGTCATCAAATGGATTGAGGAGAAATGATAATCAATTTCTCATTGCTTAAGCTGGACTCAAATTTAATTCCTGCAAACGTAAAAAGATGGCATAAAAAATCTCATCCGGTCATAATGAGGCATGTGACTCATGACGAACAAATTAGTTGAGCATAATGATGAATCAACTAACTTGTGGAGAATGTGTTCACTAGTGCAGCAAAAATATGATATTCAAAAGGATTATTTGCTTGCTATTATGTATGAAAAACGTCATCATTGGGCGTCAACATATTTGAAAGATGTATTTGCATCAGGAATGCACACGACTCAAAGATCCGAAAGCATCAACACATTTTTTTATGGTTACATGAATTCCGATATGTCCTTGGTTGATTTTATTCACCAATAGGACATAGCAATTCGTTCTCATCGTGAGGCAGAAGAGAGAGAAGATTTCAAGTGTATGAATGACAAGGTTGTTGTAATCATGAGAAATCAATTAAAGTTAGATGCAAAAGCAGTTTATACGCAAAAAAAAAGTTTATTCTAGAAACAATTCTTGCATATAATTGATTATCATTCCACAAGAATTGAATGTACATCAGAAAAAGTGGTATGTTCGGTGTATTTGGGTGGGAATGAAAATAAAGAGAAGAACTTGTATGGTGATCAATCTAGTGTTCAGTCAATTGTTCTTGCAAAATGTTTGAAAGAGATGGAATCGTTCTCACGTGTGTTCTATATTCAGAAAAGTTTGGGTGGATACCCGAACAATGCATTCTACATCGTTGGATGCACGATAATGCTTATGAGATATGTGATGGACAATGAATTATAACTCCAATTCATAATTTAGATTACATGTACAATATGATAATGGACAATGAAATGAGTTCGTGGTCACCTAAGAATTTTGATGTCTCTTCTACTCTTGCAAAAGAGTTTGTTCATAAATTAACACTCATTACTGCAGCACCATCCACATTGGTAGGAAAGAATATCAGTCCACACGAAGTCAAGGTTGTTATACATGATTCTCCACGTGTCAAATCAAAATGCATACCTAAAAAATTAGGAAGAATTAAATCCGATATTCAAGTTTCAATGTCACAAGCCAAGAAAAAGGGCATACCAAAAACTAAAATCCACACAAGGGGTCACCACACAATCACCAGTTCATCCTATCAGATTTTCTTTTACGTGATGCATTTATTCCTTCCTTTACGTGATGTATTTTCTTGCTTATGACCGAATTTGTTCTGCCTATAGATCCAGCAGACAAGCATGGAAGAGAATTCTTATATAATATTTCAAGCATGATTTTCAAACATGTATATTTTGTTTAATATATCAAATGTGATTATGTGCTAAATTTCAGCGAAATATGTCCCGACTACTAATATGCTTTTCATGAGTTCTGGATTTAGCTTATTTCATAGGTATTGGTTCTTCTCAGGGAAGAGAAATTGTTGGTTGGCAGTTATAGAAGAGTTCTTCCGATCACTACATGAAAGATGGAAATTACAGACGGTTTCGACGGTCTGTAATTTCTAGAAAATCATCAGAAATAATGATTTTCGACAGGTTTTCAACGGAACCGATCCGGTCGTCGCAAATCTATTTTTGACGGTTGGAAAAAAATGTCGAAAGTTCCAACGGAAGTCGACTGTCGCAACCGTCGAAACTTTCGGCGGTCGCGAATCGTCAAAAAGTTTAGACGGTCGCCAACGTCGATATTTTCGACGGTCAACGAAACCGTCAAAACTTTCGGCGGTCACGACCGACGTCTTCGAAACTTTCGCCAGTCGTCGCAACCGCCAAAACTTTTGGAAGTCAAAATCGTCGCAAAAAAATTTTATAATATAAAAAAAAATTAGCTGGCCGCTGGCGGCCGATCCGCCGTCTAGCGACTAGATTTGGCCGCTAGGCGGCCAATCCGACCGCCAGCGCGGCCGGATCCGGCCGCCCACGGCTGGCCAGCGCGGCCGGATCCAGCCGCCCATGGCTGGCCAGCGCAGCTGGATCCGGCTGCCCACGGCTGGATCCGGCCGCCAGGCGGTCCGGGCTGGAGAGAGAGAGAGAGGCTTGTCGTCCAGTCGGGAGAGGCTCACCGGCAGGGAAAGGGAGAGGAAGAGGGAGAGAGAGGAGAGGGGGGAACAAATAGAGAGTGGGATATATAGGGGTAAGATTATACACACACACATATATATGTAAAATGGGTGTGCTGAGCGGGTGTTGTTCAGCACCGTGCGAAGCATCATTTTGACCGTCCGATTGTGATCGAATGATAGAGAAAAAGGCGCCCATCCAGATAGCATTGTGCAGCCACCGATCGTCTCGCGATATTTTACTTTCCCTTTCATATTGCCTTGCCTGCTCTACCGCTTATTTTTTCCCCTTTCCTCTCTCCCTCCTCTCTCGCTCAACACTAAAGATCTGGCGATCGGGGGTCTACTCCGGCGAGCGGAGGCATCGATCGGCCGGTGGTTCTGTGTACCTCCCTCCATCTCGCGTATTCTTTTTCTTTCTCTCTCGCTCCCATCTTTTTGACTTTTCCTCGTTGTGACTTCTGCTCGTGCTTTTCCCTGATTTCTCTCTTCCTCCTCTCTCACTCAGGTGCACGGATCCATCAAGCGCTTTCTTTTCCGACGAGCGCAGAGGCGACAACTGGCCAGTGGTTCCATGTACCTACCTCCCTCTCGTGCATTCTCTCTCTCACTCCCCTCTTGTTTGGCTTTTTCCCGTCATGACTTCTGCTCGATTTTTTTGCCTCTTTCTCTCTCTCTCTCTCTCTCTCAGAATGACAATCACAGGTCTTCTTCGACGAGCGCATAGGCGATGAGCGACTAACGATTCCAGGTGCCTCCCTCCCTCTTGCTCATTTTGTCTCTGGTGATTTCATTGATTTTGTCGTTCCCGTAGGTGATGCCTGAAGGGTTTCCTTTTGGGTAGTTCTCCAAGCAGGGTGAAGGTCGTGGCTTGCTTAGGGGTTTGTTTCTTTAATTCTTATTTTTTTCGAAAAGGTTAACTTTTCTAGTAATTTTTAGCCAAGGGAACGGTAATGCAATGCCTCAATGTCATTGTTGATTGTTGAAGTTTGACAGACCATAAACCTTGGTTTGATCTTGATACCTCCCGATTCCATGGCTCAACCTACTAATTAGATCAACCAATTGTTGTTTTTGCATATCTATCTTTATAGGATGAACAAATATGTTGTTTGTCAGGGCACATGTATGAAAGTTACAAGGTGCTGGAAGTTGTAGTTGAGAAGGGAATGTAGGATGGCCAAAAGATTACCTTCCTTGGAGAGGCTGTACGTTTTCTTTTTCAGATCACAACTTATTTCTTGAGCACCAACTCATAAGCTGACCCCTTTCTTGTTTGACTGTTTGCAGCTTGATATTGTCACTAAAGATATTGTATTGATCCTTTAATAGAAGGATCATCCAATGTTCAGGAGAAATTGTGATGATCTATTTGTGGAGCACATATTGTCAGTTTAGATGTTTGATTATTTAGAGATCTATGTTTTTCAGTCATTTTACAAAGCTAAACTTGGCTTTTCTCATTCATAGATCAATACAAAGTCATAAATGATGAAGGCATGCTAATATATTAGAGGCCATTTATGAGGGGAAAGCTCTGCATTCATTTTACCATAGATTTTCCAAACATGATTACTTCTCATCAGTGCAAAGCTCTCATGGACATTCTTCCTCTTAAGCCGAGGACCCAATTGACTGACATGGAACGGGATGGGTGTGAGGAGACAACACTTCATGATGTTAATATTGATGTAGAAATGAGAAGAAAGCAAGCTCGGGCTCAGGAAGTTTATGACGAGGATGATGATTTGCATGGTGGTAGTGCACCGAGGGTGCAATGTGCTCATCAATAAGTGTAGAGTTCTTTGAATTAGATTCAGAGTACTGTGATTGGTTGATGTCAGTGTGCCTAGACAGCTCTCCAGATTAGATTCATAATATTTTTTCTTGATCTCATCACAATGTTTTTGTTATCTTTTACTTTATGGAAGATATAGTCTCTTGATGCATGCAAAATATAACATATTTTAGTTTATTATTTTAATTAATTTTTCTATAATTTGTTCATCGCATGCATCATTTTTAGTCACTTTTAGTTATAATTCTGGATTTATTAATTTTTATTATCTGAATATTTTAATTGTGGATGGATTAATTAAAATTTGATAATTCTTTTGCAGGAAAGGCCAAATGCACAATTATTCAAGGGATTATATTAAATGAATTATCCAACGTATCGACCGAGAGCTCCAACTCCAATACTTATCGCTCGAGAACTCCGATTGAAATACAAAGAAGTATTATGGCCGAGAAATCCAATTCAATCATGTTATCGGACGCAAAATCCAAGAAATTTATCCTTACCGGCCGATAAGTCATATCTTTGGGCGTAATGATCCATGTTTTGGCCGATAACTCAAGAAGGAAGATAAAAGAGTTTATCTTTTTGGGCGTAAAGATAAAAGAATCCTCGTTTTGGCCGAGAACGAAGAGATGTTTATCACTTTGTGGCCGAGAACGAGAGGTGCGAAACGGATAACCTTTTATCATTAATCAAAGTTTTATCGACACCGTAAAGTTTATCTCGTGAATTTAAAGTTGGCCGTATGATGTTACGATCGTGATCAAATTGAAGGCCGTCCGCACCCTATAAATAGAGGAGGAAGCCATCATCCCAACTCGTGCTCTGAAGTTCAAGTTTTCTTCCACAACGGGTCGTGAGCTCTGAGGCTTCAATTGAAAGGAGAGAGGTGCAATGGTTGGAGGTTGATCGCGACTCTGATCAAGTCCGAGAGGCTGCCGATTGTTTGCCCAGATTCTAGATCTCTACTTTTATTATTTGGGTGTAATTCTTCCAATTTTTATTATTATTTTATTATCTCTCTAAAATTTCTAGGACGAACTCCATGTTTTAGTGATTTTATTTTTAGGAGATTATTATTGAAGGGAAATTCCGTGAATCCTAATTTTATTATTATTAAATTTCTTTTGATCAATTTTTAATTATATTTAATACTTTTGATTTAATTATTTAAATTTCTGAGTTAAGTAATTACCAGTTTGTGGACTACTTGATTTCATATTTTATTTAATTAAATTAAATGATTTATTGTGAAATTAAAAATTGACATAGGTCTAATAACTAGTGTGTGAAAAATTAGATCTGTGTGGTATGTTAATGTATACCAGTTTGTGGAGTGATTAATAGTTTAAGATTTTCATATTAATGCATCTTAATTTTAATCTCATCTGACGAATACCAGTTTGTGGGACTTCAGGTTTGATTGAATTTAAGATAGTTTGATTTGCCGGATTAAATTGCAGAATTACCAGTTTGTGGACTCTGTGATGTTAATCTTGTAAATTAATAATTTAGAAAAATTCCTAATCCATCTTAAGCAGTTTAATTTATCTTTTCTGGTTTTATCCTTAAATTATTATCATCGTAAGACCAACTTCAACACCATTATCTTATCTTTATCTTATTTTTTTATTTTATTTCATAAAACCCATTTTCAAAATTCATGTTTTTCCTCTCTTGTTAATTTACAAAATCAGATATTTTATTAATAATATTCCTCGTGGGTACGACACTCTTACTCCTATTCTATATTACTTGAGCGACTAGTGCACTTGCTAGCGATTTTATTTTACTACATGATTTTACGCATCAAGTTTTTGGCGCAATTGCCGGAGAATATTTTATTAATTAATTTCTGATTTTTATGAATTATTAGGAGATGTAAATAAATTATAAATAATTCTTTGTAAATATGTACTATTTATGTTAATTATTTTTTGTGAATAAACTAACATCTTTCTTTTTGCATATAAAACTTTTTGCAGATAAAAGTCACGGGATTATAAGTTGATTTTAGATTAAATTTGCTGACCTTCGGCTGATATTCTCCTCTATTTTAACATTCTGACGCCGATTGGATTTTTCGGATTACTGTCGACTTATGTTTTTGCGACTGAGATTAATTTTTGTCGTGGTTTTCCGGCCTCGCAACTTTAAACTTTAAATTTTGCGGCCGCAACATTGATTTCAATTCTGGTTGATTTAGTTATCGACCAAGAAGTAAATTTTATTTGGTTATGCGGCCGATAATTTTCTGAAGTTTCTTTGCGACATGTATGACATATCTCCCGCAGATATCTCATGTTAGTCATTTTGCGCCTTGGATTTTCATCTCGTTAATCCAGTCATGCATGATTTTGCGGCCGACAATAATTTTCTTAATCTTGTTTTGCGGCCGACATGTGTTTATTTTCTGAACATTTGTTTCTACCCCATCTTACGACCTTGTTTCGGCCAGTTTATTTGTGGATTTTTCTTTCTCGGCCGTAAAGGATCATGTTCGACTTAACTTTCATCGGTTTACGGCCGATATGAATTTTACTCTTCCTCGGCCGTAATGATTCATTTGTCGACGTTTAGTTCAATTTTTATTTCGGCCGAAACCCTGTTCTGTTTTACGGCCAAAGGTTGTCGACTTCGGTTCTTTACGCCTAGAGTTTTATATGCGAGGAGTTGATTAATTCTTTATGCCCAAGAGTCAATTTAATTCTTTCGGCCGAGATGATTCATCGCCGTGTTAATTTTTATGCCATCTTACGACGTTGTTTCGGCCATAATCCAACAAGTTTTATGCCTTCACGTTGATTAATCCCTCTCGACATTGTTTCATGGTTTTTGCGTCCGAACGAGCCTCGGATTACTAATTTAATTTTGGCCGTAAATATATTTCTGTATTACGGCTGATCAATCTTATTTCCTCTCTGAAAATAATTTTTGCTAATGTCTGATTATTGGCTTTGCGGCCGCAAATTTGGTTATTGATTTTGTGCTGCAAACTTTACGACCGAACGAGTGCTTGATTTTTACGACCATCTAATTGATTTACTTTCGGTCGAAATTAATATTTGGCATTTGAATTGGTTTTCGAGTTTTTATTTTTCACCGTATTCGATAATTTTCTATGAATTTTGCCGGCCGTAATTAGGTTAATTCCTCTCGGACATTAATTTTTACGACCTAATGAATTTTCGATAATGGCCGAAAGATTTTTTTTATGTTTATCGATTTAAATCTTATTTCTTCGTGACCTATTATCTGCATTTCTTTCTTCTCGTATATATTTTTATTTTATTTTATTCTTTTATCTTACTAAAAATTGGTTGTTGCAGGTACTACTGAATATTTAATCACAACCAATCCTGTAATCTTCTGATAAGAGCACTAGGAGTTCAAATCCAATTTTGGAATTTGATCCTAAAATTGAAAGAACTACTCGCCGATTAAGAAGAGATATAAGAAGAATGGCTGAACAAGCACGCAACAATCAGAGACTGGAGTAACAAAATGAACTAGTTCCGCCACAAAATAATCGACGGGAAGATGAAGAGGAACTCTCTATGAGAGAATATGTCTCGGCCAGATATAATGACCGAGAATCATGCATTGTGCTGCCTGAAATCAATACAACTAATTTTGAGATAAATCCGGCAATCGTGAGAATGATACAAGCATCTCAATTTGGAGGAGGATTTCCTGAAGACCCTATGATCACCTTGAAAAATTTCTTGCTACTCTGAGCACTTTTAGAAATAATAATGTTTCTACTGAAGTTATTCGTTTATTATTATTTCCACAATCTTTACGTGACAAAGCTTCCACTTGGTTTAAAACTTTGCCTGCAGGATCGATTCACTCATGATTGGAGCTGGTAGAAAAGTTTGTTGGAAAATATTGCTCACCACAAAAAATAGGCAAGTATCGAAGAGAATTAAGGGCATTTGTTCAAGATGACAACGAGACATTATATGAGGCCTGTGAACGATAGAAGGAACTATTAGCCAGAGTTCCTGATAATAGGATTCCAAAATGGCAAGTGATGGAAGATTTCTACCATGGATTGCGAGTTGCAGATCAAATAAACTCGACCAATCAGTAGGAGGGACAGTGCTGGGATCTAAACGCCCTAGTGAGATACATGATATTATTGAAGCTATAGCCCTCAAGTGAAGCCAAGAAAGAAGACCATCTCGCCGAACTCAGGATGTACATGCTGCACAAGGAATACAATCTTCAGAAATAGTAGCTCAGCTGGAGTCACTTAATCAAAAATTCGAGCAGATGATGCCACTAATGGGAAATTCAAGCAATTATAACCCTACAGATAACACTTCAGATTCAAATCAAATTGAAAATGCTAACTTTATTTCCAACCTATTTTTTAGGAGCAACGATTATGGTTGAAGACACAATCCGAAGTTTACCTATAATCAGAATCAATGCCAACCTTCTGGTCCATCAAAAGATTATATACTGAAAAGGCAACCTGATGCTCCCCTATCTCAATCATCAAATCATATGCAGAAGATGATGGCACAGATCATAGACACCACACAATCGTTGCAAAAGAATATGGAATCTAGAGCCATGAGTCAGAATGCATCAATTCGAAATTTGGAAAGACAACTGGTTCAGATGGCGGCACAACTGACTGGACGTACACCGGGCTCTCTCCCAAGCAACACAGAGAAAAATCCAAGGGGAGAAGAGCAAAATAGGCCTTGATCTTCATCAGGACTAAGTCAAGCTGACGACTATAAATCAGAACTATTTCTATCCTTTTTATTTTTTCTTTTTTTAGATTAGTCTTTAATTAGTTTGTTGATTAATATCTTTAGTTTCAATGATAGTTTTATTTTATTTAATTTTAAGTAGACATCTTATTCTTTTTATGGAGTCATCTGCTTAATATCTTATTTATTTTTTTTGCGAGAGGAAAAATCTGAATAGTTATCATTTTTGGCTACGTCGACACAGTGATCCGCGACTGCATGGAAGTTACGTGTGATTCATTAGGCATTTGGACAGGTGCAAACAGCTGATCTGACACTACGAGCACAAGGATGAAATACTATGCCACTGACACCGAGATGACATTACGGACGTAAAAATTGAAAAAAAATTGCGACAATCGACCAGGATTCTCGCCGAGCAGGTTCCGATATCCGACACCGACATGACGTATCGGCCACAAAAGTTCGATGGAACATCTCCGCACCTGATGTCGACGTGACATATCACGGGGGCAATAGCCATGTGTGCATGCTTTGCGCCGGGCTCCAAAGGATTTGACCGGTCATTAGGTAAGGTCATGGTCGTTTTCTTCTATAAATTCTTAACTTTCTTTTAATTGCAGGTCATCCATTTGCGGCCCTCTCACCGGACGTCTCCATATCAGCCACCATCTTTTCATTTCTGTCAATTGCGGCCGAGATCGGTTGTCTGAGATCTTCACCGACATCACTTCCTTTGGGCCGGATCTCGCTCCACCAACACCATTTGCGGCCGAGAAGCCACCTTTCATATCGGCCGAAACTCAGTCCATAGACGTTTCTTTGCACCGGTCGAGAATCCACCGTCGTCTTTGTACCGACCGCAAGCTCCACACCACAAATTTTGGCCGGAGTCCTTCATATCGGCCGAGCATCCTCCACCGATACCGACTGCGGCCGAGAAGCCACCGAACGGCCGAAGTTCATCAACGTCTCGACCACCATCTTTCCGTGTCACATCGATCGAGACCAACATCACACAATTACGGCTGGAGTCTCTTTGTTCCGGCCGCCATTTTCACAGCCAAGCTCCAACCTCAGTTTGCACCGGACATGCCACATCAGCCGCCAACTTCGCTTGCGGCCAAGCTTCGCCCCTGAGTACGGTCGATTGTCGAGGATCTTCGCCGTCAACTGACCGCAAGCTCCACATCTGCAACCACTCCAATCTCGGCCGAGATCTTCACCGACGACTATTACGGTCGAGACCTCACTTCCTTCGAGTCATTGCACCGCGCCGCCACCTTTCTTCCTATTTTTTCACAGTGACGATTTTATCGAATGAGACGATTTGCTAATATATGGAGGGGGTGTCACGATCGCCGACATCCGGATGCCCAGCCTGCGCCGCAATCTTCACAATTAATTTAATATTCGAGAGATTATTATTGGACCAAGCCTGCTTACCAAAATCGTTTTGAAAGAATGACCGATGTACGAGTCAATGCTACCAGATTTCCAGACACTGAGATACTGAGGGAGTACAATTTATTTGCATATATTCATTTATTATTTTCTCAAATTGGCCTTTCAGATTTTGTTCAACAGTGGTGGCCGACTTATGAAGTCCTCACTGAGGAATTCTTATCATCTTTTTTGACCTTAGAAGATTTTAATAATATTTATGATTTTCCCAACTATGTGACTCGTTCTGTTCCTATCGACTTTCATGCTGAAGATTTTTGAAAACAGATAAAGATCGATTGGACTGGAGTACAGTCAAGGAAAGCACAATCCAAAATCCTGTCCCGCGCTTTGTTCATCGCATGCTCAACCACAGCCTTAGTGGGCGAAGTGACAGTGATGGAGCCGTCTCGGAGGGAAAATTATTCTTGATCTACAGCATGCTTCACAGGACACAGGTTAATGTTGGCGCTTTCCTCATTCGTCGTTTTCAACACCGTACTACTCTTCGGAGTGGCAATATCAGTATGGGCGTTCTTATCACGCCGATAGCTCAACACTTCAGACTGGACCTGGATGATCTTGAAGCTGTCCTAGGAATTGCCCACCTCAATCGACGAACTATTCTGGCCATGGGCCTCGCCAAGACTAACACTGTAGGAGTTAAAGTTTTATTTTTAAAGAGAGTGATTTGGAGGTGCCCTGTAGCTACCGAAATGCATTTACACCAATTAATCCTGATAATTGATTACTTTTTAGGCAGGTCATAGCTCCAGTAATCCCACCTGCAGGACCATCTACCTCAGTCGGACAGCCACACCAGGACGAACCTTTCTCCTGGTTTGATTCTATTGATTATGCGGCAGCCCAACCCTACCTTCAACAGCCATAGGGATTTCAGGCTGCATCACCGGCAGCTTCCCAATATGCCACATCAACCCATTCACCTTATATGCCGGTGCCTTCGCCGATTTCATCTCTAGCACAAGAGAGCTCTTCTGATTCCTCGTTCATACTGGCCACTCCTTACGAGGAACACGATCCGATGGAAGTATCTGCCCATTTACAAGAACCTGTGCAGAATCACTATATAGCACCAGAACCTACTTTCACTTCAGCCCCATAGCAGACTTACTATCCACCTCCACTATCTCAGCCTAACTATACTTCCATGCAAAACTTATGGGAATCAATGTACGATGAGCAACTTCGTCAGGCAGGGGAGTTCCATGCTTTTTAGGAATAGCAACTTCATCAAGCAGGAGAGTTGCACGCTATTCAAGAAGAGCAACATCGACAAGCCCAAGAGTTGACCAACATTCGAGCTGATTTTAGAAATATGGATGATCGTCAGGGTTGCTTCGAATCACTCCAAAATTAGCATGCGTGCATGACGAGGCACATACATGAGTATCATATGCACCAAGGACATCTTGGCTACCACCCACCATCGCCACCCCACAGACAATAAATCCGGTTGTGTCTTTTTCCTTTTCTTTATTTTCATTTCTTTATTTTTCTTTTTTATTGAGTCTGTATCTCTTTCCCTTGTTAGCCTAACACTGTGGCAGTGTCTGATTCAAGCTTGGGGGAGTTTGCATTTTATGCATTGCATTTTCCCTTATTTTTCTTTTTATTTGCTTATGTTTGCATGTATTTCTAAAAATCCAAAAAAAAATTGAAAATTTTCCCAAAAGTACCATTGCATGCATTTATTTTTGCTACCATCTTACTAACTTTCATCTTATTATTTTAATTATCTTTTAGTAAAAGTTCAAAGACATGTCGTTAACTGATGAAATTTGAATGCTTTTCGTTCTTATCACTTGCTATTTTAGTATCAAACTTATGGATTGTGTGCCTATGCTAAATAGTATTATGAACGTCTAGATGACAAAATCATATTCATGTCTTTTTATTTCTTTTAAGTCTTGATAGTAGTAACCTTTTTATTGACCATATTAAGTACTCCTTGAGCTTAAATAAAAAAATGCGTTGTAAAAAAAAAGATTTGAATAAAGTTATGTGTAGGTACAAAGTGTTATCCGGAACCAAGGTGTGTTCGGGTAATTAGATCCGTAAGGGTTTATGCCTGACGACCTAAGGGCAACTGCTCTAGGATCCGTCAATCGAAAGCCTGCTACAAGGACCATCTTGTGGAATATAGAGAAGCACAGGAGTACTGAATCATGGCTAAGTTCAAACTCTTCATTCAGAACCTTAGTTGTTTGGGCAAGTAAACTCGAGGGGTGCTTTATCACCTGTTACCCTAAGGCCATCTAGTCTGGGAGTCATCAGTCCAAAGCCCGCTACATGGACTTCCTTGTGCAATCCTGCTTGAAGATTAGAACTTTTAAAATAATTGAAAATAAAGTTGAAAAAAAGAAAAAGAAAAAGTTTTAAACTCAATTAGTACTTATGTGTTCAATATTAATGCTATTATTTGACAGATAATTTATTTTTCTACAAGGCTGAATTTGAGATTGTTTAAATTTGTGCATTCATAACCTCTACGAAGCTAAGTGCATGAAAAATGATAAGGTGCTAAGTAGTAGGTGTGCAGAAGAACTGTGTGAAAAAATTAGTTAGTTGATAATATGGAAGCTATGATGGAACCCTTGTTCTTGAGCTTTGCTTTGAATTTTTGCTTGAGGACAAGCAAGACTTTAAGCTTGGGGGAGTTTGATGCATGCAAAATACAACATATTTTAGTTTATTATTTTAATTAATTTTTCTGTAATTTAATCATGGCATGCATTATTTTTAGTCACTTTTAGTTGTAATTCTGGATTTATTAAATTTTATTATCTGAATATTTTAATTATGGATGGATTAATTAAAATTTGATAATTCTTTTGCAGGAAAGGCCAAATACACAATTATTCAAGGGATTATATTAAACAAATTATCCAACGTATCGGCCGAGAGTTCCAACTCCAATACTTATCACCCGAGAACTTCAATTGAAATACAAAGAAGTATTATGGCCGAGAAATCCAATTCAATCATGTTATCGGACGCAAAATCCAAGAAATTTATCCTTACCGGCCGATAAGTCATATCTTTGGGCGTAATGATCCATGTTTTGGATGATAACTCAAGAAGGAAGATAAAAGAGTTTATCTTTTTGGGCGTAAAGATAAAAGAATCCTCGTTTTGGCCGAGATTCCATGAAGGGGTAAAGAAGATTCCATACATTTTGGGCATAATGATATATGTTTTGGTCGAGAACGAAGAGATGTTTATCACTTTGTGGCCGGGAACGAGAGGTGCAAAACGGATAACCTTTTATCATTAATCAAAGTTTTATCGACACCGTAAAGTTTATCTCGCGAATTTAAAGTTAGCCGTACGATGTTACGACCCATCCACAATTAAAATATTCAGATAATAAAAATTAATAAATCCAGAATTATAACTAAAAGTGACTAAAAATGATGCATGCCATGAACAAATTACAGAAAAATTAATTAAAATAATAAACTAAAATATGTTATATTTTGCATGCATCATCTCTCCATCTCAATATTGTGGTCATACCAAAGCTACTGTAATCTTCACAACGCTTGTATCATGATATTTTGTATTCATAAGGGACGATCATTTAATTGTTTGACTATGTTTATCTATCAAAGTTATCTTCGTTTGTGAAATTAGATGAGGATTGATAATGCTCGGCCTTTAAAACCGCCATGAATTTGTGGGTAATTTGGCATAATAGAAGTTTACGTTAGTAATTATCTTTTGAGTGAGGTTTTATGTTGGATCCTTTATCACAAAACTTAAATTTATGCATGAGTTGTCTTTTTCTTCATCTCGAACGTATGCCCTATGACTTTTCGACCTCAGATATGAATTTGGAAGTAAACCTTATTGCTATGTTGCTTATGAATTGGTAATAGTCACAATGCACTCCTAGTATACATTACAATGTATCACCACTTTGTTGTTGTTATAACCCTACTACTTTATATTGCACCAGGAGTGAACATTTACTTGTAATTTCATAAAATCTTAATGTAAAAGAATTGTGAAGCGTAAATGTAAAAAACCATCAGGCTTGCACTTTGAAATCAAGAGGGTCATTATACAGATCAACGAAAAAAAATATACATGACAAGATGGTTGATCACATTCATCCTATTTTGGTTGATCATAATTAACTACAATCTTCATGCCAGCCTATCTTCATAGAACAAACCCTTATTCATTCCAGCTGTTATTTGTGGCATGAATGCCATTTAGACGACTAATCTTGCCATTTCCAATTGCCCTTTAGAGTCAGCACTTGTTTGCTTGTACCCAATGATCTATTCAACTTCTCTGTTGATGATGATTCGTTTACAGGTGCAACGAAAGGTCACACAAGATATGCATTAGATTCATTAGGATGATTCAGACTTTCATCAGCAAAAGCGGCATTTGATAGCTGAAAAAAGCAAAGTGAAAAACATAATAATTTCTACCTAACACACTATATATAATATAACAGTAATTCTCTTATATCTTTATAGAAACACATCAGAAAGCAATCGTTGAACTTTTTATGCAAAAGTAATCTTGCTTCACCTTGGCAACAAAGTTCTCATCTAGCAAAACACTTGAGTTGATAGTTATATTACATACATGTGGTCCACAGAGATGCAGAAGATAATCTTTCAACATCAACACAGTAATACATCGATCTTTAATGGACTAAACTGGTAAGGAGCATTAGGTCATGGAGCATGGGATGTCGACGACGGAGACATCAAGAGGGAAGGGGACCTGGGATTCGAGGGCGTTGAGGGAGGACAGGGAGTGGGAGGCGATGAGGTCGGAGAAGAAGTCGATCTAGAGCCGTCGGTCATCGATCTGTAGCGGGAGTGAGAGATCTTAGAAGGAGGGAGATCTGGAGGCCGATGTGGCGCAGATGAATAGAGATCGATTGCAAAAAGGCAAAAAGTGAGAGCGACCGAGAGAGAGAATGTGTGAGAGGAAAGTACCTGGAACCACCGTTCTATTGTCACCTCTGCGATCGCCGGAGAAGACTTGTGCTCATCGGATGAGAAGGGGACGAATCCCTATAGTAGGGAGAGAGAAAGAGACATCTGAGCAAGAAAGGAGGGGGAGAGGGAGGGAGGGAGAGAGAAAAAGGGAAAAAAATAAGCGGGACAGACGTTTTTCATTCCAAAATCTCGCGAGACATACAAGAGCCACACGATGCGATCTAAATGCGCGCCTTTTTCTCTACCATTTGATCACAATCGGACGGTCAAAATGATGCTTTGCACGGTGCTGAACAACAACTGCTCAGCACGTCCATTTTACCCATATATATATTATATATATATATATATATATATAGAGAGAGAGAGCGGGAAAACAAAAAAAAAGCAGGGGGATAGTGAAATTTTAATTACCGATGACTATGACTGTCAGAAACTTAGTATATATTATCATGATATATATATATATATATGAATATGATATTAATTATTTTAAAAATTACCGATGATCATGACCGTAAAAAAATATTTAATTATAACAATAAAATAATATATTTACTTATATATAATATTTATTTTTTTAGTTTACCGACGGTGAAATTTCGACGGTCTGAACTGTCGCTAACTAGATTAATAAAAGATTTTTTATATTATATTATTTTTCACTTACCGACGGTTTGAACTATCGATAATTATTACCAACGGACAGAACTGTTGCAAATTACGACGATTCGGACTGTCGCTAATTATATTAATAAATTACTACTTATATTATATTACTTTTCATTTGCCAACGGTCGCAACCGTCGAAAATTATGACGGTTTAAACTGTCACTAATTATATTAATAAAATACTCCTTATATTATATTATTTTACATTTACCGAAGGTCCGGACCGTCTGAAATTGCGACGGATAGATATTCGTCAGAAATTTTGACGTTCCTAATCGTCGAAAAATAAAATAATAATATAACAAATTACATAATTTATTATTTTTATTTCTGATGTTGTGGCGGTCAGAAATTTTGACTGATCGCTATCAGTCGTAAAATCCGTTGTAAATTGTGACGAATTTCTATCCGTCGGAAACTGTCCGTTGGAAAATCTCAATTTTCTTGTAGTGGATGGCCTAGGTCTTGTGGAGTTTTTGTCAAACCAACTCTTATGTGATGGATCTTTTGTTATGAGCTTGCGATTCTATTATGTTAGAGACATGTATAAGCCATGAATTATGTTATGGTTAATATTTTGTTCCCAACTATTTTGTTATGGACCTTGTTATGAAGCTTGCAACTAGAGAAGTGGATATGCTTCATTGTGATGGCTATGGTCTTGTGGAGTGTTTGTCAAACCGACTATTTTGATATGAACTTTGTATTCATTGGAGCAAATTCAACTCTTTTATTCATTTGCTTCATTTCTATGGCTATGGTCTTGTGGAGTGTTTGTGTTCCCAACTATTTTGTTATGGATCTTGTACTCATTTACGTAATATAAGTTGGTATTGATTCATTTTAGTTTTACTTATATTTAGCTTTACTGATGCCTACATAATGCAATAAAAAAATAGTTGAAGTTTAACTTAGAAGAGCAGTAGATTCTGTCCGCTTAGAACTATATAATTTATTATTCATGCCAATCTAATTGGTAACAAGTGTCTCGGTCATGAAATTGGATCAGCGTCTACACATTTGATCGCTATCTTGTTTGGGTTGGAGAAGCGGTAGACTGAGAGAAGCGATAGATAGAGTGAGAAATATAATGAAATCAGTTGTCTTGTACCTCCATCCGACATACCTCATAGAGTCCAATAACCTACATACCTTCATACTTTACTTCATAGAGTCCAATAACCTACATACCCTTCATACTTTGTCATGTCTAAAAAAACAAGACAATGCGATCCCTTTCTTACTAATGTTCATCAGCAAATTGCAGTTACAACTCCATATAAACCAATCCACTGCAACTTTCACCAACCACTATTGGGAAAACTTGATAAATTACAAAATAGTCTTTAATATGAAACAAACTTCAATATGAAACATACTTCAATGCTTACAAAATTATAAAACTAACTCAACAAAAATTTTCAATAGGACAATTAGACAGTCTTCTTGGTGCAATGAGACATCATTTTCAAGCTAAAGCAAGATAAATTTACACACAAGATAAGTCAACATAATTCCAAAAAAGATATAAAATTTTCATTTCTTTCAATCTTCAAATAGTCTCATCTCTTGCGACAATTTGATTGAGTAACTCTCTGCAAATCATCCTTTCTTTGTCTCCATTGTGTCTCGGGGTTCGAACTATTTCATCGTTATTAAGCAATTCTTTTAAAATTATTTTTGCAGAAATTTTCTATGTTCAGATCCAACCATTGGAAAAACCCACAATCATTTGTTGAAGATTTAGCTTGAAGACAAAATATATCAACACAAAAAAGTAGAATATCATATTTATAAGAAGAAACTATTACATATATACTAGATAATTTGGACACCCCCAAAATCGCCTTGCTGGATTTTTTTACCGTCCACGACGTGTTTAACTTTACCTTTTCCCCACAATCACAAAATGGAGTATCTCCATGTGAAGCACCATATGAAGCTCCATGTAAAGAAGGTGAATAGAAATAGAAAGAAGCAAGGGTTGACATATTGACATATTAATATGCTGATAACCTTACTTCATCGATGAACATTTTAAGAAATAAATAAGGGAAAAAAGTATCGACATAACAAAATTACCTTACATGTTATGAAAATGAATTTAATTGGATGGATAGTAGAGTGATTTGAAAAAATAAATAAATTGGAATGACAAACATGATCAATGCATTAAATGCAGATGTAATTCTACAACTTCAATTGACATGACCAATAATCTAGAAAAAAAACATGCATATGGCAAAAAACTAAGGTTGATATTCAAATTCCTCAAAAAGTTTTATGTCATAAACACCTTCAAGTTATCCTCCAATCAGGAGGTTTCTACCAAATCATAAAACTTTAAGTTAGCATAATGAATTGCTTAAGAAGATACACTATGACAAAAGATATGAATTGTTACATTTATTATACGTCACTCATTGTGATTAGACGTTACAAATATTATTTTGTGATGTTTAAAAAATGTTACCCTAAAAACATTACAGAAACTGAGTCGCTAATTATACTAGTAACGTTTAATTCTAACCATCACCAATTATTTACACATTACAAATTTCTTTCATATCCATAACGTTTAAACGTTACTATATATTAATATTTGGTGATGTTTATGTGTTACAAAATAATTATATATAAAAGTCACAAAATGTCCTAACGTTACAATAGATCATGTTGGTAGTGTTTAGATGTTACCTAAAGACATCATAAATATTACACTATTATTATTATTATTATTATTATTATTATTATTATTACTATTATTATTATTATTATTATTATTATTATTATTATTATTATTATTATTATTATTATTATTAATGCTTGCATGTTACCAAGTACTAGCAATTAATATTTCAAACACAAACTAATAAAATTTACATTCAAATCACAATAGAAAACATCAAGTCCCATGTCTCATATCACAACTTCATAATTAAGTAGACTCCAAAGTGGAATTTAGTTTGATACAACATTTGGTTATAAAGGTACTACTAAGATTAGATATTGCATACTACTAACGTTCATTCAACTATCATAATTCCTTTCATCTTGATCATTAGTTGATGGTGTCCTTATAACTTTCTCGACCAACGTGTGATATTGTTCGCTCTGAACCTCGGCTTGTACGGTTTTCTCAAAACGCGTCACACCTAGCCAAGGACATGCTCCCATATATACTCAGCATCTTTCCCGTGACTTATGCACGTGCGACTAATCCAAAGCATGCCTCATGCACTCTTTCCCCCTTAGTGGACTCAATGTCCTCGTTGAGTGATCGCACCCCACCATGCATAGAGGCTCACGCAAAGTGGCTCTGATACCATATGTAACATTCCCCACTAGTATGTTATATTGTCCGCTCTGGGCCTTGGCCTGCACGATTTTACCAAAACGCGTCACCTGGTATTAGAGTAGCACAACGGCTCATCTCTATACTCAGCGTGATACTATCTGCTTTGCCCCCACCCTAAGCTCATGATTTTCTAACGCGTCATATGGTATCAGAGCCACTCCGCGTGGACCCTTGTGCATGGTGGGGTGCGATCACTCAACGAGGGCGTTGAGTCCCCTAAGGGGGGAAGGGTGCATGAGACATGCCTTGGATTAGTCCTACATGCATAAGTTACGGGAGAGATGCTGTGTATATATGGGAACATGTTCTTCACTAGATGTGACGTGTTAGAAAATCGTGAGCTTAGAGTGGGGGCAGAGCGGATAGTATCACGCTGAGTATAGAGGTGAGCCGCTGTAAGATGCATTTTGAGAAAATCGTGCGAGTGCAAAGCGGACAATATCACACACTAGTGGGGAATGTTACAGTCCTTGTTTCACTTGAAGAGCTAGAGAGGTGTCCGAGAAGTTGTTGAACTGCCCTCTTAAGCTGAGAGCAAAATGAGATAATATAAGTGATAATATAAGTAAACAATCATGTATTATTGTAAATGACTACATTAACATAATGAACACAAATAATTACTTTTCCTTATATCAATACCCGAACATACCTCACTGATTTGTTTCTCTTGCTCATTAAGTTGCTCACTTTGCTTGTCATTTGTCTCCTTTAATGTGTTAATAGTTGCTTGGGTTTGAGAATCTTACAATGCTTGCTCTTGATGGGCTTCTACAATTTATTTCCTTTACCAGGGTGATAATCAGATCTTAAAGTGGCACCCATAAACTAGGCTTGTCAGATGATTGTGATTCCAATTGAATTTGTGACATCTTTTCTTAGTTTGTGAGAAAGAAAAAATATGAACTATAACAAAAAAATTCTTTATTAAATTAAATGCTCAACCTTTTTTTGTCAATAAATTACATATGTATCAGCAGCATCTAGTTGAGGATCACTGTAACGAGTTTGCTTAAAGAATTCAATGTCATCTGGCACTTGATTGAATTTTTTAAACTACATAGCAAGGGACAAGAATTAATATTGGAAACATACCAAATTATCATATGAGAGTTAAATAGCATGGATCACTAACATATTCAATCCTTCGACTCTGAAATGATCTTGAACCAGACTTATAGCTTTTGTTCTCTGCTTTTTAATTAATATTAAGATAACACCTGCTCATATAAGAGAAATATAAGTATAGATAATTGAATAAATAATTACCTTTCACAATGATAGATCAAACAATAAAATTTCATTCTCTTCGTCAAATTCTTTTTGCCATTTCTCAGTTATTTTAGTGCAATAACTATCCTCAGAACTAGTAGGTCGAGCATCATCTCCAACTTCTTTCCATTTCTTTTTAACTTCAGCACGGTGCTTCCTGTGGAGATTGCTCATCCATCTATCCGCAACACGAAACTTAATTGCATCATTCATGATATCATCTAGATTTAATCAATTCTGTATAAAAGAAATTAGGTAATTTAACTATTTAAAAATGCATAAATTTTAACAATGAAATAAATTTAATAATACTGACTTGTACACGCTCCCAAGCACATCTCTTAATTTCCATCGGGAAGTTCCTCCAATCTCCATCCATATACAATGGAAGCATCTCTACAAGCTCGACCGATCTCTGAAGCCATCTTTGCCGATTGATCTGTTGTCAATGGACGGCCTACAATAGCATTAAATTCAATCCTCATTTTATCACCTCTTATCCATTTGTCCTTTTCTAGTGAAATGCCTCTATGGACCCCTTTTAATAGAAGATGCAAGTGGTGCATCAGTGCCTGCAAAAAAAAAATTAAAAGGAAATATATGTAGTAAAGCATAAGAAATATTAATTGCAAAATAATGCTTTGACATAGTAACCTGCAAATGAAGTTTATTAGATTATTACCCTCGTGAACCTGTGTCGTTGCTATGTGATCTTCAATAGCAGGTTCTTGCACTATAGGAGTTGTCAAATCACCTTGCTAAACTTGTCCTCGAGAACCATAGGCTTCTTCAGGATCATGTTATGATGGAAAATTTGCTTCATCTTCATGAGATTGGCTATTTCTTGATATCCTTCCACCTCTTCGTTGGGGGCCTTTCCTTTCTTTGGCCATAATAAAACTACAATAGTAATAACATCCATAAAAGCAATAATAATAACAAAATAGAATATTTACCAATAATCTAGTCTAATTAAACATACATGATAATAACTTGACTACAGATACACATGAATATATAAAAAAGATAACTAAGACATACTGAAAATTGTTTGAATGAGCTAATTTTTTTGAAGAAGGCTTCAAGAATTTTTTGGCAAACAAAATATTATTCTTCCTCAATGTTGTCAAAGTTACAAGTGTTTCATCTCCTTCCACCTCTTCGTCCTCATTACTTTGGACATGATATTGTGATTCATCATGAGTTTGAAGTACCTTATCCACTGATTCTCCTAAAATTGTCTCAGGATGCACATTTGTTCTTAAAAGTGTATCTACATCATATTCTACTATTGGTATTCTTATACTTCCATTTTCCTCATTTTGCGTAAGCAATGGTCTAATGTTCTCATCCGCTAATTGAACTTCTACATCTGTAAATAATGTTGCATTACTATTAAAAGAGCTTAAATTATATATGTGACGAAGTTGAAATTGTTGCACCACATGCCAATCAGCACCTAACTTCATGTCTTCAAGGTAATATATTTGTTACTTGTGATGCTAAAACATAAGGATCATTTTGATAACAGGTATGAGTGACCTTGATGCTTTTTAAGCCATCAATTATCCTTATATTATGGTGTTGTTCATTAGTATCCCACCGCTTACATTTAAATAAGAAGACTCGTTTATTCTATGCATAAGTAATTTCATATATATTAGTGAGAACCCCATAAAAATCCATTGCTAATTGTGAGTCTCCTGATTCCCTTCAACAAGCACTCCACTATTTTGAGTCTTTTTCCTACTATCAAAATCTATTGTGTGAAACCGAACACCATTATAAATCAATTTGTTGTATCTTTTGATGCATCGATCAGGTCCAATTGACAATGCATATAAAGCTCTAATAGTGGGATCTGAACTTGCATATGACATACTCCTCCGCAATATTGTGAAGTTAACATTAGTTTAATTGTAGAAGAAAATTGCACATTGTTAAGTAATGAAATAATGGTCACCTTGTTCATAAACCAATGGTCAATTCACTCTTATGGAGTTGGTCAATGTCCCTACTCTACTTTGTCCGCAAAGTGCATAGGTGTTCACTGCAAAATGCTTCAATTGTTAAGTATGAATTGGTTGAATAATTAACACGTGATTGGAAAAAAAAATAGGAAAGAATCTCATAGCAATTATTTAATATGTACTATTTTTCTATCTCAATATCTTTTTCTTGCAATTTAATATAACTAGAAGGTAAAATAAAACCCACTATATTCTTGAAGATATCTATTCCTCCATCTTTCAAAACATCAAAATTTCTTTCAGGACGCTTAAATGTGTTCTCAACGTCTTGTAAGTGAAGGGAGCACCATGTTAAGCATTCATGCACAACATAAGCTTCTGCAATAGATCCTTCTGGGCGTGCCTTATTTCTTACAAACTCCTTTAAAGAACCCAAGAACCTACACATTATAATATCAATTATTAGTAAAAAATAATAATAATTTAATTTCTTAAACTATGGAAAAAATTTAAGTTTTTTACCTCTATATAGGATACATCCAACGATATGCAACTGAGCCACCCATTAATGCTTCAAAAGGCAAGTGAATAGCTAGATGTACCATTATATCGAAGAAGGCAGGAGGAAATATTAGCTCTAACTTGCACAAAATGGTAATTATGTCTCTTTGCATCTTGTGCATATCTTCAATATTCAAAATACGTCCGCATAACTGCTCAAAGAAGCTCCCTAATTCAGTTATATCAGATATAACATCCTTAGAAAGCATGCCACGAATGCCCACAGGCAATAGTCAAGCATGATGTGGCAATCATGACTCTTCATACCTAAGAAATGGGAGTTGATATCATTAACACATGTGCCTATATGTGATGCATAGTCATCGGGATATTGACCACCTTTTAGAAATTCACAAAATGATTTCCTCTCAGTGGGGCTTAGACATGTGTAGCACATGGCATTAAATATTTACCTTGAGAATGCTTCATTAGATGCAACTCCTTTCTAATTCCCATTTCTTGCAAGTCAACTCTTGCTTTCAAAGTGTCTTTTGTTTTGCCTTTGATATGAAGCATAGTACCTATGAGATTTTCACAAATATTCTTCTCAATGTGCATGACATCCAAATTATGCCTCAATTTTTGTTTTGACCAACGTGGTAGATCATAGAAAATTGACTTTTTTTTTGTCTAGTTAAGTTGTTGTACACAACATAACTTTCTACTATTGGTTGGGTGTTTTCCCATACAAACATTCTCAACATGTCTTAATTGAGAAAGAATTTCTTTTTCAGAATACATTACTAGAGCTTCACAATTATCACATGCCCCATCGAATTTCAAGTTACATCACCATCTGTGATCCATTGGAAGCAAAAATAACCAATCTTGTTTTTAAGTTTCAAAGATGGAGTTTGATCTTGGCATATAGGACAAGCATAATATCCCTTCATGGTCCATCCAAATAAGTTTCCATATGTAGGAAAGTCAATGATTCCACATAAGTGTTGCTCGCAGTTTAAAGTTTGTTTTTGTGAAAGCAGCATACGACAATAATCCATTGACCCACAGGTCTTTTAACTCGGCAATCAAAAGTTGTATGTAAACATCAATCTCCTTTCCTAGAGCCTTAGGTCCTGGAATTAGCAAATACATCATCAAATATTCTTTCTTCATACACAACTGGCCACATACTATAGGAGTGACTCATACTACCAAATGGATTAAAGCCATCACAAGCTAGTCCTAGCCTCACATTTCGAGCATCCTTAGCAAAGTTTGGAAACTGAATATCAAAATCCTTCCAAGCTTTTCCATCTGCAGGATGACCTATAAAGTTCTCTTTTATTTTGTGCTCCTCTTTGTGGACGCATCTTTTGAGCAATTTTAGAGTCCATATAAAGTAGTTGCAGTCTTGGTTTGATAGGAAAATAACGTAAAACTTTGTGAGGAATGGACTTGCCAATTCCATCAGACATCTTATACCTAGAGGTACAACAAATAGGACAATGCTTCATATGCTTATTATTTTCCCAAAACAAGCAACAATCATATTTACATGCATGGTGGAACGGTATCCCATTCCTAATCCCCTCAAACATTTATTTGCATGATAACTTGACTTCGAAAGGCATTTCCCATTGGGTATCACATCACGTAAAAGTTGAAGAAGCATGTCAAATGACTTATTACTCCACTTATTATTATACATTGATGCGTAAAATTTGTAACAATAAAATTGCTAGCAAGTGCACTAGTCGTATCAAGTAATAGAATGAAGAGTAGAGTTGTCGATCTTACGAGGAACTATTTAAATTGATCCAATCCTAAAAATATATTAAGAGAAAAAGGGTTTTGTATGTGTAGAACAGAAATATAAAAATTACATAAAATAGATAATTGATGCATAAAGATAAAGTAGTGATGATCCCTGGGATTTATGGATGATTAGAATGAAGTTAGATATATATGGGCCTCTGAACTTAATCAAATCATGATAGAACACTCGGATCAAATCTTGAGATGGATTAAGAGCACATAAAATATTGACTTCTCTAGACAAGAAAATCAAATTATCCTAATTCCAAATAAAATCAATAATCGCGTACGATGAGTTGATTACTGATTTTACAGAGAATCATGATGCAAGAAAATGTAACTCTTAAATTATTATCTACACATACTTCTGGATAGAATAATAAACCACACATTATTCAGCATACAAGACGAACTACTGAATATGTGTTATATATGCCTTAACTTAAAATTAAAGGATCAATTATCAGAAGATTAAAAACTTCTAGAATTAATCACTCATTGTACACATTTGTGATCTAATTCCAGAAATCATGTTTTTCATAAAAAACATTAAACTTAACACATATAATCAAAAGAAGTTGACTTAATAATTTAACTTGAATAAGAACGAGGTCCAAACAATCTATCTTTCTGAAACAAATATTAAACCTCTATAACAGAACTAATGAACTATGAAAAATAAGGTAAAAAAGCATCCAGCATATGGAGAAAGAGAGGTTTGCAGCCCCCAAGACCTATGGACGATCACGTAGCACTAACCGATTCTTCTCCTTTGGTGACTTTCTGGCTCCAAATCTTCTTCTCCGCAAAAGGACACATGTGTAAGGGCTCTGAAACGAATTCTCTGGAAAGGAGGATAAGAACCCACTTTTCAAACTCACTTGCCTGGACCGGCTTCCAAGGCTCAAGCATGAATTTTCAATCTTATGAGGTCTTCTATCTATAGCTCCAAGGTTTCCGATGAGTTCTGATAAATTGAGAGTCCAAAATTTATCCAAAGAATAATCTGTAGTTTAAACTCCTCGTAGACTAAAAAAGTCTCGTGATTTATCATCAAACAAGTCTTCTAAAAGGTTGGACACCTGGCATCTTGATTTGATTAAAATCCATTTGAAAAATCGACGATCAGGAAAAAAAAACTCCTTTAACGGCCCGTGATGAGATGTTCACGGCCTATTTCAACTTTGATTCGAAGTTTTCACATATATGTTGTGGCCCGTAACACAAAGGTAACGGTCTTTAACTCGGGCAACTCTGCGTTTGGCTTCTGTATGTGCCGTAATTATTATGTTATGACACATAAGTTAGATCGGTGATCTCCATGTTACGACCTGTAATGACTTTGACTTGTTCTTTTGTGGATGTAATTCACGATAGCTGATGTAACGGGTCATTAGACACTTCTTACGACCCGTAATATTTTTGGCAAGAGTTTACACCCTTTTGTATGTGTCGTAATGCCTCCCTTACATATAAATATGCTCGATTATCATCCTATTATGTATGAGCCATTAATCAAATGTTACAACCGTTAGATCGAGCTCTGCTATGAATCATAATTCCAGATGACGACCCGTTAGATTATTCTTATATTTAGTTCTTCAATTTGTGAGAACCGTCATGAAATATGTCTTCGATTAAATAATGTTTCTATTGTTAGCGTGAAGACTCCATGACGACCCGTAATGATCTCATGAATGATGAGAAGCTCTCTGTAATATTCGTGAAGTGTCCCTAGTGTTCCATGTTTTCAATTTGGAGAGGCGTTAAACGATATAGGGGATGCCTAGTATTCTTTCTGTGAGGACCGTGAGTTGAGACTTGCGGGCCGTGAGAATTAACTGATGGGGTGTTATATGCTTATCACGACCTGTGAGATAGCCTTATTTTCTGCTTCTAAAGTTGATTTCTTCATTCTTTTCACTTGGAGTAATTTATATTATAATTTCCACCAAATTTAGAGATATTCCTGTAAAAATCATGCACACCTAGGTAGAGAGTTCAAGAAAATAATTATAATAAATGAAACAAAATTGATGCATGCCATGAGAAAATTACGAAAATAAATCTAAATATAGTTTAAATTAAATGTTGTAAAATGCATGCATCAAACTTGATGCGTAAAATTTGTAACAATAAAATTACTAGCAAGTGCACTAGTCATATCAAGTAGTAGAGTGAAGAGTAGAATTGTCGATCCCACAAGGAACTATTTAAATTAATCCTATCCTAAAAATCTATTAAGAGAAAAAGGGTTTTCTATGTGTAGAACAGAAATATAAAAATTATAGAAAATTGATAATTGATGCATAAAATTAAAGTGGTGATGATCTATGGGAATTATGGATGATTAGAGTGAAGTTAGATATATATGGGCCTATGAAATTAATCAAATCATGACAGAACACTCGGATCAAATCTTGAGACGAAATAAGAGTACCTAAAATATTGACTTCTCTAGACGGGCAAATCAAATTATCTTAATTCCAAATAAGATCAATAATCACGTACGTCAGGTTGATTACTGATTTTCCAGAGAATCATGATGCAAGAAAATGTAACTCTTAAATTATTATTCACCCATACTTATGGAGAGAATAATAAACCACACATTATTCAGCATACACGATGAACTACTGAATATATGTTATATATGCCTTAACTTAAATTAAAGGATCAATTATCAGAAGGATAATAACTTCTGGAATTAATCACTCATTGTACAGGTTTGTGATCTAATTCCAGAAATCACGTTTCTCATAAAAAAGCATTAAACTTAACACATATAATCAAAAGAAGTTGACTTAATAATTAAACTTGAATAAGAATGAGGTGCAAACAATCTATTTTTCTGAAATAAATATAAAACCTCTATTACAGAACTAATGAACTATGAAAAATAAGGTAAAAGAGCATCCAACATATGGAGAAAGAGAGGTTTGCAGCCCCCAAGACCTATGGACGATCACATAGCACTAACCGACGCGTTGCTGTGCAATTCTTCTCCTTTGGTGACCTTCTGGCTCCAAATCTTCTTCTCTGCAATAGGACACATGTGTAAGGGCTCTGAAACGAATTCTCTGGAAAGGAGGATAAGAACCCACTTTTCAAACTCACTTGCCTGGACCGGCTTCCAAGGCTCAAGCATGAATTTTCAATCTTATGAGGTCTTCTATCTATAGTTCCAAGGTTTCCGATGAGTTCTGATAAATTGAGATTCCAAAATTTATCCAAAGAATAATCTGTAGTTTAAACTCCTCTTAGACTAAAAAAGTCTCGTGATTTATCTTCAGTTTAGAGCTTTTATCATCAAACAAGTCTTCTAAAAGGTTGGACACCTGCCCTGGCATCTTGATTTCATTAAAATCCATTCGAAAAATCGACGATAATGAAAAAAAGCGCCTTTAACGGCTCGTGATGAGATGTTCACGACCTATTTCAACTTTGATTCGAAGTTTTCACATATATGTTACGGCCCGTAACACGAAGGTAACGGTCTTTAACTCGTGCAACTCTGCGTTCGGCTTCTGTATGTCCCATAATTATCATGTTACGACACGTAGGTTAGATCGGTGATCTCCATGTTACGACCTGTAATGACTTTGACTTGTTCTTTTGTGGACGTAAATCGCGATAGCTGATGTAACGGGTCATTAGACCCTTCTTACGACCTGTAATATTTTTGGCAAGAGTTTACACCCTTTTGTATGTGTCGTAATGGCTCCCTTACGCCTCGTAATATAAATATGCTCGATTATCATCCTATTCTGTACGAGCCATTAAACAAATGTTACAACTGGTGACCAATAGATCGAGCTCTGCTGTGAATCATAATTCCAGATGACGACCCGTTAGATTATTCTTCTATTTAGTTCTTCAATTTGTGAGAACCGTTGTAGATGTATTATGGCCCATCATGAGATATGTCTTCGATTAAATAACGTTTCTATTGTTAGCGTGAAGACTCCATGACGACCCGTAATGATCTCATGAATGATGAGAAGCTCTCTGTAATATTCGTGAAGTGTCCCTAGTGGTCCATGTTTTCAATCTGGAGAGGCGTTAAACGATATAGGGGATGCCTGGTATTCTTTCTGTGAGGACCGTGAGTTGAGACTTGCGGGCCGTGAGAATTAACTGATGGGGTGTTATATACTTATCACGACCTATGAGATAGCCTTATTTTTTGCTTCTAAAGTTGATTTCTTCATTCTTTTCACTTGGAGTAATTCATTTTATAATTTCCACCGAATTTAGAGATATTCCTGTAAAAATCACGCACACCTAGGTAGTTAGAGAGTTCAAGAAAATAATTATAATAAATGAAACAAAATTGATGCATGTCATGAGAAAATTACTAAAATAAATCTAAATATAGTTTAAATTAAACGTTGTAAAATGCATGCATCAAACTTGATGCATAAAATTTGTAACAATAAAATTACTAGCAAGTGCACTAGTCATATAAAGTAATAGAGTGAAGAGTAGAATTGTCGATCCCACAAGGAACTATTTAAATTAATACTATCCTAAAAATCTATTGAGAGAAAAAGGGTTTTGTATGTGTAGAACAGAAATATAAAAATTATAGAAAATTGATAATTGATGCATAAAAATAAAGTGGTGATGATCTCTCGGAATTATGGATGATTAAAGTGAAGTTAGATATATATGGGCCTCTAAAATTAATTAAATCATGACAGAACACTCGGATCAAATCTTGAGATGGAATAAGAGCACCTAAAATATTGACTTATTTAGACGAGCAAATCAAATTATCCTAATTCCAAATAAGATCAATAATCACATACAACGGGCTGATTACTGATTTTTACACGAGAATCATGATGCAAGAAAATGTAACTCTTAAATTATTATTCACCCATACTTTTGGAGAGAATAATAAACCACACATTATTCAGCATACACAATGAACTACTGAATACGTGTTATATATGCCTTAACTTAAATTAAAGGATCAATTATCAGAAGGATAATAACTTCTGGAATTAATCACTCATTGTACAGGTTTGTGATCTAATTCCAGAAATCGCGTTTCTCATAAAAAGGCATTAAACTTAACACATATAATCAAAAGAATTTGACTTAATAATTTAACTTGAATAAGAACGAGGTCCAAACAATCTATTTTTCTGAAACAAATATAAAACCTCTATTATAGAACTAATGAACTATGAAAAATAATGTAAAAGAGCATCCAACATATGGAGAAAGAGAGGTTTGCAGCCCTCTGGACAATCACGCTGCACTACTGACCCGTTGCTATGCAATCCTTCTCCTTTGGTGAACTTTTGGCTCCAAATCTTCTTCTCTGCAATAGGGCATGGCTTCTTAGGGCTCAAGCATGAATTTTCAGTCTTCTAAGTCTTCTACTTATAGCTCCAATGTTTCCAATGAGTTCTGATAAATTGAGAGTCGAAAATTTATCCAAAGAATAATCTATAGTTTAAACTCCTCTTAGACTCAAAATGTCTCATGATTTATCTTCAATTCAGAGCTTTTATCATCAAACAATTCTTCTAGAAGGTTGGACACCTTCTCTGGCATCTTGATTTGATCAAAATCCATTCGAAAAATCGACTCTTAGGAAAAATCAGCGCCTCTAACGGCCCATGATGATATGTTCACGGCCTATTTCAACTTTGATTCGAAGTTTTCACATATATGTTACGGCCTGTAACACAAAGGTAATGGTCCGTAACTCGGGCAATTATGCGTTCGACTTTTGTATGTGCCATAATTATCATGTTACGACACATAAGTTAGATCCACAATCTACATGTTACGACCTGTAATGAGTTTGACTTGTTCTTTTGCCGACGTAATTTGCGATAGCTGTGTAACGGGTCGTTAGATACTTCTTCCGACCCATAATATTTCTAGCATGAGTTTACACCCTTTTGTATGTGTCGTAATGGCTCCCTTATGCCTCGTAATATAAATACGCTCAATTATCATCCGATTCTGTATGAGCCGTTAAACAAATGTTACAATCGGTGACCAATAGATCGAGCTCTATTGTGAATCCCATTAGATTCTTCTTTTGTTTAGTTCTTCAATTTGCGAGACCCGTTATAGATGTATTACGGCCCATCATGAGATATGTCTTCGATTGAATAACATTTCTATTGGTAGCTTGAAGACTCCATGACGACCCGTAAAGATCTCATGAGGGATGAGAAGCTCTCTGAAATATCCTTGAAGTGGCCCTAATGGACCGTGTCTTCAATTTGGATAGGCGTTAAATGACTCTTACGGCTAGTGACGAAATAGGGGATGTCTTGTATTCTTTCTGTGAGGACCATGAGCTGAGACTTGCGGGCCGTGAGAATTAACTGAAGGGGCATTATATGCCCATCACGACCCGTGAGATCGCTTGTTTTTTGCTTCTAAAGTTGATTTCTTCATTCTTTTCACTTGGGGTAATTTTCTTTGATAATTTCCACCGAAATTATAGATATTCCTGTAAAAATCATGCACACCTAGGTAATTGGAGAGTTCAAGAAAATAATTATAATAAATGAAACAAAATTGATGCATGCCATGAGAAAATTACGAAAATAAATCTAAATGTAGTTTAAGTTAAATGTTGTAAAATGCATGCATCAAACTCCCCTATGCTAGAATATTTGCTTGTCCTCAAGCAATATTCAAAGCAAAACTCAACAGGTGATCTGATCCTCATATCCACCCTGGTCATCAACTTTTTTTCTCAGCATCTAGTTTTATACCTCTATCACTCAAGTGTCTCTCCACATTCCAAAATAACCCAGCTTTGTGAAACTTTCGAATATAAAACATTTTTAAACTCCTCCATAATCAGCTCTAAATTTTATTGAGAAAGTAGCACCTATCGAAAGAATATTGGTGTTGAATAATCAAGTGTGCTCAGAGCTGTTACAAATTTCATACTGACTGCAAATTTCATATTCAGGTGGTCCATGTAACGAGCTTTCGATCGACGAATCCTAGAACAGTTGCCCTTAGGTCGCCAGCAAGAATCCCATACGGATCTGATTACCCGAACACACCATAGTTCCAGATTAATTTTTAGTACTCATGTGCTTCTCTATATTGCGCAAGGTGATCCATGTAGAGGGCTTTCGACCGACTGATGCCCTTAGGTTGTCAGACATGAATTTCCTACGGATCTAATTACTCGAACACACCAAGGTTTAGATAACACCTTTTTGTACCTTTTCTTACTTTTTGGGGCTCCACTAGCCCTTTTTCATATATGCTTATCATTTGAATCCTTTAACTTTATTCAGCTCAGTCACACTTGAATAGTCAACAGGGATATAATTATCGAAAGGAGAATTATAGTAAGTATTTTAATGAAAAGAACCAAGAGCATGAAAAGGAATTGTCGTCATACAATCATGATTTGACTCAGCAACTTTCTTCTTGCCAATTTCCAAACACAAAAGTGATAAATTAATAAACATTTGATGCTTTGAGTTTCATTTTACTAGTAGAGTGTGTTTGATCATAACTTGATGAGAGGCAAAGAGTCATGCAAAGGGGACAATTTGAAACATTTTTTTTTATATATAAAATACAGACTGTAGAACTTAAAGTGCAAATGCTGAAACTAAAGACATGATGCATGCAATGTGCAACTCCCCCAAGCCTGAATCTAACATTGTCCCTAGTGTTGAATATCAGACTCGTAAAAGGGATACAAGCATAATAAAGAGATTAGAACATGAAACTGAAAAGAAAATAAAGGAAAAAGAAAGTGAAAAAGACACAACCCTCTAATCCATAGGCGGAAGGAAAGGACCGTAGTGACCCTGTGTTGTATCGTGCATCATACGGATCAATGTATCAATATGCTCCTATCGCTCTGCAAGATCACGGATGTCTGCTCATATATCACAGATCTCAGTGGTCTGACGAAGCTGCTCATCTCTAAAGGCTCGCTGTTCGAGGTGCATCGTCCGCTGCACAGTGTGCATCAGGCGCTGCTTGGCCTGCATGGTGAGTAAGATCTTATGCATAGCAGAGAAATCGGTCAAACCTGTCTACGGAGGATCAAGGCTCATCTGGTCCTCTATGCCCTCCAGAGCGGAGCTCGAAGGCCCTGGATTCTGTCATCGACGTCACTGTAGCCTCGAAATGTGTGGCTGTGCCACTGGAAGATAGACCCAATTTGCTTCATTTGTAGGTCGAAGCGCTCGGGTTCTGTGCAGGGGATGGTCATGTTCGAATCACGGAGACAAAAATAGAAACCATCATAGGCGCGGCCTCCTCCCAACTCCATAAATGTGATCACATAGCTGTCTAGCGAAGATGAGCCATCCAATGGGTGTAGCTGATCCAAATTGAGGCCAAGATGTAATTATATAGGTGTGACCAAGCCACCGACCACTATTGTGCCCTTCACCTTATTGGCAGTCCGCAGAAAGGAACGATGCAGAAAAGCACCGACGTTCACTAGAGTGGAAGGAGTCATGAGGTATAGAAGAAAAAGTTCTGTTTCATTTACAGACCCACTATTGTCTCCTCTTCCACAGATGGTGTTGCTAAGGATCCAATGAACATAGCGAAGAACATGATTCTAAATATAGGTAGACTTCGCCCTATGGAAGTTCAGGTAACTGAAACGGCTGGAACTCCTTCGGGGCTTTGAGGTGGCCCTCATGCGGAAACTGATATATAGCATTAAACTCTTCGAGGGACATCTCAAATTCCTTGTTGAAAAGATGAAATGAAACCTTGGCTTGTTGTCATCCAGCGGTCTCAAGATGCTCCACCTGTAACGAACATAGGAACTCGATGCTAAGATCATAGTAAGTTGGCCACCATGTTCGAGAAGAGGCAGACGATAAAATCCTGCAAATTCCATGAAAGCATCGCTGCATGGTCTGCAAATTTGGTCGGAGTGATTGGAAGAAAGTCTAAACTTTGCTCCTGCGTCCGGGCCTCGTCAGTGAGCCATTCTCTTTCTTCCGGGGCCGCTATGCGGACTAGTGCAGATTCCTGCTCGACGAGAGTGTCAGATGTGGAACCGTGGTGGCAAATAGGAACTTTGGTGCGTGGGGCCATGACTGACAGAGAGATTCACGGGTCGTTATAAAAGCTTCACGACCCTACTATGCACCGTAACGGGTCGTTATGTGATGCTCACGGCCTTGCTATGCATTGTAATGAGTCATTATATGCTTCTAAGGGTTCTTTCAGTGTCGAATTGAAGAACAAACTCTAGGTTACCGGCCGTGAGATATAAATAATGGTCGTTGATGATGACCACGGGCCATAAGATTCTGATGATGACCTCACCGGCGGTCTGATACACGCCGGTGATGTTCTAGGAATGTGGTCATCTTTTCCACCACTGTAGGACTTCGCCGGTGCAAAATAATGAGGCACCGAAGAGGGTGGTCGTCGAAGGAAGAAGAAGTCTCTGGTGCTGGCTGAGAAATAGAAGTCGGTGATGCAATCACCAGTGAAGCGGAAAGAGGATCGGCGGTGGCAGAAGCAGAACCCGGCAGCGAAAGGATCCAATAGATCTTTCGAATAATGATTGATAGACTGACAGAATAGTCGCTGGGTTTCGAAGTCAGATCGGGCTCGTCGGAAGTGGCACTGTGCAGGTCGGGTCGCGCAGCCAGAGTTGAAGAAGATGGGAGTTGTGGCGTGAAGAACACAGTGAGGCACCTGGTCTTATATAGATCTGTAAGAGGGAATAACAGAAGAAGAGTCATTAGATAGAAATAAATTTGCATTAAATGAGGCGGTACCACGTTGAGGTAATGTGACTTGCATGGTTGATGACTTACGACCTGTGATGATAACTTTACGCCCCGTGAAAGTGTAAGCGTGAGAAATGAGTGTTAATTGATCAGTTAAGAAGGCCTAACGGCCCATAATGATCCGGATAGATAGTAGATACCATTGTGAAACTCGTGAATAACTCCTTACGTCTCGTTAAGATGACAGAAGGAGACCGAGGGTGGAAGGTTGCACAGGTCGTTAAATGTGACTTACGACCCGGAAAGTGTGATTCACTGGAATGTCATTTCCTGTGATGGGCGAGAGAACCTGCTTACGACCCGTGTGAATAAACCTCAGACCCGTGAAGGCTATATTAGGACCCGTTAAATGAACTAAAATATGTTTGTGCCATCTGGAAATTTGATGCTGAAATAAAATTTAACTAAGATTAGAATATAAAACTAGACTATTTTAAAACTAGAGATAAACTTGAACATGGAAATAAGAACATAATATAAAATTCGTATCTAACTAAGTTAACAAATCTGAATCTAAATAGAGATTAAGGTTTAGGCAGGATAGTTCTAAGTTATAGTCGTTAGCTTGACTGTGCCTTAAATGTGCTAAGGTTCTATCAGGTTCAATGTGTGCATTTGTTGTAATATCTGCCCCCATTATAATGTTTTAACCTTTTCCCATTCACTTTAAAATGTTTGGTGTCATCTAGAGTTCTAATTTCAACAGCTCCGTATATGGTGGGTTGACAACTATGAAAGGATCAGTCCATCTAGATTTGAGCTTGCCAGGAAAGAGATGAAGTATGTTGTTGTATAATAGTACTTTTTGTCCCGGGAGGAATTTTCTATCCTTAATATGTTTATCGTCTTAGTTCGTTCCTTATATAATTTACTTTTTTCATAGGCATGAAGTCTAAACTCATCTAACTCATTCAACTTCAGTAATCTATCTTTACCGTAGGCCACTAAAACAATGTTCAGAAATTTGGTTGCTCAATAAGTTTTGTGTTCAAGTTCTACTAGGAGATGGCATGATTTGCCATAGACAAGTCGATAAGGAGACATACCAATAGGGGTTTTAAATGCAGTCTGCATCATCTAGCCTAAGTGCCCAATCCTTTCTAGATGAACTGACAGTTTTTTTCTAAAATTCGTTTGAGCTCCCTATTTGATACTTACTTCTCCACAAGTTTGGGCATGATAAGGTGTACTCAGTTTGTGGGTGACTCTAAACTTGGTCAATAAATTAGAAAACAAAGTATTCCGAAAATGTGTCGGTTATAGTACGAGGTGTATCAAACTTAGTGAAAATATTTTTCTTAATAAATTTGACCATTGTCTTAGCATCAGTTGAGGTGTCGCTTCAACTTCTACCCACTTAGACACATAATCTACCGCTACTAAATGTATTCTTTTCCCATAGATTTTGGAAATGGACCCATGAAATAAATCCCCCAAACATCGAAAAGATCACAATTCAAAATATTATTCAGAGGCATTTCATTTTTGTTCGAGATGTTACATGATCGAAAAGATCACATGACTTACAGTAATTTTGAGTGTCTCCGAATAATGTCGGCTAGTAGAGTCCGCATTCCAATATCTTGGTTGCTGTTCGATTTGGCCCAAAATGTCCTCCAGCCTGCTCGTTATGACAATGTTTCATAATGTTTTCAAATTCGTCATCTCGTACACATATTCGAATGATCTGGTCAGCGCACAATCGAAAGAGGTGCGGGTCTTCCAACGATAGTTCTTTATGTCAGAAAAGAACTTTCTTTTCTCATGATAGCTCATAGTTTTCGGAAGAAAGTTCCCTGCAAGATAATTAGCAATGTTAGCATACAAAGGTGTAGAATCAGTAAATTTAAAAACTTCTGAAATTTCTGAGATGTCAAAGATTTTCTCGTGAGGAAAATGTTCGATAATTTCAGTTTCTTCAACAGAGGCAGGCTTTAGCCGAGATAGATGATCTGTCACGAGATTTTATGTTCCCTTTTTATCCTTTATTTCAACATCAAACTCTTGAAGTAGTAGAATCCATCGGAGAAGACGTGGCTTAGCATCTTGTTTCGCCATTAGGTGCCTGATAACAGCATGGTCTGTGAACACTATCACTTTTGAATAAGTTAAGTAGGAACAAAACTTATCAAATGCAAAATTAATAGCAAGAAGTAGTTGCATAATTCAATTGGGCAACGTTTAAGGTTCTGCTTGCATAATATATGACATGAAAAATCTTTTGTTTGCGCTGTCCCAAAACAGCCCTTACAGTGTCATCGCTTGCATCACACATGAGTTCAAACGGCAGGGACAGAGATTAGCTTTTCCTTTAATAAGTTGAAAGCAGAAAGACAATCAGTAGAAAAATCAAATATGAAACCCTTAGCCAGAAGATTGGTTAGTGGCTTTGCAATTGCAGAAAAATCCTTAATGAAGCGTTGATAGAATCTAGTGTGTCCTAGAAAGTTTCTTATTCCTTTCACATTCGTTGGTGGTGGAAGATTTGCTATTACATCAATCTAGTCCTTGTCCACTTCAATACCTTTTTCCGAAATTCTGTGGCCAAGTACAATTCCTTCCTTCACCATGAAAGGACACTTCTTCCAGTTGAGGACTAAATTCGTTTCCTCGCATCTCTGCAGAACAAGAGAAAGGTTATTCAAGCAATCATTAAAGTTGCTTCCAAACGGTGTGAAGTCATCCATAAACACTTCAAGAATTCTTTCGTTCATGTCTACAAATATTGACATCATGCATCTCTGAAAAGTTGCTGGGGCATTGCATAATCCAAACGACATTCTTCGATAAGCAAATGTCCCATATGAGCACGTGATGTCGTCTTTTCTTGATCCTCCGGTGCAACAGCAATCTGATTGTATCCTGAGTAACTGTCAAGAAAGCAATAGTACCTATGACCTGAAACATGCTCAAGCATTTGATCAATAAATGGTAGAGGAAAGTGCTCTTTGCGTGTTGTGTCATTTAGTTTCCGATAATCAATACAAACCCTCCAGCCTGTGATTGCTCACTGGGGTATGAGTTCGTTATCTTTGTTACTTACCATAGTCATGCCCTCTTTCTTTGGTACTACCTGTACCGGGCTGACCCAAGGTATCTGAAATTGCATAAATAATTCCTGCGTCCATGAGTTTAATTATTTTCTTCCTGAATACTTCCTTTAAGGTTGGGTTCAATCTTCGTTGCAATTGAGCCATAGGGCTGACATTCTCCTCCTCAAAATTTTATGTTGGCATATGGTGGGAGATATGCCTTTGATGTCTCCTATGGACCGGGCTATCGCTCTCTTATGTTGCCTTAATATATCAAGTAGTTGATTCTCCATATCACGGGAAATAATTACTAGGTAGGAATCATCTTCTATGAAAGCATACCACAAGTGGGATGGGAGTTCTTTAAGTTCAGGTTTTGGAGGTGGAGTAGCGTGTTCTTCTCTTGTGTCTTTGCTTTGTCTTCTTCTATTTTTTCCACCGCCAGGGGGTAATAATCTCTTCAGTGTTTTCCATTGAATCTTCCATATCGTAGTAAGGATCTGCAATGGTATTTGAAACAACATCATCAAACTCATCTGTAGTGTCATCTTCATAAATATCAAAGGAGCAACAAGAAAAAAAATTTAATGGTTTCTTCAGGGAGTTAAAGCTTATATCTTCATCATTCACTCGAAGGGTTAGTCTCCCTTGTTGCACATCAATCAATGTGTTCCTTGTTGCAAGGAATGGTCTTCCAAGTATAATTGGGGTCTTGTCATCTGCCTTCATTTTCAGCACAATAAAATCTGCAGGAAATACAAACTTATCTACTTTAACGAGAACATCCGCAGCACACCCCTAGGTTTCTTGGTGGAAGAGTCTGCAAATTGCAGCATCATCGATGTGTCCTCTAGTTCTCCGTTTCCTAGCTACAAGAAGATAGAATAAGGCATTAAGCTTATGCTTGCACCTAAATCACATAGTGCTCTTGCACAATAATAATTCTCAATTGTGCAGGGTATAGTAAAGCTTCCAGGATCCTTCATCATCCCTGCTTCTTCGACCTTTCTCTTCCGGGATAGAATATCCTTCATGAATTTTGTATAACTGGGCATCATCTACAAGGCTTCATGGAAAGGAATATTAATAGTGAGTTGCTTTAAAATGTTAATAAAGCGAGAGTATTGCATATCCAACTGTTCCTTCTGAAGCTTTTGCTGGAAGGGAAGCTCTCCAATTTGTTTTGGCACATCAGCAAAAGTAACTTCCTTTCTTCTATTTGTGGTTTGAAATTGAGAGGTCCCTTCTTCAGCTACCTTGGGTTTTGTTCTTATATAATCTTCCTCACTAGGATCATCCTATATGCGTGTTTCAGTAAAGTTAAATTCTGAAGTTCTTTACCACTTCTCAGTGTGACAGCTTTTGCATCTTCCTTCGAATTCTGTTCTGTGTTGCTGGGAAGTGTTCCAGGTGCACGTCCAGCCATAAGATTAGCAATTTTTTCCCATCTACATCTCTAAATTACGAATTGAGGCTTCCTGACTATTGATGTGAGTCTCCATAGATTTTTGCATATTTTGAACAGTATACCTTTGTCATCATCTCTTCTAAGGAGTTGGCTGCTCGCTGTTGTGAGTCTTCATGTTGCTTACGAAAAAATGTATAGTTGGGTGGTGGCTGCATTTGCATTTGTGGCATTTGTCGTCCCTGGTTTTGTCTATAGGAGAACTTTGGATTGTTCCTCCAAGCATACTCATTATTCAGCTCCCTGAAAATAGGATTAGACACAAAGTTAGCATTTTCAATTTGACTAATTTCAGAGGGGTTACCTACTGGCCACTCATGACTTGTGTCCTCCTTCACCATTATTGTCGGACATCATAGTTAGCATCTTCTCAAATTTTTTATTCAGCGACTCCAAATGCATCACTACTTCCGAGTTTATACTTTCAGTTGAGTGAACATTGTGAGTCCGCCGTGTTGACCGTCTTTCTTGGCTGGACTTCAAGGCTACTGCTTCAATTATTTCACTTGGCCTTTTGTGTTCCCAGCACTGTTCCTCCAACGGATTGATCCAGCTTATCTTGAAGTCTTCCATAACTTGCCATTGAGAATTCTATTATCTGGAACTCTCGACAATAACTCCTTATAACGTTTCCATGCCTCATAAAGTGACACTACAAGAAAAAGTCATATTTCCGACGGTCCATTTTCGACGGCCCGAAATCCGTCTAAAATATCGACGGTTTTTTCGGCGGAGCTTCCAAACCATCGATATTTTCGTCAAATAATTTTCGACGGTTTAAGCCGTCTAAAATTTCGACGATGATAAATTCGTCGGAAGATTCCGTCGAAAATATTTATACTTCGACGGTTATGACCGTCGATAATTTCGACGGTTTATCTAACCGTCGAAACTTCCAGCGGTCTGAACCGTCGAAAAATTTCAACACTGGTTGCGTATAATTATTGAACTTATCGACGGTTTTGACCGTCAAAATTTGCGACGTTCAAAGCAACCGTATTTCGGCGGTCATAACCGTCGATAGTATTTAAATAAAATATTCTACCTTAATTTTTTTCGACGGCCTCAACCGTCAAAAATGGAAATTTATAATTTACAAAAACTATGTATCTGTCGATGTTTTTGAAAATTTATCACTATGGGAATCGACAACCGTCGAAACTATCGACGGCTAAAATCATCGATATTTCGACGGTTTGAATACCGTCGAAACTATCGACGGTTTTTCCAGCGGATTCGAGCCGTCAAAATGCCAATTAATATAATATTATATTTACCTATTTTGCGGCGATTTCGACCGTCGAAAAGTGGTTATATAAAAACCCGACCGCACTCTTACTTTGAACGTTTTGAACGTCCGTCCGCCGCCGCGCGTTTCGTCCGGCCGTCGACCACCTCCCGCCCGAAGCTTCCGCCGCCGACCATCTTCGGCGCAGGTAGGTCCGATCCCCGCCCTCCTTTGATATATAATTTTTCTCTCCTTCGACCATCTCTGTGCGGCGGCTAGATCCGGCCGCCCTCCGCGCGCAGCGGCCAGATCCGGCCGCCCTCCGCGCACGGCGGCCAGATCCGGCCGCCCTTGCGCGGCGGCGGCCAGATTCGGCCGCCCTCCGCGCGCGGCGGCCAGATCCGGCCACCCTCCGTGCGGCGGCCAGATCCGGCCGCCCTCCGCGCGCGGCGGCCAGATGTTATTTAATGAAGGGAAGTTCCTTATGCCAAGAGACAGATGTTATTTAATGAATTTCAGGTATCATTAGAAGCCAACATCATCATTAATATTTTTCTTCGTCATGCACATTAATTATTTTTAAACACTTACAGGCTGATGTGTGATGGGAGCCGGAGCATACGAAAAAAATGTGGAAGGCTTTTAACTCTCGGTGCTCAAAGAGATTGTCCGCGATGCTTTCTGAAGTTCGAGCTGATGGAGAATGACCCAATTGGATCCCCGAGGCCGTTCGGATCGATTTGCTAGGAAAGTGGTCCACCGAGGAGTACAAAGTGAAATGCGAAAAAGCAAAAACTAGTCGAGAGTCCGACCAAGGAGCGTGCTTGCATTCGGGCGGATGTCTATCCACGAGCACGATTGCTAAGAAAATGGTAAGGTCTTTCTCCGAACTCAGGACGAAATATTATACTTTAAGAAAATGGTAAGTAATTTGCAAATTTTAAAATATTATCTCATTGCAGGAGAAAGAGACGGGTAGACCACCGACTCAGGATGAAATATTTCTCCGAACCCATCAGAAGAAGAACAAAGAATGGGTCTCGAATTATGCCCGAGAGACATATGTATGTAAATTTTTGTGCCTTTACTTTTTTCTAAATTGCAAGTTAATAATTAATTAACAAAACTTTGAAGTCGATCACCTAGTCGTCGTTTGTAGTTAATTATTTTCTTTATATTTCAGGAGTCTTATAAAATAAAAGAAGTTTATCATATTACGCAAGCCACGCAAGAGGGGACCACACCGTTGACCCCAAGAAAACTTTGGACGGACCGGCGTGAAGAAGGGTCGCATTTACGGACTTGGATCTTCTGTGAGTGACACAGATATTGGATATGGTCGACGAAGTACTTCAGGTTCATCTCCTTCTACTATGCAAGAAATTCTGGATCAAGTGACCATCAAGATTAGGGAAGAGGTCAGACATGAATTCGAAGAACGTGAACGTCGTAACAGGGATGAAATGAAGAAAATGATGCGTGCCTTCATGCATGGCGAATTGAATGACGACGACGCCAAGGTAGATTCATATATAATACATAATTATTTTTGGAATTTGCTTTAATCTGATGCATCATTGTACTCATTAGATTCATATGCACTTTGACACTAACTTAGATTTTACTCTTCATCCCTTTCAGTTAGATCTGTAGACTTTCAAAGTTTTCACCGAAAATGGAGTGCAGACAGCTGGATCATGTAAATGTCAGTACTTAGTATAAACTTCAACATACATTAATGATCACCGCATGAAATTATAGGAAAAAACTTAGCAACCTTATTTTAATGATAACTTTGGCATTTTGGATTTTAATGGTAATGATGATTAAAAGTCATATGCCTCTTTCTATTATTTTGGATGATTATGCTCGATTTTGCTTTAATTTTGAGATTCGACGTTAGCTTGTTAGTTTACGCACTTCTATTGAATTTATCAAATTATGTTGATGTTAAATTCAAATAATGTTTTTATATTTTAGATTTTAGATTCAATTAGATTGTGATTACGCATCTTCAAAACTGAATTCATGTTTTTTTTGCATTTTATATGTTATAACTTTTACTCTATTTCAATTTTGTGCAGTGATGTTTTGCGACGAAGATGATATGCGAATTGAACTTCGGCTCTTCGTCATGACGAAGACGTTATGCCGTTCAATTTGTGAATTCATGTGATGTTAAATTTGTTTGCTGTTTGGATTATGTGAATTAAGTACGCCATTCCATTATCTCGTTCCATTATGGATGACGTTATTGAATCTGTGAATTATGGATCACATTATGGATTACGTTTCATGTTTGGATACCCTTATGCCGAATTGAACTATCTGCAATGTGATGTAATTGAATCTGTGATGTGATGTGCTTTATATGTGAATTACGATATTTCAATCTGTGATGTGCTTTATAATTGAACTATCAAATGTGTTGTATTATCTGGGAATTATCTGTGAATTCACTATTTTTTTTAAATTTTTTTATGTTTCTGACGGTCCTGATCGTCGGAAACAGCTGAAATATTGCAATTTTCAGCGGATTTTTCCGATACTTACCGACGGTTCATAATTATCGACGGTCGTAGCCCACGAGTAAAAGCCATCGATACAAGATTGTCGACGGTTTTAACCGTCGATAATATCGACGGTTCAAGCCGCCGATATATATCGACGGTTAAAACCGTCGATAGTTTCCACGATTCAAGCCGTCGATAGATATCGACGGCACGAACCGCCGATACTATTGACAGTTTAAGCCGCCGATAAATATCGACGGCTCGAACCGTCGATACTATTGTCGGTTCAAACCGTCGATATATATCGGCGGTCCTGACCGTCGATAATATTGACGGTTCGCACTGTCGATATTTAACGTTCGACTGTCGCGCCCGCCAGCTAGACCGTCTGTAATACCGACGGTTCAGATAAAACTGTCGCAAAATATTTGCGACGCCCCTTTTCACATGATCATTGTCCGTCAAAAGAACTGTCGGAAATCGTGATTTCCGACGGATCTGGCAAATTTACCGAAGGTTAGGACCGTCGGTAAAAGGCAGTTTTCTTGTAGTGTGACTCATCATCATCCTGAACAAATGCTCGGAGTTCTATTCGATATTTGCCTGCTTTCTGAGGTGGACAATACTTCCTCACAAATCTTTCTGCCATCTCCACCCAGGTGTGTATGGATCTTGTGGGTAATGTTTTAAACCAAGTAGAAGCTTTATCTTGTAAAGATTGTGGAAATAAAAGTAAACGAATAACTTCAACTGGAATATTATGATTTTTAAAAGTGCTCAAAGTAGATAAGAATTTATTCAGATGATCATAAGGGTCTTCATGAAGTCCTCTAAATTGAGATGATTGAATCATCCTCACGAACCTTGGATTTATCTCAAAATTATTTGCATTAATCTCGGACAGAACAATACAAGACTCCCGATCACTATTGGCTGAAACGTACTCTCTATGGACAGCTCATGTTCATCTTCACGTTGATTGCCTAGTGGCTGAACAAGTTCATTGTGTTGTTGATCTTGGCGTTGATTGCTGCATGCCTATTTAGCCATCTTTTGCAAATATTTCCTCAACTTGCATGTTGTCAAATATCAGAGAACCTTTCGAACTCCTTGTGTTATGTGCTGATTGATGGATGCAAAATATAGCATATTTTACTTTATTATTTTAATTAATTTTTTCTGTAATTTGATCATGGCATGCATCATTTTAGATCATTTTTAATCATAATTCCGGATTTATTGATTTTGATTATCAATGCCTTGAATATTTTAACTAAGGAGGGATTTACTTAATTTTTATAATTATTTTGCAGACAAGCTGGCGTAATTGATATAAGGAGTTAAATCAGATTTTGATATCATTTAGAGGCTTTCGGCGTAAACGATAATTGCAAAGTTGTTATCGGCCGTAATGCACATCACAAAGAGATTTTGGGCAAAATACGTATGCAGGATTTACGGCCGAGATGATCACAGCTAGGGCCTAAAATTGAGTTTATCATCTTCATTGGATAAAGTTACGTCTGACTTCCTTGGGGGTAAAAGAAATGCAACTTGATTTTGTGGGCGTAACATGAAGTAATCCATGCTTACATGGCCGAAACTTATTGATCAACAATATGTAATTTTGGGCGTAATGATTGAAGGAACTTATCATTTTGGCCGAGATTAGAAGAAGGGAGTAAGATAAGAAGAGTTTATCATTTTGGGCATAATGGTTAAAAAGACTTATCATTTTGGCCGAGACCATATCAATTTTATCCAGTGAATTTAAATCCAATCGTAGAATTTACGCTCATAATCAACATGAAGACTCGTTCACACCTATAAATAGAGGACGAAATCATCGATCCAACTCGTGCTTTGAAGTGTGGTTTTTTTCTACGCTTCGACTTGTGTCGAAAATTCCTATTTTCAATGGATTTTTCAACGTATACATCATTGTTGGAACATTGCTCGTTGGTAAGGGGTTATCGATAGTGCGTCAGTCCCGTCGACATTTTTTCACAGGTAATGTGTCAAAACTTCCGAAGGTAGCGTTCCCTTCAAAACTTTCAATGGGAAAGACCCGTCGGGCATTCTGCCGTCAGAATTTCGACGGGGATTACTCATCGGACGCACTGACCGGAGTCACCGTCGTCGAAGTTTTTGACAGGTCTACCCGTCGGAAACCTTTTTAAAAATATAAGAATATCGGACACAAGTGGCTGGATCCGACGGTCGGGTCAGCCGCCAATTGCCAATCTTGTCAAGAGAGAGGAAGAGGGGGTCATCGTCGTCAGAGACACACACCTACAGAGTCGTTGGTCGTCGGGGCTGGATGGGCCGCCAGACGACCAGATCGACCACGTCCAGTGGGAGAGGGCGGCCGAATCGGGCCGCAAGTGGCTGATCAAATCCCCTATAGTCGGATTCGGCCGATAGCCTGCCGGATAGAAGGAGAAGGGCGGCCGATCTGGCCGCATGCCGCCAAATCCAACCGCCTACTCTGTCGCCTGGCGGCTTGTAGTGTTTATTAGACTGGGCAGCCTAACCCATTCGTTGTTCCACCTGATATGATAACGGTTAAGTTCGTTCGTACCCGATCCGAATCCATCCATTAAGTTATCGAGCTCGGAAGGATAATACGCCAGACATTATATTTCAATCGTTTGTCCGATATCCAATAGTCTAATCCGTCCGATACTCGTTCGTTAATTAACAAACCATCCGATAAGCCAATCGTTCACGTTAAGTATTTAAATAGAATTTTTTATTACTCCTTATTTATTGCCTATCAATAATAGCTAGTAAGCTTATATAATAATATTTACCTAATAATAGAATATAAGTAGTTCATTCATATTAATTCGATTTGTTCTATTATTAAAAAATAAAAGAAACAAATGAGTAAAAGATAAAATATTAAAGATAATTAAAGGAAAAAATAATGATAGCTTATTTATTATATTATTTTATCAATGCATCAATAAGAGTATATATGAAAATCTAGGAAAAAGGAAATATAAAATCTAAAAAAATAAAAACTATAAATTATTTTCTAAAAAAATTAATGGGCATGAATGTTTCGTCAGCTAATTGATCTGTCCAATAAGGCCTATTAGACTTTGACGTGTCGGACAAGTTTGAAAATCTATTAGGTTAGCTAATAATAACCCGTTAAATTAATGGTTCTGTCCGATGCCATTAGCAGTTTGTTCGATCCGTTCAACACCACTATAGGTAGACAATCAGGCGTCAGGCAGTTTGAAAATCTTCTTCCTCTCTCTCTCTCTTTCTATGATCACCTCTCTCTCTCTCTCCCCGACCATCCTCTCTTGGTCTAAGGCGCCATGGCTCCGGCGTCACTCCCCCTCTCTCTTGACCCCCATTCGGTATCAAGCGGCTGGATCCGAAGTCAGGCGGCTGACTTATAGTGGTGCCTTAGACCAAGAGAGTGGGGGAGTGAGGCCGGAGCCATGGTGCCTTAGACCAAGAGAGGATGGTCGGGGAGAGAGAGAGAGGTGATCAAAGAAAGAGAGAGAGAGAGGAAGAAGAGAGATAGGAGAAAGATCAGAGAGAGATATATGGGGAGGGCAGAGGGAGAGCATAATTAAAATATTCTATTCCATTTTAGTTCCAACGGATGCCATCTTTGAATTTCTGATGAATTATCTCCTGATTTTCCCACCTATTTCTTTCCCTCTCTCACACTCTCTCTTTCTCCAGCCTCCCTCTCTCTCATTCTAATTACTGTCCAATCTAACTTCCAAAATTACCGATGGATATGTTACGTCGGTAATTCCGAAGGCTAGACTTGTTGGAAGCATTAATATTAATATATTAATCACATGCTTATATTAATGTATTATTATAAATATAGTTAATGGACGGATCTAGCATTCAGAATTATCGACAAATTTTGATCCGTTGGTAATTTCAAATGTATATCTATCGACAATCTTAATATTAAAGTATTAATCGTATGCTTATATTATATTATATATTTTCTATTATAAATATAATTACCAATGAAACTCGCTTTCAAAATTACCGACGAATTTTCTTCCGGTCAGAATCATGAAAAATAGTGGAGCGGGATCGAGGATTTGGGGAAAAGAAATCAATTGATCGGTTTTTCTTTGTGAACTGTCCGTGTGGACCGCGCGTTCAGTATGTGAATTGTGCGTATCATTCGTGATCGGCGACAATCCAAACATGTCGACAAGCTTCTTTTTCCCTTAAATATTTCGAAAAGAAGCACTGTAAGGAAGTTTTGAGCTTTCCCCCCGAAACCTCTTCTCTCCTTCTCGTGGTGTCTAGTTGTGGGCCTTGTTGATGCTTATGAAGCATGATCTGCGCGGAATCCACATATTCATGGCATTCACATAAGATGTGGTATAAAATAAATAAAAATGAAGACATGAATAAGAATATAGAAATGACCATCTAAAAATGAGATGATTCAAAAGAATAAATGATTTAGTAAATGAAATGATAGATCGAAAATAAATGTAACGTTAGCAACACTCGTATCATTACAGTATCAAGAACAAAGACACATGTTAACTGGAACAAGCAGGTGCTTTGAAGTCCTCGAATCTGACGAAGGCAATCGTCTGAGGAACGATATGAAGGGGCGCACAAGATTTCTTGACCAAAGGCTTCATCACAGGGATCTCCATGCCGTAGGCAAGGGACAACGGCTCCCCGTTGAGGAGCAGCACCCTGCTCTTGAGGTCGCCGCCCCCGGGACTCAAATGGTACTCTTCCCTCGTACCTCCTTGTGAAGCATTAACCGGCCCTCCAGGAACGTCGCCGACGACCGACACATCGAATGCGGTGGAGTTGGCCAAGTTGATCAGCAGCAAAGTTACACCCGGCTGCGTGCATTACCAATGACAAGAAGAAGTGTCAATGCTTGTTGTGCATGGTGACATACAGAAACATAAGTTACCTTCTGTTTGGAGCAATGCGCGTAGGCACGAAGGTACGGCGAGCCATCCCGCATTGTTTGAATCACTCCAGGTCCCATCAATTGATGCCATAGCAAAGCACTATTTTTGTATTTTTTATTTTTTTTGGGTGCGTGAAGTAGAAGAAGCATGAATAAAAAACTTAGCATCGCTGTTCAGTTTCTAGAGAACATTAACATCCCCGATCGACCCGAAACTTACCCGTAGTAATCTGGGTTCGGGACAAAGGTTTTGGTGTCGAGGAGAGCGTAGTTTCCTCCTATCAGGGCTTGTCTGCAGAATACCTTGTGGTTGTATGTGGACACCATGCCAAGCTGATCCAAATACCTGCCATCATCCGATAAGAGATCGTTCAAATTAGCTAAAGATCGAGTTGTACGTTTCTTGTGGCAATCTACACAGGAATATATCTGCAACTGAGCAGCTACCAGAAGCTGTCTACAAAGGCATTGGAAACATCTTTGCCTCCGCTGTTGTAGGCACCGCCAGATTCACTAACCCAAGCAGAGCTCCAAGGGCCAAAGTTCCTGATGGTGTTCTGGAGGTCCTTGTGTGTATGTGATATCTGGTCCAAATAGAAAGGGTCTTGCATCTTGCGAAATAAATTCTTGTCGACACCTGAGAGCAGGGGCAAGGTACGTATTAGGAGCAATTACTGAAGTTGACGACATTGATCGATAGTCAATTTAGTAACAGTGAGCACAAAAGGGTTAGATAGAATATTCATCAGTACAGCATGCATCCACAGCACTAACAAGCGCGCGGTGTCGCAAATAGAGCTATATATATATCTGACCTGCACCAAGGTTGTAGATGTGGTGTGTCACAGCATCAACAACACCAGGACCCGAAGACTGAAGCATTTCAGAGAACCATTTCCGTTCATAAAAGCCTCCGGGTGTCAACACCTTGGGCTGCTTTCCGGTGCCTCGGTACAACTCGGAAATCAACTTTTTTAGCGCTATCGTGTCCTTGGCGTATTGCTTGGCTTCCACCCTCGCAGCAACCCCTCTTCCACATAGCTCGTTTCCTAACAACACATTATGAGTCACGTACGTAGTAGAAAATAAATAAGACTCCGCCTCCGCATGAGATGAATGTAAAATAATTAAGGGAACTTATTAATTTTTTATGAGCACAGAGAACTTAATTACCAAACTCCCAGGATTCTATGTCATATTTCTGTGAGATGGTGTAATTGATGAAATCGCGAGCATTTCGCGGATCCCAGTCGCCTACGTAAAGTCCATCTTTTGTTGCCTTCCTCCTCCCAGTCAAGGCGTTCAGTCCAAAAGTTATAATGGATCTGCAACATCAAGACAGAAATAGAAAATGAACACATACAATAAAATGCCTGGCTGTGTAAGTAATTTTAAAGAAGAAGAATTAAGCTTGCAATTAAAAGATCGAAATACGCTACTTTGTCCTCTTAAAGAACTGGTTGAGCTGATTCCATCTTGTCCTTGTAAGGCAGCCCTTAGTGAAGCCAAACAGACCACTGTCATCTCTGGTTAAATTAGGGCAATCCATCCCATACTTCCCCACATGATACACGATTTGATCTTGCAATGACCCTCCAAGTCGAATCCTTAGTGATCCAAAAACTGGCAAGTAAAAATGTCAAAAAGAAAGGTGAGCAATTCTAAAGAACACGAAGAACATGGATAAAAGACAGAGAACATGGATCCTTGATATTTTAGTCTCGTTAACAACCTCTAATCGCATTAAACAGAATTGGGTTGTCCAAATCCTGCAATATTAACCAATACGAACAGCTGCAGTAAGAAATCATTTCCATGTTCTTGAAGCCAAGTAAAATAAAAAGATACATGCAGAACATATATAAATATACACATTTATATAAATATTGGAAGCAAAAACATGCAAACATATGCAGAGCATGCATGCATGGCGTGCAAGTTTGACGGAGTTGTAAAGATGGAAAGAACGTAAGAGGTCGAACGTCATTTGCAAAGTACATAGAAGGCCATGGAGCTGCAGTATGCATACGTTTGAAAGAAGACATATACATGTACAGGTTTTATATGATCAGGTGCCATATTGAACTTAGATGTATTTAGTTATATGCATACGGACCAGATTCAACATGGAGGCCTGTCCCCAAGGGCACATGCCGTAGTTGCACTTCTCAGGAGGCCACCAGTCTAAGGTTGCACAGATGAAGTTATCGTCAGTCTTGGCAATGGTGCTCGCTCCCCTGACTGCAATGGTGACCTTCTCCCCTCTGATGCAGGAGAAGGTTGAAAAGAACAGGAGAAGAGGGAGGACGACAGATCGAGCAGTAGACCCCATGGTTTTTAGAACAAGAAAAGCAGGAGGAGAAATAATGTGAGAAATGGAAGATGAATGAACAGGTTTTATAGGCCTCAAAGTAAACTATTTTTGGGGGAAGGAACAGATTAGAGTTCGATTATCTAGAAAGATGTCAAAGGATGTTAACGAAGAAACAAACTTTGTGCCAATATTGGTCAGTCGATTTCCTATAAATATTAGTTTTTTTTTTTTTTCTCAATTTCATTGATTGATGACATGTGGTGTTCTGACAGAAGCAAAATGCTCAACCTTAAAAATATATATATGGTGATGCTAATAATCACATCCTATGATATTAGCTCTTGAAACATCCAATGGTTGATTCAGACCTGTTAACCATATTAACCAACTAAATCATCAATTGTAGGAGCAGTTTGTCCTTAAATTGTACAAGATGCAACATTTCCGCTAAGCACTCAAGCCAAAGTTGATGGGTTGTCAAACTATGAGTTGGTGTTCTAAATTTGAATCTTTTCAGATTGGTGATATGACCTGGGCACGAACTGAAGGTGAATAACTGATCTAGGAGAGGCTTTGCACCAAGAAGGCAATATTCAAAGCAAAATGAAAAGCGAAATAACAAATCTAACATCGAAAAAGATGTAATAATAGGATCTAAGTCATGAATCTATTCTCTTGTGAGTAAATAGCGAGATTAAGACCTTATTTGATTGCTAAAAATATTAACCATTACTGAATATATATGTTCATGATGATTGCTAAGCTCAACCCGTTATTTTGGCTTGTAGGATTATTACTAAGGATAGATTTCATGGATGAATGTTTGCATACAAATATATGGAACTGTCCTCCATGATCCTGGATATGTTTGTTTTTTCTTTTGGATTTGACGGTTCATTAGACCCAATTCACATGAAGACCGCCCTTGTACCAAACAAAGAGTGGATTAATGTTTAGGATGATGTTACTATAGTTATTTAAGTTAGGAAATTTGATTGATGCCTAGAACTATGATTATGTGTTGTTACTGTAACTTGAGTTAAGAATGATGATGAAAATATAGCATTAGCACATGATTCTAGATGCAGATGGGACTCGATGAAAAATAAACAAGGGCTCGACCCATTATAAGCATCTCATTTTAAGTTTTATTTGATGAATTATTAGAAATGATTTCTGAACCATGCTACATGTTAGGCAATTGTCGTTCTATTTTTTGGATGTTTATAATTCCAAAACTTGTTTGAAAATATAGGATTTTATAATGACTTACAACCCTTCCAAAAGGTTCGGATGATAGGAATCAAGATTTTAGACATTCAAACTTATAAGTTAAGAATCATTCGATGAATCAGGCATCAAGATCTTTAGGATCGTATGGCCGAATATTTGAACATATGGAACCTTTTGAACCCCAAAGGTTCGTATGATTGGCCAACCAAGTTCGATGGTGCGAAAAGTCAAGATCTGAAATATTGAACAATTATGATCAAACGTGGGACCACGAGGTTCGAACGTTCGAACCACCATTAGTATAGAATGATGTTTGGACGATTGTGGTTTGGATGAGTTTTCAAATGATCCACACTTGAATTTTCAAACGTCCAAAATTGTTCAAGATAATATGCAACTTTTGATTAATACATTCTATTCAAACCAATCCGACTCTCTTTGATTCCAAACTTACTCAAATGAATTACAATTGGATTTTTTTTACTTTCATATCACTTGATTGATTGGCAATCTATATGACTATAAACTAGTCTTCGTCGTTAATACTAAATCATTTGATTTCGTATTCATCCTAAAAAATACTCAAGTGAATTATACTACTGATTGAAGCATTCATCGCTCCTATATGGCTTGATTGGGTCATTTAAAGGAGGGTTTGCATTAACTATATCTATGTATAGAAGAGATAAATGAGGGTGTTAAAAGGAGGAGCATATAACTTAGTCAAAGGAAAACAACCAAACTACGAATTGGTGTACAACTACTGTTGTCAGGCATCCTCCACTTCTATATCAACAAAAAAGAATTATCGAAGAGGTGATGCATCATATACCATACGAGAGAAAACATGTAATGAAACTAATATAAAAGTGGAGAACTATTTCAAATTAAAATAGAAATAAAAGAAATTATGAAAAAATAAAAATAAAAGTATAAATAAATAATGAAAAGAAGTTTAATCAACTACCGCTTTCAAATAATGAACTAACACTACAAGACTTTCGTTGATTACCGACGGATAAATCTGTGTCGAAAATTCCTATTTTCAATGGATTTTTCAACGTATACATCATTGTTGGAACATTGCTCGTTGGTAAGGGGTTATCGATAGTGCGTCAGTCCCGTCGACATTTTTTCACAGGTAATGTGTCAAAACTTCCGAAGGTAGCGTTCCCTTCAAAACTTTCAATGGGAAAGACCCGTCGGGCATTCTGCCGTCAGAATTCCGACGGGGATTACTCATCGGACGCACTGACCGGAGTCACCGTCGTCGAAGTTTTTGACAGGTCTACCCGTCGGAAACCTTTTTAAAAATATAAGAATATCGGACACAAGTGGCTGGATCCGACGGTCGGGTCAGCCGCCAATTGCCAATCTTGTCAAGAGAGAGGAAGAGGGGATCATCGTCGTCAGAGACACACACCTACAGAGTCGTTGGTCGTCGGAGCTGGATGGGCCGCCAGACGACCAGATCGACCACGTCCAGTGGGAGAGGGCGGCCGAATCGGGCCGCAAGTGGCTGATCAAATCCCCTATAGTCTCGGCCGATAGCCTGCCGGATAGAAGGAGAAGGGCGGCCGATCTGGCCGCATGCCGCCAAATCCAACCGCCTACTCTGCCGCCTGGCGGCTTGTAGTGTTTATTAGACTGGGCAGCCTAACCCATTCGTTGTCCCACCTGATATGATAACGGTTAAGTTCGTTCGTACCCGATCCGAATCCATCCATTAAGTTATCGAGCTCGGAAGGATAATACGCCAGACATTATATTTCAATCGTTTGTCCGTTATCCAATAGTCTAGTCCGTCCGATACTCGTTCGTTAATTAACAAACCATCCGATAAGCCAATCGTTCACGTTAAGTATTTAAACAGAATTTTTTATTACTCCTTATTTATTGCCTATCAATAATAGCTAGTAAGCTTATATAATAATATTTACCTAATAATAGAATATAAGTAGTTCATTCATATTAATTCGATTTGTTCTATTATTAAAAAATAAAAGAAATAAATGAGTAAAAGATAAAATATTAAAGATAATTAAAGGAAAAAATAATGATAGCTTATTTATTATATTATTTTATCAATGCGTCAATAAAAGTGTATATTAAAATCTAGGAAAAAAGAAATGTAAAATCTAAAAAATAAAAACTATAAATTATTTTCTAAAAAAATTAATGGGCATGCATGTTTCATCTGCTAATTGATTTGTCCATTAAGGCCTATTAGACTTTGAGGTGTCGGACTAGTTTGAAAATCTATTAGGTTATCTAATAATAACCCGTTAAATTAATGGTTCTGTCTGATGCCATTAGCAGTTTGTCCGATCCGTTAAACACCACTACAGGTAGACAATCAGGCAGCCGAATCGATTGCCAGAGGGCCGAGGAAGATCAGATCAGGTGGTAGGCGGGCCAATCAGACGCTAGGCGGTCCGATCTGGCCGCCTTCGATCAAGTCAGCCGCCTGACTTCGGATCCAGCCGCCTGATACCGGATGGGGGTCAAGAGAGAGGGGGAGTGAGGCCGGAGCCATGGCGCCTTAGACCAAGAGGGGATGGTCACAGAGAGAGAGAGAGAGAGAGAAAGAAGATAGATAGGAGAAAGATCAGAGAGAGATATAGGGGGAGGGCAGAGGGAGAGCATAATTAAAATATTCTATTCCATTTTAGTTCCAACGGATGCCATCTTTGAATTTCTGATGAATTATCTCCTGATTTTCCCACCTATTTCTTTCCCTCTCTCACACTCTCTCTTTCTCCAGCCTCCCTCTCTCTCATTCTAATTACTGTCCAATCTAACTTCCAAAATTACCGATGGATATGTTACGTCGGTAATTCCGAAGGCTAGACTTGTTGGAAGCATTAATATTAATATATTAATCACATGCTTATATTAATGTATTATTATAAATATAGTTAATGGACGGATCTAGCATTCAGAATTATCGACAAATTTTGATCCGTTGGTAATTTCAAATGTATATCTATCGACAATCTTAATATTAAAGTATTAATCGTATGCTTATATTATATTATATATTTTCTATTATAAATATAATTACCAATGAAACTCGCTTTCAAAATTACCGACGAATTTTCTTCCGGTCAGAATCATGAAAAATAGTGGAGCGGGATCGAGGATTTGGGGAAAAGAAATCAATTGATCGGTTTTTCTTTGTGAACTGTCCGTGTGGACCGCGCGTTCAGTATGTGAATTGTGCGTATCATTCGTGATCGGCGACAATCCAAACATGTCGACAAGCTTCTTTTTCCCTTAAATATTTCGAAAAGAAGCACTGTAAGGAAGTTTTGAGCTTTCCCCCCGAAACCTCTTCTCTCCTTCTCGTGGTGTCTAGTTGTGGGCCTTGTTGATGCTTATGAAGCATGATCTGCGCGGAATCCACATATTCATGGCATTCACATAAGATGTGGTATAAAATAAATAAAAATGAAGACATGAATAAGAATATAGAAATGACCATCTAAAAATGAGATGATTCAAAAGAATAAATGATTTAGTAAATGAAATGATAGATCGAAAATAAATGTAACGTTAGCAACACTCGTATCATTACAGTATCAAGAACAAAGACACATGTTAACTGGAACAAGCAGGTGCTTTGAAGTCCTCGAATCTGACGAAGGCAATCGTCTGAGGAACGATATGAAGGGGCGCACAAGATTTCTTGACCAAAGGCTTCATCACAGGGATCTCCATGCCGTAGGCAAGGGACAACGGCTCCCCGTTGAGGAGCAGCACCCTGCTCTTGAGGTCGCCGCCCCCGGGACTCAAATGGTACTCTTCCCTCGTACCTCCTTGTGAAGCATTAACCGGCCCTCCAGGAACGTCGCCGACGACCGACACATCGAATGCGGTGGAGTTGGCCAAGTTGATCAGCAGCAAAGTTACACCCGGCTGCGTGCATTACCAATGACAAGAAGAAGTGTCAATGCTTGTTGTGCATGGTGACATACAGAAACATAAGTTACCTTCTGTTTGGAGCAATGCGCGTAGGCACGAAGGTACGGCGAGCCATCCCGCATTGTTTGAAGCACTCCAGGTCCCATCAATTGATGCCATAGCAAAGCACTATTTTTGTATTTTTTATTTTTTTTGGGTGCGTGAAGTAGAAGAAGCATGAATAAAAAACTTAGCATCGCTGTTCAGTTTCTAGAGAACATTAACATCCCCGATCGACCCGAAACTTACCCGTAGTAATCTGGGTTCGGGACAAAGGTTTTGGTGTCGAGGAGAGCGTAGTTTCCTCCTATCAGGGCTTGTCTGCAGAATACCTTGTGGTTGTATGTGGACACCATGCCAAGCTGATCCAAATACCTGCCATCATCCGATAAGAGATCGTTCAAATTAGCTAAAGATCGAGTTGTACGTTTCTTGTGGCAATCTACACAGGAATATATCTGCAACTGAGCAGCTACCAGAAGCTGTCTACAAAGGCATTGGAAACATCTTTGCCTCCGCTGTTGTAGGCACCGCCAGATTCACTAACCCAAGCAGAGCTCCAAGGGCCAAAGTTCCTGATGGTGTTCTGGAGGTCCTTGTGTGTATGTGATATCTGGTCCAAATAGAAAGGGTCTTGCATCTTGCGAAATAAATTCTTGTCGACACCTGAGAGCAGGGGCAAGGTACGTATTAGGAGCAATTACTGAAGTTGACGACATTGATCGATAGTCAATTTAGTAACAGTGAGCACAAAAGGGTTAGATAGAATATTCATCAGTACAGCATGCATCCACAGCACTAACAAGCGCGCGGTGTCGCAAATAGAGCTATATATATATCTGACCTGCACCAAGGTTGTAGATGTGGTGTGTCACAGCATCAACAACACCAGGACCCGAAGACTGAAGCATTTCAGAGAACCATTTCCGTTCATAAAAGCCTCCGGGTGTCAACACCTTGGGCTGCTTTCCGGTGCCTCGGTACAACTCGGAAATCAACTTTTTTAGCGCTATCGTGTCCTTGGCGTATTGCTTGGCTTCCACCCTCGCAGCAACCCCTCTTCCACATAGCTCGTTTCCTAACAACACATTATGAGTCACGTACGTAGTAGAAAATAAATAAGACTCCGCCTCCGCATGAGATGAATGTAAAATAATTAAGGGAACTTATTAATTTTTTACGAGCACAGAGAACTTAATTACCAAACTCCCAGGATTCTATGTCATATTTCTGTGAGATGGTGTAATTGATGAAATCGCGAGCATTTCGCGGATCCCAGTCGCCTACGTAAAGTCCATCTTTTGTTGCCTTCCTCCTCCCAGTCAAGGCGTTCAGTCCAAAAGTTATAATGGATCTGCAACATCAAGACAGAAATAGAAAATGAACACATACAATAAAATGCCTGGCTGTGTAAGTAATTTTAAAGAAGAAGAATTAAGCTTGCAATTAAAAGATCGAAATACGCTACTTTGTCCTCTTAAAGAACTGGTTGAGCTGATTCCATCTTGTCCTTGTAAGGCAGCCCTTAGTGAAGCCAAACAGACCACTGTCATCTCTGGTTAAATTAGGGCAATCCATCCCATACTTCCCCACATGATACACGATTTGATCTTGCAATGACCCTCCAAGTCGAATCCTTAGTGATCCAAAAACTGGCAAGTAAAAATGTCAAAAAGAAAGGTGAGCAATTCTAAAGAACACGAAGAACATGGATAAAAGACAGAGAACATGGATCCTTGATATTTTAGTCTCGTTAACAACCTCTAATCGCATTAAACAGAATTGGGTTGTCCAAATCCTGCAATATTAACCAATACGAACAGCTGCAGTAAGAAATCATTTCCATGTTCTTGAAGCCAAGTAAAATAAAAAGATACATGCAGAACATATATAAATATACACATTTATATAAATATTGGAAGCAAAAACATGCAAACATATGCAGAGCATGCATGCATGGCGTGCAAGTTTGACGGAGTTGTAAAGATGGAAAGAACGTAAGAGGTCGAACGTCATTTGCAAAGTACATAGAAGGCCATGGAGCTGCAGTATGCATACGTTTGAAAGAAGACATATACATGTACAGGTTTTATATGATCAGGTGCCATATTGAACTTAGATGTATTTAGTTATATGCATACGGACCAGATTCAACATGGAGGCCTGTCCCCAAGGGCACATGCCGTAGTTGCACTTCTCAGGAGGCCACCAGTCTAAGGTTGCACAGATGAAGTTATCGTCAGTCTTGGCAATGGTGCTCGCTCCCCTGACTGCAATGGTGACCTTCTCCCCTCTGATGCAGGAGAAGGTTGAAAAGAACAGGAGAAGAGGGAGGACGACAGATCGAGCAGTAGACCCCATGGTTTTTAGAACAAGAAAAGCAGGAGGAGAAATAATGTGAGAAATGGAAGATGAATGAACAGGTTTTATAGGCCTCAAAGTAAACTATTTTTGGGGGAAGGAACAGATTAGAGTTCGATTATCTAGAAAGATGTCAAAGGATGTTAACGAAGAAACAAACTTTGTGCCAATATTGGTCAGTCGATTTCCTATAAATATTAGTTTTTTTTTTTTTTCTCAATTTCATTGATTGATGACATGTGGTGTTCTGACAGAAGCAAAATGCTCAACCTTAAAAATATATATATGGTGATGCTAATAATCACATCCTATGATATTAGCTCTTGAAACATCCAATGGTTGATTCAGACCTGTTAACCATATTAACCAACTAAATCATCAATTGTAGGAGCAGTTTGTCCTTAAATTGTACAAGATGCAACATTTCCGCTAAGCACTCAAGCCAAAGTTGATGGGTTGTCAAACTATGAGTTGGTGTTCTAAATTTGACATTATATCTTTTCAGATTGGTGATATGACCTGGGCACGAACTGAAGGTGAATAACTGATCTAGGAGAGGCTTTGCACCAAGAAGGCAATATTCAAAGCAAAATGAAAAGCGAAATAACAAATCTAACATCGAAAAAGATGTAATAATAGGATCTAAGTCATGAATCTATTCTCTTGTGAGTAAATAGCGAGATTAAGACCTTATTTGATTGCTAAAAATATTAACCATTACTGAATATATATGTTCATGATGATTGCTAAGCTCAACCCGTTATTTTGGCTTGTAGGATTATTACTAAGGATAGATTTCATGGATGAATGTTTGCATACAAATATATGGAACTGTCCTCCATGATCCTGGATATGTTTGTTTTTTCTTTTGGATTTGACGGTTCATTAGACCCAATTCACATGAAGACCGCCCTTATACCAAACAAAGAGTGGATTAATGTTTAGGATGATGTTACTATAGTTATTTAAGTTAGGAAATTTGATTGATGCCTAGAACTATGATTATGTGTTGTTACTGTAACTTGAGTTAAGAATGATGATGAAAATATAGCATTAGCACATGATTCTAGATGCAAATGGGACTCGATGAAAAATAAACAAGGGCTCGACCCATTATAAGCATCTCATTTTAAGTTTTATTTGATGAATTATTAGAAACGATTTCTGAACCATGCTACATGTTAGGCAATTGTCGTTCTATTTTTTGGATGTTTATAATTCCAAAACTTGTTTGAAAATATAGGATTTTATAATGACTTACAACCCTTCCAAAAGGTTCGGATGATAGGAATCAAGATTTTAGACATTCAAACTTATAAGTTAAGAATCATTCGATGAATCAGGCATCAAGATCTTTAGGATCGTATGGTCGAATATTTGAACATATGGAACCTTTTGAACCCCAAAGGTTCGTATGATTGGCCAACCAAGTTCGATGGTGCGAAAAGTCAAGATCTGAAATATTGAACAATTATGATCAAACGTGGGACCACGAGGTTCGAACGTTCGAACCACCATTAGTATAGAATGATGTTTGGACGATTGTGGTTTGGATGAGTTTTCAAATGATCCACACTTGAATTTTCAAACGTCCAAAATTGTTCAAGATAATATGCAACTTTTGATTAATACATTCTATTCAAACCAATCCGACTCTCTTTGATTCCAAACTTACTCAAATGAATTACAATTGGATTTTTTTTACTTTCATATCACTTGATTGATTGGCAATCTATATGACTATAAACTAGTCTTCGTCGTTAATACTAAATCATTTGATTTCGTATTCATCCTAAAAAATACTCAAGTGAATTATACTACTGATTGAAGCATTCATCGCTCCTATATGGCTTGATTGGGTCATTTAAAGGAGGGTTTGCATTAACTATATCTATGTATAGAAGAGATAAATGAGGGTGTTAAAAGGAGGAGCATATAACTTAGTCAAAGGAAAACAACCAAACTACGAATTGGTGTACAACTACTGTTGTCAGGCATCCTCCACTTCTATATCAACAAAAAAGAATTATCGAAGAGGTGATGCATCATATACCATACGAGAGAAAACATGTAATGAAACTAATATAAAAGTGGAGAACTATTTCAAATTAAAATAGAAATAAAAGAAATTATGAAAAAATAAAAATAAAAGTATAAATAAATAATGAAAAGAAGTTTAATCAACTACCGCTTTCAAATAATGAACTAACACTACAAGACTTTCGTTGATTACCGACGGATAAATCTGTGTCGAAAATTCCTATTTTCAATGGATTTTTCAACGTATACATCATTGTTGGAACATTGCTCGTTGGTAAGGGGTTATCGATAGTGCGTCAGTCCCGTCGACATTTTTTCACAGGTAATGTGTCAAAACTTCCGAAGGTAGCGTTCCCTTCAAAACTTTCAATGGGAAAGACCCGTCGGGCATTCTGCCGTCAGAATTCCGACGGGGATTACTCATCGGACGCACTGACCGGAGTCACCGTCGTCGAAGTTTTTGACAGGTCTACCCGTCGGAAACCTTTTTAAAAATATAAGAATATCGGACACAAGTGGCTGGATCCGACGGTCGGGTCAGCCGCCAATTGCCAATCTTGTCAAGAGAGAGGAAGAGGGGATCATCGTCGTCAGAGACACACACCTACAGAGTCGTTGGTCGTCGGAGCTGGATGGGCCGCCAGACGACCAGATCGACCACGTCCAGTGGGAGAGGGCGGCCGAATCGGGCCGCAAGTGGCTGATCAAATCCCCTATAGTCTCGGCCGATAGCCTGCCGGATAGAAGGAGAAGGGCGGCCGATCTGGCCGCATGCCGCCAAATCCAACCGCCTACTCTGCCGCCTGGCGGCTTGTAGTGTTTATTAGACTGGGCAGCCTAACCCATTCGTTGTCCCACCTGATATGATAACGGTTAAGTTCGTTCGTACCCGATCCGAATCCATCCATTAAGTTATCGAGCTCGGAAGGATAATACGCCAGACATTATATTTCAATCGTTTGTCCGTTATCCAATAGTCTAGTCCGTCCGATACTCGTTCGTTAATTAACAAACCATCCGATAAGCCAATCGTTCACGTTAAGTATTTAAACAGAATTTTTTATTACTCCTTATTTATTGCCTATCAATAATAGCTAGTAAGCTTATATAATAATATTTACCTAATAATAGAATATAAGTAGTTCATTCATATTAATTCGATTTGTTCTATTATTAAAAAATAAAAGAAATAAATGAGTAAAAGATAAAATATTAAAGATAATTAAAGGAAAAAATAATGATAGCTTATTTATTATATTATTTTATCAATGCGTCAATAAAAGTGTATATTAAAATCTAGGAAAAAAGAAATGTAAAATCTAAAAAATAAAAACTATAAATTATTTTCTAAAAAAATTAATGGGCATGCATGTTTCATCTGCTAATTGATTTGTCCATTAAGGCCTATTAGACTTTGAGGTGTCGGACTAGTTTGAAAATCTATTAGGTTATCTAATAATAACCCGTTAAATTAATGGTTCTGTCTGATGCCATTAGCAGTTTGTCCGATCCGTTAAACACCACTACAGGTAGACAATCAGGCAGCCGAATCGATTGCCAGAGGGCCGAGGAAGATCAGATCAGGTGGTAGGCGGGCCAATCAGACGCTAGGCGGTCCGATCTGGCCGCCTTCGATCAAGTCAGCCGCCTGACTTCGGATCCAGCCGCCTGATACCGGATGGGGGTCAAGAGAGAGGGGGAGTGAGGCCGGAGCCATGGCGCCTTAGACCAAGAGGGGATGGTCACAGAGAGAGAGAGAGAGAGAGAGAAAGAAGAGAGATAGGAGAAAGATCAGAGAGAGATATAGGGGGAGGGCAGAGGGAGAGCATAATTAAAATATTCTATTCCATTTTAGTTCCAACGGATGTCATCTTTGAATTTCTGATGAATTATCTCCTGATTTTCCCACCTATTTCTTTCCCTCTCTCACACTCTCTCTTTCTCCAGCCTCCCTCTCTCTCATTCTAATTACTGTCCAATCTAACTTCCAAAATTACCGATGGATATGGTACGTCGGTAATTCCGAAGGCTAGACTTGTTGGAAGCATTAATATTAATATATTAATCACATGCTTATATTAATGTATTATTATAAATATAGTTAATGGACGGATCTAGCATTCAGAATTATCGACAAATTTTGATCCGTTGGTAATTTCAAATGTATATCTATCGACAATCTTAATATTAAAGTATTAATCGTATGCTTATATTATATTATATATTTTCTATTATAAATATAATTACCAATGAAACTCGCTTTCAAAATTACCGACGAATTTTCTTCCGGTCAGAATCATGAAAAATAGTGGAGCGGGATCGAGGATTTGGGGAAAAGAAATCAATTGATCGGTTTTTCTTTGTGAACTGTCCGTGTGGACCGCGCGTTCAGTATGTGAATTGTGCGTATCATTCGTGATCGGCGACAATCCAAACATGTCGACAAGCTTCTTTTTCCCTTAAATATTTCGAAAAGAAGCACTGTAAGGAAGTTTTGAGCTTTCCCCCCGAAACCTCTTCTCTCCTTCTCGTGGTGTCTAGTTGTGGGCCTTGTTGATGCTTATGAAGCATGATCTGCGCGGAATCCACATATTCATGGCATTCACATAAGATGTGGTATAAAATAAATAAAAATGAAGACATGAATAAGAATATAGAAATGACCATCTAAAAATGAGATGATTCAAAAGAATAAATGATTTAGTAAATGAAATGATAGATCGAAAATAAATGTAACGTTAGCAACACTCGTATCATTACAGTATCAAGAACAAAGACACATGTTAACTGGAACAAGCAGGTGCTTTGAAGTCCTCGAATCTGACGAAGGCAATCGTCTGAGGAACGATATGAAGGGGCGCACAAGATTTCTTGACCAAAGGCTTCATCACAGGGATCTCCATGCCGTAGGCAAGGGACAACGGCTCCCCGTTGAGGAGCAGCACCCTGCTCTTGAGGTCGCCGCCCCCGGGACTCAAATGGTACTCTTCCCTCGTACCTCCTTGTGAAGCATTAACCGGCCCTCCAGGAACGTCGCCGACGACCGACACATCGAATGCGGTGGAGTTGGCCAAGTTGATCAGCAGCAAAGTTACACCCGGCTGCGTGCATTACCAATGACAAGAAGAAGTGTCAATGCTTGTTGTGCATGGTGACATACAGAAACATAAGTTACCTTCTGTTTGGAGCAATGCGCGTAGGCACGAAGGTACGGCGAGCCATCCCGCATTGTTTGAAGCACTCCAGGTCCCATCAATTGATGCCATAGCAAAGCACTATTTTTGTATTTTTTATTTTTTTTGGGTGCGTGAAGTAGAAGAAGCATGAATAAAAAACTTAGCATCGCTGTTCAGTTTCTAGAGAACATTAACATCCCCGATCGACCCGAAACTTACCCGTAGTAATCTGGGTTCGGGACAAAGGTTTTGGTGTCGAGGAGAGCGTAGTTTCCTCCTATCAGGGCTTGTCTGCAGAATACCTTGTGGTTGTATGTGGACACCATGCCAAGCTGATCCAAATACCTGCCATCATCCGATAAGAGATCGTTCAAATTAGCTAAAGATCGAGTTGTACGTTTCTTGTGGCAATCTACACAGGAATATATCTGCAACTGAGCAGCTACCAGAAGCTGTCTACAAAGGCATTGGAAACATCTTTGCCTCCGCTGTTGTAGGCACCGCCAGATTCACTAACCCAAGCAGAGCTCCAAGGGCCAAAGTTCCTGATGGTGTTCTGGAGGTCCTTGTGTGTATGTGATATCTGGTCCAAATAGAAAGGGTCTTGCATCTTGCGAAATAAATTCTTGTCGACACCTGAGAGCAGGGGCAAGGTACGTATTAGGAGCAATTACTGAAGTTGACGACATTGATCGATAGTCAATTTAGTAACAGTGAGCACAAAAGGGTTAGATAGAATATTCATCAGTACAGCATGCATCCACAGCACTAACAAGCGCGCGGTGTCGCAAATAGAGCTATATATATATCTGACCTGCACCAAGGTTGTAGATGTGGTGTGTCACAGCATCAACAACACCAGGACCCGAAGACTGAAGCATTTCAGAGAACCATTTCCGTTCATAAAAGCCTCCGGGTGTCAACACCTTGGGCTGCTTTCCGGTGCCTCGGTACAACTCGGAAATCAACTTTTTTAGCGCTATCGTGTCCTTGGCGTATTGCTTGGCTTCCACCCTCGCAGCAACCCCTCTTCCACATAGCTCGTTTCCTAACAACACATTATGAGTCACGTACGTAGTAGAAAATAAATAAGACTCCGCCTCCGCATGAGATGAATGTAAAATAATTAAGGGAACTTATTAATTTTTTACGAGCACAGAGAACTTAATTACCAAACTCCCAGGATTCTATGTCATATTTCTGTGAGATGGTGTAATTGATGAAATCGCGAGCATTTCGCGGATCCCAGTCGCCTACGTAAAGTCCATCTTTTGTTGCCTTCCTCCTCCCAGTCAAGGCGTTCAGTCCAAAAGTTATAATGGATCTGCAACATCAAGACAGAAATAGAAAATGAACACATACAATAAAATGCCTGGCTGTGTAAGTAATTTTAAAGAAGAAGAATTAAGCTTGCAATTAAAAGATCGAAATACGCTACTTTGTCCTCTTAAAGAACTGGTTGAGCTGATTCCATCTTGTCCTTGTAAGGCAGCCCTTAGTGAAGCCAAACAGACCACTGTCATCTCTGGTTAAATTAGGGCAATCCATCCCATACTTCCCCACATGATACACGATTTGATCTTGCAATGACCCTCCAAGTCGAATCCTTAGTGATCCAAAAACTGGCAAGTAAAAATGTCAAAAAGAAAGGTGAGCAATTCTAAAGAACACGAAGAACATGGATAAAAGACAGAGAACATGGATCCTTGATATTTTAGTCTCGTTAACAACCTCTAATCGCATTAAACAGAATTGGGTTGTCCAAATCCTGCAATATTAACCAATACGAACAGCTGCAGTAAGAAATCATTTCCATGTTCTTGAAGCCAAGTAAAATAAAAAGATACATGCAGAACATATATAAATATACACATTTATATAAATATTGGAAGCAAAAACATGCAAACATATGCAGAGCATGCATGCATGGCGTGCAAGTTTGACGGAGTTGTAAAGATGGAAAGAACGTAAGAGGTCGAACGTCATTTGCAAAGTACATAGAAGGCCATGGAGCTGCAGTATGCATACGTTTGAAAGAAGACATATACATGTACAGGTTTTATATGATCAGGTGCCATATTGAACTTAGATGTATTTAGTTATATGCATACGGACCAGATTCAACATGGAGGCCTGTCCCCAAGGGCACATGCCGTAGTTGCACTTCTCAGGAGGCCACCAGTCTAAGGTTGCACAGATGAAGTTATCGTCAGTCTTGGCAATGGTGCTCGCTCCCCTGACTGCAATGGTGACCTTCTCCCCTCTGATGCAGGAGAAGGTTGAAAAGAACAGGAGAAGAGGGAGGACGACAGATCGAGCAGTAGACCCCATGGTTTTTAGAACAAGAAAAGCAGGAGGAGAAATAATGTGAGAAATGGAAGATGAATGAACAGGTTTTATAGGCCTCAAAGTAAACTATTTTTGGGGGAAGGAACAGATTAGAGTTCGATTATCTAGAAAGATGTCAAAGGATGTTAACGAAGAAACAAACTTTGTGCCAATATTGGTCAGTCGATTTCCTATAAATATTAGTTTTTTTTTTTTTTCTCAATTTCATTGATTGATGACATGTGGTGTTCTGACAGAAGCAAAATGCTCAACCTTAAAAATATATATATGGTGATGCTAATAATCACATCCTATGATATTAGCTCTTGAAACATCCAATGGTTGATTCAGACCTGTTAACCATATTAACCAACTAAATCATCAATTGTAGGAGCAGTTTGTCCTTAAATTGTACAAGATGCAACATTTCCGCTAAGCACTCAAGCCAAAGTTGATGGGTTGTCAAACTATGAGTTGGTGTTCTAAATTTGACATTATATCTTTTCAGATTGGTGATATGACCTGGGCACGAACTGAAGGTGAATAACTGATCTAGGAGAGGCTTTGCACCAAGAAGGCAATATTCAAAGCAAAATGAAAAGCGAAATAACAAATCTAACATCGAAAAAGATGTAATAATAGGATCTAAGTCATGAATCTATTCTCTTGTGAGTAAATAGCGAGATTAAGACCTTATTTGATTGCTAAAAATATTAACCATTACTGAATATATATGTTCATGATGATTGCTAAGCTCAACCCGTTATTTTGGCTTGTAGGATTATTACTAAGGATAGATTTCATGGATGAATGTTTGCATACAAATATATGGAACTGTCCTCCATGATCCTGGATATGTTTGTTTTTTCTTTTGGATTTGACGGTTCATTAGACCCAATTCACATGAAGACCGCCCTTATACCAAACAAAGAGTGGATTAATGTTTAGGATGATGTTACTATAGTTATTTAAGTTAGGAAATTTGATTGATGCCTAGAACTATGATTATGTGTTGTTACTGTAACTTGAGTTAAGAATGATGATGAAAATATAGCATTAGCACATGATTCTAGATGCAAATGGGACTCGATGAAAAATAAACAAGGGCTCGACCCATTATAAGCATCTCATTTTAAGTTTTATTTGATGAATTATTAGAAACGATTTCTGAACCATGCTACATGTTAGGCAATTGTCGTTCTATTTTTTGGATGTTTATAATTCCAAAACTTGTTTGAAAATATAGGATTTTATAATGACTTACAACCCTTCCAAAAGGTTCGGATGATAGGAATCAAGATTTTAGACATTCAAACTTATAAGTTAAGAATCATTCGATGAATCAGGCATCAAGATCTTTAGGATCGTATGGTCGAATATTTGAACATATGGAACCTTTTGAACCCCAAAGGTTCGTATGATTGGCCAACCAAGTTCGATGGTGCGAAAAGTCAAGATCTGAAATATTGAACAATTATGATCAAACGTGGGACCACGAGGTTCGAACGTTCGAACCACCATTAGTATAGAATGATGTTTGGACGATTGTGGTTTGGATGAGTTTTCAAATGATCCACACTTGAATTTTCAAACGTCCAAAATTGTTCAAGATAATATGCAACTTTTGATTAATACATTCTATTCAAACCAATCCGACTCTCTTTGATTCCAAACTTACTCAAATGAATTACAATTGGATTTTTTTTACTTTCATATCACTTGATTGATTGGCAATCTATATGACTATAAACTAGTCTTCGTCGTTAATACTAAATCATTTGATTTCGTATTCATCCTAAAAAATACTCAAGTGAATTATACTACTGATTGAAGCATTCATCGCTCCTATATGGCTTGATTGGGTCATTTAAAGGAGGGTTTGCATTAACTATATCTATGTATAGAAGAGATAAATGAGGGTGTTAAAAGGAGGAGCATATAACTTAGTCAAAGGAAAACAACCAAACTACGAATTGGTGTACAACTACTGTTGTCAGGCATCCTCCACTTCTATATCAACAAAAAAGAATTATCGAAGAGGTGATGCATCATATACCATACGAGAGAAAACATGTAATGAAACTAATATAAAAGTGGAGAACTATTTCAAATTAAAATAGAAATAAAAGAAATTATGAAAAAATAAAAATAAAAGTATAAATAAATAATGAAAAGAAGTTTAATCAACTACCGCTTTCAAATAATGAACTAACACTACAAGACTTTCGTTGATTACCGACGGATAAATCTGTGTCGAAAATTCCTATTTTCAATGGATTTTTCAACGTATACATCATTGTTGGAACATTGCTCGTTGGTAAGGGGTTATCGATAGTGCGTCAGTCCCGTCGACATTTTTTCACAGGTAATGTGTCAAAACTTCCGAAGGTAGCGTTCCCTTCAAAACTTTCAATGGGAAAGACCCGTCGGGCATTCTGCCGTCAGAATTCCGACGGGGATTACTCATCGGACGCACTGACCGGAGTCACCGTCGTCGAAGTTTTTGACAGGTCTACCCGTCGGAAACCTTTTTAAAAATATAAGAATATCGGACACAAGTGGCTGGATCCGACGGTCGGGTCAGCCGCCAATTGCCAATCTTGTCAAGAGAGAGGAAGAGGGGATCATCGTCGTCAGAGACACACACCTACAGAGTCGTTGGTCGTCGGAGCTGGATGGGCCGCCAGACGACCAGATCGACCACGTCCAGTGGGAGAGGGCGGCCGAATCGGGCCGCAAGTGGCTGATCAAATCCCCTATAGTCTCGGCCGATAGCCTGCCGGATAGAAGGAGAAGGGCGGCCGATCTGGCCGCATGCCGCCAAATCCAACCGCCTACTCTGCCGCCTGGCGGCTTGTAGTGTTTATTAGACTGGGCAGCCTAACCCATTCGTTGTCCCACCTGATATGATAACGGTTAAGTTCGTTCGTACCCGATCCGAATCCATCCATTAAGTTATCGAGCTCGGAAGGATAATACGCCAGACATTATATTTCAATCGTTTGTCCGTTATCCAATAGTCTAGTCCGTCCGATACTCGTTCGTTAATTAACAAACCATCCGATAAGCCAATCGTTCACGTTAAGTATTTAAACAGAATTTTTTATTACTCCTTATTTATTGCCTATCAATAATAGCTAGTAAGCTTATATAATAATATTTACCTAATAATAGAATATAAGTAGTTCATTCATATTAATTCGATTTGTTCTATTATTAAAAAATAAAAGAAATAAATGAGTAAAAGATAAAATATTAAAGATAATTAAAGGAAAAAATAATGATAGCTTATTTATTATATTATTTTATCAATGCGTCAATAAAAGTGTATATTAAAATCTAGGAAAAAAGAAATGTAAAATCTAAAAAATAAAAACTATAAATTATTTTCTAAAAAAATTAATGGGCATGCATGTTTCATCTGCTAATTGATTTGTCCATTAAGGCCTATTAGACTTTGAGGTGTCGGACTAGTTTGAAAATCTATTAGGTTATCTAATAATAACCCGTTAAATTAATGGTTCTGTCTGATGCCATTAGCAGTTTGTCCGATCCGTTAAACACCACTACAGGTAGACAATCAGGCAGCCGAATCGATTGCCAGAGGGCCGAGGAAGATCAGATCAGGTGGTAGGCGGGCCAATCAGACGCTAGGCGGTCCGATCTGGCCGCCTTCGATCAAGTCAGCCGCCTGACTTCGGATCCAGCCGCCTGATACCGGATGGGGGTCAAGAGAGAGGGGGAGTGAGGCCGGAGCCATGGCGCCTTAGACCAAGAGGGGATGGTCACAGAGAGAGAGAGAGAGAGAGAGAAAGAAGAGAGATAGGAGAAAGATCAGAGAGAGATATAGGGGGAGGGCAGAGGGAGAGCATAATTAAAATATTCTATTCCATTTTAGTTCCAACGGATGTCATCTTTGAATTTCTGATGAATTATCTCCTGATTTTCCCACCTATTTCTTTCCCTCTCTCACACTCTCTCTTTCTCCAGCCTCCCTCTCTCTCATTCTAATTACTGTCCAATCTAACTTCCAAAATTACCGATGGATATGGTACGTCGGTAATTCCGAAGGCTAGACTTGTTGGAAGCATTAATATTAATATATTAATCACATGCTTATATTAATGTATTATTATAAATATAGTTAATGGACGGATCTAGCATTCAGAATTATCGACAAATTTTGATCCGTTGGTAATTTCAAATGTATATCTATCGACAATCTTAATATTAAAGTATTAATCGTATGCTTATATTATATTATATATTTTCTATTATAAATATAATTACCAATGAAACTCGCTTTCAAAATTACCGACGAATTTTCTTCCGGTCAGAATCATGAAAAATAGTGGAGCGGGATCGAGGATTTGGGGAAAAGAAATCAATTGATCGGTTTTTCTTTGTGAACTGTCCGTGTGGACCGCGCGTTCAGTATGTGAATTGTGCGTATCATTCGTGATCGGCGACAATCCAAACATGTCGACAAGCTTCTTTTTCCCTTAAATATTTCGAAAAGAAGCACTGTAAGGAAGTTTTGAGCTTTCCCCCCGAAACCTCTTCTCTCCTTCTCGTGGTGTCTAGTTGTGGGCCTTGTTGATGCTTATGAAGCATGATCTGCGCGGAATCCACATATTCATGGCATTCACATAAGATGTGGTATAAAATAAATAAAAATGAAGACATGAATAAGAATATAGAAATGACCATCTAAAAATGAGATGATTCAAAAGAATAAATGATTTAGTAAATGAAATGATAGATCGAAAATAAATGTAACGTTAGCAACACTCGTATCATTACAGTATCAAGAACAAAGACACATGTTAACTGGAACAAGCAGGTGCTTTGAAGTCCTCGAATCTGACGAAGGCAATCGTCTGAGGAACGATATGAAGGGGCGCACAAGATTTCTTGACCAAAGGCTTCATCACAGGGATCTCCATGCCGTAGGCAAGGGACAACGGCTCCCCGTTGAGGAGCAGCACCCTGCTCTTGAGGTCGCCGCCCCCGGGACTCAAATGGTACTCTTCCCTCGTACCTCCTTGTGAAGCATTAACCGGCCCTCCAGGAACGTCGCCGACGACCGACACATCGAATGCGGTGGAGTTGGCCAAGTTGATCAGCAGCAAAGTTACACCCGGCTGCGTGCATTACCAATGACAAGAAGAAGTGTCAATGCTTGTTGTGCATGGTGACATACAGAAACATAAGTTACCTTCTGTTTGGAGCAATGCGCGTAGGCACGAAGGTACGGCGAGCCATCCCGCATTGTTTGAAGCACTCCAGGTCCCATCAATTGATGCCATAGCAAAGCACTATTTTTGTATTTTTTATTTTTTTTGGGTGCGTGAAGTAGAAGAAGCATGAATAAAAAACTTAGCATCGCTGTTCAGTTTCTAGAGAACATTAACATCCCCGATCGACCCGAAACTTACCCGTAGTAATCTGGGTTCGGGACAAAGGTTTTGGTGTCGAGGAGAGCGTAGTTTCCTCCTATCAGGGCTTGTCTGCAGAATACCTTGTGGTTGTATGTGGACACCATGCCAAGCTGATCCAAATACCTGCCATCATCCGATAAGAGATCGTTCAAATTAGCTAAAGATCGAGTTGTACGTTTCTTGTGGCAATCTACACAGGAATATATCTGCAACTGAGCAGCTACCAGAAGCTGTCTACAAAGGCATTGGAAACATCTTTGCCTCCGCTGTTGTAGGCACCGCCAGATTCACTAACCCAAGCAGAGCTCCAAGGGCCAAAGTTCCTGATGGTGTTCTGGAGGTCCTTGTGTGTATGTGATATCTGGTCCAAATAGAAAGGGTCTTGCATCTTGCGAAATAAATTCTTGTCGACACCTGAGAGCAGGGGCAAGGTACGTATTAGGAGCAATTACTGAAGTTGACGACATTGATCGATAGTCAATTTAGTAACAGTGAGCACAAAAGGGTTAGATAGAATATTCATCAGTACAGCATGCATCCACAGCACTAACAAGCGCGCGGTGTCGCAAATAGAGCTATATATATATCTGACCTGCACCAAGGTTGTAGATGTGGTGTGTCACAGCATCAACAACACCAGGACCCGAAGACTGAAGCATTTCAGAGAACCATTTCCGTTCATAAAAGCCTCCGGGTGTCAACACCTTGGGCTGCTTTCCGGTGCCTCGGTACAACTCGGAAATCAACTTTTTTAGCGCTATCGTGTCCTTGGCGTATTGCTTGGCTTCCACCCTCGCAGCAACCCCTCTTCCACATAGCTCGTTTCCTAACAACACATTATGAGTCACGTACGTAGTAGAAAATAAATAAGACTCCGCCTCCGCATGAGATGAATGTAAAATAATTAAGGGAACTTATTAATTTTTTACGAGCACAGAGAACTTAATTACCAAACTCCCAGGATTCTATGTCATATTTCTGTGAGATGGTGTAATTGATGAAATCGCGAGCATTTCGCGGATCCCAGTCGCCTACGTAAAGTCCATCTTTTGTTGCCTTCCTCCTCCCAGTCAAGGCGTTCAGTCCAAAAGTTATAATGGATCTGCAACATCAAGACAGAAATAGAAAATGAACACATACAATAAAATGCCTGGCTGTGTAAGTAATTTTAAAGAAGAAGAATTAAGCTTGCAATTAAAAGATCGAAATACGCTACTTTGTCCTCTTAAAGAACTGGTTGAGCTGATTCCATCTTGTCCTTGTAAGGCAGCCCTTAGTGAAGCCAAACAGACCACTGTCATCTCTGGTTAAATTAGGGCAATCCATCCCATACTTCCCCACATGATACACGATTTGATCTTGCAATGACCCTCCAAGTCGAATCCTTAGTGATCCAAAAACTGGCAAGTAAAAATGTCAAAAAGAAAGGTGAGCAATTCTAAAGAACACGAAGAACATGGATAAAAGACAGAGAACATGGATCCTTGATATTTTAGTCTCGTTAACAACCTCTAATCGCATTAAACAGAATTGGGTTGTCCAAATCCTGCAATATTAACCAATACGAACAGCTGCAGTAAGAAATCATTTCCATGTTCTTGAAGCCAAGTAAAATAAAAAGATACATGCAGAACATATATAAATATACACATTTATATAAATATTGGAAGCAAAAACATGCAAACATATGCAGAGCATGCATGCATGGCGTGCAAGTTTGACGGAGTTGTAAAGATGGAAAGAACGTAAGAGGTCGAACGTCATTTGCAAAGTACATAGAAGGCCATGGAGCTGCAGTATGCATACGTTTGAAAGAAGACATATACATGTACAGGTTTTATATGATCAGGTGCCATATTGAACTTAGATGTATTTAGTTATATGCATACGGACCAGATTCAACATGGAGGCCTGTCCCCAAGGGCACATGCCGTAGTTGCACTTCTCAGGAGGCCACCAGTCTAAGGTTGCACAGATGAAGTTATCGTCAGTCTTGGCAATGGTGCTCGCTCCCCTGACTGCAATGGTGACCTTCTCCCCTCTGATGCAGGAGAAGGTTGAAAAGAACAGGAGAAGAGGGAGGACGACAGATCGAGCAGTAGACCCCATGGTTTTTAGAACAAGAAAAGCAGGAGGAGAAATAATGTGAGAAATGGAAGATGAATGAACAGGTTTTATAGGCCTCAAAGTAAACTATTTTTGGGGGAAGGAACAGATTAGAGTTCGATTATCTAGAAAGATGTCAAAGGATGTTAACGAAGAAACAAACTTTGTGCCAATATTGGTCAGTCGATTTCCTATAAATATTAGTTTTTTTTTTTTTTCTCAATTTCATTGATTGATGACATGTGGTGTTCTGACAGAAGCAAAATGCTCAACCTTAAAAATATATATATGGTGATGCTAATAATCACATCCTATGATATTAGCTCTTGAAACATCCAATGGTTGATTCAGACCTGTTAACCATATTAACCAACTAAATCATCAATTGTAGGAGCAGTTTGTCCTTAAATTGTACAAGATGCAACATTTCCGCTAAGCACTCAAGCCAAAGTTGATGGGTTGTCAAACTATGAGTTGGTGTTCTAAATTTGACATTATATCTTTTCAGATTGGTGATATGACCTGGGCACGAACTGAAGGTGAATAACTGATCTAGGAGAGGCTTTGCACCAAGAAGGCAATATTCAAAGCAAAATGAAAAGCGAAATAACAAATCTAACATCGAAAAAGATGTAATAATAGGATCTAAGTCATGAATCTATTCTCTTGTGAGTAAATAGCGAGATTAAGACCTTATTTGATTGCTAAAAATATTAACCATTACTGAATATATATGTTCATGATGATTGCTAAGCTCAACCCGTTATTTTGGCTTGTAGGATTATTACTAAGGATAGATTTCATGGATGAATGTTTGCATACAAATATATGGAACTGTCCTCCATGATCCTGGATATGTTTGTTTTTTCTTTTGGATTTGACGGTTCATTAGACCCAATTCACATGATGACCGCCCTTATACCAAACAAAGAGTGGATTAATGTTTAGGATGATGTTACTATAGTTATTTAAGTTAGGAAATTTGATTGATGCCTAGAACTATGATTATGTGTTGTTACTGTAACTTGAGTTAAGAATGATGATGAAAATATAGCATTAGCACATGATTCTAGATGCAAATGGGACTCGATGAAAAATAAACAAGGGCTCGACCCATTATAAGCATCTCATTTTAAGTTTTATTTGATGAATTATTAGAAACGATTTCTGAACCATGCTACATGTTAGGCAATTGTCGTTCTATTTTTTGGATGTTTATAATTCCAAAACTTGTTTGAAAATATAGGATTTTATAATGACTTACAACCCTTCCAAAAGGTTCGGATGATAGGAATCAAGATTTTAGACATTCAAACTTATAAGTTAAGAATCATTCGATGAATCAGGCATCAAGATCTTTAGGATCGTATGGCCGAATATTTGAACATATGGAACCTTTTGAACCCCAAAGGTTCGTATGATTGGCCAACCAAGTTCGATGGTGCGAAAAGTCAAGATCTGAAATATTGAACAATTATGATCAAACGTGGGACCACGAGGTTCGAACGTTCGAACCACCATTAGTATAGAATGATGTTTGGACGATTGTGGTTTGGATGAGTTTTCAAATGATCCACACTTGAATTTTCAAACGTCCAAAATTGTTCAAGATAATATGCAACTTTTGATTAATACATTCTATTCAAACCAATCCGACTCTCTTTGATTCCAAACTTACTCAAATGAATTACAATTGGATTTTTTTTACTTTCATATCACTTGATTGATTGGCAATCTATATGACTATAAACTAGTCTTCGTCGTTAATACTAAATCATTTGATTTCGTATTCATCCTAAAAAATACTCAAGTGAATTATACTACTGATTGAAGCATTCATCGCTCCTATATGGCTTGATTGGGTCATTTAAAGGAGGGTTTGCATTAACTATATCTATGTATAGAAGAGATAAATGAGGGTGTTAAAAGGAGGAGCATATAACTTAGTCAAAGGAAAACAACCAAACTACGAATTGGTGTACAACTACTGTTGTCAGGCATCCTCCACTTCTATATCAACAAAAAAGAATTATCGAAGAGGTGATGCATCATATACCATACGAGAGAAAACATGTAATGAAACTAATATAAAAGTGGAGAACTATTTCAAATTAAAATAGAAATAAAAGAAATTATGAAAAAATAAAAATAAAAGTATAAATAAATAATGAAAAGAAGTTTAATCAACTACCGCTTTCAAATAATGAACTAACACTACAAGACTTTCGTTGATTACCGACGGATAAATCTGTGTCGAAAATTCCTATTTTCAATGGATTTTTCAACGTATACATCATTGTTGGAACATTGCTCGTTGGTAAGGGGTTATCGATAGTGCGTCAGTCCCGTCGACATTTTTTCACAGGTAATGTGTCAAAACTTCCGAAGGTAGCGTTCCCTTCAAAACTTTCAATGGGAAAGACCCGTCGGGCATTCTGCCGTCAGAATTCCGACGGGGATTACTCATCGGACGCACTGACCGGAGTCACCGTCGTCGAAGTTTTTGACAGGTCTACCCGTCGGAAACCTTTTTAAAAATATAAGAATATCGGACACAAGTGGCTGGATCCGACGGTCGGGTCAGCCGCCAATTGCCAATCTTGTCAAGAGAGAGGAAGAGGGGATCATCGTCGTCAGAGACACACACCTACAGAGTCGTTGGTCGTCGGAGCTGGATGGGCCGCCAGACGACCAGATCGACCACGTCCAGTGGGAGAGGGCGGCCGAATCGGGCCGCAAGTGGCTGATCAAATCCCCTATAGTCTCGGCCGATAGCCTGCCGGATAGAAGGAGAAGGGCGGCCGATCTGGCCGCATGCCGCCAAATCCAACCGCCTACTCTGCCGCCTGGCGGCTTGTAGTGTTTATTAGACTGGGCAGCCTAACCCATTCGTTGTCCCACCTGATATGATAACGGTTAAGTTCGTTCGTACCCGATCCGAATCCATCCATTAAGTTATCGAGCTCGGAAGGATAATACGCCAGACATTATATTTCAATCGTTTGTCCGTTATCCAATAGTCTAGTCCGTCCGATACTCGTTCGTTAATTAACAAACCATCCGATAAGCCAATCGTTCACGTTAAGTATTTAAACAGAATTTTTTATTACTCCTTATTTATTGCCTATCAATAATAGCTAGTAAGCTTATATAATAATATTTACCTAATAATAGAATATAAGTAGTTCATTCATATTAATTCGATTTGTTCTATTATTAAAAAATAAAAGAAATAAATGAGTAAAAGATAAAATATTAAAGATAATTAAAGGAAAAAATAATGATAGCTTATTTATTATATTATTTTATCAATGCGTCAATAAAAGTGTATATTAAAATCTAGGAAAAAAGAAATGTAAAATCTAAAAAATAAAAACTATAAATTATTTTCTAAAAAAATTAATGGGCATGCATGTTTCATCTGCTAATTGATTTGTCCATTAAGGCCTATTAGACTTTGAGGTGTCGGACTAGTTTGAAAATCTATTAGGTTATCTAATAATAACCCGTTAAATTAATGGTTCTGTCTGATGCCATTAGCAGTTTGTCCGATCCGTTAAACACCACTACAGGTAGACAATCAGGCAGCCGAATCGATTGCCAGAGGGCCGAGGAAGATCAGATCAGGTGGTAGGCGGGCCAATCAGACGCTAGGCGGTCCGATCTGGCCGCCTTCGATCAAGTCAGCCGCCTGACTTCGGATCCAGCCGCCTGATACCGGATGGGGGTCAAGAGAGAGGGGGAGTGAGGCCGGAGCCATGGCGCCTTAGACCAAGAGGGGATGGTCACAGAGAGAGAGAGAGAGAGAGAAAGAAGAGAGATAGGAGAAAGATCAGAGAGAGATATAGGGGGAGGGCAGAGGGAGAGCATAATTAAAATATTCTATTCCATTTTAGTTCCAACGGATGTCATCTTTGAATTTCTGATGAATTATCTCCTGATTTTCCCACCTATTTCTTTCCCTCTCTCACACTCTCTCTTTCTCCAGCCTCCCTCTCTCTCATTCTAATTACTGTCCAATCTAACTTCCAAAATTACCGATGGATATGTTACGTCGGTAATTCCGAAGGCTAGACTTGTTGGAAGCATTAATATTAATATATTAATCACATGCTTATATTAATGTATTATTATAAATATAGTTAATGGACGGATCTAGCATTCAGAATTATCGACAAATTTTGATCCGTTGGTAATTTCAAATGTATATCTATCGACAATCTTAATATTAAAGTATTAATCGTATGCTTATATTATATTATATATTTTCTATTATAAATATAATTACCAATGAAACTCGCTTTCAAAATTACCGACGAATTTTCTTCCGGTCAGAATCATGAAAAATAGTGGAGCGGGATCGAGGATTTGGGGAAAAGAAATCAATTGATCGGTTTTTCTTTGTGAACTGTCCGTGTGGACCGCGCGTTCAGTATGTGAATTGTGCGTATCATTCGTGATCGGCGACAATCCAAACATGTCGACAAGCTTCTTTTTCCCTTAAATATTTCGAAAAGAAGCACTGTAAGGAAGTTTTGAGCTTTCCCCCCGAAACCTCTTCTCTCCTTCTCGTGGTGTCTAGTTGTGGGCCTTGTTGATGCTTATGAAGCATGATCTGCGCGGAATCCACATATTCATGGCATTCACATAAGATGTGGTATAAAATAAATAAAAATGAAGACATGAATAAGAATATAGAAATGACCATCTAAAAATGAGATGATTCAAAAGAATAAATGATTTAGTAAATGAAATGATAGATCGAAAATAAATGTAACGTTAGCAACACTCGTATCATTACAGTATCAAGAACAAAGACACATGTTAACTGGAACAAGCAGGTGCTTTGAAGTCCTCGAATCTGACGAAGGCAATCGTCTGAGGAACGATATGAAGGGGCGCACAAGATTTCTTGACCAAAGGCTTCATCACAGGGATCTCCATGCCGTAGGCAAGGGACAACGGCTCCCCGTTGAGGAGCAGCACCCTGCTCTTGAGGTCGCCGCCCCCGGGACTCAAATGGTACTCTTCCCTCGTACCTCCTTGTGAAGCATTAACCGGCCCTCCAGGAACGTCGCCGACGACCGACACATCGAATGCGGTGGAGTTGGCCAAGTTGATCAGCAGCAAAGTTACACCCGGCTGCGTGCATTACCAATGACAAGAAGAAGTGTCAATGCTTGTTGTGCATGGTGACATACAGAAACATAAGTTACCTTCTGTTTGGAGCAATGCGCGTAGGCACGAAGGTACGGCGAGCCATCCCGCATTGTTTGAATCACTCCAGGTCCCATCAATTGATGCCATAGCAAAGCACTATTTTTGTATTTTTTATTTTTTTTGGGTGCGTGAAGTAGAAGAAGCATGAATAAAAAACTTAGCATCGCTGTTCAGTTTCTAGAGAACATTAACATCCCCGATCGACCCGAAACTTACCCGTAGTAATCTGGGTTCGGGACAAAGGTTTTGGTGTCGAGGAGAGCGTAGTTTCCTCCTATCAGGGCTTGTCTGCAGAATACCTTGTGGTTGTATGTGGACACCATGCCAAGCTGATCCAAATACCTGCCATCATCCGATAAGAGATCGTTCAAATTAGCTAAAGATCGAGTTGTACGTTTCTTGTGGCAATCTACACAGGAATATATCTGCAACTGAGCAGCTACCAGAAGCTGTCTACAAAGGCATTGGAAACATCTTTGCCTCCGCTGTTGTAGGCACCGCCAGATTCACTAACCCAAGCAGAGCTCCAAGGGCCAAAGTTCCTGATGGTGTTCTGGAGGTCCTTGTGTGTATGTGATATCTGGTCCAAATAGAAAGGGTCTTGCATCTTGCGAAATAAATTCTTGTCGACACCTGAGAGCAGGGGCAAGGTACGTATTAGGAGCAATTACTGAAGTTGACGACATTGATCGATAGTCAATTTAGTAACAGTGAGCACAAAAGGGTTAGATAGAATATTCATCAGTACAGCATGCATCCACAGCACTAACAAGCGCGCGGTGTCGCAAATAGAGCTATATATATATCTGACCTGCACCAAGGTTGTAGATGTGGTGTGTCACAGCATCAACAACACCAGGACCCGAAGACTGAAGCATTTCAGAGAACCATTTCCGTTCATAAAAGCCTCCGGGTGTCAACACCTTGGGCTGCTTTCCGGTGCCTCGGTACAACTCGGAAATCAACTTTTTTAGCGCTATCGTGTCCTTGGCGTATTGCTTGGCTTCCACCCTCGCAGCAACCCCTCTTCCACATAGCTCGTTTCCTAACAACACATTATGAGTCACGTACGTAGTAGAAAATAAATAAGACTCCGCCTCCGCATGAGATGAATGTAAAATAATTAAGGGAACTTATTAATTTTTTATGAGCACAGAGAACTTAATTACCAAACTCCCAGGATTCTATGTCATATTTCTGTGAGATGGTGTAATTGATGAAATCGCGAGCATTTCGCGGATCCCAGTCGCCTACGTAAAGTCCATCTTTTGTTGCCTTCCTCCTCCCAGTCAAGGCGTTCAGTCCAAAAGTTATAATGGATCTGCAACATCAAGACAGAAATAGAAAATGAACACATACAATAAAATGCCTGGCTGTGTAAGTAATTTTAAAGAAGAAGAATTAAGCTTGCAATTAAAAGATCGAAATACGCTACTTTGTCCTCTTAAAGAACTGGTTGAGCTGATTCCATCTTGTCCTTGTAAGGCAGCCCTTAGTGAAGCCAAACAGACCACTGTCATCTCTGGTTAAATTAGGGCAATCCATCCCATACTTCCCCACATGATACACGATTTGATCTTGCAATGACCCTCCAAGTCGAATCCTTAGTGATCCAAAAACTGGCAAGTAAAAATGTCAAAAAGAAAGGTGAGCAATTCTAAAGAACACGAAGAACATGGATAAAAGACAGAGAACATGGATCCTTGATATTTTAGTCTCGTTAACAACCTCTAATCGCATTAAACAGAATTGGGTTGTCCAAATCCTGCAATATTAACCAATACGAACAGCTGCAGTAAGAAATCATTTCCATGTTCTTGAAGCCAAGTAAAATAAAAAGATACATGCAGAACATATATAAATATACACATTTATATAAATATTGGAAGCAAAAACATGCAAACATATGCAGAGCATGCATGCATGGCGTGCAAGTTTGACGGAGTTGTAAAGATGGAAAGAACGTAAGAGGTCGAACGTCATTTGCAAAGTACATAGAAGGCCATGGAGCTGCAGTATGCATACGTTTGAAAGAAGACATATACATGTACAGGTTTTATATGATCAGGTGCCATATTGAACTTAGATGTATTTAGTTATATGCATACGGACCAGATTCAACATGGAGGCCTGTCCCCAAGGGCACATGCCGTAGTTGCACTTCTCAGGAGGCCACCAGTCTAAGGTTGCACAGATGAAGTTATCGTCAGTCTTGGCAATGGTGCTCGCTCCCCTGACTGCAATGGTGACCTTCTCCCCTCTGATGCAGGAGAAGGTTGAAAAGAACAGGAGAAGAGGGAGGACGACAGATCGAGCAGTAGACCCCATGGTTTTTAGAACAAGAAAAGCAGGAGGAGAAATAATGTGAGAAATGGAAGATGAATGAACAGGTTTTATAGGCCTCAAAGTAAACTATTTTTGGGGGAAGGAACAGATTAGAGTTCGATTATCTAGAAAGATGTCAAAGGATGTTAACGAAGAAACAAACTTTGTGCCAATATTGGTCAGTCGATTTCCTATAAATATTAGTTTTTTTTTTCTCAATTTCATTGATTGATGACATGTGGTGTTCTGACAGAAGCAAAATGCTCAACCTTAAAAATATATATATGGTGATGCTAATAATCACATCCTATGATATTAGCTCTTGAAACATCCAATGGTTGATTCAGACCTGTTAACCATATTAACCAACTAAATCATCAATTGTAGGAGCAGTTTGTCCTTAAATTGTACAAGATGCAACATTTCCGCTAAGCACTCAAGCCAAAGTTGATGGGTTGTCAAACTATGAGTTGGTGTTCTAAATCTTAGGTTATATCATTTCATTTTGATATTCGGATTGGTGATATGACCTTGGCACGAACTAAAGGTGAATAACAGATCAAGGAGAGGCTTTGAACCAAGAAGGCGGTCAAAGAAAATTGAAAAGCGAAGTAACCAATCTAACATAGGAGCAAATTTTTTAATGCCTTATACAATTATATTTTGATGATACAAATTTCGAAATGTTAAAGTTAAATGATGAAAAAGTTTAAATAAAAAAGGACAACTTTATGCACTAAACTTGAATTATTAATTGTCTTATTAGATTTTGAATGAATGATGAATATCAAAGTTTTAGATGATCTTGATATGTTTCATAGAATCTAAGATTATCTAGTTTGGATAACTGTACAAAAAGTTATGCTCAAAATAAATGCAGATCAGTCATCTAGCCGGTCGAAGCAAAGAATGTCAGTCGAAACTATACAGGTCGACCAATTGGAGATGTCGGTCGACCGATCAATGCATGGCATGCCCAATTCTACGTCGAGATGATACATGTACCGGCCGATGGACCAGCTCAACGAGCAAAATAAAAAATGTCGAGACTATACCGGTCGATAGTCCGGTCGGCCGTTCAAGCACAGAAGTTGAAGAAATCGCACAATGGTCACATAGAACAATAACAGCTATTTTTTAATGAGTAAATTGCGAAAAGTTTTCTGCGCGAATTTTTCACATGTTGAAGCTTATAAAAAGAGTGTCAAAGCCTGACACAAACGCATCCATCTAAGCCTTGAAGAAAAACTTCAAGTTATCAAAAGAAGATCCTTCTCTTGAAGTTATAGTTTTTAGTTTCTCTTCATTCTCTCTTCTCTTCTTGTGAGCATTATATTGTAAAATAGAGAAACAATCATTCAGAAAAAATTGAGGGAACTCTTGTATAAAAGAGGTTCAATATCTTATCTCTTGAGCGAAAGAAAAGATAAGCTTCCTAGGAGGAGAGGTGTAGTGTCTTCCCTCTTGAAGCGGAGAAAAAGGTAGATGATATAAAAAGCCTTCTTCCTTGCCCCATTTGGAATCTCTGACGATCTCGAGGTCGAGAAGTCGGTGTGAGGACATAGGTCAAGGTGTGGCCGAACCTCTTCAACAATCCCCCCCCCCCCCCCTCTTGGTGGCTTTGAGATCCTACAAACAGGATCTACGTCATGAATCTATTCTTTGTGAGAAAATAGCATGATTAAGACCTTATTTGATTGGTAAAAATATTAACCATTACTAAATTTATATGTTCATGATGATTGCTAAGCTTAACCCATTATTTTGGCTTGTAGGATTATTACTAAGGATAGATTTCATGTTTGCATACAAATATATGGAATTGTCCTCCATGATCATGGATATGCTTTTTTTTTCTGGATTTGACACTTCATTAGACCCAATTTACGTGATGATCACCCTTTACCAAACAAAGTGTGGATAAATGTTTAGAATGATGTTACTATACTTATTTAAGTTAAAACTTTTGATTGATGCCTAGAACTATGATATGTGTTGTTATTGTAACTTGAGTTAAGAATTATGATGGTAATACAGCATTAGCACATGATTCTAGATGCAAATGGGACTCGATGAAAAATAAAAAAGGCTCGACCCATTATGAGCATGTCATTTAAAGTTTTGTTTGATAAATTATTAGAAATGACTTCTGAACCATGCTACTGTTAGGCAATTGTCGTTCTATGTTTTGGATGTTTAGAATTCGAAAACTTGTTTGGAAATATAGGATTTTATAATGACTTACAACCCTTCCAAAAGATTCAGAGGATGGAATCCAGGTTTCAAACACTCAAACTTATAAGTTAAGAATCATTCATTGCATCAGGCATCAAAATCTTTAGGATCATATGGCCGAATATCTGAACATATGAAACCTTTTGAACTCTAAAGGTTCGTATGATTGGCCAACCAAGTTCAAAGGTCCGAAAAGTCAAGATCTAAAATATTGAACAATTATGATCAAATGTGGGACCACCAGGTTCGAACGTTCGAACCACCATTAGCATAGAATGTTTGGACGATTGTGGTTGATTTGGATGAGTTTTCAAATGATTGGACGACGTCCAAAATTAGTCAATATAATATGCAACTTTTGATCCATACATCTATTCAAATCAATGCAACTCTCTTTGATTCCAAACTTACTCAAATGAATTATAATTGGATTTTTTTACTTGCATGTCACTTGAATGATTGACAATCTATATGACTATATACCAGACTTTCTCATTAATACTAAATCATTTTATTCATATTCATCCTAAAATTACTCAAGTGAATTGTACTACTGATTGAAGCATTCATTGCTTCTATATGATTTGATTGGGTCATTTAAATGAGGGTTTGCATTAACTATATCTATGTAGAGAAGAGCTAAATGATGATGGTGAAAGGAGGAGCATATAGCGTAGCTAAAGGAAAACAACCAAACTACAAGTTGGTGTACAAATACTATTGTGCGGGATGCCCCACTCCTAAATAAACAAAAAAGAATTATATTGAAGAGGTTATGCATCATATACCATAAGAAAGAACACTCGCAATGAAACTAATATAAAAGTGGAGAAGTATTTCAAATAAAAAGAAATTATGAAAAAAATAAATGAATGAAAAGAAGTTTAATAAATAACTTCATGACTACCGCTTTCAAATAATGAACTAACACTACAAGATTTTCATTGATTACCGGCAGTTAAATTAGTGTCAAAAATTCCAATTTGCAATGAAATTTTCAACGTATACATCATTGTTGGAACATTTCTCATTGGCATGGGGTTACTGATGGTGCGTCAGTCTCGTCGACATCTTTCGACAAGTAAAGTGTCGAAAGTTTGATGGTGGCGTGCCATTCGAAACTTCCTATGGAAACACCTGTCGAGCGTTCTACCTTCAGAATTCCAATGGGCACTACAAGAAAATGGACGCTTAGCGACGCAAAGTAGCGTCGCCAAAGCTGTGACACTATATAGATGCCACTGCCGTCTTTATAGCGTCTACTTCATGTCACGATAATGAAACATTACTTGCCTCTTGATAGCGTCTCATTAGCGTCTTCTTAGCTATTCAATGAATGGACGCTAAATCTGGTGCAATCGAGACGCTACGTAGACGCTATTATTTCGCGTCACAAATCGGAAATGTGCGGCAGCACCTAGCGTCGTTCTTGCGTCGATGTCATTAGATGCGAATCTAGCGTCGCATGTTTGGCGACTCTAAAGAGACGCTATATGGCGTCTCAGAGATAGGCGACGCTATTTGGACGCTACCGTGTTACTCATAATTTATCTACATTTATCTCGCTATTTATTTTATATTTAAACCCTATATATTATATATAATATATGTCAATCAATAAATTCATTAAATATTATATTAGTATTAATTACACGATTATCAACATATTATCAATAGCGTATTATCAATATATATATGTATTAATTACACAATTATATATATATATGTATTTTTACATGATAGGAGTGTTCATAAACATATAATTTGTCACTCATATTATTTATGTTATCTATACATATAATATATATAATATCTTAATTATGCATATATTATTATTATATATTTAATCATGAAATTATGATGGTTGATTGAGTGATTTGCTACCATTGTAGCGTCACAGTGACGACTCAATAGCGTCCACGTAGCGTCTAACTAGAGCCGTCGTTACAATCGACGCTATGGTGACACTATTAACGTCACTGTAGCGTCGCAGAATTGAGACGCGAAAATGTATTTGACGCTAGTTCGACGCTACGGTGTCGCTAAATGTAACTGGCGACTCAATAGTATCGGTATTGTGCCTCCTAAGCCGACTTGTTATCCCTCGCTTAATCGGGCACATATAGACATATAAATACGCGTATATGCTTATACTTATATATAATAAGTGCATATATATATTATTATAACTTAATATCACACGTATAAACATATACGCATATATTCACTTCGAATATGTATACATATACATGTTATATATATATATATATATATATATGACTCGCACATGTATAGACATATACATACATATATATATTTATAATACATATAGATAAACACATTGTTGTAACTTAATCTCCCACACGTAGACATATATATACATATGCATATATTACATATGTATATATATACACACAATTTTGTTATATACACATATACGTGCATATTTATAATTTTCTATACATACATGATAGATTATCGGAAGGAAATAAAACAATTGGAACGGGGCACAACGCGATGAGACGCTACATTGATAAATAAAATTTCATACATACCAAAAAAATTGGAAAAAAAACTTTTAATGAGCATCTCAATGGCATCGCATTCTTGAGACGCTAAACCCATTGAGACGCCCCGACGACGCTATAGTGTCGCTACGTTATCTTAGCAACACTTTAGCTTCTCTATAGCGTCGCGCTAGCTAAATTTTGATAGTGTCGGCGCCTACATGCGTAGCGTCGCGTTCTTTGGCGACGCTAAAAAATTACTTAAATCCCTAACCCCTCTTCTTCATTTTCACTTTTACCGTTTACCTTCTTCGACGTCCGCCACCTGCCCGACGCCCGACCTCCAACGCCCGCCACCTCCACCGCGCCCCTCCGACGCCCTCCACTGCCGCCTCCGCCCTTTGCCCGACATCCGACGCCCACCACCTCCATCGCGCCCCTCCGACGCCCGACGCCCGCCCTCCACCGTCGCCGCCGCCCTTCGCCTCCGCCGCCCTCCGCATTCGATCGCCGCCCTCCGCATTCGACCGCCGCCCTTCGCCTCCTCCTCCTCCTCCTCCCTCCGCCTCGTCCACCCTCCGCCGCCCTCCGCTTCCAATGCCGCCCGCCGCCTCCGCCTCCACCGGCGCCTCCTCCTCCTCCTCCCCCCTCCGCCTCCACTGCCCTCCACCGCCGCCCTTCGCCTCCGTCGCCGCCTCATCCGCCCTCCGCCTCCACTGCCGCCCTTCGCCTCCACCGCCGCCTCGTCCGCCCTCCACCGCCGCCGACGTCCGCCTCCGCCATCACTGCCCTCCTCCTCCACCGCCGTCTCGGCCGCCCTCCGCCCTTCGCCGCCCTCCGGCTAAGAAGGTACTAACCCGCCACCATGTATGTTAAGTTAATTATTAATGCATGAAGTTAAATTAAGTTAATTATTCATGTTAAGTTAAGTATTACTTATTCATGTTATGAATTAAGTTAAGTATTACTTAAGTTAAGTATCATCTCTTTGGATCAAGCTAGTCTTCGCGGAAGAACAGAAATTATAATGCATGCAGTAATTGCTCGATATTATTTCTTGTTGAAGTTGCATAATTTAATGTTGTATGATATAGCAACGATTTGAAAGCTTTCAAATGCGTCAGTGATTATGAATCACATCTTGCTAGTTTTAATAGTTACACATTTCGATAAAAGTTTTAATCGCTCAGATCTTAGGTCGATCTTAAGCCAATTGTTATATACATAATTGCCACGCAAAAAAAAATGGCATTCAAATATTTTTATTACTTAAGTTAAGTTAACTTATGAACTAATTCATGTACTTTCACATTCTTGGTGATAAAATGAGATTATGATTCGACGATGAAGTACTTGAAACATGTGATTTTGGACTTCGTAAGTTCGAAATCACACATTTCAAGTACACGAATTTAATTACTTGGCTTAATGTTCTCCGTTATAGAAATGATAAAGCCAGATCGTAGTTGGATTCGTCGTTAGAAGGATAAACATGGCGTCATGACTGAAGAATATAAGGATGGTGTTGATGAATTCATTAATGTGGCATATCAAAATGAAGGTGTTGCTTCTTCATATGGCGAAATCTTGTCCATGTCAGAAGTGCAAATGTCATCAGTGGAAAGTAAGATATGATGTGCAGAAGAATTTATATTGCAACGGTTTCTTACTTACATACATCAATTGGTTCTTTCATGGCGAAGAAAGATGGGCTAAAGAAACAAGTAATGTAGATACCGTTGTGGGCGACTCGAGCAATCCGTACAGGGACATGATACGAGATGAAATGTTAGGAGAAAATGTTGGCGAAACATTGATTGAAGAAGACCCGAATCCTTCGCCTTCTAAGTTTTATAATCTTCTCGAAGAAGCAGATGAACCTTTATGGGATGGATGCGTGAAGCAAACTACACTTTCTACAGTGGCACAACTAATGAACTTAAAATCAGAATTTAATATGAGCAAAAGTTATTTTGACTGGATGCTTGCCATTATTAAGAGTATGCTTCCAGCTTCAGAGAAATTACCGGGACATTTTTACAAGTGCAAATATTTGATGAGAGATTTAGGGTTGGAATATCAGAAGATTGATGCATGCCGCAATCATTCCATGTTGTACTACAAGGAAAACAACTCACTTATGAGTTATTCTATTTGTGGCGAGCTCAAATTCAAACCGAAAAAGAATTCTCAAAGTTCGAAAAAAAATGTGACAAATGCAATATTTAGATACTTTCCGATTGTTCCAAGATTACAACGACTATTTCTTTCTGAAAAAACTGCATCATTTATGAGGTGGCACAGAGAAGGGGCGTGTAAGATCAAAATTCAATTATACATCCTTCGGATGCGAAGGCATGGAGACGATTTGATGCAGTTCATCTGGCTTTTTCTATAGAATCACGCAATGTTAAATTAGGACTTTACACCGATGGCTTCAACCCATTTGATTCATCAAGTACTGCTTATTCATGTTGGCCAGTTTTTGTGACACCTTATAATTTGTCTCCAAACATGTGTAATAGACGAAAGAATATATTGTTTACTTGTATGATCCCGGGTCCTCGGTCTCCTGATAAAAGTTTAAATGTTTACTTAAGACTTTTGATTGATGAACTCAAGATGTTGTGGGAGGATGGCGTGATTACCTATGACAAATCTAAAAAGAAAAATTTCATTACGAGAGTCGCATTAATGTGGACCGTAAGTGATTTTCCGGATATGGAATGTTGAGTGGTTGGAGTACAAAAGAAAAACTTGCTTGTCCCATATGTGAAAGAATACGAAATCCTTTTATTTGAAAAATTATAGGAAAGTTTGTTGGTTTGATTGTCATAGGATGTTTTTGCCATTGGAGAATTCGATGCGCCATGATCGAAACTCATTTAAAAAGAATACATTCGAGAACACTTTGTGTCCAACTCATTTGATGGGAAAAGAATTGCTAAAGCAAGTAAACAAGCTTAGTGAAGTCTCATTCGGACTTAATGATGGTAGTTATAAGAAAATTGGGTTTGGAAGTGAACATAATTGGGAGAAAAGAAGTATGTTTTGAGAGTTGCCTTATTGGTCTTCAAACTTGGTACGACATAACTCGGACGTCATGCATGTGGAGAAGAACGTATTTGACAACATCTTTAACACTATTATGGATGTTAAAAGAAGAACAAAAGATAGCATACAGGCTCGCGAAGACATGAAATTAATATGCAAAAGATCATAGTTAGATATCATTCATCTTCAAAATGGTAAATGCAAAAAACCAAAAGCTACTTATGTCTTGAGCAATTATCAAAGAAAAGTGATTTTCGAATGGGTAAAGCAATTGAAATTCCTCGACGGATATGTATCAAACATATGTCATTGTTTTAACTTGGACAATGGGAAGATACGCGTGATGAAGAGTCATGATTGTCATATTTTTATGCAAAGGCTGCTTCCAATTGTCTTTAAAAAACTTTTGCCAAAGGCCATCTGAGAGGTTTTAACAGAATTGTCTATGTTCTTTAAAGAGCTTTGTGCATCCATCATTCGGAAAGAAGACATATCTCGGTTAGAGGCTTCTATTGTGATTACCGTGTGCAAGGCTGAGAAGATATTTCCACCTTCTTTCATATGAAACAAAAATTGCTGGTTCGGTTCAGTATTGATGGATGTATCCTTTCGAAAGGTGCATGTTATATTTGAAAAGGAAGGCAAAGAATAAGGCAAAAATTGAAGGCTCCATATGTGAAGCATATTTCATTGAGTATGTGTCAAACTTCACTTCAAAATACTTTGAGCCACACATACAATCACGACACACCCAAGTTCCAAGAAACGATGATGGTGGTGAAGGAGAAGTTTACATGAATATTCTATCCATCTTCAAGTACTCATGTCGACTTCTTGGTACAGGATGCAAAGTTATCTTGAATGACAGAGATCTCATCGTCGTTGAGAATTATGTTCTTGCAAATTGTCTCGAAGTGGCGCCATATCTCGAGTAAGGCAATTTGTTATATAATTTAAAGTTAATTGTTACTATATGATTGTATTAATTGAAAACTATGAATTCAGGAAATTCAAAGAATTACAGCGAGAAATCAATCTGTTAGTTTCAAACGATGAGTTATTAAAATTACGAGATGAACATTTTGCCGTTTGGTTGAGATGTGAAGTGAGAAATCTTTCCGCTTGTTCTTAATTGTTATAAGTTCGTAGCTTTTAATAAAGTTTTTAGTTATTTTTCTTGTAGGTTGTTAATGGTTCAGTCATAGAGAACAAAATATGATATATCGGTCATGGCTTGAAGAAACAAGTTCTTAGCTACTGCGGCGTCATAGTCAATGGATATCGGTTTCATACAGAAGAATATAGCCGACAATGTTCAACTATTAATAATGGCATATGTGTTCTAGGAAGCATGTACGGGGATGACGATTTTCATTACTACAGTGTTATAGAAGGCATCCTAGAATTGTCTTATTTGGGAAAATCTAACAAAGTCGTGGTATTAAAATATCGTTGGTTCGATCCAGAGAAAGGAGTTCGGATCGATCAAAAATTTAAATTGGTGGATATTAACCCTCGGTCGAGACTTCAGTCATACGATCCATTCGTATTGGCAGAACAAGCACAACAAGTGTACTACACTAAGTATTCATCGAAAAGAACCAAGGATGAATGGTGGGCATCATGCAAGGTGAGGAGTAGACTATTCTTAGCAGAAACAATGGTATATGACAATGAAACATCATCCGTACACAACGATGTGCCATGGACGATTACTATCAAGAAGATAGAGTGAATGAGACGATTGATGTGGCCAATGGAGTTGAGAATTTTCAATTGGTCGATGAGACAATGGAAGAGTTCAATTCAAATGACATCTTGGATGTGAACTTCGATAATTTCATTGATGATTACTCGAACCAAGATTATAGCAACGATTATGAAGATGATGAAAATGCATCAAAATACGAAACAACCGAATGAATCCCATAGTTATTCTAATGACATAAGCTTTTTACTTTTTTTTAAGTTATATATGGTTACCGATAATAAGAGAAGTTTCTTTCTTTTTTTTCAATCATGGTTACTAGGGGTCGAGCATCTGGGTCATCTCGCTCTTCCAGGCATTCACTCCAGATGAGTCAGCCATCACAACCACCATGTAATATATTTATTGTCAGCTGCTTATTTATAGTTGATTATAATAGTTTCATTCCTTTTTTTAATAATATCAGTTCCTCCGCCATCGACGGGGCACGTAGCCGGATCGTCACATAGTAGGCGATCCATTGGTAGGTATGCTCAGCGTATCACTCTAGGTACGTAACACATTGTAGCCAATAGACAGTAGGAGATAGAGTTTTTTAAATATTTTATTTTTGTGACAGTTGCTCCACCATCGACGGGGAACATAGTCGGTACGTCTCGATCGCACGACGACGATCATCGTGTCACACCAGGTTATTTTTTGTATATTACATAATTTTATATAGGAGCCAAATTTTATGTATTTTCTTATGATGACAGTTGCTACCCCATCGCCACCGTCGAGAATACCAGACGCTTCACCACATTCTAGCGTTGGTGAGCGACATCTTACGCTAGGTGATATATTTATTATTATTGACATTTCTCAATTAATTATATTAATTATTTTTTAATAATGTCAGTTGCTACGCCGCCGATAGCACAAGCACCTGACTCAATTCATTCAAACGAACGGACTGCCACTGATCATGCGGTACACATCAATCGAGAACATTACTGTACATCTATCAATTATCATAATTATAATTTGGTATGACACTAATGATTTATTATGTATTAGGGCCCGTAGTTGATGTCGGACCTTCACAGCCTATCCCAGCTATACCGGATGATGATTCATCTTCGAGTGATGAAGAGGGGTTACACGATAATGAGGTGGTCACAGTGAATAATATTGCTCGACTATAAGTTAAATAAGTTGTACAAATTTTGTTATTGTGTTGGTTATCATTGAAAATTAATTCTTTTTTGTAATTGGTAGGACCACTTTCATACCCGCTAGTACCGTGAGGAATGTCAGTGCTCTCGTTCTTTCCCACTTGCCGAAAGGGACAGGATCCTAAAAAGATATCCCAATTCGAGTGCGGGATGACATCTTTCGAGCCTTTACGGTACGATCTTCTATTTGGGTTACATAATTCGATTTATATTTATTTTAAAATTACTAAGTTTTAACGTTCTATTTGTAGGAGGCAAATCAGTTTCATCCGGATCTTAGTTTAGGGATGATCTGGAGAGCTTTTGAGGAGGTCGCTGCGAAATGCTTCCGAAATCGATTATACAAGTTTCGCAAGATCATCACGTTCGCCAGCCTCACTTTGGAGCAGGGCATACAAAAATGCCCAAGACATATTAGGCGCTCGATTTGGGAGTCCCTCCGTAGAACTAGTAAGTATGTATATCTTTACATTATTTTTATGAAAATTATAGTTTTTTGAAAGTGTAAGTATTTGATGTTCACAAAGGACGGATGAACGATGGCAAAGGAAGTCGGAAAAGGCAAGAGTTAACCGTCTTCGAAGCCCGAGGCCCACATCCACACAGGGGGATCGATGCGATTTGACGAGCATCGACGACGCATGGTAATTTACATATAAATTCAATTTATCAAACTTTTGACTTATACTTATGTTATCAAATTTGAAACTTTATTGTAGGAGGAGAAAGAAGGCGATCCCGTAGACTTTCGTGTGGCCTATGAGGCCACGCATAAGAGCTGGAAGACAAATGATCTAGTCACGCCCACTGCTCGTAGGCTTCTAGTAAGTCTCATGATATGGTCATTTGGTTGTTGCCATTAGTACACTATTTTCTAAATACATAATGTTTAAATTTTATAGGATGAGTATAATGCAAAAATGGCTGAAAAGTATGGAGATGATCCGAGTACTCAGCCACCAGGTAATGTTTCTTCGTTGGTTTTGTCATGTTTTTAATTTGTGTTTCTTGATACATAATTTATATATTAAATGATTGTATGATTTTTCTATTTTGTCGAGGACCCTACTGTTTGAGAGGAGGTGGTCGGCTTGACACGAGGGGATACTTGCGTGGCCTCGGCACAGCCGCTCAGATACCTAGGAGGATCGGAGGATATGCAAGAGGTGCATCTGCTCCGAGCTCATCCGTTGCATCTGATATGACGCAGCTATCACAGCAGCTATCGCAGTAGTTATCGGCGCAGATATCGCAGCAGGTGTCGCAGCAATTGACTCTGATATTGCAGGCGATTCAAGGATTGATCCCGACACAGAATCCATCCTCGCGAGGCCATGGACCGAGCACGTCTAGGTCGAATGTCCAGAATGATAACAATAACTCCCAAACCTAGGATAGAAATAACCCATTAATACAAAAAATGCTTTTGCTACTTATGGATTTAGATATGCATATAGTTTGTTAGTTCGGTTTATTACTTTTCGTATTCTTATGTTCAATATTATGCATGTGATGCTCTTATATTGCATGTGATGCTCTTATACTGTCTGTGATGCTTTTTATATTGCTTGTGATGAATATCAATGCATTTTTATATGCATTATATAATTGTATGGTTTGGGAAGGGGAAATATGAGGATTGAATGGAGAAAAAATCTATAAATGGCGTCTCCATAGCTTCCCATTCGCGTCGCAAAGGTTGTCGATGCTAAGTTAAATATATCATCCTTAGCGCCATAGTCACGTCTCATTGGCGATGCGTACACCATTATATTGTGTCACATTAGCAACTTCTTAGCGTCTAGAGTAGCGACACATGGGCGCCGAAATAGCATCTCATAGCTTGCGCCCCTTGCGGGTTGACTTAGCGACGCCTATCTTCTACGCACAGCCGCAAACCTCGCGTCTTAATAACATCGAGATAGCATCAAGTAGTGGCGCTAGTAGCGTCCCATTTTCTTTGACTCCATTGCGATGCTAGTAGCCACCGATATGCAGCATCCCATTCTTGTGGCGCTAGATAGACGCCAATAAGATGCTCTTCACAACGGAGATGTAATAGCGCAACCCTAGAGTCGCATATCTTGGGTCGCTAATCTCCCATTTTCTTGTAGTGGGGGCTTACTCATCGGACGTTCTGACGGGAGTCACCCCTGTCGAAGTTTTTGACGAGTCTGCCCATCAAAAACCTTTTTTAAAATATAAGAATATCGGACGCATGTGCCTAGATCCGACGGTCGGGTCAATCTTGTTGAGAGAGAGGGAGAGGGGGTCGTCGGAGATGAGGGCCTACTAGAGTCGTTGGTCGTCGAAGCTGGATGGGCCGCCAGACGACCAGATCAACCACTAGGGGGCGAGGGCAGCCGAATCCGGCCGCATGCGGCTGATCAAACTTCCTACAGTAGGATTCGTTCGACAACCTATTGGATCAGCCGCTAGAAGGATGAGGACGGTCGATCTAGCTGCCCACCGCCAAATCCAATCGCCTACCCGACCGCCTGGCGGGCGGATGGCTAGTAGTGTTTATTAGACTGGACAGCCTAACCCATTTGTTGTCCCACTTGATATGATAACGGGTAAGTTTATTCGTGTCCGATCCAAATTCATCCACTAAGTTATCATGCTCAGATTGATAATAGGCCATACATTATATTTCAATTATTTATTTGATATCTATGGTTTGGTATCCGTTATATACTCGTTCGTTAATTAACAAACCATCCGATAAGTATGTCCCATTCGTTAATGGACGGGTGTAGCTTTCAAAATTACCGATGAATTTCTATCCATAGGTAATTTCAAAGGCTATATACGTCAAAAATCTCAATATTAAAATATTAATCTTATTCTTATGTTATATTATATATTTTTTGTTATAAATATAATAACTGATGGAACTCACGTTGAGAGTTGTCGACGGATTTTCTATCCGTGGTAGTTTCGAAAGCGACTGTCGGTGATCGAAGATAGAGGAGGGGACAAGCGCCCCCTCTTTTTTTATTATTATATTCTAAATTTAATCTTATTCTATTATTTTGTATTTATTTTATTTTTTTAATAATTTGCTGACATGAAGGGCAGTTTGTGTAGTGGTGTCACGTCGGACGAATGCCTACGTGGAGAAGAGAGAACATTGCCACATCAGCTATGAGACCCAAGAATGGGCGATCAACTGTGAAAAGGGAATTCGGTGCAATGAGACAAAAGACTAAGGGCATTTGTGTCACAAATTAAGGTTGGAGGATAGTACCGAGCAACATCAAAGTTGCAGGGCATTTGGCGTAATTTACTAAATCTTGTAGTTTTCCTTTTTTGCAAAGTTTCTCCTAAGAGTTATGGTGCTCGAATACTACAACAGCAATTCTTCTCACAATCTATCTCTCATGTCTTCTTTTTTTCCTTTCCCGCTGCCAACAAGGATATTGTAGCGCGATTGAAGGTCACATCAGGTCATCCTAGGAGTTGCAGCAAGAAGAAGAGCCAAATCTAGATATTTTTGTTATTTCTTGTATTCTTTCAAAACGGATTTGATGAGGTTGGTTTCGATTCCATGGGCCGACAGCTCCTACAATATTGGGCCAATGTGTGTTTGGGGTTGGTCTTAACACAGTCATAAGGAAGTATAATGCAATTGTCACAGGAATACTATTCTTTTTCTTTTAGTCAGTGTCATGGGTCATTCTCGGATACAAGGCCACATACGGCGACTAGGCAAAGGGGCACCGAGAAGGGTCACCAATGTGGGTTGCCACCCACGTTCAAAATCAGATAGTAGAATTAGAAAAGCTTGCTTATATTATATATCTGAAAACATAGAATACATCTGGGCAAAAGGCACTAGTGAACGCCTCTCTAATGTATCGTACGTAAAGAAGACTTCATACAAAAGTGTAAAAGACTAATGCTCTATGGGTAACCTAGTTATTCATGAAGACGACCTTACAAGATTATGCCACAAGAGCAAATAACTTGGTACTCCGCAAAATTACGCAGTGTGGGACGGCTGCATGTGTTCTTTGGTATGGCACTGTGAAAGCTTAAGTTGAGCAGGCACCGCGAGACTTTGTGCGTCGTATCATGGGAAAACATCCTGTGATATTCTCCCCCACCAAAGTCGACGATGCCCACAGTCCACCTCCTTTGCCTTGACTTCTACTTCATCAACGTCATGCAATATCAAGAATGTCCTCGTCATTTCGAGACTCGTTGAGGAATCCTCCCTCATCTTAGGTGTCCACTCCCACTTCATATTCTTACAAAGAAAGTTCGTCAAATGAGTATTGTTAAAATCGTGTTTTAGTACTTAAACTCGTCTGATTCTACGTTTTTAGGGTAGAAAAATGACTTAACTCACTCCAAACTCGTAACTTGAAGTGAAATTGGAATGGGATACGTTTGGTACAGTAGAATTGTCCGAAAATGTAGAAATGAACGGGTCAAGTATCAAACTCGGCGACTTCAAACAAATCTTGTTTGATGGTTTGGAAGAATCTGTTCGGGTCACGTCATGGGTTCAAAACTTGGTGAGGTTGTTAATTTTGTTGTTTTTACATTTCTTTTACCTTTGCCTTCCTTATCTTGTATTCCTTGAGTATGCCATATTGTGCAATGCATTGAATTTCATTTAAATTCTTAGGAACTAAAAGAACTGCAATAAATTTTCTAGGGATGCGTTCAGCAATTGCACCACCTAGTTCTAGTCGATTTCGTCAAACGACATGACGTGACCCCTAATTCCCATTTTTTGGTTCCACCATTTTGGTGAAACTTGTAGCAATAATGGATTATTTTCAATTTGTTTTGGGTTCACGTGATGGATCTTTTTTCTTCAATTTTATTTATTCATTTTTTCTTTCTTTATTCTCTCTCACAAATTTCTCTTATAAAATAATTTATTTATTAAATATAATATATTTATTATAAAATATTAATATAATATTATTGATTACTTGCAATTTTAAGTATAAAAATTATTTCATTAAATATAATTTATCAAAAACAATTTATTTTTAACCAATTTTTATGGAAAAAATTAATTTATACTTTTACTGATATTAATTAATAATTTTATATTTTATATTTTATATTTTATATTTATAAAATCTACTTTTTATTCAAACACTAACTGAAACTAACCTATCACATCTACTTTTTCTATCATATTTACTGTTTTTTATCAATTTCTCATATTACATTCCACTCTATTCAAATACACCTTGAACTATATGTAAATTTAACTATTCACTTAGAATTCAACCGAACCACAATTCTAATTGCTAGACGCAACCTAGAAGTTATTACTAGTGTTCAAAATAATCCAAGCTTGGGTACAAAGGATAAACTTGTCTAAGCCTAGTCATAGCTATTACAACTTGATCAGAGGTCAAAGATCGACGCAAAGAACTTGATGGATGATTTAGTTCTACAGCAATGGACAAAAGTAATGCTTTTTCTGCGTGTTGGTTCTTTATGCAAAATGAGCATTTTACCCTACGTTTGTTTAAGCGCATGGGAATAACACGACCATGCATACCATTTAAGGTCTGTTTGGTTCAAAAGTCATTAAGGAGAAGGGAAGGTAAAGAGTGGAAAGAAAAATGACGAAAAAAATGTAAAAAAATGAAAATGAACAGTTATATGTTTGGTTGATATCATTAAAAGGAAGAGAAAGAAATGAATGTTAAGTGATTATTTTATTTAGATAATTTTAACTTTTACTTTTTTAATCAAAATAAAAATACATACTAAATATATCTTTCACCTTCTTTCCACCTAGAAAAGAAAAATAAAATATTGAAAGAGAATGGAAGAAAAAGAATGGAACTTTTCCCTTCATTCTCCTCCAACTTAAACCCCCAAACAAGAAGCTTCCATTTCAACTAGTTAGCCGTTCCAAACTCAACCAAACATTCAAGTGTAATATTTGAAGTTTAATTAATGAAAACTAAGTTATCTTATTCATTAGTTAATAAACATTATAGTGGCCCTGTTATTGAATTTCATAAATTTTCAATAAGGGCAATCTAACTAGTTATCATCTAGCTACTAAATTATTACCGCGTAGCTGCCATGCATCTCTCTCTCTCTCTCTCTCTCTCTCTCTCTCTCTCTCTCTCTCTCTCTCTCTCTCTCTCTCTCTCTCTCTCTCTCTCTCTCTCTCTCTCTCTCTCTCTCTCCAAACTTAATATCGAAATGACTTTCTCTCTAACCATGGCCCAGTTGATTAGCATTGCACGATCATTCGATGCTAGTATAGGATTAGATTCCTAAAATCTTCATCTGATCAGAACAATATCATTCCATTCTTTGCACACAATAAGATATATAAAGATTAATTTGCACAAAGGTCCATTTTTCCATTTTAATGCGAATTATTAATTTATAACACCTAACGTATAATACTATTCATATAGTTATTATGAAAATTTCCTCTAATTTATCTCTCTCTTACTGAATTCTTCATTTTTCTCTCATAACCTTTTGATCCATCTATGATTCTAAAAATAATGGAAAGAAGAGAAAGAATTAAAATAAAAGATAATATGAATTAAAATAACTATATAAAAAATAATATCTTTTAGAGCATATCATGAACATCTAAGGAAGATTTTAACACACCCCACCAATGGGAAACTCCGGGATTCAAACAAAATCATTCGACTTTAACAAATCAAGAAAACTTTCGTAATGTTAACAAATTTTAGAAAAAAATTGGCAGAAAACCCCCTTACACCTGCTGCAATTTAGATCACCATTAGATGGATTGTCATCATTTAAATTATAAGTAATATCATATTATAGTGTTTGGCAACTATTGATAATATAAGTTATGATTAAAATAGCTAGAGAGTAAATTATCAAGATGTCCTTAAAAATTATTTTAAATTTTCATCACATGATATTATAAAAAAAACTCCGCCTATATTTTATAGCCGGTCCCAAGTCCGGATAAAGGAGGAGGGTTGTGTTAGGCCCCGACAGCCAACATAAAATCATGTCGAATCTTATGAACATGGATCAACGAATATATTGTTAGAGCGGAATGGCGTCGTATGATCCATGTAGCCGACCCCACCTAGTGGGATAAGGCTTTGTTGTTGTTGTTGTTGTTGTTGTTGTTGTTGATATTATAAAAAAACAAAACAAAAAATAGAAAAATGAATGTAGTAAAACAAGATGAGGAAAAACTAAGAGTTATTTGTAAAAAAATTAAAATAATAGAGAAGATGAGATTGAATAATATTTATTCATTAATAAAATATTTAAAATTAAATATTTTTATTTGTTGGAACAAAGTTTTTATGTTATATCTAATTATATTTTGATGATACAAACTGAAAACAATCATAGTCATATATTTAAAGTGCAAGAAAAGTTTAATTTGGAATGGATTATTTTAAGCACCGAACTTGAAGTTAATATTTGAATATACTTCATTCATATCTGGACTAACGTGTGAATATAAAAGTTGTAGATAATCTTGTTAGTTTTCCAACAAATCAAAAATCACATCATTTCTGATATCAATGCAGAGTGGTCGACCAGCCAGTCTGGCGAACTGGTCGATCGGCCAGGTGAAGCGGTCAACCAATTTGAATAGAGAATCACAAATCGCAAGATTTTGAAGACCGAGTGACCGGTTACAGGCACTGATCGATCGGACCGTACGTAAAATGACATATAACAACTAGATTTTTGCCAAACGAAAGGGCAACGGTCATATTATCCAAAAATGACTATAAAAGGAGTTCAAGTGGTGCAAAATCAATCAAGAGTTGAAGGGAAACATCAAGCATCAAAGGAAAATTATTTCTTGAAGATCTTGAGCCATATTGTTGAATATTCTCTTCTTTCTTTATTCTCTTCATATGAATTTGATATTGTAAAAGAGAGAAACATTTACATAGAGATTTGGATGTGAGCTCCTGTGTAGAAGTGATTTGATCTTACCTCTCGGGCTAGAGAACAGATCAAGAGTGCTCCTTTATAAAAAAAAGACGCGTCTACCTTTTGAGAGGAGAATTAGGATAAAAACTTCTTAGGAGGAGAGGTGTGACTTACCTTTCGAAGTGGAGAAAAGGTTGGTGTGTTATAAAGCATTTCTTCCTTGCCCCATTTGGAACGAAGAAGGTATTTAGTGAAATCTTCGATGGTCTTGAGGTCGAGAAGTCGGAACGAGAACGTAAGGTATGGCCAAACCTTGTCAACAAATCATATGTCTTCGTGATGTATTTCGTGAAATCGATCTTTTCAGTAAAACCCAATTCACACCCACCCCCCCACCCCCACCTGCCTCCCTTCCACATACACCTCTTGGTGCCTTGTGATTCAACATTTTTGTCAAAATCCATGTCAAGCAACTGGTAATCTAGAAAGTCACTTGCACTGCTTATTGTCTGGATTACTAGTGAGATGGTCAATGCAATTAAAATTACTGGTAATATGTTGCCGCCAACTGAGATAATGTGGTGAGTCCTGAAAATTTTAAATAAAATAACCGATAATTTATCTAGATTACCTCATACCAAACAGTCCTAAGAGGTATTATCTTGATTATCATATCACTTCAATCCACATAACATATTTGAAAAATGTTTTTTAGATCAGAATATATTTTAGGGTAAATTGTATAAAAAAATCCTCAACTTTTAATTTATTCTCAAATTTAACTTGAACTTTTATTTTTACGTAAAAAGTCATGAACTTTGATTTTGTTTTCAAATCTAGCCTAAATTTATGTTTTTGGCATAAAAAGTCATGAACTTTAATTTAAGTTTCAAATCTAATCTAAATTTTAAAGTAGTTATAACTATAGCTTATTATTATATTATTATTAAAAATAATAACTCAGTGATCATTACATAGACAAGTCATAAAAAAAATAAAAGATTACAAATTAAAATATTTTTGACAACTTTGATAGTAAGTTAATTTAAAGTTTTAGCCTATTGTATTAGATTTTAAATTGGTTAATTATATTTTAAAGCAACTAAAAAATGTCTAATTATAAAATAGGATAATAATTTAAATTAACTTACTATCAAAGTTGTCACAAATGTTTTAATATTTATTCTTTTATTTTTTTAGGGTAAATTGCATAAAAAAAATGTTTAGGTTAGATTTGATAATAATGTAATAATAATATAATAATAGGCTACATTTATACATTTTAAAAATAAAGTTTAGGTTAAATTTGATATTTAAATTAAAGTTCATGACTTTTACGCAAAAATATAAGTTTAAACTAGATTTGAGAATTAAATCAAAGTTCATGACTTTTTACACAAAATAAAATTCAGGTTAGATTTGAGAATAAATCGAAAGTTGAGACTTTTTATGTAATTTATCCTATATTTTAATAAAAGTATTCATTAATTTTTTTTAGAAAACAATATTTTAATATTTTAAATAATTAATATTATTCAATTTCAACACTTATTTTCTTTAATCTTGTAGAAATAAATCATAATTTTGCATCATCTTTTTTTCATTTTTCATTTTTTTATTTTAATATTATAATACGTGACCGAAATTAGAAATGCAGTCCAACAATGCCCTGCTGTGAGTACTTATGGAATATTTATATTATGATATTATCAAAACTTTAAATAATAAATTATTTTATTAATGATATAGATTATTGATTAATTAAATTATTAATCTATGAAATGGCTCGTAAGGGTGTGTTTGGATGGGCGATTTAGTAGGGATGAGTTAGATTTAATTGTGGTGGGATGGGTTTAAATATTCTACACCTTATATATATTTTTTAAAAAAATTAATTAAGGATAAGTTGGTATTTTTCAATACTTGACTTAAAATTAACTTCACCAAACGAATGATTTTAAAAAATTAAAAATAATTATTCTCATTCTACCCTTATTTTTTTTATATCAAACAAAATAAATAAAATTTAACCCAACACCACACTCAACCTCACCAACCCTCGACATACCACACTAACTCACACCTCTTAAACTAAAGGGGAGAGGGGATTGTGATATGACATCCATCACAAGATGGACGGCATTTTGAAAGGCGTGCGTTTATGAGAGATGGAGTTGTGATTCCATAGAGTTCGGTTCGATGGAAAGCAGACGGATCTATGGAATTCAATCTGCACAGGAGACATTGATTGTTGCAACTTGCAAGACCTTTCCTCTTTCTGTATCTTCCCCGGCCCTCTCTTCTCTCCACATACCCTTCCTCACCTTTCCTCTTTCTCGCCTCTCCACGTCCGCTTCCTCACCTTTCTCCCTCTCTGCCTTTGGCGTATAGATCGTCTTCCAAATGGGCCCTCAATGTCATTGAGGGTAATTAATTATTATGATTGTCCCACAAAATAAATGTGAAAGGTTTTTCAAAAAGGGTGCTCATAATGCCACTTCTAAAAAATTTAATGTCACTCCAAAGTGACAAATTTATCCTTTATTTTTATTATAAGCTTTCAGTATCATTATTATAGTCTCTTGTCTATTCATCTTCCACCATTTTTTTAATGACATATCATTAATATATCCTTCTTTCTCTTGCCTCTTCAACTTCAATGAAATCTATATTAATTTAATATATTATCATTTTTCACGTGAACTCCTAGGCAAGTTATTAAATATAATATAATAATATTGTATAACATTAGATGAAACATATTAAATTAATGTATATTATAATATACATATTAAATTTGTAAAAGAATTCACCAATACGGCAATGAACAGCATATGCAATTGTTTCAGAAAAAATCTTTTATTTTCTTTTTTATCTATAGTAATTTATTTTCATTTTTCCCTATCTTAATTTTCATTTTATTTCATATACTTTTTATTATTATATATATTTAATGTAATTAAAGTTTTCATATTAATTAAATTTATATGTATGAATCATATCTCATATTATATAATATTAATATTATAATTTTTATCATGAAAAATGATAATATTAATATCTGGAAGGGAGACTAGAGAAAGAAAAAAAATGATTACAAAATTAATTAAGAAAAAAGTTGGGTGTAAATCAAAATTGAAGAGATGAAAGATAAATTAAATAAAAGAAATGATAAAATAAGAAATTTGGAGTGGCATTAAGAGTTGGAGGAATGACATTAAGGACACCCTTTCAGAAAATACCAACAAAGCTTCTACGGAAAATCAGGTCTCCAAATTCACATTAATTATTGCACTTCATTCAAGAAAGATATGATGATGAACTTAAACAAATAAATGCAATGTAATAAACAACACTTCATATCCATATATCGTAAATTCTGTTATAACTATTTACGAAATTTGGAGAACTCAAAGTTGACACAAAAAATGTGTGCATTCCTAACACATTAACATATCAGAGCTTTGGATTTTAGTCCACACAAATTTAAAACACATTAACATATCGGCATATCTTATCTTAATAGGTGGAAAGAGTAACTACATGATCACTTCCATATTTTGCTCACGTGAAACTGTCAATTAGTACCAGTACCCGAAGTTCTGTCATGACATTACATCCAAAGAAAATCAATTTAATGTCTGACATAGGTAAGCATGAAAGAAAAGAGAACAATGAGGAAGCTGACTAGAAAAGTTAACAGGAAAGATTCATTAGAGCTCTAACTGTGTTGATGCAAGTATGCAACAAAGATTTTTGTGCCCTGGTCTAGCTATTGGAGAATCCGTTTATCAGTTTCCATCTTTATGGAACGGAAACTCTTACAAGAATATTATCCATACATAAGAAAAGTGATTACTTGATTTCTCAGAAAATTCTAATAACCATAAACAATGGTGAATAAATACCTACACAACCATGATTTCAAGTTTGCCATATGAGAAACAGCTCTGCGAGATTTAGTGCCAGACGTTTCTTGTCTAGTTAACTATTGTGGTTGTACTCTGCCTTCATAACAGTTTGACACTGGCCCAAACACATGTCTGTTCCTGACTAAGGACAATGCAGTTAGCATGAGAAGCCTATCTATCCATTTGCACACACGACACCATCCATTAGCTAAGATATGCACTCTCTATGCATATTAGAGCCTTAACCCATGTACATAATATACATTCCCCCTGTACGTAAGCATCCTTTCCCTGGCCCCCAAACACCATATATGACCTTGCAATTTCAGAATTCCATTCATACTTGCTGTTTTCCATATAAACTCGAATACGCCCAGGGCTCTGTTCAGCTGCTTAACAGCATTCCATATCATTTCCTCATGACATGAAGTAACAATCTTTCCCATGCATAGATAAGATACATTGCCTGAGCAGTACAATTCTCCACAAACTGACACTTCAATGTCTCTAACAGAGCCATGCAGATAATAAAGCAATAGTGTGAAAAGACACTTCGAAGAGTGGCCCAAGCTCTTGGTTAGCTTCTTTTGAACCAAACAGTCTTGTCTTTGCATCTCTTTGTAATTGATGCCTCTATCGAGCACGGTGTCCTTAATCTGGTACAACCCTTCCTTCATTGCTTCAAGCTTGGAGACATGATATGCCAACTTTTCCTCCTGCACCAGGCACTTTGACAAATCATTAAACATTTCTAGAACCTCTTCCCATTTGCGACATGGTAGTGGTTTCACAATCTTCTTAATTGGGGTCACCCTCATCCAAGAAGGACTGTTAGTTGGAAGATCTGTGGTATCCTGGAGAAATTGAAGACAACTTGTTAAAATCTGCTTACCCATTGTAAGAGTTTGAGAGCTCAAGCCATATGAGTTGAGCTCATATTCTAAGTCGTTTAGTACGTCCTCAAGTGATCCTCTCCATATATCATGTTGTGTTACTTGGGGGCAAACTGTTAGACGGACATTCTTCCTCTGCTGAGCTGAGACATTGAGAAAATCACAAACCTTAGTTAGTGAATTCAGATTCAGCGAGTTTCTTTCACTTGACATGTTGAAACATGATGATATGAGTTCTGAGGCCAGTGGATTATCTTTCTTCTCTTTATTCCGCAGTGAGGTTGTCCTGATAAATGTTTTAGCAAGGGATTTGAATGTCTTCATGTGGTTGATACTATAATCATCTACTATGACTGAGTTGTCGATGAAATTAGTAATCCTCCGATCAGTCTGATCCACATCCTTCAATACATAGGCCAATTTGATCATCCTAGCATAAGCCATTCTGCACCATTCTGATGGAAGATTATCTTCCTCGGTTTCTTGGACTTGGTGATACCATGCTGCACTTGAACGTCTCCTCCCAATCATCCTAATTAAGAAACCAGGACTCATCAAAGACCTGGAGTGCATTTTTCCAAGAATTGATTCCTGCCACATCCTCAATCTCAACAGTTAATTGCATCTTGCTAGATTCATCTGCCCATCCAAGTAAACCCCCTTCGGCATGGGGCACACCACAGTCATCTTTACACAACAGCGGATATTCCCCCTTGAGCGCAACTGCTGCTTAGGAAGTAGGAACAAGCAAACAATGAAATCCGCAACTGCTGATGTCTCAAAGCATCAACTATGCAACTTGAGGCATTGAGTCATGGGCGTCACAACAGAGACTTCACTCGAGCAATTTCATCAAACATCTTGCAAGCACAGAATGAGAACAAGAGTTCCATTCGCCCGTACGAAACGTTCTCAACGCAAGAAGACTACAATGACGAGAAGAACCAATGTTCTAATAAAGAATAAATCCACTTTTGTCCTGCGTTTACATATCGAACCCGTCTGTCCACGATTTTGCATAGGGAACAAACTTAAGGGAGCGGGTTAACCCTATAGACAAGGTGAGGGTAGGAAACTATTGTTTTATCATGTTAACCCTCCTCTCATTCTCGTTTCAGAAATTCTGAATCCATTCCCCGCTGCTATTCCGGCCGATTTATAACGACATCTTCTCCAAGGCCAAGTCTTTAGTAGACTTCATCTTCTCTTGATTCAGAAAATAGTAACTTGAAGGGATTTCAAGGCCATAGGAGGTATCGTTGGCGGCGCGTTGGGATCAGGGTTAGGGAAATAGTAGGACGGAAGAAGGATCGTTGAAGCATCTGCTTCCGCCTGGACGTATTGGCCGTCAAGCAACCTGATTCCAGCGCCGGCAGGGTTTTTTTTTTTTTTTTTTTTGCGAAGGAAAAGTTAGCTATAAGTGCCAGGAGTCCACGTACCATAATTGGAGCAATTCCCTCCCAAAAAAAAAGGTCGCCCGTATGAGAGCGAGTCGTATTTGTCAAAAAAAAAAAAAAAAGCTTAACAAAAGAGGAGGACACTCTTTGCAACAAGCATTTAATTTCATGAATGACATTAGCAATCTTTTGAGGGTGGATGTTACTGTTGATAAGCTTGCTGAGAACCTCAGAGTAGGTACAAACTTGGATATGTGTAAGGTTTGTCTGGTAGCATATTCGGATAGAATTTGCATGCCGCCGATAAGCTTATGCAAAAATCATAAAAGAGTCACTGTTTCGAAGAATAAATCACATACCACCATATGGGTCGATGAATGACTCGTCGGAATTTAATCTGAGGCAAGAATGCGGAGATGGCTCCCACCGGACCCAAATTGGGTTTTGGGGGATGTGTGCCTCAGGGAGGTGAGATCCAGAGAACTCATCATATCCTGCGAGCGCCTTCTGCCATACCATCCCAATAGTTGCATGCCTAGAATGAAAGTGTAGATCATTTCGCATACCCCAAATCCCCCAAAGACAAAAGACAAATTAGGAAATGAATTTCATACGACTCCTATGATCCAAGCTTGCACCCTCGTGCATCCAGGCACCAGAATCCCAAGAATGCGAATTATGCAAGGTAATGTTAAGGTATTGCTACAAGATAATCCAAATCTGGCAAGTATCGGAACAGTGAAAGAAAAGATGAGAATTTGATTCAGCTGCAAGTCTACAGAGTTTGCAAGTCGGATCAATGGAGTTATTAATTAAATTTCAGAATCATGTCTAAGGTGGGAAGACGTTTGTGAAAAAGTTTCCACAGAAAAATGTGAATCTTTGGGAGAATACTGATCTGCCACACTTTTTTTTCAAGGTTGCCCTCCAATCGGGTATGGCGGTAAAAGGCGTTGTTGCATAAAATGATATACCGACTTAGCATGGGCAACACCATGCACATCAGGTTCCCAGATCCACCTATCATCATCGGCAAAAAATGAAGTATGAATTGCGAGTAATAGCAATAACAAGCTGCGGACCAAAGTGTTCATTTAAAAGTTGGAGATTCCAATTGCCATTGAGGATGGAGTAATCAACAGTTTTGTCATGCAAGGGAGACAACATGTTAACATAGGTAGGCTTCCAAAGTAATGGAATTGTGAAGATCCATGGATCAACGAGAGTATATGTGTCTTTGCCATTACCAATTAATTTTTGAATTCCCATTTTAATATCCGGCAAGGCTTTAATCATCATACGCCAAGTAGGGGATGAGCCTGCAATAGAACACTAGAAATTCCAAGGGTGCAACTTAGGATATTTATTTTTAATGAATCTGGCCCAAGAGCATTCTTTTTTCTCATTCAAAACATTCATGATTTGTTTGGCAAGTAAGGAGGTACGAATACAGAATACATTTCTAATCCCAATACCATCCTCCTCTTTCGGTCGTTGCACTGTGTCCCAATTAATTAAGCGTGTAGCCCTACTATTCTCACCCGAACCCTAGAAGAAGCCCCTATGCAATTTTTCTAGATTGTCAAGCAGACCATCAGACATACTAATAGTAGCAATGGAGTAAGAAGGAATGATGGATAGTACCGAGTTGATCAATACAGCTTTTCTGGCTTGATTAAGGAGTTGCTTTTTCCAGCCAGCTAGTCTAGAGACCACCTTATCTTCCAAGGGTCAATGGGTCATTCTGGGAATATACTTGTAGGAAATCTGAGAGCCAAGATACTGAAAAGGGTAGGTTCCAATTTTAATTCCCAGGATGTCCTTAGCGAGGTTCCTACGATGTCTACTAAGATTTTTAGGGAGATAGATAGCCGACTTGTCATTGTTAATTTTTTGGTTGGTGAGACTCCTATACTTGTCGAGAAGTTCCATTAGTTCCCTGTAATTCTTTTTTGTTGCAGCAATGCAAATTAAGAGATCATCAGCATATATGACATGACTTAGGGAAAAGTCCCCGTTAGTGAAAGGAGTAAGTGCACTAAAGGAGATGGCCTGAGTCATCATGGATGAGAAGATTTGTGAAGTGATGATAAAGAGGTACGGGAAAAGAAGAACTCCCTGACGAAGCCCGCTATGACTCAAGAAAGGAGTAGAAATATTCCATTTATAACACATGAGAAGATAGGCGAACTGATGCATATATAAATCCAGGCAATGAATTGAGACGGAAGGTTCATTAATTGTAATATAGTAGTTATCGCATCACAGGACGCCCTGTCGAAGGCTTTCTCCATGTCCGCCTTTATAATTGTATGTTTTTTCCTCCTAGCCCTAAGTGAATGCACAAGCTCCTGAACTAACATTACATTTGTTTGTATTGACCTACCAGAGACAAAGGCATTTTGAGATGCATCAATGATTTCAGTGAGGGTATCCTTGGGGCGATTTGCTAAAATTTTTACAATTAATTTGTATAACACATTACACAGGGAGATGGGCCTATAGTCTCTAAGCCATCCAATGGATGGCTGCTTGATCTTGGGAATGAAGACTATGGATGTATGTCTCCAGTCATAAGGAATGTGATTGTGCTCGAATACCTGCAAGATTTCCTGAGTGATTTTTGGCCCTATAGTATCACAGTTATGCCTATAGAATTCAGCGGTGTAATCGCCCGGGCTAGGCACTTTCCCAAGAGGCATCCCCCATAAATAGTTTCTAATCTCGGTTGTTGTAATTGGCATAGAGATCTTACTATGATTACCTTCTCCAAGTTGGGGAAGAGCAGGCCAAGAAGCATTGGAAGGTGGGGGGAAGGATTGGGTTGCCAAAGGGTTCTATAATGTTCTACGAAAAGGTTGATGATGTCCTCCTCCTTACTAACTAAGTTTCCATCAGGATTTTTTATGTTCACAATCCTATTCCTTCTATATCTCATTAGAGTGCTGAGGTGGAAGAAACTAATGTTTTTGTCCCCATCCTTAATCCAATTGATCCAAGATTTGCTCCACCACTTAATGTTGATTTGTCTTAAGTAAGCCGAGTGCTGATGATAGGCAGCTCTAAGTGTTCCTAGTTGAGTTACAGATAGTCCAATGGTTTCATCTAATGCCTCAAGCTTAGATATTTTGTCTGCTATCTCATTAACTCTATCCTCTAATTTCCCTAAGACCTCTTTATTCCATTTTAAGGTGTCGCGCTTAATGTTATTAAGGGCCTTAGAGATGCTATGTCGAGGGGAAGAGAAGATCCATCTATGTTTAACTATTTCTGTTGGTTCAGGGTATTGCAACCAAAAGTGTTCATATTTAAATGTCCTAGGTTTACGCAATTAGGTATCGGTGGTAAAGAAGAAAGGATTATGATAAGAGGCATACCTAGGAAGGGCAGAGAGCCCAAGAGCAGGGAATTGAGAGATCCAGTGATGAGTGAGCAAGAATCTATCAAGTTTACAATGAAAATGACTTAGCCCTTGCCTATTGTTGCACCAAGTATACTTTGCATTACTCATAGGAATGTCAATAAGTCCCTGACTATCAATAAAATTCCTTAATATCCGGACAGATTTGGTTAGACGAAAAGGATGACCACCATTCTTATCCTCAGGTAAGAGGGGGCAATTGAAATCTCCAACTAAGATCCATGGAATATTTGCCGCATTAAAAACATTTCAATCATTCCACAAAGCATCACGATTCATAGGCAATATACTAGCATAGACACAAGAGAGCAGGAAAGTAGCATCATCACATGAGATAGTTGCGTGTATAACCTGAGGATAAATCAAAATAGGCGTAACCTGGGTTTCGTCGCTTTTCTAGGCCAGCAAGATACCACCAGCAGCGCCAGATCCCTCTTGGAAAATAGACTACCATTGCCGTCCCAAACGATGGGTGACCTGTACTGAGATATCTCTAGTGATGTGTGTTTCTACTAGTACAATAATATTAGGGTTACAATGTTTTATTAAATCAGACAAGCGATCTCGCACTTTAGCCTGGGCAGCCCCCCGACAATTCCACGATATAATCTTCATTTATCACTTGAAACCTCCAACTCCTCTGCGCCATGATCCTGCACAAAGAAGCCCCGTGAGAAGGATGTCTGACTTTTACTAGATGACTTACCTTGTTTTTTATTCCTAAGGTTCTGTCGTTCGCTGGCCATTTGCATCATCTGACTTGTTTTTTTTCAAGATGACCTTGTTCTTCTTCTTTTCAAGTCGGGACTTCGGCGGGGGTTAGAGCAGATCGGGATCCTGCGCCTCTTCTTCCGAGCGACCCCACTATCTGTTGCGCCATCATCACCGGTCTTCTGAGAATGGCCTCCCATTTGGAAACGCTCTTTCACCATTTGGACGAGGTCAGAATGAGATGTTGTCATGATCACATTTGCAAGATCCATCTGCAGAGCGAGGCCGGTGCCTGGATAACATTATGGGAAATAGTATACGAACGATCGTTAGGGGAAAGTGAGGCGAGAGTTGTGTTTCTTCCCTGAGAGGCGGATACGTTACGGCCGTCCACGTGTTGACGATCCAACATCTGAGCGGGACGATCCGTGTGCAGAGACCTCCATGAACCACGACCCTCCGTGTGCGCAAGGTTTTAGTTATCAAATTTTACGAGGATAAATTGGTCGGCCATAGCCTCCGACTTCACTTCACTTTGTAACTCCTCCATAAATCGTTTCACCCAATGACGATCGACCTTCTCTCTCGGGTGCCCATCGACGTGATGTTCGTGTGATTATTTTCTCTCTCCTCCATACAAGACATTCAACGTAGCATTTTTCTTCTGTTACATCACATGATTAAATAATAATAATAAAATAATATAATAAGTAAAAAAAGAAGGCGACCCGGCGACCTTGTCGGCGTCGAAGGAAGGGGGCCTCGCCCACGTCAGAGGTCGCAAGGCCCCCTCTTCTTTGCGTGCCCGGGGTGGGGGCAGCCGCCCCCTCCTCTTCTCCCTTCGGTGCTTTGACATTGGTGAGGAGAGGAGGAAGCATTTTTTTAAAAAATAATTATTATATTCTTATTTTATTATTTCATATTTTTTTATTAATTTATTGATGTGGAGTATGCATGGCGATGCCATATTAGATGCTCTCCTACATTATGGAGAGAGAGCATCGCCACGTCAACGGAGTGATCGAAAACCGAATATTCCTGATCGAAAGAACATTCCGAAAAACAAATAATAAGATGGATGGCACTCGTATTACAAAATAAAATTGGAGGGTAGCTTTGAGAAAATGGTCAAAGATGAGGGCATTTGACATAATTTACTCCATTTTACGACGGCGCCGGAGGGCGATGTCATCGGTTAAACACTGAGGTTAATTAATTAATTAAGAGAAAATGGCGCTACATGTTTTAACTAATTAATTAATTAATTAAGAGAAAATTTTGCCACGTGTTTTATTTAATTATGATGATCCATGATCATCCAATCGAGCTCTGTTCTTTTTCATTTATTGAACAAATTATTACATTTTATTTATCATATTTTTGGGTAAAGCTATGTCACATGTTTTGTTGAATTCGAACATAATTCATCTCGTATAAATAAAATTAATTGTGATTCATGTAACGGATATCTAAAAGACTAAGATATAAAGAGTGTTGTCCTGCACCTTGCGGATTAAAGAAAACGTTAATTTTTATTGTTCACGACAAATGGGGTGGGTTGGGAAAATTTTGGTAAATTTGGAAAACTTATTCGACCGAAAAGACAAATAGAAAAAAATTAGTTAATCATATTTTGACTCATTTCAATATAAAATCATAGAAATAGGGGGGCTTATTTTTTTCATTCTTATTGTCTTATCATCAAGATAATGGATTTTCGTGATTTTACGTTACATTTATTATATAATAGAATTTGTAACATCCAAAGCTATATCGGCGATATCACTTAGTTTTATGACTTAACATACTAGTTTATAGTAGTGAAAGACTAAAATACAATAACCTTTATAATATGTGAAAGTTCTTTATATATTAATTCAATGATATGTGAGTTCATGGGCTCTACACCGATCTTATATTCATGTATATATCACCCGTCATACGAGTCATCTATCATCTCACAATCGTTGTCACCATCACTTATATGAATCCAAATATAAAGGCAAAATCTAATCAGATAAACTCAATACATAAGATCACTCATCAATAATAATAATCATATGCATAATTATAAACAACATTATCAATAAAATTTAATTATCAATATGTGTTTCCATCGGCCATAAGGATCAATTGGTTGGATTCAATCAATTCAAACTTCTAACATCAATCATATAGAGTGCAATCAATTATCAGTTTTATATATAAACAATTATCCATCAACAGGAAAATTATTAATTAATAATAAAAATAAAAATTGTCAATTGTCAATCATGGCAATATCATCAATTACTAATGACCCATCAATTCTAATTATTTATAATAAATAATATTTTAATTCAATTTAATAACTATTATTAATTCAATCTCCATTACTTTTCATCAATCAACAATTGACTAGAAGTCAATGAAGTCCAAATTCAACAATTAATAATTCAATAAATAATTCAATTGATCAATTATCCATTGGCTAAAGGTCGGTAAAGGTTATAATAACAATTATCAATTCAATTCTATTAGCGATTTATCAATTCATTTATTACGCACAAAAGTCGCGATTTATTATCCATCTGTCATAAATGTGCAATTTAATTATCCTTCAACCACGAGGGTGAATCAATTATCCATTACCAAGATGGTGAATAAATTATCCATGAGCCACAAGGGAAAAATCAATAGTATATCAACCACTAGGGCAAAATTAATTATTCATAAGTCACTATGGTGCAATTCAATTAACTATTCAATTATCGATTCAATTCGGCTATCAATACAATATTTGGAGTTACAATCAATCCTTTCGGATACAATATGAACAATATATCATTTTAAGTCAATCAATAAGTTCGAATATTATGGGAGGCGAAGGATCACACCTAGGACATCATATTTTTTATGCTATCTGCCCTTATTCAATTATCCATCAGGCCAAAAGTGCAATTAGTCTCAATGTCCCATCAATCCGAAGATGCAATCAGTCCGAATGCAAATTCATCAACCTAAATGCGCAATTAGCCTGAAGGCCCAATCAATCAAGGGCAATCATTAGACATGGGTCCAATAATTTTTTACTTTTATCTCAATTATCTAAGATGTCTATCTTTAACAATTTATTTTAAGTTAAATAATAATCAAGAGTATGTTCGGTTATGATGATAATCAATCAGATGTGATAACAATTTAATCAGAATCAATCAATAATAAGATCAATAGATCAATACCATAATTAATATCATGATTGGGTGTAATAATAATAGTAATCAAATATGATGGTAATCTTGTCACGTATGATCACACTAAAATCAAGGATGTTAATCAGACCAGCAATGATTAATAATCGTAACTATGCAATAAACTATAAATCAATTCATAAAAAATATCTTTTCTATCCCTAGAACCCGGCTCGCATCATGTGGAAACCCGAGTTGTGTTCTAGGCGGTCCACTATGCCTCGAGATGTGAACTCAGGCTGAGTCGATCCATTCATTCTAATCCATCCATTAAGGTCAAACTCGGGCTGTGTCTACCTATAACCCGGGCCGGGTCAATAACATGGGGCGTGTTAATGGAACATGGTCCATTTTCTAATTCAATCCAGTCCGGATTCTATCAAACCTGAGCCGTATCGATCAGTACTCAGGCTATGTTAAACAAAAATTTTCAAACAGAACTCGGCCCCAAGTTCTGTCGCCATCAAGAAATTGCATTCCGATGTGATTTTCTCACCATCTTATCAATGTCATAACAATTCCAATCGATATAAAAATTATATCAAACTAATCTCCAGAACGACAAGAGTCCAGGGGTCTATGCCGATGGAAAACCATCAATATAGGAATTTTTCTACGTACCTTAAGTTGGCTTAAAAACTAATTGTCTACTAGAAACTACATGAACATCGAGATTTTGACCTACTGTACTGCTCGAATGATGTCTAGAAACTCTCGACCACCATTTGGACGACATTCCCCTATATGTAGGCTTCGAAACACACTACTGATCGTCCTCTAGATCATCTCAGTTCGCGTGCAAACGAAGAACAAAGTAGAGCCGTAGAAATTCTGTGGAGGCTAATAAAAATTTCTAGCCACTATTTAGATCCAATTTATAGTTCTCAACTAGCACTATTTCTCCATGATTCATTAATTACCTTATGTCAAATATTCATATTTAATTAAAAAATCAATCATAAGTTCATATCCAACATCCAGATTTAATTATCTTATGTTAAATATTCAAATTTAATTACCATACTTATCAAAAATTCATCTCTACATAAATTTCTTTTTATCTATTCAATAATTTCTCTCAGTCAAACTCTACTTTCACCTTATCCTTTTATTTCTTCATTCTCTCTAATTTTCATAATTATTTAATTCCATAATATTTTATCACTCAATTTTAAGATTAAAAATAATAAATAAATATTATTTTAATGAGTAAAATATTTTTAAGACATAAAACTCTCAATCCTATCCTATGTGAGAATCCTATGTCTATTAAACATTTTTTTAACCTCAAATCAAATTGAAATTTTTAATCTCAATTTAATTACAATTCCTACTCCTAATACGCTTTAATTTCTTTCCTTTTTCTTTTCCCTTACTAACAATATTTTTAATCCTACTCTCATTTTAAGTCCTTTTCCAAATAGGACATTTCTTTTTGCTTTATATTCCTTTTCTAATTATATCCCTATTCCTTCTCAAATTTTTCTTTAGGGTTGACAATTAAGTAATGGAATGGTGGGATGATGGGGTGGTGTAATGAGAGATTGGGTGGTGGAGTGTCATGTGCCGTTAGAAAGTTCATGTTTGGTTAGTAAGTTATAAAAAATGATGGTATTGGGAATAGAAGTTTTATTTATTAAAAAGTTATTTTTACCTTTTATTATATCTGAATTATTTATAATATCGAATGAGTAATAAATATTTATTACTTTACCACTTTATTTCTTTTTCTTTTTCTTTTTTGTTTTGCCTATTTTTCTATTTATATTATATTATTTTTTAACTATTTTATTCATCCATTTTAAAAAGTATAAAATAATAGATATATATTCACAAGAGAAAAAAAATTATTAATGTGTGAGAGAGATAGTTTAATTTGGTAACAAGAGAAATGATTTCGTTTGATAATAAAAGATGGATTAATTTGGTCTAAAATTATTTATTCATTCTCATTTTACAAATTTGGTAGTATGAAAAATATGATGTTTGAAGAGTTTAGCTATTTCATCACATACCTCTTAATTTAAATGGAAAATATAACCAAGCATGGTTTAACTAATCTTATTCCTCCACTCCATCCCTTCAAATTCTTCAATCCAAACAAACTCATAATCTCTTTTAATCCATTAATATTTGCTAATTCAATTAGTAAATAATTTTATTACCCCTATTGACATTTTGGAGTGTTATAGAATTCCTCTTTGATGCCAAATTTTGTAGTTTAGCATATTCGTACATATATATTGAAATTATTTCAGTGTTGTTTCATCATTTAATTTTGCAAATAATGGTAGCATGATGCTGCCTATATTCGTGCCCGTGGGATGTAGGATCTAGGATACATTAAAAAAGAAGTGGTTCACTACAACAAATGCACGGTTCGAGATTGGTTCAATGTGTTTTCTCTCTGTTCATCATGCATCTTCTGCGACTTTGCCCTAGCCTTCCCTGCAGTTGTCCTAGCCTCGCACGGCACTGAAATTGAAAAGTTGATGTGCACTCGCCTCATTGCCTCGCCACTAGCTGCCATCCCATCTCTTTACCCTCTCGCCGCTACCATCTCGCCTTGCCTCGTCGTTGTGATCTCGCCTCGCTGCTGCCATCTCATGAAAGTCGGTCAAGCCAACTAGGTAATTCACTACTGCGCATAGGTCAATGACTTTCCCGACGGTGTGGTCAAGCCGTCGGAGACCGTAGTCGAGGATGAAATAATTTGAATAGTTGATATCCTCGAACTCCGACAGGAAATATGGTGTACATGTCCCATCGAAGGTTTTTGGTTGGTTGACGCCGCTGTAAAGCTCAACCTCATATCGACGTAAATATATAATATATAAATTTCTCCTCAAGGAAAAAAACTTTAGAATTTGCTTTGCATTCAATTTGAGTATGAACCTAAAGGCCTTGTTTGGACATTAGAATTAAAGTTTTAATGAGTTCTCAGTAACCGTTGGAATTGATGTTTTTGTTACCACATACTGTTTGGACGAAAGTTACGAAGATGAAGAACTTTGAAAGTTGATTAAACAATTAGCAAGCTTCATAAGCGTGCGTGACCATAGAACTTCAAAAGTTCTCAACGTGGATAAGAACTTTGAATCGGGAACTGTTGCGTTGACCAGGACTTAAATTTCAATGGACCCAATGAGAATTTTGTTTGATGTTTGGCTGAACTTCAGTTTGTTCCTTTTTTTTATTTGCGTCTAATTTGGCTTTCAATTCTGAATTGTGTTTTCTCCAATCACCAACTCTCAATTGTTGCTCTTCAAACCCCATGGACCATTCGGCAGATCATCTCAAATCGGAAAGTTAATACTGCTGCTCATTATTTTCGTGAATTTTTTTGGGAGGATTCCCCTCCTGTGGGGATCTATTTTGACAATTCCAGATTTTTATCAATAGTTAGCTTAACTTTCCCTTAAAAAAACTCTCAACTGTTACTTCATGAAGCATGTTCGTCAAACTGTCTCATCACAGCGACAAGACTGGTCAATGTACATGCACTTGTTCTTTGTTAGCCATGCAGAGTCGAGGAAGAATCAAGGACACAAATGATTGAGAATTTCTTTCAGAAGTATGCCAACAAACTCTGCCACCTGAATTTGCACCAGGTACCCAACTTAAGCTAACTGAACTAAGGGTGTCTGTCCCCGTGGATCCTCAGGCGTACACAACGCAATGTCTCAGAGGGAAAGAACTTAAAATCTCTTTGCTGACAAAATGTTTGAAACATTTAATATTTTACTCTGAACCCAAGTGATCATAAATAGAGTTTAGCTTCCCAACACCGTAGACTCCAACAAAATTAGGGGTAGAAAACAAAAGGCACGAAAGACACAAGGATGATGGTTATCTGCAGGTATGAGATTGAGGGGGGAGTGAAGGCAGAGGATGAGGGGGTGCATTAACTATTTCGGCAACAAGATAAAGAAAGTAGTAGTGTTCACTTGGGCAAAAGCATGGAAAGAAGTGGAACACCAACATGCACGGGTGGGGGGAAGAGAGAGGTAGAGGTTTAGCTGTCATGTACTTTGGTGGACAAATAAACAACCAATGAGCAATCTGATGCCACATGCAGTGACATGTAATTTTTTAACCATTTGTTGGAGCAGAGGACATTAGACATGTTAGCCGAAAGAGTTCACATCCCAATCATTTCAACTCATATCATGCAGTTTACAGGGCCTTGGTGCAAGCTGATGGCTTGACCAGTTGGTTGGCATGCCACCACCTTTGGCCATAGTTCAGCTGTGCCTTGAAAGCAATGTCCTTTTAAAAAGCGAGCACTCCCAAATCACCCCACACTTCAGAGAGTCTGAATTCTGTTCTCTTCACTAGTCCATAATATTATCTGTGCATCCTCCAACCAGTTTAAGAAGATCAATAGGGCGAGGTGACAAACAAAAAGCCTTTGACTTAAAACAGCATGAGAAGACAAGGCCATTTGTGTTCAGAAACATAAAAAAGTTCATCCTGTTTTTTTCTGTACTTCCCAAATGTTTAGCTGTGTTTGCACCGAGTGATACGACCGTCAAGCTCGGAAATTGATGAATGGTCAAATACTCAACACGGTCAAGATACACATAAAAAAGGTAGTTCAGCAAAGCAACTGAAGTGAGAGCTGTTAGATACTTATTGCAGTGAGAAGAGAAGTTTTCTTGAAGTTTATTTGGTTGGTTATAGTTTTTACATAATTGCAAAAAGAATAACTGCACCAGGATTTTACATTCAAACAAGAACTGGAAACAAATACCAAGCAATTGCAGTTTAACTGAAGATCAATATGTTCTACATACAAGAAACTGTTTCATCCTAGAAAGTAGGGGGTAGAATCTAAGCCACACAACTAGATGACGAGTACCTAATGTGTGCAGATGTTCCTTCCTTTGAATCCAAGCAGGATCAGTCAAATGAAACTTCAATAACTCTTCCTCTCAGTTGGACACCAGACCTGCAAGTGGCTCGCGCCCGGCGCCACTCCTCACCCACCATGATCGAAAATGACAATTATCACATTCCAGATCAGAACCCTCTTCAGCAGGAGCTTGGGAGTTCAGATCAAGCACATCAGCTAAAGCAGTCTTTTGCTCTACTGAAACAGTCTGTTGATAGGCATCATTTTTGGAGCTTGACAGCAAATGAGATCTCTTGTGGCCACCTAAAGCTTGGCTTGAAGAGAAAACCTTGAAGCAAAGTGGGCATTCATGTTTGTTTACCTTCTTGGTTGTTCCTGAGCCCATGCAGACATTTTTATCGACAATTATGTCAATTATCTTTGGTTTCTTGTACGCATTGATCCGGCTTTTGTTCTTTTTATTTGCAGTCCTAGTTCCGGTGCATCCCTTCATCCTAATGTGGCTGGCCCGGTGACCTCCGAAGGATTGATAAGAGTTGAACGTTTTGTTGCACAGAAGGCATTCATACTGGCTTGTCTTCTTAGCATCATTGTGCAGATCACCATCAGACACAATAGTAACATGCTTAGAGCTCAAATTGGTCTCATGAGCTTCAGGGAGCATGTCAACTGGAGACACATTCAGACATCTTGTATTGGAAGAATTCTTTGCTGCTTCCCAAGAGTGATCACTGTCATCTGAATCATCTACAGCAACCTCCAGCTTCATAAATGTATCATCAGGATCTAATCCAGTAAAAGGAACATCAGAATCCGTACTATGTGGCCCATTTATCTGATGTTGAATTCGACATTCCGAAATCCCCTTCCAGCTTTTCACGGTCTCTTTCGCTTCTGAGATGCAGCTCCTGAAATCAGTGGCCCTGGATAGAATCATGAGAGTCAGGGCAGCATCCTCCTGTTCCTTATCAATCTCTGATGCAGAAGAACTTGAGCCGCTGATCGACGCCAGTCTCCTTGATCTCTTCCTCTTTCCTCTGGGTATCATTATCTCAGTTCCAGGTGCATTCTCCAAGAACGCGTCTTTCTTCTCCGCTCTTCGTTCACTCTCCATCTCTTCCGCATCCGCTACTTCCAACTCAGAATGAGGCCTCTGATAATGGGACCTCATGTGCTCAAAGAGAGACTTCAAGGTCGGGAACACCTCGCCGCAATCTTTGCATATCTTGCCGTGCACTTTTGCGCTACCGGCCGGCTCGGACAGCCTCCAGGTCTTTTTGGGATTCTCCCTCAATGCATAGCCAGTTCTAGAGCCGGTGATGCAGCTCTTGCTGCTACGTGCATACCTCTCATCCGCCTCCGGTGCCGGGGAGCTCAAGGTCAAATGGGACCTCATGTGCCCACCCAAAGACCTCCCACATGGAAAGCTCTTCCCGCACACCTTGCACCAGTGCTCCCTCACTTCCTGCTGATCACCTCCCATCCGGTACAACACGAAACAGAACAGAAATGGGCCAAGAACTCGAATCAGATTCCCCAATTCTTACAGCACTCCAAGATAAATTTGGTTGCCGACAAGACTCGAGGATCTGATATCTGGACTCACCTAGATATCAACCCCCCAATCCTATATACTGGAAAACTCTGAAAGCTCAAACTTCGGGACTACCGAGAGGGAGATTTGAGTGCCACAATTCCTGGGGCGACGTAGGAAATAGCAATAAGATCCGAACCTCTCTCCGAGTGCATGCTCAGTTAGTGCCCCCCTGCCAGACTTCTACTTCTTCGAGACACTGTTCGATCCAAGAAAGATGGAACCTTTGGGCCACTGACGAAGAGCGGATGCTTTCTCCTAAAATTCCGAATCAGCGATAAGATCTATACTCCTGAAACGCCATGCCGACGAGCACTGCCTCCTGCAACCATGGATGTTCACAGCAGACGGAAACCAGAAGCAAAGATCGAGAAGGGTAGCATTGAGGAAAAGGCGACGCTTTTGCTCTTCTTCTTCTTCTTCCTCCTATTCTCTCCTCCCCAATCCACCGCAGCAAACGGGACCTGCGAGAGGGCCTCTCATTTGCAACCAGCTCTCGGCGACCTGCGTGTCTCTGCTACAAAGAGCGTGAGGGAGAGGGATATGGAAAAGGATCGTGGACCTTTGGGCTGCGGCGAATTGGAGAGTTGAAGGCTTTTGTTTCTGTTTCTTTTTTGTATTTGTTTTGGTCGTTTTACTCGGCCTCTCTCTCTCTCTCTCTCTCGCTCGCTCGCTCGCTCTCTCTCTCCCCTTCCCCTCTCTCTCTTCTCTCTCTCTCTCTCGGTGATGGTTGGGAGGAGAAATCCATGCATGGAAGGCAAAGCTGGAGGAGAGAGAAAGAGAACGTGGAGTCAAATTGAGATCCCTATGAATATCTAATCAGACGGCTCCGATGAGAAAAGTACGAGTACTGTATCGGGGAAAATTACGTAGCTGCAGAGTTATAAATTTACCTACCGAATTGATTTTGTTAACGAAGGGATCTCAATTAGTCATTTTATTTTGAGCTAATTCTTTAAACTTCATAATTACAATTTTTTTAGTCTAACTATAATATATAAATTTATCGTATTACCTACTTAAACTATATCATGATTTTTATTTTAATCCATTCTATTATTTTTTAATTTTTAAATTTTTATCTATCTATTAAAAGGCTAAACTATCCTTCTTTAATCTATCTTCCTTTTTTAATATTTAATAAAATAAAATAATATATTATATAAGTAATATTAAAACTAAAAAATGTTTTAAAAAGATGGGCCATTTAGTTTTTTTCTTATTCCTTATTATTATATTTTTAAAATATTAAAAAAAAGAAAGTTTATGAAAGAGTAGTTTAGTCTTTTCATAAATAGAAAAAAATGAAAAAAATAGCAAAATCAAACGGGTTGGACTAAAATGAAAATCGTGGTATAATTTAGAAATATCTTATCATAAATTGATATATTAAAGTTAGACGTGAAAAATCGCGCTATAGTACATGAGAGGTTTAAAAAATTAACTATTTTAATTTTCTTGTGGATTATCCACCTACCTTATTCAAAATGAGATCGGTTCAAAACGATTTGGTTATTCTCAGAAAATGTGGCCGATATATTTTCATAAGGTGCAATACGATTAAACTAAAACTTACAACTATAAAATTGAATTGAGTAGCAAGATTGAGTGGGATAGCATTTCAAATTGCACTGAGTGGCCAAATTGAGAAAACATCAAATAAAAATTTATCTTTCATATTGATTAGTTATATTAGTATTTTTCATCTAAGTTGAAAGAAAGTATGGTTTAAAAAATACATGGTGAATCAAAATCAAACTGAAAAAATGGATTGAACTACTATTATTAAAAAAATAACAATAAAGAATATACAAAATATAATAGAGAATAAAGAAAGCATATATAAGGAGGAAAGGTAGAAGAATATAAAGTATATTACATGCTAAATCCCCTTTATAGATTTTTGGAATGCACCTTGCTTGAAGCGGCCAAAGTCACATACAATGTCTCCTAAACCAAGTTAGCATTCCGCCAAAAATAAAAGTGAATAAATAATTTATCTTTCATTTCATTTGAACATAAGAATTCATACTTTTCATAGTGTAGACATTAGCATTACATAAATTTTTTGACATCTCATACATAATAATAAATATATTTACGTGATATCACATTATGAACCTTTTTTAATCTTCTTATCCTTTTCACACATTCACTTATAAGAATTTAGATATTCATAGTATGAACTTCTGCCGTCATAAAAGTCTTTATTCAATCATGTCCTACATAATAATGCAACTCATTTGCATTAGCTTTTAAGCACATCATGATAATAAATTTTGTCTTTTTTATTGTCTTGACATACATAAGCATGCAAAATTTTTAGTTCGTGTATTCATCATCATAACATATCTTGTTTATACTTTCATATTTCTTCAATACTTTCATATTATGTTTTTCTAACATGTTCATATATCATTTATAAGATATCATTTTCATATTCATGATTGAAGCACCCTGCATTATATGCTTCTTTCCAAAGATCATACCTAACTTTTGTTAAACTTAGTCATGCCAATTCTCATCTTGAATCTCTTGAGACTCAATCATTGGCCTTCATGTTTGAAGGCCAAGTGATCAACCCAGGTGTGCACTACTTTGATTCATCGATATGCCAGGTCAGTGCATGCCTTCATAAGTCATCCCTATATTCATTCATTGCTGCCATACACAATACATCATACATGGCGTCATATCATTAAGCATAACATTTATATATTCTTTGCAAACAAAAACCATATCATACACAAGACATTAGCATATCATGTGGATTAGTCATACGATTTGAAGGTCTGATCTTGTATGTTAACAAAATATAATAAACTTATTTCATTTTAGTCGTCCCATCCATTCTTGATCGAACATTCATTTTTTCTCAATATCGTAGATGCATATGGGGGATATCTTTTAGATATCGAGACTCATTTGCTGAATGGATATCCATTCACACTATTTATGTTTTGTGCATGCAAAACATAAATAAGTCTCATCCTAGGTTTCAATCTAAGATTCATTCAGAAAACATAATAATCATCTTTTTTGCTGAATATAATATCATGTGAATCATTTAGATATTACGCTTATCATTCACAAGACATTTTATATATATATATATATATATATATATATATATATATATATATATATATATATTCCAAGTTCCAAGCTTTAAAGAAATAGGGTTACAAAATTTGCCTAAAACTAGTTATCTAAATTCCTGATTTAAAAGTTCCAAAAATGCCAACTCCAAACTCATATAATTAGTTTAGAATTATGACACTATGTTTGAAACATCATCATCCTATGTAGTATATAAATAGTTCGATGAATTAATTATGAATTACTATCACTACTATGGATAATACATATGATATTATATAATGCATGAGAAATGATATTTAAAGACACAAATTTCAATTCTTGTGGACAAATTTTATGTCATTATATCTTTCTTCACACACATCAAAATTTTGTGATTATATATTAATTTCAAAATGTGTACATCTATATATTCATATTATAATATGAGTTTTATCATTTTATTTACATGTTACAAGTTAGCAATAATTATGCTTCTCGAAATAGTTTGGTTGTACTTATTCTTTAAACATTATCTCCACTAATACATTTTAGATGATATTACTTTAGGTCCTATGAAAAATTCTATCCATTCATATTTCACACATAATTTTCAGAATAGGATAACCGGCCCTTTGTGTCCATACAAATGGGTGCATAAATTCTAATACTTGGGTTAGCATGATAGGGAGTTGCTTAGTGGGTCATTACTTTGTCGATTCAAGTTGGATTGATACAATTATTTTTCCTTCATAAACTATACGTCAACATCTTTCTATTAATATATAATAGTATTTTTGGACAAATTAAATTTTGTCCAAAATATGGAAGAAATATAACTATAGAATTTGTCTAGAATTAACTATCTAAATTTTTAATTTCAAAGTTCCATAAAAAACCAACCCTATAATTAGTTTAGAATTGGATCAATAATCTCAAGGCAACATCATCCTAGCATATGAATAGTCTGATGAATTAATTATGAATATCACTAGTATATATAATACATATGATATTATACAATGCAAGAGAAAATGATATCTAATTAAAGATGCAAATTCCAATTCTCATGAACAAATTTTACGCGTCCTTAAATGTAATACTTATTATTTCAGAAGTGACCTTATTTCTAATGTTGAAAGCAATATTAGGGATATCATATTTTCTGTTGTTAATGTGTGTCTCAAATATTAAGACTTTTTGTCTCTATGTAGCAATGTTAAATTACAAAAACTACTTTTATATTGTCTACTTTATCTCTATTAGAAGGTCACAATTACTTGTGTCACCAATCAATGTTGTCGAGTTATTAAAATTTTAGTTTGTCATTAGATAGTGTCACCAATAAATTCACATATGTTTTTTTTAATTGACATTATTCTCAGTGTCTAAAATGCTAATATAATAATATTTATATCTCTACCATACCGGTCAAATGTCAAGACGTTATCATTTATGTCATTAATTTGTGTTGTTAAATTAAGGTTGATATTTGATACTTTGTTACATGCATGTATGCAGCAAGGACATTATTGTATGCATCATAGTCGAATGTCACCTAATTAAGAATGCCACAATTTTGTCACTAACGTGGACAATAACAACATTACAAGTGTTACACACAAATGTTGTTAATTTAAAGACACCTTTTATTTCATGTCTTCAAATTTCATTGAATTTGTTTTAAAATGTGACCCTTGAAAATTAGGATGAATATCAAGAATGTCTGTAATTGTATGTTAAGGACACATAATTAATGTGTTAAAATATTTTGTTGTTTGAAAAATATAATTCATCAAATTATGCAATATGATAGTACATTTATACATGATGATTTTTACAAATCAGCATAAACATGATATAAGTAAAAAATTGATCCAAATGTTAAACTAATAATTTAAAGAACAAGTGAAATTTGGTTTCTAAATCACATATATCTTTACTGAAAAAAATGAAAGATGTGATAGATTTAAAACTCGCTAAGACAAAAAAAAATTTAAACTTTATCATCCCCTTCAATTCTCAAATTCTTTGGACATGTCTTGAAATAGAATGTTAAATTTATAAATATCAACGTGTATAGCTATTTTCAATAGGACGCTTCAACATCATACAAATTAAAAAAATAATTCTTACTTGTAAAGATGTTAATTCATCTTTAGCTTCTTAGTTAAAATGTATTAGCACTGATATTATAGTGTCAATTTAAGGTTGCCTAGTTTATTTATATTGTTAATTATTGTTTCCTATTTTTTTTTATATTTTATTTTGAAATTAAAGTTTTGTTTCATCACAATTACGACATACAATTTTCTTTGCACGAATTTGCATGTCATTGATATCTAGCATTGACATCATGTTCGTAAACTACAACTTGACTATATTGATTTGACATAATCACTCGCTACAAGAAAATTACCATTTTCCAACGGATAAATTTTGACGGTTTGAAATCTGCGCAATTTGCGACGGATTTTGCGACGGTTCCATTTTCGACGAATTTTTTGACGGTTACGACCATCGGAAAGGAAAATAATAAATTATATAATTTTTTATATTATTATTTTATTTTTCGAAGATTAGGAACGTCGATATTTTCGATGGATATCCATCCGTCGTAATTTGCGACGGATTTTCAGACAGTTACGACCGTTGGAAATGAAAAAATAAATTATGTAATTTTTTGTATTATTATTAATTTTTTGACGATTAGGAACGTCGATATTTTTTACGGATATCCATCCGTCGCAAAATCCGCCGCAATTTCCGACGGTCGTAACCGTCGGTAAATGTATAATAATATCATATAAGAAGTATTTTATTAATATAACTAGCGACGGCCCAAACCGTCGTAATTACCGATGGTTTCGACCGTCGGTAACGATTACCGACGGTTCAAACCGTCGATAAAATAAAAAATAAATATTATATATAACTAAATATATTTTTGACGGTCACAACCGTCGATAACTTTAAAAATAGTTAATATTTACGTTTTCGATGGCCGGAGCCATCGATAATTAAAATTTTGTTATCCCGTTTATTTTTCCTCTTTCCGCTTTCTCTCATCTTTTCCCCTTATATATATATATAATACCTCTATTATAATTCCTCCTCTCCTCTCTCTCTCCCTCTTCCTCTCCCGGCCCGCGAACACCGGTCGTCATCGACCCTCTCCCGCACCGGACGTCAGCGACCCTCTCCCGCGGAATCCGGCCGATCCGGCCGCTGGCTGCCTGGCGGCGGATCCGGGCCCCCAACGGCCGGATCCGACCTCGGTCGGCTGGCGGACAGATCCGACATCGGCCGCTGGCCGTCGAATCTGGCCGCTGGCCGGCTAATTTTTTAAAAATTATAAAAATTCTTTACGACGGTTTTGATCGCCGAAATTTCGGCGCGGAAATATCGACAGTCATGACCGTCGAAGTTTCGACGATTTTGTCGACCGCCGCAAATATCGGCGGTCACGACCGTCGGAAATCCGTCGAAATTTCCAGCGGTTCCTTCCAAACCGTCGGAAATTGATTTGCGATGACCATTTTTCGGACGTCCCAATTTTCGTCGAAAAAATCATCGGAAACACCATTTTCGACAGTTTTTGGGGAAATTGCCGACGGTTTCGACCGTCAGTAATCCCCAATTTTCTTGTAGTGACTTCATTATATACTTGTTCTTTTATGTCCGGATGTTTAGTTACTTTAGAGTATACTATTCATTGTCATTAAAGATTATATTATTTGCAACAAAAAAAACAACTTATGAAGTTAAATATTGCATAAAGAATATATTTTTTCAAATGAGAAAGTAAATTCAAAACTAATCCACACCACACATATATTTTTTTTGAAATGCATACATACATACATCTCTCTCTCTCTCTCTCTCTCTCTATATATATATATATATATATATATATATATATATATGTATATGTATATGTATATATATAATGAAAGTTAAAGTTAAATTGGGGGACTAAGTTATAAGTAGCACAAATTACTCAAAAACTTGATTCCCAAATATTCCATCTTTTTGTGAATAATAGAATATCATTCCACAATATCTTTATTATGCATCTTTTTCAATGGGAAGAAATCATATAAATTTAATAGATTGTAAATAAAACTAGAAAATAAAAAATGATTTAATGCGGGCTCCTACCTACTCAAATAGGCAGGAGCCTCCTACTACATTGGATGTCATCCGATCACTTCGGGCGACGTCCACAAAGGCAACTCGAACCGGACGTCCAAAGGTCGAACCGGCAACGAGCTGCGGCAGCGGCAGCGGCGGCGGCGGCGGTAGTGAGCAGCGATGGCTTTGACCAGCGAGAGCAAAAGCTGTAGTGACAGGGGCTTCGAGCAGTGGCAGCGGCAGCAGCAACGAGCAGCGGCAGCGTCAGTAGCAGCGTTGGTGGCGAGAAGCGGAAGTTGCAGCAACAGCGGCCTGACAGGGCAGGCAACAAGCAGTGGCAACGTTGGCGGCAGTGAGCAGCGTCGGTGGCGTCACAGCGAACAGCGACGTCTCCAGCGGCAGCGGCTTCGAGTAGACGTGGCGGCATCGGCATCTAGCGGCGGCGGCATAATCAACGAGCAGCAGCGTTGGCGGAGAGCAGCAAAAGTGGCAGCAGCAATGGCACCTGGCAGGGGCAGCAACAAGCAGCAGCAACGTCGGCGAGCAGCGAGCAGTGGCAGCGGCTTCGCAGCGAGTAGAGTCATCGACAACGAGCAACGGCAGCAGGGATGCGAGTGAGCAGCAGCGACCCTTTGTGAATGGTAGCAAGATCCGGCAATGGCCGACTGCGGTGAGCAAATTGGCATCGTTGATCTGCGTGATGTGCATGAACGGAGCAGTGGCATTCAAACTCCTGTAAGTCCTTCAACCGCCGTCGGAACTTCCACAAGATGAGGTCGAGGCTGAGCCCCTTGCCATCTGTGACTGTCCCTCTAACTCCTCTCGCCGCGGTGATCGCGGCATTCTTCGTTCCCTCATTTCCTCCCCTGTGCTTGCCGATCGATGACTCGTCGTTGAACCGGCCAAATTGTTCGATTTTGTCTTTGAACTGTGCCTGAACACTTCAGCCGTCCGATCAAATCGGACAATTATGATGTTAGGTAGGAGGCTCCTGCCTACTTGAGTAGGTAGGATAGGTAGGAGCCCCATAAAATCCAATAAAATATATATTATTAAATTTTAAATTGATATACTTAAAATAATACATACAAATATTTGCTTCTTTGAAGTAAGGCTTTTCTGATCTTGTTGTGTAAGGAGAAACTTGTAAGTTCAAATATTTGCTTCTTGAGCAAAGCTTTTGTGATCTTGTTGTGTAAGGAGCAACTTGTAAGCTTTTTGTTTATACCTATTGTACATGAGAAGTACGTAAGTCTAAAATATATATGAGAGATCTATATAAAACATTAAGACACAATGAACTAATACACACGAAATTTAACAAGTAAATAATTTCGTTAAAACTATCAATCTAGCATTTGTGTCTCACATTACCAACATGCCATATCTAATATCTATTAAACTAGAATAACTAGATATCTAAATATTCATAAAATATTAACCTAAATGTTAAGGTATGTCCTTGCTTGTGAGGTGCATATGGGTGTGGCCTTGCTTGAGCAAGGGGCGTCGAGGGTATGTCCTTGCTTGTGAGGTGTATACGGTGTGCCCTTACTTGGAAACAAAGGGCAACCCTATAGCTCCAGGACGACAAGATGTGTCATGTTGACGAACAATAGGGGCATCCCTAATGCCCCACCCCAACATGCATGGAAATTTTTGCTAGAAGGGAGCAAAAGTTACTTGTACTTATGAGGAACACACGCAAGGATCATTAGGAAAATGGCACTCTACCATATGAAGATTCCACCAAAAAAATGTTTGACTATAATTATCATGCATGAGAATTAAAGAAAACCCTAATTATTATCTGATTTTCTATTACGTGTTGATATATGTGAGATGCAATTAAGATAACGTAATTACATATGTATTTACCTAAAACATTATTTATAAAATTTGGAATTAAAATTTCAAAATCAATTAAATATATATGGATTTAAGTAATATGCAATATATATATGTATGTATGTATGTATGTATGTATGTATGTATGTATGTATGTATGTATGTATTTGTGGTTAAATAAGAGATTGGATTCCATTAAAATCTTAAAAAAACCCATAAAATTTGGTGTAAACACTCTACCATACCTAAAATAATGAACTAATATACATACATACATACATACATACATACATATATATATATATATATATATATATATAATAAAGACACTTACCTATTTTAACCTTCCCTAACTCATGCATTAAAATTTGTATCCAAACAAATAACGAACTAAATTAACACACTTCATATTAACTCATAGTTTATATAAGTCCTCACCACATTCAACCTCACTAACCATCACTTCACCACCCTAATTTATCTTCCTTAACTAATTACCAAACAAAGCCTAAGGACTTTGAATCATTAATAAGAAAATGTGTCTTCATCAAGTCGGACTCACTCAGTGAGTCGAATCAACGCAATCTCAATTTGATTTTTTTGGATCCTTGATTGGGTCGGATCCCACCAAAATTCGAACATCACTAGGCACTACACCAAAAAAGTCTTTTAGAACCAGACAAATTAGTCCCTAAAACTTCAATAATAGTGTTTAATACTTTTTGGGACCAAAATTTATTGGTCCCATGGTCCCTACAAGTTGGTCGTTAAAAATTTTTAGTGACCAAAATTTTTTTATTAATCCTAAAAGGATGGTCTTTTAATGATCATAAATGAAATTTTGATTTCAAATGGATAAGAATTTGAGATTACTATCACATTAATCTCTAATACTTATATTTTTAAGAACTAAATATAATTAGTCCTAAAAGATTAGTCTATAAATCATAATTTTGTTATAGTGAGGTCTGAGTACAGGGTTTAGTGAGAGCAGATTCAAACATTCCACGCTTTTACAAACTTTGCTTGGAGCTTGTGAATCTTTACAGTCAGCTTTATGATTGGATGCTTTTTTTTTCCAAATGAAGACGGCAAAATTTCACGTTTCGAAATAGAGCTATAAAAAAAGAACCTAAAGTCACCAACTTGAATGCATTGCTATGAAGCTTCAGAGATATGGCAATTTAAAGATACTCTTGGAAGGAATAGATACCATTCACCATTTGTATCCACCATCTTTAGCAAGATACTCATCCAGTGACAGATAAAAACATAGAAAGAGAAGAAGTAAAAATGGTGGAAACCAGACCAAACTTATTGACACTGATCCATTGATATCTTATTGGCATGAAAGGAAAGGCATTCTGTTGAAGTTTTCAGCCATGCGACAGCTTTGCTGGGGTTTGCCTACCTGGTTATGTTTCACTCTCACAGCCAAAGACATGAAAAATTTGAGGGAACCAAAATGAATAAAATAGCATCTGTGGAGCTGTTGAACAGCATTCTTATGAGCCAGAATAAATCAGATGCTGCAACAAACAGAATGACACAGAGAAAAGATCCTAACTAGGCATCGGGAAGAATAAATTGCAGCTAATTGTAAAGTCAGTCAAATTTTCACCGTTAGTGGTACCGGGATATGAAGAAATAGACCAAATTATATTTCTTTCAGCAAAATACCAAAAAATGCATCCAAAGTACAACAAGAAAATGGCAAGGGAGTCCATGGTCCCGTTCTAGCTATAAATGTGAAAATATGACAAAATTAAGTGAAATTAGCATAGCGAACAAAATGACAATTATAGAGAATATCCAAACTAAACTTGCCAATGGCTGACCTAAGATATAATAGCCCTTGAGATACTATCACATCATTCTTCGTACTTCACGCATGCCAGATATCCTGATTAGGCCACGGCAGGCATATCCTTAAGCCACGAATCCAAGGGCCTCCCAATTGAATAAACAATGAAACCAATCTCCCTCAGCTTATCAGGGTCAACAACATTGCGCCCATCGAAGATGAAAGCTGGCTTCTGCATACTTCCGTAGATCTTGGCATAGTCCAATTTCTTGAATTCATCCCACTCTGTAAGGATGCATACAGCATGTGCATCCTTGGTGGCCTCGTATGCATCCCAAGTAACTTGCACCTGCTTCACGGCTGTGGGGCTCATTGGCTGGAGATGTATAGGATGATCCCAGTCAAATTTGTTCATAGCGAGGTCACGCTGGATCTGATCTTCAGTCACTTGGGGATCATAGATGCTGATCTTGGCCTTGTCACCCAAGAGGCCTTTGCAGACATCAATGGCTGGAGTCTCCCTTGTATCACCTGTGTCCTTCTTGAATGCGAATCCAAGGACCGCAACCTTTTTTCCAGCAACAGTGTTAAACATGGATGAGACAATCCTGTTAACAAACCTGCTCTTCTGGTAGTCATTGATCTTTATGACCTGCTTCCAGTAGTTGGCCACATCTGGAAGACCATTGCATTCGCATATGTAGACCAAGTTCAAGATATCCTTCTGGAAGCAGGAGCCACCAAATCCCACACTGGCATTCAGAAATTTTGGTCCAATCCTTGTGTCCTTTCCAACAGCATAGGCCACCTCAGTCACATTAGCTCCAGTGGCCTCACAGAGTGCAGATATAGCATTCACTGATGAAATTCTCTGGGCCAAGAATGCATTGGCAGCAAGCTTGGACAATTCTGCAGACCATAGATTCGTTGTTATAATCCGATCCTCAGGAACCCAATTGGCATAGACTTGCTTCAATGCTTGAACAGCTTTCCTGCCTTCAAGGGTCTCACGCCCACCAATGAGCACCCGATCGGGGTTGAACAGGTCCTGGATTGCCGTGCCTTCTGCCAGGAACTCTGGGTTGGAGAGAATCTGATAATTGATACCTTTGCTATTGTGGGTCAGTATCTTCTCAATAGCCTCAGCAGTCTTGACAGGAACAGTTGACTTCTCAACCACGATTTTGTCAGATTTTGATACATCCGCAATCATGCGAGCTGCACTCTCCCAGTAGGTGAGATCAGCAGCCTTACCTGCTCCCAGGCCACGAGTCTTGGTCGGTGTATTCACAGAGACAAAGATTATATCAGCATCACAGATGTGCTTTTCTACATCAGTGCTGAAGAAAAGGTTCCTTCCTCGGCATTGCTTAACAACATCATCGAGGCCAGGTTCATAGATAGGAAGTTGATCACTGTTCCATGCAGCAATGCGAGCAACAGAGATATCGACGACCACAACCTCAATGGCTGGACATTTCAAAGCAATGACAGCCATAGTTGGTCCACCAACATAACCAGCACCTAGGCAACAGATTTTCACCATCTTTGAGCTTTATGTGGCCTGAATCAGAAGAGGAAAGGTTGTCAGATTTTAAACACAATAAAATTTTCAGATCTATTCTGGTTTATAAGAAATGATGAAAGAAAGACACATTTAGCAGTAAGGAATAAGATGCTGACAGAAATTTAGGATCATTTCTAAACATGATGCAAAAAATATTTGTTTTTGAAGCACGTCACTAGAATAATACATTGTCATTGATTCCAGAATAGTCAAAAACTAACCTAAGTAAAGCTAGATATCAATTTGCAAGATCTATAAATTATTTCAAAATGTTAATCACGAGTCAAGTTTTTTTTTAAATGCAGACTTAAAGTTAATAATTTTCTATTTATCAAAAGAGAAATACAAATATACAATGTATAGACTAGAAAATTCAATTGCAGTGATTCTGATATGAAGCAAGCTTATGGCTTATATGGCATCATCCATGGATAAAGATCCAGATAAAGGAATGTAATGTGTTTGCCTACAGATCTTAGCAACTTCTGTCAGGCACATAAAAATTGTGTTTGGTTTATTAAATGACCAACCAAAACGGAAAGATCTAAGGATTGATTATGCAAAGCCCAGAAATTAGAATGGAGCATTCATTATGCACTATAGTATAATAAAAGAACTATCTGGTCTCCAAATCGGTGACGAATCGCTTTGCATACACAAGAAAATTCCAACAATTATCTAACTTCGCATTTCCAAAGGAACGAACCAGAATGGATCTGAGTTTGAGGCTTTAAGCACAATTTTCCTAGCAGATCTAAGAATTTTCGCTCGTTACTGAATCATTAATAATCCAGCTGACATAACAAAATTCATAACAAAGAAAAAGACATGAGAGATCCCTAAATCGCATTCCATCAAACACCCTTAATCCGAAAGAAACAATTCCAACCAGATCCACGTGAAACTACATGCAGAGCAGGCAGATCCACTCAGTTCGCGGGGACAAGCTAAAAGAAGCAACTTTTAGACAGTACGGGATCCCGGAGGGGCCGAGGAAGCCGACACAGAACCGAGATCACTTACATGGGCATCAAACAGAAAGCTCAACAAGGTCCGGAACAATCGAAACACATATGGCAATGAAACCACGAGAGCAGAATGAAGAATCGGTTTAAACATTGATATATTACCTTCAGGCGAAGTGAATTCCGAGCGGATCGATGTACGAGAAGGTCTACAGATCTCGAAGAGGGGAGAGAGAAAGAGAGGAAATGGAAGAGACGAAGAAGGGGAGAGAGAGGAGGAGGAGAGAAGGATGCGGTGGCCGTGGAGAACAGAATGGGGTGACGTGCAGCTCCTCATATAGTGCTCCACCGCAGACGTGAAGTCGAACACATTTGTGATTTGCCTCCCCCTTCTCTCACACACACACCGACAAAATATATATAAAACACGTGTAATGTGATGTGAGACCAAATTAAACAATTTATTTAATGAGAAAATTTAATATTTTATCTTTTTATTAATCATTGATGTGAAAAATGGTGAATACGAATCTAACTAATTAGATTAGATCATTTTAGATTTTTCTTAAACAAGAAGAGTTATTTACTGTTTCATTCCATACTTTTTTTCGTACACTTTTTCTTTTCTTTTCCTCCAACACTTTTATATATACATTTATATATATATATATATATATATATATATATATATATATTAAACCTTACCCATTCGGTGGAGGAAACGGTGTGCTTCACTTTTTTTTCTCCTTTTGTAAATTACGAATTTCGTGATTTTTCATGTCTAATCTCAAATTACGAATTTCATTTTTTATGTATCTAAATTATCGTGATTTTTTCAATTTGATTCTTTCGTCCAATTCCGTCGACTTCTACATTATTTTTTATTTTTCGTATTTATGAAAAATCCATTATACCCCTAATTTTTACATAAAATAATATATAAAAAATAATTAAAAAAAGAAAAAAATGATCACGTGTCATCGGAGGGTCGCCCCCTCCCTGCGACCTGGGTGTCGATGAAGTTGGAGGGAGGAGGCGAACCCCCTGCCCTTGCGCAAATGCGGAAAATGAACTAACATTCGAATCATGGTATAATGAATTTTTCACAAATGCGAAAAATAGAAAATAACGGAGAAGTCGACGAAATTGGACGGAAGGATCAAATTGAAAATTCGCGATAGTTTAGGTATCCAAAAAACGAAGTTCGTAATATGAGGTTAGAAGTGAAAAATTACAATAGTTTATGAGTGATTAGATAAAATAATCCTAAAATAAATAAAAGCTGAAATAACAGCGATGCTTACTGGTACTATTAACCCACCCATGTTCTCATAAATGTTCTCATTTATAGATAGGAAAAGGCATGAGAGAAGGTGCACAGCCACAAAGAAACCATCTCAACACATCTTTGGTTAAAAAAAAAAAGTTATGTTATTTCCTAAATAGAGAAAACATATAATAAATTCTTTGGTTAAAAAAAAGGCGGCAGAACATGTCATCGCTTAAAGAGTTGGTTTCTATGTTAAACAAAAATAGTAATCAAGTAAAAAATGACCTTTTATAGAGATTTTGCCATATATGCAGCAAAAACTAAGATCCAAATATTAAACATGAAAAGTTGCAGAGGAGACAAAAAGAGGAGGTGGTGGTTGGTGAAATGATGAAAAGTTGCAGAGTGCCAAAACACAGAAAGATGCACAGATATTAAACATGTGATAGCAAGATTTAGGAGATTAACTTGCATTTATATGTTGGCAGTCTCCTAATACTAATTTATCACTACTTTCACCGCTTCAGTACAGTTGCATTATAAAGAAACTATAAACGAGGGAATTGATGGATTGATAAAAGAAAAAAAAAATTAGATTGGATCATACATATCATCAAGCTTCAATTAAATGCATAGAATTTGAAAAGAAATGGAAATTTAAAAGATCCGTGGTCTACTCTTTTTATCAGGAATTCAATGATAATGGTAAGACGTGCTTTGTTTGTTTTTTTTTTCGTCTTTTTTGGACGTAGATGGTGGAGATAACATGGAGGATCAAACAGGGAGAACAACAGCTGCATGAACCCTCGTTCCGTCAACAGAGTCTGTGGTGTGATCTGCATTTAACATGGTCTATTTGCGGCAGGGCACCTTGTTTCCTTGCAGTGCATTCATGTCTTTCATTTTTCAATTTCATAGTCAATTTCACCATTAATCAAAATCTCTCTCTCTCTCTCTCTCTCTCTCTCTCTCTCTCTCTCTCTCTCTCTCTCTCTCTCTCTCTCTCTCTCTCTCTCTCTCTCTCTCTCTCTCTCTCTCTCTCTCTCTCTCTCTCTCTCTCTCATTTCATTATTTTTTTCCAATTTTTATTTTTACATAAACAGTCATGATTTTTTTATGTTGTTCGTAAAAGGTCATGAACTTTAATTTAATTCTTAAATTTAACCTAAACTTTTATTTTTAAAATTCTAAGATAGTTGTAAATATAGCCTAACAAATCATCAAGGCGTAGTTCTTAATCATGGAACATCATCTTTTATTTTATTCTATTTTTAAGTGAAAACTGTTAAGTTTGGGCTGAGACGTCAACTGCTTCAATCAGATGATGCATGATTCTGCAACCGTTCTTCTGCCCACAGGAGATGCGAAAAATCAAACCTCCCGAGGAAAATGGTAACCAGAAATATCTTAGCACTCACAAAAAAAGAAAAAAAGAAAAGAAAAAGTCAAAGAAATCGAGTGGTCGAGTTCTGAAATATTCTTTTTTCAGCTCTGCTTCTGACTCTGTCCAAGATGGTGAAGTACCACATGTTCACTTGGACGCAAAACACGGCTGCCGGAGACCAGGTAAAAATGGGTAATACACGAAAAGGAATTGCACAGTAAGAATGACGATAACACCAACTTAAAAACCTCCATGCCTTTTCCTTGTGATACCAATTAGAAGTGTATCAATAACATAAATGTGTTTCTCCAAGACAACCTATCCAAAGTGAAATGAAATAAGAGGTAGAGTAAATAATGGTAATCCATGTTACCTTTTAAGTTTCAACTATAAAATGACAAAATAATACATTATAAACGAAAACAGCAGAGATGACCAAAGGAGGCATCGATTATAAAGAATATTCAGTCTTTTAAACTTGCTAACACATTTCAATGGCCAAACCAAAACAGTATAGTCCTCACTAAGAAGCCAGCATATTTCTCCACATCTTCTATCACGTATGCTCCCAATTAAGCCACAGCCGGCATGTCCTTGAGCCATGGATCCAAGGGTTTCCCAATGGAGTAAACGATGAATCCAATTTCCCTTAGCTTCTCCGGGTCCACCACATTGCGCCCGTCGAAGATGAAAGCTGGCTTCTGCATACTTTTGTAGATCTTGGCATAGTCCAGTTTCTTGAACTCATCCCATTCGGTGAGTATGCAGATCCCATGAGCATCCTTGATGGCCTCATAGGGGTCCCAAGTAACTTGCACCTGCTTCACAGCTGTGGGGCTCATCGGCTGGAGGTGAATAGGATGATCCCAGTCGAACTTGTTCATCGCCAGGTCACGTTGGATCTGATCTTCAGTCACCTGTGGATCATAGATGCTGATCTTGGCCTTGTCGCCCAAAAGGCCCTTGCATACATCAATCGCGGGAGTCTCCCTTGTGTCACCAGTATCCTTCTTGAATGCGAACCCAAGTACTGCAATCTTCTTTCCAGAAACAGTGTTAAACATAGATGAGACAACCCTGTTCACAAACCTGCTCTTCTGGTAGTCATTGATCTTGATGACCTGCTTCCAATAGTTGGCCACCTCTGGAAGACCATTGCATTCACATATGTAGACCAAGTTCAGGATGTCCTTCTGGAAGCAGGAGCCACCAAATCCGACACTGGCATTCAGAAATTTGGGCCCAATCCTTGTGTCCTTTCCAACAGCATAGGCCACCTCAGCCACATTAGCACCAGTGGCCTCACAGAGTGCAGATATGGCATTCACTGATGAAATCCTCTGTGCCAAGAATGCATTGGCGGCAAGCTTGGACAACTCTGCAGACCATAGATTGGTTGTTATAATCCGATCCTCAGGAACCCAATTGGCATAGACTTCCTTCAATGCCTGAACTGCCTTCCGGCCTTCTGGGGTCTCCCTCCCACCAATGAGTACTCGATCAGGGTTGAACAGATCCTGAATTGCTGTGCCTTCTGCCAGGAATTCTGGGTTGGAGAGGATCTGATAATTGATGCCTTTGCTATTGTGGGTTAATATCTTCTCAATAGCCTCAGCAGTCTTGACAGGGACTGTTGACTTCTCGACCACAATCTTGTCAGATTTTGATACATCTGCGATCATGCGAGCTGCGCTCTCCCAATAGGTGAGATCAGCAGCCTTACCTGCTCCAAGGCCACGAGTCTTGGTTGGTGTGTTCACTGAGACAAAAATGATATCCGCATCACAGATGTGCTTTTCTACTTCAGTGCTGAAGAAGAGGTTCTTTCCTCGGCATTGCTTGACAACATCATCGAGACCGGGTTCATAAATAGGAAGTTGATCACTGTTCCATGCAGCAATGCGAGCAACAGAGATATCGACGACCACAACCTCAATGGCTGGACATTTCAAAGCGATGACAGCCATGGTTGGGCCACCGACATAACCAGCACCAATGCAGCAAATCTTCACCATCTTTGAGCTTTCTGTTTATTTACACAGGCAACCCAAAATTAACAATCATAAGAGAGAGATCTGCCAGATCTAAAAAGTAATTCACAAAAACAATGTAAAACAATAAGTTCACTGTCAAGAATTTGGTATAATTCACAAATGAGATCCTTCTCAAGAAACAATTAGCAAGTGAGAAGCAGCTCTAGTTTGCAGGGCATGATCATAAAGTTCAATTAAATGTACAGATCTAAATGTTGGAAATATGGAATGTCCAGAAATCCCACTAAGAAGTGGATAAAAGAGCTATGAGGCTATGTGGTAGCCCAAATTCTGAGGTAGACCTACATGCAAACAGTACTCAAGTTACACCCTGAATGAATCTGGGTTTTAGCACAAATAACATCAATTTACTTCAAGAATCATCAGCCACTCGACTGGAAGTCAACCATGTAGATCTGAATGTAAGAAATCTATTGGCAGTATTCTGTATAAACATCCATCAAAGTTCTTAAAACCAAATCAAGTGATTCCAACCGGATCCGCAGCAAAAGAAAACAAAACCAACGCCAGATCTGGGCAGTGGGAATTCAAGGAGCGAGAAGATCTACTCATCTCACAGAAAACACGAAAACAAAACCAATTCAACAGATGGTTAATTGAGAGTCTCTCCTAAGTCTTAACTAAATGAGACCCTGAGCAGCCAGAATTGGAGAAGCTGAATGAAAATACAGATCACAGATCTTTTGTCAACGAAACCAATTCAACAGAGTCAGCTGAGAGTCTCTCTTAAGTCTTAACCAAATGAGATCCTGAGCAGCGAGAATTGGAGAAGCTGAAAGAAAATACAGATCATAGAGTACTCGTCGACGATCAAAAAATGACATATAAATAACAATTTCCTTGGCCCTGAACTTCAGATCAAGAGTAGACTACAGAATTCACAAGAAGAGAGAGAGGGACAGGTGCTTGGAACAATTAAGATTGAGATGAACATTACCTTCCCGAACAGACTCGAGTCACCAACAATGAGGAAGAGATTTCCAACCAAACTGAGAGGCTCTCTTTGAGAGCAAAAGAGAGGTGACCTGAACCTGCTTATATAGTGGAAGACCCTCATACACTTCCCATGTGAGAACTGAACCACGACCCATTCATCATGTCATGCCATCAACTCCGAAACACACAGGAAGGAGCAACAAATAGGTGGAGGTGGACCACGCTACCAAACACAATTAAATCCCACCAGTTGCTACAAATTGGCGAACGGGCATGTGCCCTAACCGCGGCGTCCTACAATACCCCACGCCTCCTAAGCTGTGGAAAATAATTGCATCACAGAAAGGAGGATTTTTTATTCCAGTTCCCACTAAACCGTGGCTAATCCTAACCTCGCTTTAGGATGTGAATTACCTTTTTTCGTCGGCTTCACTACCACAGTCAAAGTTTCAGAAGCAAAGAAGAATATCGCGGGAGATGCAAATTGATGGATCCAGAAAAAATCCTAAAAAACCCCAAGATTGGATATTTTTTATTACTACGATCAGATAAAGATCGCAAATTTCTTGGCAGAAGTTTTTTTTTTTACAACGAGGAGAAATGCACCACACAAAACGGAGGTAGATTCCGATCCAAGTTTGGACTTTTGCCGCACTGGTGGGGGGAAAAGATTGCACCTTTTTAAGAAATGTGACCATCCATTTCGAATCGATGTAAAAAACGGGGCTTAATAAATTAGAAAACAAAGAAAGACGCAGTGAGATCCAAAGGCTTTTCTAGTGGTTCCGACGTGAAACATCTTTGATGGAAACGTAAATCGCACTGCACTGAGATCCAAAAGCAGAAGAAGGAAAGAGGAGAGGCGTGAGTGGAGGATCACCTTTTTTTTTGCTTTTCTTCTCCCTGTGGGTGGGGTTGGCAAATACCCAATCTCTTCAAATTTGTTTTAGAGTAACTTATCTTTCTACATTATCGTGTAATATTATATTATTTTTTTAACCTATCGCATTATAAGTAATTGACAAAGAGGAGTGGCCACTAAAATTATAATTTTTTTTAATTTCACTTTTTATGTTTATATTTGTCTAAATAAATTATAAAACTAATTAAATAAATTATATAATTAATTATAAAAATTAGAAAATTAATCAAATAAATTTAGTTAATTATTATGGATATATTATTATCATATTTTAAAATATATATTAATTATTTTTACAATTTAAATTTTATGTGTGAAAATATGTATTTGTGATTTAAGTTTACGGAGTTCAAAATAAATTATATATATTTAAATATAATTATTTTAATTAAGGGTATATTGGCAAATATTATTTAATAACTCAATTTTTTTATTATAAATAACTAATATGAATTGTTAAATAAATTACTTATTCATACGTACACTATTGACAATTTAATAAGTTACAATTTTTTTAAGAGACAACTCATATTGTCAATGCACCCTTATTTTTGTGTATAGTATTTTAACTTTGATCAATTTTCATTTGTAATCAAAACATAGATAAATTTCGAATGATTTTCACGAAATCTGATTGCAAGTTTTTTATTTTATTTTTTTATGGTGTGGCTTTAAAAAATTAAATTCAAAATATATTTTTTATATATGATTTATTAACTCTAATCGATCCTCTCAACTTAAGTTTATAACTAAAATGTTTTTTTTAACTTTACACAATTTTCATCATTAAGTCTTCTTTGCATAAGACCATCAGTCTTTTTTTAGTTTCAGCCGTTAATTGACAAATGAAAGTCCATATTGGCTCATATGTAATTAATAAAGTCACGTAAACATTTTAATCATTAAAAAAGTTCCAATTTCAACTAGAACATAAATATTTGGCAATTATTAAAAAAGAACTCCTTAAAAATAAGTATGAAAAGAAAAAAAGAGGAACATAGAAAAATAATACTCTTATGGATGTTTGGTATAAGAGCATCTCATAGAATAAGGTAAATAACCCAATTTAGCAACCAAACAATTTTAAATTTGATCACTTGGGCCCCATGATTTTCATTCTTGAGTTAGAAGTGAACACGAGGATAAAATGTTCGAACAACATGCTATCAATGGGGCTGTTTAGTATGAGGATAAATTAGAAATAATAAATTTGTTCTCAACTTTTTACTCAATGACCGGTGGGTTCCACCAACAATCATTGCAAGAACAATGTAAATTCGAGTCATTTGAGTTTTTAAAGATGCTTAAAATAATATTGCTCCTGATAGAATAAAATATGAGATGCCAGTATGGGTCAAAAATGTTCCGAAACGTTTTTTTTCACCCAAACAACCCAATGAGAGCAACAATTAGAAAAAAAAAGTAAATGTTCTAGGTTATCATTTTTTGAAATAGACCAATGTTCTGATCTCATCCAAATAAAAAGAGACGTAAAGAAATATGAATATAAATAAAATGATAACATTGGGCGTGGCATGGTCAAAGTGGAGAAATGGATGATTTGACACAATTATCATTTATCAACAGCTTTTATTTAGATGAACATTTTTTAATAGTTACAACTTACAACACATGCATGTTATACTATCATATAACTCAATATTTTTGTGCTGAGCACTTTTTATTTTATGCATATGAAACATAAATAATTTTATTTGTTATGTACATGAGATTCTCGTATTAACTACTTAATTTGATATTAAGATGGACATAATTTTTAACAATCGTGTTTCATCTCCACTTTTCTCATCATCTAATGATGTATCCATTTAGGGTATTTCTTGAAGGAGCGATCAGTATGTAACGCCCCCAAATCGACCAACGTCACGTGGCGAGGATCTATTCGAAGGCGCTACGATAATACTATAACATAGACTTAAACTTGACCAAAATATCAAAAATAAAATCAATGACATGCCAATAATAAAAGTGAAGAAGGAAAGATAGAAATATCATAAAAGAGAAAGTCCCCAAAATATTACAAAGTCCATGATAGTCATAATGTCTGAATTACAACAAGCTCAAATTGCGGAAAATAAAGATAAAGATAACTAGGTCATCTTTCCTGATTCATGTGCTTAGCATCGCTGGTCGCGCACACCATCTCAACACCATCACTGACCTGGCCCTATGGAAATCAGCACAGGGAAGGAGATCCTTCCGTAAGTTATACAGCCTAGTGGGAATTCATAAGTGCACAATGCATAACAATAAATAGCAATTAACATAATTAGTAATCACTTGTAATAAGATCATAATTGAGAGCATAAGATCATTCGATTCGGATATTGATGGATAAAAAAGATAAAGATCATGGGTCAATCATATAATCATAAGAGATTTCAGAGATCATACTAAATCAATAATCATGCTTTTTTCATCATGTTCATGTTCTTGTTCATGCTTCTTGTGCTCTTACTTTTACTTAACATTAGGTGCCTTTGGATGTTTTCATATCCTAGGGGATTTTACGTCAGAACAAGAGTCAATGGGAGATCAAGCCATGGCTAAGGGAGCGATCCTAACATGAAGCACATAACATAAGCTCTGACCACCACTCCCATAAACATATTCATATCTTTCTTACTTAATCACTTTAGCACTTTAACATACTTGCATACCATGATAGAATTAGATCATAGGACAGATCAAAACAAGATCAATAATACAATCACATAACATGCCAGACAGTAAGGAGCGACACAACACAAGCATAAAATGAATCTCAATCAAAAGAGAAATTAATATGCAATCTGGACAAATATCGGTCGACCGGTCCTCACTGGTCGGTCGACCGTTCTTCGGACACCGGTCGACCGATATCTCTGAATCGGTCGATCGATTGGCCTTCGCATAATACAGTGAACAAGTTACACACCAGTCGACTGATATCTCTGGATCGGTCGACCAATAACACAGACTAAAAGGAGCTTCGATCGGCTGATTGGTCGAACGTTACAAGGCTCGGAAAGATTGATCGGTCGACCGGTCTTCAAGGATCGGTCGGTCGATAATCTCATCACCGGTCGACCGATATACAGGATCGGTCGACCGGTCTGCAGAAAAATAGATTCGAACAGAATCAATATAATTGTGATTTTCAATCCAAAAACAAAAATAAGGCATACAATCAATCATCTAAGCATAAGGGACTAATACAGAACTTATCTACACTCATAAAAATCATGGGACATGCATCAAACACATAAAAAGCAATCAATCATTCCATTCCATACTTCTCTTCATCAAGAACACTATCCATAATAAAAACCCTCATTCCCAATCAATTTCTAATCATGTTATACAGAGGATTTCAGTATCACCCATATTATTTCGTGATTGTTCCTAGCTTGAGCTTTTCCAATCACCAATAACTCTTCTCCTTAATGATCTCCACCTAAGAAGCAATCCCATTGGAGAGAAGAAGTGAGGAGATGATGCTAACACAAAAAGAAATGCAGAAATGAAGGAAAACTAGATGAAACCTTGTTGGAATCCTTTCTTCTTTGCTGGATAGATGACCTTAGGGAGGAAGAGAGAGGAGTGAGGGAGAAAAATGGTGGCTAAAAGAAAGCATTAGGGCAATTACCCCTTTTTATAAGGTAGTTGTAGGGCTATTAGGCTAATGGGCTCCATAATTGGGCTAAGCTAGTTGGTCTTTTTATAACTTAGTTCCATTTTCTATTTCTTTTATTATTTTACTTTATTTTTAATTAATTAAGGTATTACATTATTACCCCCTTAAAAGAAAATTCGTCCTCAAATTTTACACTAAGTAGAGGTCTTGCCGAATAGATGCGGGAACTCCTGGCGCATCTCGGACTCGAGTTTCCAAGTTGCCTCATCACCCTGATGGAAACGCCAGGCTACTCTGACCATGGGCACATCCTTATCCTTCTGGCGTTGTACCTTCCGCTCCACTATATGCGTCGGATACTCCGCGAAGATCAAATCTGCAGCTAGATTTAGCTCTTCGATCCGTAATACATTAGCAACATCGTGTTTGTACTTCTTCAGCATGGAGACATGGAACATATTATGCACACGCCCATAAGAAAGTGGCAATGCTAGTCTGCAAGCTGCTTCTCCTACTAACTTGAGTACCTCAAAGGGTCCCACATACCGAGGACTGAGTTTCCATCATTTGTTGAACCTCATAACTCCCTTCATAGGGGACACCTTCAGCAGCACCTGATCACCAGCCTGGAAGATCTGCTCACGTCTGCTCTTATCCGCATAACTCTTCTGTCTATCATGAGATGTCTTCATCCGCTGCTTGATCAGTTCTACTTTCTCAGCATACTCTACAGCCTCATTCACCTCTTCCTTGCTCATGATCTTCTCTTCACCTACTTCATCCCAATGCGCGAGTGAACGACAAGGTCGGTCATATAAAACCTCGAAGGGCGCCATGCCGATACTGGAGTGGTAGCTATTATTATAAGTAAACTCAATCAGATGAATATGCTCATCACAGCTACCCTGTCAATCCAGCACACAAGCTCGCAACATGTCCTCCAGTGTCTGTATAGTCCTCTCAGACTGTCCATCGGTCTGAGGGTGGAAAGCGGTGCTGAAATTCAACCTGGTGCCAAAGGCCTCCTGTATGCTTCTCCAGAATCTGGCGGTGAACATGGGATCTCGGTCTGAAATAATTGATGTCGGAATGCCATGTAGTCTAATCACCTCCCTAACATACAAATCCAATAAGCTCTCCACCGACTGCTTCCATTGGATAGGGATGAAGTGCGCTGTCTTAGTGAATCTATCCACCACCACCCATACGACATCATGACCTTCTTAGTCCTTGGCATATTGGATACAAAATCCATAGTGATGTTATCCCACTTCCACTGTGGGACATCTAGAGACTTTAACTTCCTGTTGAGTCTCTGATGCTCGATCTTCACCTGCTAGACATCTGGACACGTACTCAGCTATCTCTCTCTTCATGTCCGGCCACCAGTAGTTGCGATCTAACCCCAAACTAAAGGCTTACTTTTTTATATCCCTAAACTATCATGATTTTTTCACTTTAGTCCTTCCGTCTATGTCTGTTATATTTTCTGTTACTTTTGATTTTTTTCCACTTATGAAAAGACTCAATTACATAATGGAGAAAAGGTAAAAGTAAAAGTAAGAGGAAGAGGTAACTGAGTCTTCCTTGTACATCTTCGTGCTGCCAGGATAGATAGCAAACTCGGACCTGTGGCACTCGTCCATAACCTCCCGTCTGATGGTGGCATCAATGGGAATCCATAACCTGTCCCTATATCGTATCCATCCATCTGCAGATACCTGGAAGTCCTTCGGTTCCTGCTGACATCTCTTCATCACCTTTTGATACTCCGGATCCTCCTTCTAGGCGACTATGATCCTGTCAATCATGTTAGGCCTCATCTTATGCATCATCCATATCGCTCCGTTAGTGCCAAGTCTGAAACACCACTGGTCTAACTCCTGCAACATCTCATACTCCGGTACTCGGATGTAGGCTAAGGAACCTTCCCACTTCCTGCTCAGTGCATCAGCTACTGAATTTGCTTTATCAGCATGGTAATTAATAGCAAATTTGTAATCCTTCAAAAACTCCAACCAACGACGCTACCTCATGTTAAGATCTCTCTGATAAAAAATATACTTGAGACTCTTATGATCTGTGAAGATCTCAAAAGTCTCTCCATAAAGATAGTGCCTCCAGATCTTCAAGGGAAAAATTATAGCAGCTAACTTCAAGTCATGTGTGGAGTAGTTAATCTCATGCTTCTTCAGCTGGCGTGAAGCATAGGCCACTACTTTACCATGCTGCATCAGCACACACCCAAGGCATGTCCCACATGCATCACTGTACACTACATATCCTCCACTGCCCGTCGGAATAGAGAGGACAGGTGCTGATGTCAGACGATCCTTCAAGGTCTAGAAGCTCTGCTCACACTTTTCAAACCAAATGAACTTCTCCGCTTTCCTCGTAAGGTTCATGAGTGGTGCTGTAATCTTGGAGAAGTCTCTGATGAACCTCCTGTAGTAACCTGTTAATCCCAGAAAGCTGCGGATCTCGGAAGCATTCTTCGGCCTTGCCCAATTAGTCACAGCTTCCATCTTAGCGGGGTCCACTGAGATGCCCTTTTTGGAAACTAATGTGTCCAAGGAACATGATATCCTTCAGCCAAAACTCACACTTAGAGAGTTTGATGTACAGCTTATGTTGGCGCAGAGTCTCCAACACTATCCTGAGATGCTCCCGATGTTGTTCTGAGCTGGATGAGTAAATCAGGATGTCATCCACAAACACTATGACGAACTGGTCCAAGTAGGGTCTGAAAACCCTATTCATCATATCTATAAATGCTGCAAGAACATTCGTTAGTCCAAACGGCATCACTATAAACTCATAGTGATCATACCTAGACCGGAAGGTTGTCTTCGGTATGTCCTCCTCAGCAACTCTCAACTGATGATATCCACTCCGTAGATCAATCTTAGAGAATACTGACGCCTTGGATAACTGGTCGAACAGGTCATTAATGCGGGGCAAAGGGTACTTGTTCTTCACCGTCACCTTGTTAAGCATCATGTAGTTAATGCAAAGCCGCATTGAACCATCTTTCTTCTTCACGAACAGTACAGGTGCTCCCCACGGAGAGACACTCGGCCGAGTGAAGCCCTTGTCTAGCAATTTCTAGATCTGCTTCTTCAACTACTGCATCTCGGTCGGTGCCATGCGATACAGTGTCTTTGAGATGGGTGTGGTGCCAGGTAAAAGCTCGATCTTGAAGTCCACCTCACGCCTCGGTGGTAATACATCTGGAAACTCATGCACTACATCCAACTGTTGCAGTGCAATGGCTGGTGCATCAGTCTTCATCACACTTGCCAAGTAGGCATAGCATTCCTTCTGGATCATCTTTTGTGCCTTCATAGCCGAAACAATCACCCTCTTGCTCTCCGATGGTGTACCCTTGATGACTGCCTTTGACTTGGCCTGTGCGCCTATGATGATCTTCTTCTGTTGTAGTGTAGAGCTGCATCATGGTAAGAAAGCCAATCCATCCCTAAGATGATATCATAGTCCGCCATCGGAATGACAATGAGATCTGCAGAAAAATTCTTCTTCTCCACGATGATAGGTACATTCAGAATGTACCTGACCGTGTGAAGGTCTCCCATGGGGGAGCTTACCCTCATGACATGAGGCATCTGCTGCATAGACAAGCTAAGAGCTTGGGCGCACGACTCCGAAATAAACGAGTGTGACCCCTGAATTATACAAAACAATGGCAGACACACCAGCAATAGGAATAGTACATCTGATAACATCATTATCATTCAGCTCAGCATTTACCTCCATGTGATGCACCCTATCCTGGGCTCCGGGGTTTGCGCCTCCTGCGCCCCTGTTATCAAGACCTCTCCTAACAGGCTGGGGGCAGTTTCGGACGAAATGTTTGAAGTGTCCGCATAGGATGCATGCTGATGCATGCAAAATACAACATATTTTAGTTAATTATTTTAATTAAATTTTCTGTAATTTGATCATGGCATGCATCATTTTTAGTCACTTTTAATCGTAATTCCGAATTTATCAATTTTAATTATTAAATTCTCTGAATATTTTAATTATGGATGGATTAACTAAATTTTGATAATTATTTTGTAGGGAAAATCAAGATTTAAATGGATTGTGCTGTATCGGCCAAAATTTTGAAAAATTTATCATTACGACCGAGATTAGGATAAAGAATTCATCATTACGGCCGACATTTCTAGGGCGTAACAAGATTTAATTCTTTGTTACGGCTAAGATTTGAAGGAGTAAAGATAAATGATTTTATCTTTTGGGCGTAACAAAAATTAAATCCTTTCCTTACGGCCGAGATTTAAAGGGGGCAAAGATAAATGGAATTTTATCTTTTGGGCGTAATGGCATGAAGATGAAGATGTTACGGCCGAGATTTGGAGGGGGTAATGGCAATGAAATCATCCGTTTGGCCGATATATGAAGGTGTAAAGATAAAATTGTTTGGGCGTAAAGATAAAATGATTTTTATCTTTTGGGAGTAATGAAAAGGAGTAAAGATAAAATAATTTCCTTACGGTCGAGACTCTAAGGGAGTAAAGATAAAAAGGATTTATCTTTGGGCGTAATGATAAAAGGATTTATCTTTGGCCGAGTTTATCTTATAATTTTAAAGTCAACCGTACGATGTTACGACCGAGATCAAATTGAAGGCCGTCCGCACCCTATAAATACGTGAAGAATCCATCGTTTCAATTCGTGCTCTGAAGTTCAGGTTTCTTCCACGACGAGTCGTGAGCTCTACAGGCTACGACCAAAAGGAGAGAGGTGCGACGGCTGAAAGTTGATCGCGACCCTGATCAAGTCCGAGAGGCTGCCCGACTGTCTGCCCAATTCGAGAGCTCTACTTCTATTTTGGGTGTAATTCTTTCGATTATTATTGTTATTTTGTTATTATCTCTCCAGAATTTCTAGGATGAACTCCATGTTTTTAGGATTATTATTTTAGGAGATTATTAATTGAAGGGAAATATTTGGACCCTATTTTATTTGCTTTAATCTTTTCTGATCAATTATTAATTGTGCTTAATGCTTTTATATTAGTTAATTAAATTTCCGAATTAGGCTATACCAGTTTGTGGAGTGTTTAATTTCAGAATTTATTATACTAATTATAATTGATTTTATTTGGAATTAATAATTGACATAAATTTGATAACTAGTGTGTGAAAAATCAAGTTTGTGTGGTTTATTAATCTATATCAGATTGTGGAGTGATTAATAGTTTAGATAATTTAATTTAATGCATCTTAATTTTAATATGATTTTGGGGGTACCAGTCGTGGAGACTTCAATTCTTATTAAATTAAGATAGTTCTATATGATTAGATTGATGGATGTCAGTCGTGGAGACAACAAGTTAATCATGTTAGATTACTTTAGGGAGACTCTAATCCATCTTTAAGTATTAAATTTATCTTTTATGGTTCAAATATTTATCCTGATCTATTTTCATCCTAAGGCCTAACTTCAACACCATTATCTTATTTTTATCTTAATTTCCTTATTTTATTTCATAAAACTTCTTTCCAAAAATTCATGTTTTTCCTCTCTTATTAATTTATAAATCCAGATATTGAATTAATAATATTCCTCGTGGGTTCGACACTCTTACTCCTATTACTATATTACTTGAGCGACTAGTGCACTTGCTAGCAAATTTTATTGTTACAAAATATAACGCATCAAGTTTTTTGCGCCGTTGTCGGGGAATATTTTATTAATTAATTTCTGATTTTTATGAATTATTAGGAGATGTAAATAAATTGTAAATAATTCTTTATAAATATGTATTAATTGTTTTAATTATTTTTGTGAATAAACTAACATTTTTTTTCTTTTGCAGATAAAGGTCACGATAATTTTTTTAATTTGTCTACTTTCGGTTTAAAATCCGACGCCAATTGGATTTTTCCAAATTACACTGTCGACTTATGGATTTACGACTTTAATTTTATATGTCGGCTTTATTAATTTTACGGCCTCGCAATGAATGATTTCTGAATTCTAAACTTTCAATCTTTACGGCCGTAATATTTTTATCCGAACGTTGTTTTACACCATGAATAATGGATATTGATTTGACCTTGTTACGCCCGGTTTATCGATGGTTTAAATTTTTTACGCCCTATTCGAATCAGTTCGACTTTCATTCTCGGCCGTAACATTTTAATTGTTTGAACTTTTCATATGAATTTGATATGTTATTTTACGACCGTAAGGAATCGACTTAATTCAGTTTCGGCCGTAATGATTATTTGTCGCCTTCGTATTTCAATTGTTGTTACGACCGAGACCTGGATAGCTTTTTGTTTTACGACCGTAGAAATTGAAATATTCTGAATGTGCACGTTTAATCAATTGCGTTTTGACTTTAATGAACCCGTAAGAAATCTTTACGCCAGCAAGCTTTTAAATGACAAACTCTTATCCAATTTTACGGCCGAGAATTGATCTCATGGTTTTGCGGCCGATATGAATTGTCCTCTTCCTCGGCCGTAATGATTCATTTGTCGACATTTTGTTCAATTTTTATTTCGGCCAAAGGTTGTTGACTTCGATTCTTTACACCTTGAGTTTTATATGCGAGGAGTTCTTTACGCCGCAGAAGTCAATTTAATTCTCTTTCGACCGAGATTATTCATCGCTGTGTTAAGTTTACGCCATCTTATGATTTTGTTTCGGCCAACAAGTTTTACGCCTTCACGTTGAATCCTTTTCAACACTATTTTATGATTTTTACGGACGAACGAGCCTCGGATTACTGATTTAATTTCGGCCGTAAACCCTACTTCTGTATTACGGTGATCAATCTTATTTCCTCTCTGAAAATAACTTTTTTTTTATTAACCTTACGGCCGCAAATTAGTTCATACTTATTTTGTGCCGTTTCTTACATCATCATAAATTCTTTCGGTCGATATTAATTTTTGGTATTTGTATTAGTTTGAAGAACCTCCATTTGCGGCCGTAATTAGGTTTCTGAAAAGTTTCTCTCGAAAATTAATTTTAATGATGAATTTTCAATTTTATCAGGACGAATGACTTTATTTGTTAAAATCTCTTTTTTTTTCGTGGCCTATTATCTAAATTTCTTTCTTCTTGTATATATTTTATTTTATTCTTTTATCTTACTGAAAATTGGTTGTTGCAGGTACTAATTAAAGATTAAATCACAACCAATCCTGGAATCTTCTGATAAGCGCACTAGGAGCTCAAATCCACTGTTGGAATTTGATCCTGAAATTGAAAGAACCTATCGTCGATTACGAAGAAATATAAGAAAAATGGCAGAACAAGCACGCAACAATCAGAGACTGGAGCAACAGAATGAACTGGTTCCACCACATAATAATCGGCGAGAAGATGAAGCAGAACTTTCTATGCTCGGCCAGATACAGTGACCGAGAATCATGCATCGTGCTGCCTGACATTAACACAAATAATTTTGAGATAAAATCCCGCAATCGTGAGGATGATACAAGCATCCCAATTTGGAGGAGGATTTCATGAAGACCCACATGATCACCTTGACAAATTTCTTACCACTCTGAGCACCTTTAGAAATAATAATGTTTCTTCTGAAATTATTCGTTTATTATTATTTCCTCAATCTTTACGTGACAAAGCTTCCACTTGGTTTAAAACTTTGCCCGCAGGATCGATTCATTCTTGGTTGGAGCTTGTAGAAAAGTTTGTTGGAAAATATTGTCCACCACAAAAGGCAGGCAAATATCGAAGAGAATTGAGGGCATTTGTTCAAGACGATAACGAGACCTTATATGAGGCATGGGAACGATATAAAGAACTATTAGCCAGAGTTCCTGACAACAGAATTTCAAAGTGGCAAGTAATGGAAGATTTTTACCATGGATTACGACCTGCAGATCAAGACAAACTCGACCAATCAGCAGGAGGGACAGTGCTAGGATCTAAACGTCCTAGTGAGATACAAGATATAATTGAAGCTGTAGCCCTCAAGTCGAGCCAAGAAAGGAGACCATCTCGCCAAACTCATGATGTGCATGCTACAGAAAGTAGAAATTCTTCTGAAGTAGTGACTCAGCTGGAGTCACTTAATCAAAAATTTGAGCAGATGATGTCATTAATGGTGTGCAACAACTGTGGAGGAGGACATGCGAGCAATTATTGTCCTCAAGGTAACATTTTTAATCCTGATCATATTGAAAATGTTAACTTTGTCTCAAATCCATTTTTCAGGAATAATGACTATGGTTGGAGGAACAATCAGAAGTTTCCTTACAGGTCAAATCAAGGGCAAGTTTTTGAGAAATTTCAGAATCAAGCTCATCCACAAAATTATACACTTTCGAGAAAGCAACAAGAAGCTCCTGTCCAACAATCAACTAATCCCATGGAAGAGATGATGGCAAGAGTTATTGACACTATGCAAACCATGCAGAAGACAATGGAAACAAGGGCAAACAATCAAGATGTTACAATCAGGAATTTAGAAATGCAATTAGGGCATATGGCCAATATGATGGCAGGACGTGCACCAGGGACTCTTCCAAGCAATACAGAGAAAAATCCTAAAGAAGAGACCAAAGTTGTGACTCTTAGAACTGAGAAACAATTGAGAAGTCTGAGATTAGATTCCCCACCAAGAGTAATTGATCATAAAGAAGAAACTGAAGCATCAAAGACACAAGATCAGACTATTGTAGATATCAATCTGAAGAAAAGAGAAACTGACAATTAAAAAAATACCAACATAAAGGATCTGCCCTATCCACAGAAATTTCGCAAAGAACAACTAGATAAGCAATTTTCTCGCTTTCTTGATATTCTGAAGCAATTATCTATTAATATTCCTTTTCATGAAGCTTTACAGATGATGCCGAGCTATGCTAAATTCATGAAGGATATATTATCTTCAAAAAGAAGGTTTGAAAAACACTGGGAGAGTAATGTTGACATCAGAATGTAGTGCCATTTACGATCGAGATATACCTAGAAAAATGAAAGATCCTGGAACCTTCACCATACCTTGCACTATAGGAAAATTCTTTTGTGCACAAGCTTTATGTAATCTTGGTGCTAGTATTAGTTTAATGCCATATTCTATATTTTTGCAGCTAGGTTATAGAGAACTTGAAGAAACAAGCATGACTCTTCAATTCGCAGATTCTTCATGCAAGAGACCCCAAGGAATATTAAGAGATGTTTTGGTAAAAGTTGATAAATTTATTTTTCCTGCAGATTTTATTGTTCTGGATATGAAGGCAGATGAAAAAACCCCTATCATCCTCGGGAGACCATTTCTAGCCACAGGAAATGCACTTATAGACGTTCAACAAGGGATGCTCACACTTCGCGTCAACAACGAAGACATCACTTTCAATATAAAAAATTCTCTCAAACAACCGTTTGATCACTCATCCTGTTATGCTATTGATTCTATAGAAGATGACACGACTGATGCTTTTGATGATATTGTTGCAGATTTTATTTCAGATCCATATGCTAAGGAAGGTTTGGAAATGATGGAGGATTCTAGAGAAATTGTGGGAGAGGATAATGTGCCAATAACAACAGAGACATTCGAGGACAAAATTGAAAAATTAGATTGTCCTCCAAAATTCGAACTTAAAGAACTTCCATCTCATTTAAGATATGCTTTTCTTGAAAATAACACTTATCCAGTTATCATATCTGCTGACTTGACAGATGACATGGAGAATAAACTTCTGGAAGTATTAAGGCAACACAAGAAAGCAATTGCTTGGTCTATTTCAGATATCAGGGGCATCTCTCCTACAATTTGCATGCACAAGATTTTGATGGAGGACAATGCCAAACCAATTGCTCAATATCAAAGAAGGCTCAACCCAACTTTAAAGGAAGTTGTAAGAAAGGAGGTCATCAAACTCCTTGATGCAGGTATTATATATGCCATTTCTGATAGTTCATGGATAAGTCTTGTGCAGGTAGTTCCTAAGAAAGGAGGAATCACTGTGGTAAGTAACAAAAATAATGAATTGGTGCCTCAAAGAACAATTACAGGTTGAAGAGTCTGTATAGACTATAGGAAGCTTAATGATGCTACCCGCAAAGATCATTTTCCATTACCTTGTATTGACCAAATGTTGGAGCGTGTTGCAGGTCATAGCTATTATTGTTTTCTAGATGGCTATTCTGGATACAATCAAATAGCAGTAGCACGATCAAGAAAAGACAACGTTCACATGTCCATATGGAACGTTTGCCTATAGAAGGATGTCATTTGGTCTATGCAACGCTCCAGCAACATTCCAAAGATGCATGATGTCAATCTTTGCAGATATGAATGAGAAGATACTCGAAGTTTTCATGGATGATTTTACACTTTTTGGTAGCTCTTTTAATAACTGTTTGGATAACTTATCTCTAGTTTTGCAAAGATGTGAAGAAATGAATTTGGTCCTTAACTGGGAGAAATGTCACTTCATGGTTAAGGAGGGTATAGTTCTTGGCCACAAAATTTCAGAAAAAGGAATTGAAGTGGATAAGGCCAAGATAGATGTTATTGCAAATCTGCCTCCTCCAACCAATGTGAAGGGCATTCGAAACTTCCTTGGGCACGCAGGATTTTATCGCCGTTTTATCAAAGATTTTTCAAAAATGGCTAAACCCTTGACTAATCTTCTTGCTAAGGACACAAAATTTGATTTTAATTCAGATTGTCTTGCTGCCTTTAATTTATTAAAGGAAATGCTAATTTCTGCACCTGTTGTTGTTGCACCAGACTGGTCTCTACCATTCGAGCTGATGTGTGATGCGAGTGATGGTGCTATTGGAGCTGTGTTGGGGCAAAGAAAGGATAAAACATTTCATGTCATATATTATGCAAGCCGAACATTGAATGCTGCCCAACTAAATTATGCAACAACCGAGAAGGAGTTTCTTGCTATTATTTTTGCTTTTGACAAGTTTAGATTATATCTAATTTGTTCAAAAATCATTGTATACACAGATCATGCAACCATCAAGCACTTGATGAGCAAACAAGATGTCAAACCTAGACTAATCCGATGGATACTACTTTTGCAAGAGTTCGATGTGGAAGTAAAAGACAAAAAAGGGACTGAGAACTTATTAGCTGATCACCTATCTCGGTTGGAGCCATCTCCAAGAGAAGTCACAGACATACTTGAAGAATTCCCAGACGAGAAACTTTTTTCTATCTCTACAATTTTTCAAATTTCTGACACTACACCATGGTTCGCTGATTTTGCTAATTACCTTGCAGGACATTACATTCCAAAGGGCATGACCACTCATCAAAAAAGGAAATTCTTATCTGATGTCAAGAATTATCACTAGGAAGATCCTTACCTTTTTCGATTATGTGCAGATCAAATAGTTCGAAGATGTGTTCACGAAGATGAGATTGATAATATCCTAAGTCATTGCCACGATGGACAAGCTGGAGGACACTTTGGACCCAATCGAACAGCGGCTAAGGTACTTGAATGTGGATTATATTGGCCAACCATTTACAGAGATGCAAGAAACTATTGTAAGTATTGTGACAAATGTCAAAGGACAAGTAATATTTCTCGTCGAGATGAAATGCCGCTCACAAATATTTTACATCTTAGTGGCGGTTGATTATGGGACATTGACTTTATGGGACCATTCCCTAAATCCTTTAACAACCAATACATCTTAGTGGCGGTTGATTATGTTTCCAAATGGATAGAAGCTGTAGCCACACCAACAAATGAGGCCAAGGTAGTTGCCAACTTTCTACGAAAAAATATTTTTACTCGATTTGGAGCACCTAGGACTATCATAAGTGACAATGGAACACATTTCTGTAATAAAATAATGTCAACTCTTCTTAATAGATTTGGAGTCAAACATTTTTTGAGTACACCATATCATGCCCAATCTTGTGGACAAGTGGAAATTTCAAATAGAGAGATAAAAAGGATTCTAGAGAAAACTGTAAATTCATCTAGGAAAAACTGGTCTTTGAAATTAGATGATGCACTCTGGGCATATAGGACTGCTTATAAAACACCCATAGGTACTTCTCCTTATAAATTAGTTTTTGGAAAAGCATGTCACCTTCCTGTAGAACTAGAACACAGGGCTTATTGGGCAACAAAATTTTTAAATATGAATCTAAAATCATCACAATCTGAAAGGTTATTACAATTAAATGAGCTTGATGAATTTAGACAATATGCATACGAAAACAGCAAGCTATTAAAGAACGCACAAAAAATTTACATGACCTGCATATTAAACATAAAGAATTTTTATCTGGTCAACAAGTACTTCTTTATAATAGCAAACTCAGATTATTTCCTGGAAAACTTAAATCAAGATGGACCAGACCTTATGTTATCATTAATTGTTCACCCTATGGAACTTTTGAGATTGAATCATTAGACAAAAAACAAAGACTCAAAGTGAATGGACATAGATTGAAACTTTATCATGGTGGCACTTATTATCATAACATTTCTATGATCACTCTTTATGATGTGTGAACTAAGTCAAGCTGACGATTATAAATCAGAACTATTTTTATCATTTTTATTATTTCTTTAGATTTTGTGGTAATAGTTTTATTTTATTGAGTCATCTGCGGAAGGAGAGACCTCGGACAATCGGCCAAGCTCTTACGACATGACCTTCACGTTGGAAAGGTAAGTTTACGCTCGAAGTTTCATCCATAAATTTTGACCCCTTTCACATCCTTGCAGATCTAAATCTTCGGCCGAGCTTTACTTCTTACGACCGAGGTTCTTCATCGACTTACGGACGAACGAAAAGCCATTATGGCCGAGCCTCTGTTCCTTACGGCCGAAGTCTCAACGCCAACCGCCGATCCTTACGCCCAAAGTTCCACGTCTCCTATTTTTTACGGCCAAGCTTCCACCGGAGCTGACTCCTTACGGTCGAGCTTCTACGGTCGAACACCAGCGCCACCACCTATTCGTTATGGCCGAACCAACTCCTTACGGCCGAAGTCTCACCATTACGCCCTATGCGTTACGACCGAGATTGCACGGCTGAGATCTTCATCAACAAAATTTTGCGGCCAAGCTTTTACGGCCGAGACTCTCCATTATCGGCCGAGATTCATCAAGTACGGCCGAGATCTCCTCTCACCGACACCATTTGTGGCCGTCACCTTCATCGATATATATATTGAGGCCGAGCATCTCTCCACCGACAATAAATCCGGTTGTATCTTTTCCCTTTTCTTTATTTTCATTTCTTTAGTTGTTCTATATTATCTTTTCACTTTCCCTTGCTGGCTTAACACTGAGGACAGTGTCTAGTTCAAGCTTGGGGGAGTTTGCATTCCATGCATTGCATGTTTCTTTCTGTTTATTTGCTTATGTTTGCATCTATTTATAAAAAAATCCAAAAAAAAATTGAAAATTTTGAAAATTTTCTAAAAAATACCATTGCATGCATTTATTTTTTGCTACCATCTAACAAATTCTTGTCTTACTGTTTTAATTATCTTTTAGTAAAAGTTCAGAAACATGTCGTTAATTGATGAAATTTGAATGCTTTTCTTTTCTATCACTTGCTACTTTAGTATCAAACTTATGGACTATGTGCCTATGCTAAGTAGAATTATGAATGACTAGACGACAAAATCATATTCATGCCTTTTTATTTATTTTAAGTTTTGATTAGTAGTAGCCTTCTTATTGACCATATCAAGTACTTTTTGAGCTTATAAAAAAAGAAGGGTTAGTTAAACCCCAACAAATAAAAAAAAAGTTGAATAAAGTTATGTGTAGGTACAAAAGTGTTATCCGGAACCAAGGTGTGTTCGGATAATTAGCTCCGTAGGGGTTCATGCCTGACGACCTAAGGGCAACTGCTCTGGGATCCGTCGATCGAAAGCCTGCTACAAGGACCATCTTGTGGAATATGGAGAAGCACAGGAGTACTGAATCATGGCTAAGTTCGAACTCTTCATTCAGAACCTTGGTTGTTCGGGCAAGTAAACTCGAGGGGTGCTTTATCACCTGATGCCCTAAGGTCTTCTGGTCTAGGAGTCATCAGTCTAAAGCCCGCTACATGGACTTCCTTGTGCAATCCTGCTTGAAGATTAGAACTTTTAAATGATTGAAAATAAAGTTGAAAAATGAAAAGAAAAAGAAAAAGTTTTAAGCTCAATTAGTACTTATGTATTCAATATCAATGCTATTATTTGACAGACAATTTATTTTTCTGGAAGGCTGAACTTGAGATTGTTTAAATTTGTGTAGTATTCAGAACCTCTATGAAGCTAAGTGCATGAAAAATGATAAGATGCTGAGTAGTAGGTGTGCAGAAGAATTTTGTGAGAAAATTAGTCAGTTGACAATGTGAAGGCTATGATGGAACTTTCTTGAGCCTTGCTTTGAATTTTTGCTTGAGGACAAGCAAGACTTTAAGCTTGGGGGAGTTTGATGCATGCAAAATACAACATATTTTAGTTAATTATTTTAATTAAATTTTCTGTAATTTGATCATGGCATGCATCATTTTTAGTCACTTTTAATCGTAATTCCGGATTTATCAATTTTAATTATTAAATTCTCTGAATATTTTAATTGTGGATGGATTAACTAAATTTTGATAATTATTTTGCAGGAAAAATCAAGATTTAAATGGATTGTGCTGTATCGGCCAAAATTTCGAAGAATTTATCATTACGGCCGAGATTAGGATAAAGAATTCATCATTACGGCCGACATTTCTAGGGCGTAACAAGATTTAATTCTTTGTCACGGCTAAGATTTGAAGGAGTAAAGATAAATGATTTTATCTTTTGGGCGTAACAAAAATTAAATCCCTTCCTTACGGCCGAGATTTAAAGGGGGCAAAGATAAATGGAATTTTATCTTTTGGGCGTAATGGCATGAAGATGAAGATATTACGACCGAGATTTGGAGGGGGTAATGGCAATGAAATCATCCGTTTGGCCGATATATGAAGGTGTAAAGATAAAATTGTTTGGGCGTAAAGATAAAAGGATTTTTATCTTTTGGTAGTAATGAAAAGGAGTAAAGATAAAATAATTTCCTTACGGCCGAGACTCTAAGGGAGTAAAGATAAAAAGGATTTATCTTTGGTCGAGTTTATCTTATAATTTTAAAGTCAACCGTACGATGTTACGGCCGAGATCAAATTGAAGGTCGTCCGCACCCTATAAATACGTGAAGAATCCATCGTTTCAATTCGTGCTCTGAAGTTCAGGTTTCTTCCACAACGAGTCGTGAGCTCTGCAGGCTACGACCAAAAGGAGAGAGGTGCGACGGCTGGAAGTTGATCGCGACCCTGATCAAGTCCGAGAGGCTGCCCGACTGTCTGCCCAATTCGAGAGCTCTACTTCTATTTTGGGTGTAATTCTTTCGATTATTATTGTTATTTTGTTATTATCTCTCCAGAATTTCTAGGATGAACTCCATGTTTTTAGGATTATTATTTTAGGAGATTATTAATTGAAGGGAAATATTTGGACCCTATTTTATTTGCTTTAATCTTTTCTGATCAATTATTAATTGTGCTTAATGCTTTTATATTAGTTAATTAAATTTCCGAATTAGGCTATACCAATTTGTGGAGTGTTTAATTTCATAATTTATTATACTAATTATAATTGATTTTATTTGGAATTAATAATTGACATAAATTTGATAACTAGTGTGTGGAGATTCAAGTTTGTGTGGTCTATTAATCTATACTAGTTTGTGGAGTGATTAATAGTTTAGAGAATTCAATTTAATGCATCTTAATTTTAATATGATTTTGGGGGTACCAGTCGTGGAGACTTCAATTCTTATTAAATTAAGATAGTTCTATATGATTAGATTGATGGATGTCAGTCGTGGAGACCACAAGTTAATCATGTTAGATTACTTTAGGGAGACTCTAATCCATCTTTAAGTATTAAATTTATCTTTTATGGTTCAAATATTTATCCTGATCTATTTTCATCCTAAGGCCTAACTTCAACATCATTATCTTATTTTTATCTTAATTTCTTTATTTTATTTCATAAAACTTCTTTCCAAAAATTCATGTTTTTCCTCTCTTATTAATTTATAAATTCAGATATTGAATTAATAATATTCCTCGTGGGTTCGACACTCTTACTCCTATTACTATATTACTTGAGCGACTAGTGCACTTGCTAGCAAATTTTATTGTTACAAAATATAACGCATCACATGCACCAGTCCTCCTGCGACATTCGCCATCATGATATCGTTCGCAATGTGGGCAACGAGGCCTCGGTGGAACTACTGGCGCTGGTGGCTGAGGCTGACGTGGAGGAGGTGGCAGCTGTCTCAGAAGCTATTACATGAGACGCGAGTTAATTTTCATTTTATTACATATTCTTATTTTATACTTTGAAATCTTTATACCTGATGTTGTGCTGGTGCTGGGCGATGAGGGGGTGGAGCATAGCGATGGGCCTCTCTCTGATGATAAGGCCTGCAGCGACGATCGCGACGATCATCCCTCCTAAATGGTCGGCGATCTTCGATCCGAAATCGTTGTGGTTCCCTTGGCCTGGCTGGTGCTCTGTCCCTGCGCTCAGCCTGGTCCTTCTCCATGAAGGTGGCTAGTCTCACCGTCTTCTCCAAGATATCACTGTCCCCAGTCAGGACTTCAGTCTTCAAATCCGGTCGTAAACCATTGATGAACTTGTTTGCCCTTATGCATCTCTCAAACGGCATAGGACAATATTGCTCCAGCGTGACAAACTGTGCATGGTACTCTCTCACTGTCATGGTCCCCTGGACGAGCTCTAAAAAGTCCTCATGCTTACTTTCCCGATCGTGATCCGGAGTGTATCGCTCTGCAAAGGCCAACTTAAACTCCTCCCACGATATCTCGTCTTCCTCCAGTCCTCTGAACCTGGTGGCCCTAGTAGTCTTCCACCAACCCATGGCAGAGTCGGTGATCAAATGAGCAGCATATAATACCTTTCGTCCTTCAGCACACCTCACCAGCTTAAAGATTCGGTTCAAGAACTCTATCCACTGTTTAGCTTTGAAGAAATCTAGCTTGCCCTCAAACTGAGGCAATTTTAGCCTCAGAAATGCCTCTAAAATATCCTTGGGATCCTCTTGTCGTGGTTCCCGCATACGACGTCTGGTCGCAGGTTGGCTACCTCCAATTTGACTGCCCCCCAACGGGTCAGTCTCATCCATGTACTCATCATGTACTTGCGCTTTCGCGCTGCGGCCCCATCCTCAGCCAAGGGTTGGGGTGCGGCCTCGACCACGGCCCCGTCCCCGACCTCGCTGGGCTAAGATCTGTGAATCAGTGATTGGGCCCTCCGGGCCCTCTTGCACTTCAAGAGAAATACGGGCCGACCCGGCCTCACGCTCCTGGATCCTCTCCGATCGCCTCGACATCCTTATCCTTTAATCATGAAAGAACAACACATTCAAAACCAATACTATATATTAAACATGAATTTGACTTACAATCCTCTTTTGGTGGAGAGTGTGGCAACAGCTCAGCGATAGCACATGAACCCCTCTTATACCATACCATATAATAGGACGTCAAAAGAGTCCGAACAGCGGCTCTGATACCATAAATATAATGCCCCCAAATCGACCAACGTCACGTGGCGATGATCTATTCGAAGGCACTACGATAATACTATAACATAGACTTAAACTTGACCAAAATCTCAAAAATAAAATCAATGGCATGCCAATAATAAAAGTGAAGAAGGAAAGATAGAAATATCATAAAAGAGAAAGTTCCCAAAATATTACAAAGTCCATGATAGTCATAATGTCTGAATTACAACAAGCTCAAATTGCGGAAAATAAAGATAAAGATAACTAGGCCCTCTTTCCTGATTCATGTGCTTAGCATCGCTGGTCGCGCACACCATCTCAACACCATCACTGACCTGGCCCTGTGGAAATCAGCACAGGGAAGGAGATCCTCCCGTAAGCTATACAGCCTAGTGGGGATCCATAAGTGCACAATGCATAACAATAAATAACAATTGACATAATTAGTAATCACTTGCAATAAGATCATAATTGAGAGCATAAGATCATTCGATTCGGATATTGATGGATAAGAGAGATAAAGATCATGGGTCAATCATATAATCATAAGAGATTTCAGAGATCATACTGAATCAATAATCATGCTTTCTTCATCATGTTCATATTCTTGTTCATGATTCTTGTGCTCTTACTTTTACTTAACATTAGGTGCCTTTGGGTGTTTTCATATCCTAGGGAATTTTACGTCAGAGCAAGAGCCAATGGGAGATCAAGCCATGGCTAAGGGAGCGATTCTAACATGAAGCACATAACATAAGCTCTGACCACCACTCCCATAAATATATTCATGTTTTTCTTACTTAATCACTTTAGCACTTTGACATACTTGCATACCATGATAGGATTGGATCATAGGATAGATCAAAACAAGATCAATGAAACAATCACATAACATGCCAGACAATAAGGAGTGACACAACATAAGCATAGAATGAATCTCAATCAAAATAGAAATCAATATACAATCTGGATAAATATCGATCGACCGGTCCTCACTGGTCGGTCGACCGTTCTTCAGACACCGGTCGACCGATATCTCTGGATCGGTCGACCGATAACACAGACTAAAAGGAGCTTCGATCGGTTGATTGGCCGAACATTACAAGGCTCGGAAAGATTGATCGGTTGATCGGTCTTCAAGGATCGGTCGGCCGATAACCTCATCACCGATCGACTGATGTACAGGATCGGTCGACCGGTCTGCAGAAAAATAGACTCGGACAGAATCAATATAATTGCGATTTTCAATCCAAAAATGAAAATAATGCATACAATCAATCATCTAAACAATATTCTATACTTCTCTTCATCAAGAACACTATCCATAATAAGAACCCTCATTCCCAATCAATTTCTAATCATGTTATACAGATGATTTCTGTATCACCCACCTTATTTCGTAGTTGTTCCTAGCTTGAGCTTTTCCAATCACCAATAACTCTTCTTCTTAATGATATCCACCTAAGAAGCAATCCCATTGGAGAGAAGAAGTGAGGAGATGATGCTAACACAAAAAAGAATGCAGAAATGAAGGAAAACTAGATGAAACCTTGCTGGAATCCTTTCTTGTTTGCTGGATAGATGGCCTTAGGGAGGAAGAGAGAGGAGTGAGGAAGAGAAGTGGTGGCTAAAAGAGAGCCTTAGGACAATTATCCCTTTTTATAGAGTAGTTGTAGGTCTATTAGACTAATGAACTCCATAATTGGGCTAAGCTAGTTGATCTTTTTCTAACTTAGTTTCATTTTCTATTTCTTTTATTATTTTACTTTATTTCCAATTAATCAAGGTATTACATAGTATTTCTTCAATACTATATTTTTTTCTGACTCTAAATTTTATACATTCAAATTTTACTCCCTAAAGTTATTTGTATTTGACACATACTTTTCACCTCACTCATTTTACAATAAAAAATACCTTAATTTTTTTGTTACAATAAAAAAAATTAAAAATAATCAACGTAATTTTTTAATAATAATTTATGAGATATTGTGCTCATATTGTTATTTTTCATTTGTAATATTACTCTTACAAATATTAAGAATGTAAGAAATCGATATTTCTTTTTTTATAAAATAAGTTAACAAAAATTTTAGATGAAAGTTAACGAAATGATTTGGTGTTAAATCGTTATAAGTTAGATGGAAAAAACAATATATAGTTGAGATGGATACGGAAAGAAATAAAGGGGGTGCAAAAGCAAACAATTCAAAGATATTTTTATTAAAAAAAATGCATTACGCCCGTGAATTTAAGAGCGGGAGCATCAATTATACGTGACACATGAGACACGTCCTTTTTTTGCTCGTCGACTCTGCCATACGCTATTTCGCCTTTTCTTCGCGGGGACCGACCAGGTAAAACCTCCTTTACCACACCGTTGGCGTTGACCACTTCCAGGTAAAACCTCCATGGAAGATGTCAAAGTTAAACAATGAATCAAAAACAGCAACTGGTAGACCGTAGACCAATTGTTCGAATAGGCCAACTCATCTTTTAGCACTTTTCAACGATGTTACATAATTTATAGAGGGATTTATATAACAAAGATGCATGTTCACTATCATGAGCAGTTTTCTTACACATGGTACAGTGGAAATCATCAGAATCTCATTTGCGAGCAGCATCGAAGCAGCATACGTCCTCACAAGTATGTTAATTATTTTGTCACTATCATTAGAACCAGCACGGCCTGGAATATGTCATTGATCTTTCTGTTTCTTTTTCTGTTTTTCACCTGCGTATCAACATGTACAGAGGTTGAACAAGTACTTTACATTCAAAACACAATTTTCGTATACATTCTTCCGAAAACGCGAGGCCGAATTGTTACCATATAGCCCCCTCGTGGAGTTCATTCTCTCGCTGACACATTAGACTTATAGAAATCTCCCTATGTTTAAAGCAACTTTTCCTCGTCCGGAATGGGAGAACCAACCTCAAGTACCCAGAGGATAAACTTTGCAACACAATTAGCATGCAGCAAATTCTACAGCTTCCCTCGGTTGTCCCTACACCATGCAAGCACCAGGACCCATCAGCAGAGTATAGGAATTCCAATGCTTGATTTGCCATCATCTCATTCAGGTAGAGGATGCCCTCAAAATCAGGAAGGGAACAGCTATCTTTTTTAACAATCCCTATCCCTACCAGCTGAGGGAAATTGTGTAGCATGGTTCATTTCTGCATTCCAATCCAAGATTCTTCATGTATTTGGAAATCGAGAGAAAAGGTAACCTGAAATTCCATAAGTGAAATAATTTAAAGCCATTTGGAATATGATCATGAGGGAGAAAAAAATTGGTACCGTCTGAAATTATTCCAAACCATTTATACTCCATTTCAGGCTATCAATCATGTTATCAAAAGGCTTCATCTTTTTATGAAATTTTAAGCTGCAAAAACGTGCCTGTTGTACCAGTTACACTCTAGAATACTAGAAAATGGGAAAAACGTGAATAAAGTCCGGACAAGACAAAAGCACGTTCTACTAAAATTGTGCAGCACCTCCTTTTGTGCATTATGCACATAACTGATTTTAACATCCAGAAGTCCTCTCCCTGACTCAACTGTAATACTTGAAATCATTACTTCCAAAGTTCATTTCCATTACCCTTCGAGCATCTTATTCATTGAATGATTGAAAACTGAAATGACAACGCACACGCCAAGACAAATTAAAGAAAAAAAGTCACTAGGTTGTAAAGTCTGTAGAAAAAAGAAGAGGATCTCATGCAGTTCATTAACTATGATGATATGCCTCCAAGAACTCTATAGTCTAATGCAATAACTTCAACTTTCAAGGCAACAAATAAAACGCACAACACTAAATTTCTTATGTTTAAAATTATATGATTACATAAAGCACAACATTTTTTTACCTTTAACTAAAATTATTTCTAGAGTCAAACAGAAATGAAATGTTAAGAGTCATGTACCAGATGCATCATCCTAAGAAAGCCTAAGTGCCATTTCCTGAAGAAGGGCCCGCTTCTGTGAGGCTGTAATGATACAGTTTGTCTCAGCATTTTCAAGAACATCAGCTATGATAGCAGCAGCATGACCAAGAGGCTCTTCTGCTGCTCTCTTCAACATGAAAGCCTAAAGAATCAAGAAAACAAGTAACAACAACAACAACAATAACAACAAAACCTTATCCCACTAGGTGGGGTCGGCTACATGGATCGTACGACTTCGTTGATTTATGTTCATGAGATTCGACAGCCCTCCTCCTTTATCCGGGCTTGGGACCGGCTATAAAACATAGGCGGAGTTTGAAGATGTGTTTGAAGATGATCAATTCAAATCAGACCTGCCCATGATGAGAGACAACCAATGTGCATGGCTGCTGAAACCATGGTTCACCATCCACTTGAACGGGGAACGGAACAAAGAATTGGATTTTAATCAGTTGCCCTTGTGCTAGCCTGCGTGCACGGGAAAGTCCAACCTGTGCATAGCCATAACATTCCAATAGTCAGAAGAAACTAATTGCCAAATACAGGACCAAACTGAATGGTGTGATAACTACAGTTCAAAACTTTACACCTATTCAGAATTCATTAAATCATGTGATAGACTTCTAATCAGTATGATGTGTTCACCTGAAGCTTCCCTAGATGCCACATTCCACTGATACTAACAACTTCTAACATCTTATCATGCATTGATTGGGGATCAAAGTTGTCAGCATTGTCTTCATCATTTTGCCAAAGATCAACACCTCCCATGTAACTTCCAATGTTAGCAACAAGTACACCTTCTGCATCCTGCAGAAGCAATCAGACCACTACTATGAATTGGTACAAAGGCATCAAATGCATAATTTAGATGGATACAAAGATAAAATATGCCAAATTTCATGTAAAAGAAAATTAACATACCAACAACTAAGGAAGAAAGAAGAAGCAAACTAAGTGAACCGTAACTTATACATTAACCTATTTGTAGATGACAAGGCACATACCTCAGGAACTTCAATCTCCACTCCATCAACCTCTAATCCGATCTGCCAAGGTAAATCAGCAAATGTCTTATCCATAATGCTCTTTGCACCTTCACAGTACCTTGTTAAAGAACTGCACAATAGGATCAATGAGCTCTAAAGGACAATTATAGCAAGATCTGATATTATGTAGAGAAACTACTACATAATACATTTTAGAGTAAATGACTTGTTCTCGCATTTGTCAAATTATTAAAGGCCATCATTCCAGAAAGTATTACAAAATTCTTCATAAAAACACACAACTTATGAAAATGTCATCACAAATAGAAAATGTTAATGTATCATGTATGTGCATAAAAACACACAACTTATGAAAATGTCATCACAAATAGAAAATGTTAATGTATCATGTATGTGCATAAAAACACACAACTTATGAAAATGTCATCACAAATAGAAAATGTTAATGTATCATGTATGTGCATAAAAACACACAACTTATGAAAATGTCATCACAAATAAAAAATGTTAATGTATCATGTATGTGCAAAGGCAATCAGACTTATGTGCTAAACCAACAAATCCTTTTCCTGCAGGAGTATGCAACCAACAGATTTTGTTAATGAAATGGGTAAATGCTTTTTTTATTAGGTCCCAGCTATGTGCTATCGTATGGTTTCTTTCTTTCAAGTAAGGAATATTTGTCCAATTAAGTAAATATTCAGGGAGCTGCAATGCTCTAAAAACCTACATGATGAAACCACTTTTTGGGACCCGAATAGCTACAGCAATTCACAAAAAGTGTCGCTTCAATGATATATGCTATCTAAATAAGAAATTTTCAAATAGAGCTGTTCTTCCTGCTATTGGACGAAGAAACTCATGCATACAGAATATAAACTATAACAATTCATTGATCTCTCTTCATCTTAAACTCAATCGAGTCAAGTTAGACAAGATATTCACATGTTATAGTTTATTCTCCGAGTTTGAGGTAAAAACATTTAACAGAATGAATAAGGCTCAACCTTTAGACGCTCTTTAATTAAGCTTGAAAACTCCAATTGCTAACTGCTCACAATGACAAAATATTCGATACTTCCTAAGTTTTAGTCCATCCACTCCCAGGGACTAATTATTTGAGATTCATTGAGGCTCAGATCCCCTATATTACATTTTTTGGGTAGCCAGCCCAACCCACCCACCCACAAATATCTGTGAAGCGGTACCAACAGCCCAACTCATGTGGCTCTACAGAGTGCACTCCACATATTAGAGGCCGGCCCATTATTGAGTCCAACTAATCCGATTAGGTCGCCTCGCGTCGTGTACCTCGCATTGGCAAGTGAGGCTCCCAACAGATATTTTTGCATTTACAAGAACTCGAGAAACTCCGCCTATGTTTTATAGCCGGTCCCAAGCCCGGATAAAGGAGGAGGGTTGTGTTAGGCCCCGACAGCCAGCGTAAAATCCTGTCGAATCTTATGAACATGGATCAATGAATATGAGCGGAATGGCATCGTATGATCCAGTATGATCCATGTAGCCGACCCCACCTAGTGGGATAAGGTTTTGTTATTGTTGTATTGTTGTTATACAAGAACTCGAGACCCTGCTTAAGCGAGCTTACCACTCCACCCCAATCCTTGTTGGTTATATTTCTTTGTTTTGATGAACCAACAACATCGGGCAATATAAAGTGACAAGTAGTCTTTTCTAATTGATGATCTATAATAATTTCAACTTATTAGCTCCTTTGGATAGCCAGATGCAAACTATTAAGATGACAACTCAGAATAGTAGAAAGCTTTAATGGATTTCTGTGTTTTCGACTAGCAAAATTGTGTGTCATCAATTTTTGTAGTAATGATTGCATCTTTATTATGACTCAGTTTGGAGATATAAATCAACTGAGCCATATTAAAATGGACATCATCGAGCAGAATACTACTGAAAATCAATAAGATTTCCATCATATGCTGCCGAGTTTGTTCCCTGTTTTCGCCTATCGGTGATTTTGGGCATTTTTATGACAACTACCATGGAACACAAGTTTATTACCACTTTTTGAGAGATGAAAATTGCTGCAATATGAGTGTTTTTAAGGATTAAAATAATAAAAGAAGAATATATGTTACAACAATATGCAGAAAAAAAAGGAAAACAAATTAATAAGTTGCTGCATCAAGTGGCTATGAAAGAACATTCTATCTGATATGGCCAACTTAGAGAATAAGTATAGGAAGGAAGCTACCTGGCTGTAGAATTTTTCTGGATTCTCTTCATGAAGATTATGAATATCTAATGCAACTTTTGCATCACAACCTATTCCTGTTAATACATGAAAGTGAGATCCTCAAACACCAAATGTAACCACAAGAAGTTTACATGGCATACCTAGATAATTATTCATGAATTTGGGAGGATGGACAATCTTGGATTGCAAATCTTCAATTACTACTTTCCATCGATCAAGAATAGTGACTGCAGCATGTTCAATGTGATGCAAAACTGTGCACAGACCTCCTTGCCGCTCTATAAAACCAAGACCTCCTCCCCATGACAAAACTCTTGCAAGATCATTTCCGGTACCAGCTGGAAGAATTGCAACTGGTGGAGGAGAGTCATACCCTTGTTTGTCTATTGCATCAAGAACCCAACCCACTGTGCCATCACCACCACAAACAAGTACCCTGAAATGAGCCACTTTTCTGAACAAGAATAATCCAGCCTCAGGTCCTTGTATTGAACTCAATTCAAAGACCTGAAAGCATAAATTACTTGGTGAATTCTAACACAGTTCTTCAACAAAGATTCCCACACTCAAGAAGAACAAATACTGTGAATTCCATTTCAACTTCATGCAGAAAAAATAATGAACAGTAATTTCTATTTGCATTTGGCAGTCAAGAACTACAGTTTAAGGTAAAATGGTTTTCTCCAATGTTCATGAACAAAAAGCCACATAAGTTGTATAATTAGGAAACATTATGGAAAAATAATATGGAATTATTGTGTAACAAATTCCCTTCCACATCCTGCCATTAGTGCTTTATTTCATTGCATCAATTGTACAAAATAGCTGAAACATTGCCAGACAAACAGTCAAGAACTATATGGAATGCAACAAAACAACTTACACAGCAAAAAGTAATTCCCGAAAAGCAATCCTAATACTAATATATTAAGACATCCTTCAAAAGAGATCCGCCTATATTTTATAGCCGGTCCCAAGCCCGGATAAAGGATGAGGGTTGTGTTAGGCCCCGACATCCAGCGTAAAACTCTGTCGAATCTCATGAACATTGATCAACGAGTCGTATGATCCATGTAACCGACCCCACCTAGTGGGATAAGGCTTTGTTGTTGTTGTTGTATCCTTCAAAAGAGAATACATATATCAAGATGAAATTGTCCACATAGTCTGTTGAAAAAGGAAAAGGAATTCATTATTGAACTAAAAGGTAATTAATCATGGGACAGCATCTAGATCAATATAATGGTTTGTGACCGAAGATATGAAAGGATACAAACATTGTTCTTAAGCCATTGAATCATTACCAAGGATGCCTTTCTAAAGGGAATGAAACTTGGGAACAAACAAAAACTATAGTAAAAATAAATGCATGTATCCAATTAATACTGTCCTGTTAAGGAAAAGGATATGTCAACAACAATTACAATAAAGTGTTTACTTTTACCTAAACCGAAGATAGCGTTGAAAAATAGCTAGATATCATACCGAGTATCCAAAGGCTTAAGTCATCATACTCAACTAAATTCACTACTGCATATAAAGATGAAAAATAACCTGCAATGGATTCAGAAGAATGTGCAGACGGTGTCTTAGTGAGTCTCCACGTTGGGCACCACTTTTCTTGTTGATGAAAACTAGTAAAGGTCTGGCATCAGGGGGCAAATCGATAAGCTCATATTTTCCTTTAGGTCCTACCAGGGTATCACCTTGTCCCTGCCCCACTTTTTGACATTTTTCATCATTCTGATCGTGGTTGTTTCCATCTTTGGCGATTCCATTACAATGTTCACCATTAACACAATACCTAGGTGACGAAGAAGCATCTGTCATGGTATCCTTAGATTGGTCATCATAACTATTACTATCAGCAGATTCAGTAGGTGACTTACTGTCGTGCTTGTACTCATTGTAACTATTCCTAATATGTTCTCGAACAGTTGATGCCAATTCATTTGCACCATGTGTTATCGAGCTTAGAAAGCTACCTTTTTGAGTAAGGTTTAAGTCTTGGTCCTTGACAAAGAGAGGTGATAAAATGAGGCGCTTAAATGGTCCTAGGTCACATATGTCACCTGTTTCATTAGCCATGCTTATGTGACAATCCACATGCACTAGCCGTTGACACCACATGCAGCTCCAGATTGGAGAGCCAAGGAAAGATCCACCACAAGGCTCCTCGCAGTAACTACAACAGGGTGACTCTTCAGTTCGATCTTTAACTTCAGTCCATTTCACTGTCCACTGGTGGATTACATGCACATAGCCAAACATGGAGACACACTTGCAGTCCTTATGTGCATTTGGTGAGCAAGACAAGTGTGCACTAGCACTGCAAATGTCACAGCGGTGTATCAGATTATCTGCAGTCATAATCTGTCCAAGAGGCTGTGGTGGGAACAAAGTATCCAAGCACACACAACACTTCAGACCTTTCACATGAGATGCAGATTCTACATTCCAAACATGATCAGCAGTAGGTACTTTGTGCTTTTTCCATCTCTTCCTTCTTGACCTGGCTATTGACTTCATCCAGCTTAAACTGATGCTTTGCTTCCATATGGATAAGATATACATCAATGTCAAAATTCCAATTGTTGCAGCCGTTAGATAAGCCACAATCAAACTCCAGAACTCTGCCATATTAGATGAGGTATTGGCCCACTGAGAAATTAATAGCTGAAGTTTCTCTTTGAGTTTGTCCATTTGCTATCTGCTGGCTAATATCAAAAGTATCCCTTCCCTACAGATAAAAAAGGAAGATAAGAGCTTGTATAGTATTGATCATCCTGCCGTAATGTTCTAACTCATTATTAGAGGACACCAATAAACAGAAGCATTGAATAAGGACATAAACAAAGAACTGAATCACAAATATTATAAAAAAAAGCACCAGATTGCAATTATGCTTTGTGCAATGATATGTTGTTAGCCTTATAAGAATGGAAGCTTCCATGTAAGCTTCCACTATTTATCAATGTGTGTTCAGCAGTCAGCACCCCAAGAAGCTAGCAAAGTAATGAACAGTTCTACAAATGAAAATAAGCAAATATGATAAAGAACAGAATGATAATAAAATGATGATCTGTTATAAAATAATATAGAAAATCATATTAACGATAACATCTGAATTTCACAACATCACAAACTTTTCTGTAGGGCGAGTACAACATTCCAAACTTGGCATTCGGCCAGTAATAAAACAAGGCTAGAACAATCCTTGACAAGATAAAATCCAGCGATCTATCTCCTTTGTACCATAAAGTAATAATTATTGTACTAGCAGAACCAACACTAGGCAACATAAAAGCACCATTACTTACTAGTCTAAGTTATACTGCTTAACTTAGGTCGATGCTTTAAGCACCAAAATTTCTGCTACTTTTCTTAGGCCTTCAGCTCAGAAGCTTCAACCACGAGTTCGTAACAGATTACCCCAACAAATTACATCCAGAACAAGTAATCTTACAACTATACAGAATTCAATTCTAAGGAAAGAGAAAAAATATTCTTTTCACAAGTGAAAGGCGAAAAGAAAAATCATACGTTTGCATCTACACAAGAACAAAGAGTACATGCTTTATCAAGGTAAATAAACACAGAAGATAAACCGAAACGCCACGCCTTCTTATACGACCTATCAATGCTTTTGCAATTTTTTTCCCAACTGGTGCTTCAAAAAAATAGCATCGCAAGGTCGAGCTGAAACAGGGTAAAGTCCACTCCAAGAAATTCGGAAAAAAAAACTCCAAAAAAAAAATAGAGAAACAGATCGTCTCACACGAACTAGAGATAAATCACTCCGAAATCCACCGTCGAAGCACGGGAGTCTACTGGGGTTCTCCCAGTCCTCGCCCATGATGGCGCCATCGTCTCTCCTCCGGTTTCCCCCGAGTTCTTGCTTTCTGATTTTGATCACCCGAAACGGAGAGGTTTGCTTTTGACGTGATCCCAACGGTTGGCTTCTTGATCGAAGGGCCACGTCACGTTTCGTTCTCTCGGGGCCCGCGGGAGCATGTGCCGGGGGGAATCTGGTTCTGTGCTTGCGTCGTGCGGAATCTTCTGGCGATCTTTGTTGGCCCCGCCCATCATCCGACGGCCAGAATCCACCCCTACATGGTGGAGGATGCACGATTAAATTTAATTCGAAAAAAATATTATTAAAACTAATGTTATCCTTTCTAATATTTGGCCCCTTGTGGGGTTCCTAAATTTCATGGTCATGTCTTTTTTTTCTATTTTATCCTTTTTAATTGTGATAATAATTATATAAGTAACGTTTTAGTAATGTTTGTAATTGGAGGGGATATATTAAAATTGAGGACATAAAATAAAGGGTTTAATGAGCATGAAACGACTTTAGACATATTTTATTTATTGTATATATACTTTTTATTAATATTTTAGAGGATCGTGATAATAAAACACAATTTACAAGTTATATTCCTCATTTTTAAATTCTTATGAACTTTTACACATTATTATTCATTGTAATAAATATAATCATTTTATATAACTTATCTTATAAAATTAATTTTTATCATCATCAATGATCTTATAAATTATTAGAAAAAAATTAAAAAAAGTATGGATAAAATCGCTCGACACTCACTTTCATTTTGTCCCAAAATAAAATGAGATTAATATGTGCATAATCGGTGATTATATATTTATTAACAAGAGATCAATAAGATATAAAATTATGAAAGATGTTAAATATCAAGAAGGGTTTAAATATTAAGTTTAAATTGTGAAATATGTCGTTAAAGTTTTATATCATTAATAATCGAGGTGCTCATAATGTCACTCCTTCAAAACTTAATGCCACTCCACATTTTCTATATTACCCTCGTTCTATTTTAATTAATTCTTCTCACCTCTTCATGGATATCGGTGTCAGTGGCCAACCTTTTTTAGCTAGTGAATATTCTAATACATTTTCCTTCTTCTACTCTCTCTCTTTCAAATTTCAAATTAGTGCTTTTATTTTTTTATATAAAATATAATACTTATTATAATATGAGATAAAGACATACATATAAATTTAATTAATATGAAAACTATAATTGCATCAAATATGTAAAGTATTAGAAAAAAAAGAAATTAAATGGACAGAAAATAAAAATAAAGCACGATAGACAAAATTTTAAAATAAGTTTTATAAATGATTGTATCTTCTGATTATTCAATAAGTATTTTTGCCTTTTTCATTTTTTTCAGAACTTTTTTATCTTATATTTTCCAAAACTAATTTATATCTTTGTTATAATATTATATTAAATTAATATTATATAACTAAAAATGATATATATGTATGTCTCATGCCATACTATATAATATTAGTATTATTTTTTATCATAATAAATCCGAGAGAGAGATTAGAGAAAGGAAAAGTAGTTTGGATTAATTATTAAGAAATATTGGATGGAAAGTGGGAACAGAAATCGAAGGGACATATATAGAGATAAGAGAAGATCAATTAAAGAAAAAATAAGGGTAAAATATGAAATGTGGAGTGACATTAAGTGATTGAGGAGTGACATTAAGGCCACGGATGGGTTAAATGTTAAAAACGACAACATGAGTTTCTTTGGAGGAAAATAACATTATTTTTCCTGTTGTTTTTTTAGTATTTAAGTGGTCACTATAGGATCAAGGGCAACAGTTAAGATCGTTGGACAGGACAAAGTAAAGAACAATTCCAAAGGCACAGGCGTAGTTAATTATTCGGCGTCCAATTAAGATTTACCCATTTTTATGTAAAATATTCAAACCTTTATCTTAAAGAATATTATTTTCTAACCGAAGGCATACTGCGATCATACGGAGTGGATTATATTTAATTTAGGCCACTTTATTTTATTATATTATATTATATTATATTATATAAACATTGGAACTTATGCTTTTACTTGTACTTTTGCTTTTACTACAAAAAGTTAATAACTGAATTTGCAAAATTATTTTAGATTATTTTATAGAAAATGGAATGTTGCATCATGTAGTTAGGGCAGCAGGGAAAATCTGATGAACCCGAAAATTTATATAAAAAATTAGGAGTCCGAATATGATTTATGATGATTTTTTATAAATTAAAAACCACTAGTTAAAATTAGGGCATCCGAAAAAACCATAGGGATCCATAGAGTTCATTTTTATTTCTAATTTCTTATTTATATAATTAATTCATAAGTTATCCATTTTTTATTATAGATATAATATTTTTTTATATAAAATTTCATACTCTTATATCACATTATCGAACTTTCATTTGGTAAATTTAAAAGATTAGTAGTATATTTATATTTAATATAAAACAAAAAAATTTTATGTTAGATTTAATTTAATATATAATTTTTAAAATATAATTATATAAAAATATAGGTCCGAAAAATCGACCCGCTAGAGGATAGTTTTATTTTTTAAAATGCTTTTTAGGATGATTTTTTATTTTAAAAATCCAATTCAAAAAATAGTGCACGGTTTTTTTAATCGAAAACCCGACCAACGGGAACTCTACTGTATCATATGTGTATATATATTGGCAAATCGACTCTTTTCTCAATGAATGGGGTATTCAGATGGTGTTAGACTAAGCATAAAAACATATTTGAAGTTTTTTTGGTAATTCAAAAATTAGAGTTAATAGGTACTTATTTTAATTGTTTATAAATTAAAAAATAAGTTGGAAGATCTCAACTTTTTTGTGAAAAAAAGGTAATCAGTTTGATATTTTGCTCTTAAAATATATATGATATTTTTCACATATTTCTTCTATTATGATATTAAAAAAATTTATCATTTAACTAAAATAATCATTTATAATTTTTTATTATAATATATATTTGTTTAGTTTTAAAATTAACTCAATCTTTAACTTATCAATTAAGTCAGACGGACCTCAACGTGAAATTAATGATCCACGTTTAAATTTCATTCATAACCTACTTTATTGTGACATTAATTTTATTTTCAACTTTAAATTTTACAAAGAAAAATTGGGATGGTTTTAATATTGCAAACATAATATTGTTTTATCTTATGACCCATTCTATTCCTAGGATGTTTGATGTTTTAATATGTTGGATCACTAAAGCATCAAGATGTGATAGTGAATTAGTATTTTCTCGAAAATATCAATTTTATGAAATACATCCTGAAAGTACAAAACTAATTTGATAAACTTTAAACTATCACAATAATGATCAACGTAGTAGAAAGAACATGGAGAGAGAAAAACAAATATAGGAACACAAAAGTATATTGTTGACAACGTTTGATCACACATTGGCATATGTCCCTGTCCCGACTTCTCTTCCAAGACCGTCAGAAATTCTACTAACACTTACTTGATTTCAAATGGGGCATGGAAGAATCCTTTTACACCTTTTGCTTTTTCTCTACTTCAGGAAGTAAGATGTGCCTCTCCTATTAGAAAGTTATCATCCTCTTTTCCTTCGCTCAAGAGATAAGACACAATCTTTTATCACTTAAGATTTCAAATCATCTATACAAGTTTACTACAAACACTCTTCAATCTCTTTTTTACAATTTAAAAACTCAGACAATAGAGGAAGAGAGAAGGATTACAAAGATTGTAAGTTTTAGCTCAAATAGACTTCACAAGTGTGCTCCCTAAGTTTGCTCAAAGGTATCAATCATTTCTCCACATTTGGATCCTCTTTTATAGCCTTCTTAACTCTATTTAGTTTTTGGAATTTGTTTTTTCCTTTTTGGACCAAAAATATAATCGTTATAGAGCCACTGATTGACCGTTCTACTTATTGATCGACTGCTCTGAATGACCGATTGAACTACAATCGACCATCACTTCGTTCAACATCAACACTAATATCACTCGATCGATCATCGAGTCTAACCAGTCTTCAAATATTGTCCGATTTTCACGTTTTTCATGTTGATCAGTCGATCGATTGGCCTAATCGACCATCATGTACTATTTTGCATATAAATTTTCGCACCGTTATCGGAATGAGGTTATTTTTTATTTTTAGAAAGATAATAAGATTATCTATAATTTTAATATTCATTGTTCATCCAAAATCCATAGAGATCGTATTATAATATTAATTCAAAGTTCAATACATAAATTTGTCCATTTCAAATTAAAGTTTTTAAACATTTATTCTTTTATATATAACGTTTCATACAAGTATCCAAATGAGATGGCCTTTGATTATATGAAAATTTAACAATATTATCTAGCTTTTATATATAATCTCTTGATTCAAATATCATGATAAAATACTCAAATATTAAGTGCAAGTTAAATTAGGGTGAGATCAAAGAAGTAAATTTTGCCCTCAAATCTTTGAATCAGAGTCGTTATAATGCTCAGATTTTCATTCAACGTTCCAAATCCCACCATCTTAAAGAAATGGACCATCTGAATAGACCATTAAAAAAATCCAAGTTCAATCAAACCAATTCGTCGAATGAGTCGAGTGGGTGAGTTGTGAGGCATCGAGCAGCAAGTCGCCAAGCGTCAACGAGGTTGAGGTCGCGGCATATGGTGATGCGATAAATTTATAATAATAAAATTACTAGCAAGTGCACTAGTTGTATCAAGTAATAAAGTAGATAGTAGAATGTTAAACCCACGAGAAACTAGTTAAATATAACATATCTCAATAATATACTATGATAATAAAATGGTGTTGTGATATGAAGATAGAAAATAAGTGTGCAGAAAATTAAATAACAAAAGATAAAATAAATTAGTGTTGAACCTTAGGATTATGGATGATTAATGATGATGATTAACTAACATGAATCACGATGATGACTGAATTATAACAATGATAAATAAGTTTAGTTCTTGAGATGGATTAGAATTACCTAAACTAATGACATATACGATGAGTAAGTCAAACTATCTTAACTCTCACCAAACTTAGGATCATAAATACTGAGTTAATATTTAGTTAAGAAAGATATTAAGATGCATTAAGTTGTAAGTCCTAAACTAACAGTTATCATCTCTTGGTAAAAATCGATAGATGGCACAAAATCAAGCACAAATGATGAGTTACAAGATTTGTGTTATAGTTGTTTCAACTTTGAGTTAAAAACTGATTTGCTGAGAATTATCAAATCTTAAAACTTATCACTCCACACTTGGTTTGTAGTTTTATTTCATAATATAATAATTTTAGTAAAAAGCATTAAGCACAATAATCACAATCAAAAGAAATCGAAATAACTATATTAATTCAAACCTAACAATCGAGTTCATGTAGTTTTCTTGAAAAAGATTAATAATCTCTAGTACATAATTAATTAGGCATAAAAAGTATGGATAAAGAGTATCCAAACAATTATTAGAAGACTAAATTCTTGCTTCTCGATTGCTGCAAAACACAAACAATGAGTTATTTCGCAGTTGCTCTCGAAAAATTCTCTTCAAGCTTGAAATTCGTCCTTAGCAATAACGCACGGTTCCTAGGTCGCAAGCACCCCAAGCATCACAACACACATTTTTTGTCTCCTAAGCCTCTATTTATAGCCTCTAGGTGTCCCAAAGATTTTTGGTAAAGTTTCAATTTGTTTGGAAGTCATTTTATGTAAATATAATAAAAATTCAGAATAGACTCTGATAAACCTTCCAAAACTTCTTCAAAATTGAGTAAATATATTTTTTTAATGATCCCTAGGACTTATGGTACAATTTGGAGTTGATTTGTAATTTATATTTTCAAGAAAAATTGAAGAAATCTCGAAATCAACGTTCGTAACACCCCATATCAACTCTGCAATGGTATGAATATGGATTTTCACAACATGTAAAGGTGATTTAACGGCTCTTACAGTGTCCAAGTTAAAGTAAATGTGTAGTTTTAACAGTCGTAACACTCTGGTCACGCGCCGTAACTCAGACACATTTTTGGGAGAAATTTAGCATTTTAACGGATCGTTATAGCTCTGTAACGCTCCTGCTATTAAGGTCTTTATGATCTCATCACGATCCGTTATATTCATTTCAGCTTTGGCATCCTCAACTAATTTCCATTTTTTCTAGCTTTGTTTGAACTCCGATTTGAGCGTAATTTTTTTTTCAATGGCTTCGTAATTCAATTTTTTCTTTTTTCTACAATAAAACATAGAATTTGAGTATATTTCTATTTTTATAAAATTAAAGAAAATGAGGCCAAAAAGTGATGCATGCTATATGAAAATGAATCGAAATGTGATTAAATGCATAACTAATTATATGTTGTATTTTGCATGCATCAACGGTCGAGAGTAAGATCGCTGGCGTCGAGTGAGGTCAAGGTCATTGGCGTCGGGAGAGGTCAAGGTCTCGGCATCGAGCGAGGTCATTGGCGTCGGGCGATGTAGAGATCGCGGCATCGGACGAGCTCGGGGTCGCGTACGTTGGGCGAGGGCGAGGCTGCCAACATCGGGCGAGGTCGAGGGACGCGGCATCGGGCAAGGTCATGGTAGAGGTTGCTGGCGTCAGGCAAGGGCATGGTAGAGGTCGTCGGCGTCGGGCGAGGCCGAGGTCGGGGCACATTGGGCGAGGTCGAGGTCACCGACTTCGGGCAACGTCGAGCAGGCGAGGTCATCGAACAATCTCGAGCGGTGTGCTTCAGCGAAGTAGACAAATGGTTGTTGCTCACTATGGATGCCTGTTGTGTAGGATCCCAACAGGCATCAAGAGGGGGGAGTGAATTGGTGTTCAATCGAAAATATCGATTTCACAAAAACACGTTGCGGAAGTACAAAAATTGATTCTTAAAACCTTTTAAAATAAAACAATTCAGATCATAATATGAATGGAGAGAGAGAGAAATCAAACACAATCAACACGGGTGGTTGTTGACGAGGTTCGGCCACACCTTGGCTTACGTCCCCGCTCCGACTTCTCGACCTCGAGATCGCCGGAGATTCCATTAATCCATTCCTTCATTCCAAATGGGACAAGGAAGAAAGTCATTTACATCAACCACATTTTCTCTGCTTCGAGAGGCAAGACAACCTCTTCTCCTAGAAAGCTAATCTATTTCTCTCGCTCAAGAGGTAAGATTTTGAACCTCTTTTACACAGGAGTTCTCTCAGCTTTTTCTGAACAAAAAGTGTTTCTCTCTTTTACAATTCTATGCTCATAATAAGAGAAGAGAGAAAGAAGAGAAAACTAGCTAATGAAAATTTCAAGAATTGATCTCTCTTTCATAACTTGAAATTTTTCTTCAATGAGTGAATGTGTGCATTTGCCTCTGGTTGTGGCACTCATTTTATAGCGTTCAGCATATGAAAAATTCGTCCAGAATTTATTCCACAAATTTCTCATTCAAATTTGTCCGTTACTGTTCATTTGACTCAGAGGCTGGTCGACTGCACATCTAGATGCCATTTTTCCAATTTCTGCATTGGATCGGTCGATTGGACTGTCGACTCATGTCTCGACCGATACAGCCTCGCAGTTTTGATTTTCTCCTGTTTAGTTGATCGATCGTCCGGTGCATCGATTGGTACAGTCTCACAGTTTTGATTTGAGCAATTTACGCATTGATCGGTCGATCGATATCTCCGATCGGTCGAACGGACTGTCTCGACCGGCATTCATAGTTTCGACCGGCAGGTTGACCGTCTTGCACTATTTTGAGCATAATTTTTTACACAGTTATCCAAATTAGACGATCTTGGAGTCTATGGAAAGCTAACAGAATTCTCTATAATTCAACATTCATACAAAACTGATAAGATCAGTGCCAATTATTTAATCAAAGTGTAGTGCATAAAATTATCCATTTTTGTTTAAGCTTTTTCAACGTTTTAACTTTAATCATTCGATATTTGTATCATCAAAATATAATTTTATATGTCATTAAAACTTAAATCCAACATGTTGAACACATCGACATCGTCCTTCACCTCTCTATGTGAACAAAAAGAGGGTGATCGACTAAAGGGAGATTGGCTAGGGGCATATAGGGAGATTGGCGAGCATTAGGGGGAGGCAGGGAGATTGACGAATGCTAGGGGGAGGCAAATCAGGGGGGGTTCATTAGATCGGTTGGGGGAGGGGGGAGGCGAACTTGTTTTTCATTTGAACCGATTTAGCTGGAACATTTCAATATGCACTATCTTGACCATTGAACCGTGCTTAATTATAATGATCAGGATTAAAAGATTTTGGAGTGAGATCAAATTTTTTTATCTCACCCTATTTTTTTCAAATATTAATTTCAAATTAAACTTTTCGAACTTCACTTATTTAAACATAATTTTTTGTTTGATTATTCAAATGAGGTAATTCTTGATTTTTTAAAAAATAAGAGAATTATTTATAACTTTTATATCTCTTAATTTTGTATAGACAAATGTTAATTAGAAGTCTAGTGCATGGAGTAAATCATTCTTATTAAAAATATTTCAACGTTTTAAATATAACCATAAATATTTTGAGAATTATATTATCAAAATTTAATTATATAGAATATAAAAAAATTTCCAACATAATCTACTAATTTGATTAACCATAAAACTTCGCCAAGCTAGTGAATATTAATAATATTCAAATATTCAATTCCCATCAACATCGAGATGACATCTAGATCTGGTGCTGATTTAGAGCCAAACAAGGACCACTTCGTGGAGCCTGCTCGAGTCACAAGCTTCCAATTTGCCATCTAAGTCTCTCTTTTATTTTTATTATTATCATTATTATTTTGGCGTCACTCCTAATATATCAAATGATTTTTAAAATATTGATAGTAAAAAATTAAAGAGTAAAATTGTCTTAAAAAATGATATTAAGACTAGAAATAAGAATATCGGGATCCATTTTTATAATAATATCATCATCAAATCGAAAAAATATATATGCCAACAGACAGAGCGCACTAATCTCCAGGAGCATCCGACGGCTGCCAGCAGATTGATTTCAAAATTCTTGAAATGAGAAACTAGCCGTTGGGGGGGCTCGCGTCGTCTCCGTCTGCCCCCACCGCCCACCTCAAATGCTCTTGCAAACTCCCCCAAATCTCTCCAAGGACACAATAAACCTCCATAAGCGCCCACGATCACCAGCCCTACTTCTTCGATCCGATCTGCTCAGCGATTGGAGATCGACTCCCCGACTCCGGCGAGGAACGATCAGATGGCTACGCCGGCCAAGAGCCCGCATCGCCCACGGTCCCAGGCGTCGGAGGCGTCACGGAGGATCTCCGAGAACTCCGACCCGAACGTCCCCCTTTCACCCCCTATTCCGGCGAAAGACGTCAAGTCTCCGGCTTTCAAATCGACAGCGACCCCTGCGGCGGGGACGCCGAAGAAAACGGCCCCCAGAACCCCAGGTCGGATCCTCGCGGCCGCGGTCCCGGCCCCGCCCCCTCCGGTTAGAGAGCGGAAATTTATCGTCGCTAAGAAGAAGGGCAGAAGGGCGTCCAAGGTAGGTCTTGATTTCGGGAGGCGCCGACAGGAGGCCTATGAAGCCCTTCGGGCCTCGCAAGACGAGTTCTTCCGGAAAGACCATTCCCTTGAAGTCGTGAAGAAGGAAGCAGCTCTTCCTGCCGAAGAGCCAGCGACTGCAAGATATGGAGATGAGGACCCTCCAGCAACAAAGGACAAGAAAGTTGAGACGAGCGAGGTCTGCGACTCCGAGAAGGAGAAGGCTTACTCCTTAGGAGTGACAACGGCAACGGAAGAAAGAAACGTAGATCATGATAGGGAGAAGAAGGATGGAATAGAGGTTGATGAATTACAAGGTTGTGCAAAAATGAGGAACATGAGGAGCCCTACTATGGGGTTGCCGATGGATAACATGCCAGAACCTGGGTCTGGGCGGGTGAAGCTCCTGGTGAAGGCCTTTGAGAATTTCCTTACTATCTCGAATGAAAATGAAGAAGAGAAGTCTGATGAGAGGAAGATGGGGGCGTCGAGCTGGGAATTGCAACCCCCAAAAAGAGGATTGGCTGAAGATTTTCCAGTATCTGTTTTCTCTTCAGCTGAATTTGCGCCGTCCAGGAATCTTGAAAAGGATTCAAAGTTGTACTCTTCTTTTGACAGCAACGGGGACAGGTTAATATCTCTTAACTGAGGATTTGATTGGATACTTTTTCAGTATTGCATTTTATAAACAGATTCCTGAATTCAGATTTAGTTGGGCGAGTGGGACATCAGGCGCTGGAGGACGAAGGATTAAGAGAAACGTAAGCATGTTCTTAGTTTATGCTTCTACTTTGCATATGAGCTTTAACTACATCTTTTCCTTGTGCTTATTTTACACAATTGGGGATTTCTGTTTGACAGAGCTCAGAGTCACTGAGAGGGAGCTGGAATAAGAAGCTTAAGGTGACAAGCCAACATCCGTTCAAGTTGAGAACTGAGGTACTAATTTGTTTTTAAATGTTTGACATTTACACTGCAAGCTATCTGTAGAAAGATGCTTGTCATGGTATGATCGGAAGAAACAACTATATATGCTAGCTGATAGGTGTATAAAAAATTACTACTTTATTTTTGGACTCTTTAAAGTATCTGATTATGAATGCTTAGTTCTCTCAGAACCCCATAATTTTTATGCGTCTGTATTTAGTTGTTCATGACTAGCTGAATTAGTCCTTTTCACTTAAGTCTACTATCCTGACTCATATAACTTGATTGAGCTTTCTTCTTGTGTCTGTTCTATTGGATCAATATACTGTAACATCTGTTTGATGTTACAAGACAGTGTGCGTCGCTTTATGATGATTTGCTGAGCCATCCGGCAAAAGATTACAGTATGCAAACTATCTAATGATATATTATGACAACATAAAGTTATATTGCTCAATCAAGACACTCAAATCTTAGGATTTTAACATAACTAGGTTTTGTTTTTCCCCTTTCTGCAAAAGTTTTCATCCTTCGGCTTTTTTTTTCTATTGTGGAGACCATAATGTTTACCCTGGCCCTCATCGTTCCTAACTCAAGTTGGCTGGTTTCAGTCAAATCAAATTTATGATATTTCATATTTGCATGCAAGCAAGCTCATTGACGTCGCTATCTTTATGCTTATTTTGTTGTTTCTTTGTACAGCAAAGAGGGAGGATTAAAGAGGAAAGGTTCATTAGCAAAGTGAAAGAAATGCTGATAGAGGAAGAAAGGAAAAGAATACCACTTGCGCAGGGTCTTCCCTGGACAACAGATGAGCCAGAGGTGAGCATATCTTTCTTAACTTTACCTTCAAGGTTTTATGTAATCTTACAATATTGTAGGGACAAAGATAGCTGATGATATATTTGTATGCCATCATTCCGCTGTTTTCTTGGAATAAAATATTTTTATATATAGGTGTTTTATCCTACATGTCGGTCCTTTTTTGCAATAAAATATATTATCTAGCATGCACGTGCAAAACAAACATAACTGGAAAAGTTTTTTTATCAAATTCTTAGATCATAAGCATGTTTAGCAAAGTGAAATGCAGACAGATCATAACAGGAAAAGTTTAGTTATCAACTTCTTAGACCATGACTTTCTTTCTAACTTTGGTGGTATGAGGGTTATTAATATGGTACGATTACTCGTTATACAGTAAGTTTTTTATTATATGAATTTGCTAACATTAAGTTCCACTATTTTGCACCAATAATAAACACTTGATATATTTCATTTTATGTAGTTCTATGTTTAAGAATATTGTAAGACCATTAGTTAGTAATTTATTACAGCGGACATATTCTAATTTATAGCTATTATAATAAAGGGCCATGAAGTCATAACGTTCTCGTTCTCAAGTGCAGTTTTTTATGATTTACCCATGAGATGATTATTAAATTGATGTGTGCCTGATTTATATGTACTCTAGAGATTCATAAAGTCCATTCACAACTTTACCAACTAAAAGAACCACACGTTTGAGTGCCTATACTCTCCCCTGGGGCTCATGATATTGCAGCTTCCATTTATGTTTTTTATTGGATCTTCATATAAATTTTTTCTTCACTGTTCTAGAGACACATCTGACCTTTGTATTATCTGTGTGGGTTTCCTTCATTCAGTGTCTAGTGAAGCCACCTGTGAAGGAGACCACTGAGCCAATAGATATTGTTCTACACAGTGATGTGCGTGCTGTGGAGCGGTCAGAGTTTGATAATTATGTAAGCCCGTATAAAATGCGAAATTAAGATTGAATGTCTTGATGATTTCTGATCATTTGAAACTTGTATTCTTGTCGCTCCAAATTGCAGCAGAGACTCAGAACTTCTTTATGCTTACTATTTAATATATTAGGCTTGTTTAATCACTAAGATAATCTCCAGGTTGATGAGAGATTGAGCTTTGCAGAACAACTGAGGCTGGAAAGGGAAATGCAACGCAAGGTAAAATGTAGATTCAAGTCCTAATCAGTATTAGTATGCATGCCATGACAAGTTTCTACATGGTCTTACATATATCATCTTCATGTTTTTTCAATGCAGTTGGAAGAAGAAGAGGAAGTACGCCGACTTCGAAAAGAGCTTGTCCCTAAAGCACAGCCGATGCCATACTTTGATCGTCCTTTCATTCCAAAGAAGTAAGTACAAATTATATGCAACTTTTCAATAGGAAAAAGTAATCTTTTCATGACATCCTACTTTCAAGACAATTCCATTCTTATTTCTTTTCTAAGCATTCTCCAGATGCACTTGCTCATTTAAATCCAAACCATTGCCTTTAAGCGCATACTCCTGAACCACCTTTTGATATAGTATAGCCAAAATATTACAGAGTATTCCAGAGCATTCCATACTCCAAAAACAGCTCAGTCGATATATCTCCCACAAGTCAGATGATTTTAGTGGCGCCAGGGATCAACGTTTTATTATGACCAATGTATTTTCAGCATGTTAATTTGTTATAATGTGATGTTATATATTAACAAAGATTATTTTAACTGGTTAAAGGTCGGAAAGACCGCGGACGATCCCGAAGGAGCCGAGGTTTCATATCCGTCCTGTGAAATCATCATGGTAAGATATGAATACCATTTTCATCGTAAAGAACGTTGGATGGTTTATACAGTATTGCACCATTCGTTTTTTATCTGCGCTTAAATTCCTAAGGACTTTTAGGAGTCATTAGTTACATTGTTTCTACTCTTGTTGAAAGATTCATTGATTTTATTGTAGGAGGAAAGGAAGTAATGGCGAAAACACATATGATGTATGTTGACACTTGATGTTGTATTATCATTGAAATCAAATTAATGCCTGACGTTACTTTTGTTCATCAGCTGTAGAGTTTCCAAGCTGGAAAGATGATATTTTCGGGCCTTCAGCCATGTGGGAGATCACCACCAGAAGACTCTGAGGTGCATATGATTTCATTGATTCCTGGACACTGGAAAGTAAATCCCAAACTAAGTTTGTTTAGATGAGACCGGGGTGAGGGCAGTATCAAGTAGTGAGAGAATCTTCTGTATATGTTCTTTTGTGTCATAAAACTTAAATGGTCCATTGCAATTGAATAGTTCTCACATTTTTTTATGTGGGTAACCTGACAAATTTAAGAGACAAACCAAGAACAGTTTTCATCTTGGGACTTGAACCGTCTTTCTAGGCATGTTGCTGTTGAGTAAGTATATTGGATAACAAGTTCTTGAATTTAATGTTTGGCAAAAGATGTTGAATATATATTTTTTATTTTAAAACCTGAGAAATGTCCTCATTTTTTTTATTTTTTTCAGGTTAAAGTATTTATTTCGTTCCCTCCACCAAAAAGTTTCTTTCGCTCCCTACAACTTTTTCACTCTTCTTATTCCATTCTCTCGCCCTCGATATTCGTCCACAATATCTGCATCTCAAATCTAGTGGATAAGATGGCAACTTCACTTGCTCTTTCCTACATTTTCGTCAAAATTTATGACAATGTGTAATCGTATTCTGCTAGTTGACTATTTCTTATGAGCTTTCTTTCTTTATAAGGTTATTATTTTTCCCATCTAATCATAAATATAAATTTTAAATTTGAATCCCTAAGCTGATACTTTGGTCATTCCCTTAGGTTCTATTCAAAATTAAATTATGAAACATCGGTTTTATCCTTCCTTCTCTAGTATAAGAAAAACATCTTCCAAATAACAGCATGACGAAATATTTCATAATTATTAAAATAATTCTTGAGAAATATTTTTATCCATGCCGGCCACTCTTTTTACTTTTCAAAATAATTTTATGATAATATGAAAGTATGAGCAAAATGGGTATTTCATAAGTATTAGAATTAGCCTAACAAAAGTTTGGATGGAAATTAAATGGAATGATATAAATGCAAAAATTGAATAGCTTTAGGAATTAAAATTTGTAATTTAGGTTAAATATGAAAAAGTTGTATTTATGTACTCTATGATGGAGTGCAAAAGAAAGAATCATCCTACATATGGAGATAGAATCCACATATGACTTTTTGGGTTGCTAACCTTTGATGTATGAAAAGGATGGCTCAATTTGCGAGGCGCTAATGATTATGCACACTATCCGTAAATAATTCGATAAGATCATTCTGCATCATGTAGTTGATAGTGACAAGTGAGACTTTCTTTGCGAGCTCGGAGAGGAGGGCGAGCTCTTATCCCTTTTCGCTCCGTGTCGTCAAGGCAGTACCTCCCTCCAGTGTCGACGAGGGGAGACTTTTTATATTTTATATTATATATTATTTTAAACTTTTAAAACATTAAAAGAGAGGAGAAAATAGTACTTTAATATTTTAATAAATATAAAAAATTAAAATAAATAAAATTAAATGAATGAACTAAAATAAAAATTATGATATAATTTATAACATCCGATGAAAATTTACTATAATGCATGAGCGGAGAAAAATTACACCAAATGCCCTCCAACTTTGACGTTTGCTCAACGTTGTCCTCTAACTTCACTTTGTAGCACGAATGCCCTTCATCTTTTAACTCGTTTCACCCGATGCCCTCCTTACTTATAATCGGTGGTCTCCCGATCACATAGCTGACGTGGCGACGAGGGGAGACTTTTTTTATATTTTATATTATTTTAAACTTTTAAACATTAAAAGAGAGGACAAAAGAATAGTTTAATATTTTAATAAATATTAAAAATTAAAATAAATATAATTAAATGAATGAACTAAAATAAAAATTACGGTATAATTTATAACGTCCTATGAAAAATTACTATAATGTATGAGCGAGGAAAACTTACACCAAATGCCCTCCAACTTTGGCTTTTGCTCAGCGATGCCGTCTAACTTCACTTTGTAATACGAATGCCCTTCATCTTTTAACTCGTTTCACCCGATGCCCTTCTTTTATAATCGACGGTCTCCCGGTCACATAGCTGATGTGGCACTGAAATAATGTCTCTCTCCTCTCCAAATGGATATTATAATGATGTGATAATATTAAAAATAAATAAAAATGTCACGTTGGGCTACACTTCGGAGCCCACGTCGGAGATGGGGTCAAACCGAAGCTGGGGGGCTGACCCCCGGAAGCGTCGAAGCTGGGGGGTCGCCCCCTTTCCTGCGACCTCCGGCGAGGTCGCATGGATGGGGCAACCCCTCTCCTTCCTTGCGCTCGCGCAGCGCATGGGGTGGGGGGTCGCCCCCCTCCCAGCGACCTCACCGGAGGTCGCAAGGAGGGGTCACCACCACCGCGATCTCGCCGGAGGTCGCAGGGAGGTGGGTGACCCCCTCCTTCCGAGGTCGTAGGGAAGGGGAAGAGGTGGTGGGGGGGGGGGGGGGGGGGGGGAGGGCGCCCACCTCCCTGCGTCCTCGACGGAGGTCGCAAGGAGGGGGCGGCCTTCCCTGCGCTCGCGCAGGTGGTGGTGGGGTCGCCCCCTCGGCGCCCCCCCCCCCCCCCCCCCCCCCCCCCCCCCCCGCCGCCGCGCGAGCGCAGGAAGGGGGCTCCCTACGTTCTCTGCGCGAGATTGCAAGGAAGGGGGCGACCCTCCGAGCTCTGGCGACATTCGACTCCATCTCCGACGTGCAGCTCGACGTGGAATTTTTTAAATATTGTCATGTCATTATAATATTCATGTGGAGAGGAGAGAGACATTATATCAGCGCCACGTCAGCTTTGTGACCGGGAGACAACCGATTATAAATAAGGAGGGCATCGGGCGAAAACGAGCTAAAAGATAGAGGACATTCATGTTACGTGAAGTTAGAGAGAATCATTTAGCAAACATCAAAGTTGAAAGACATTTAATGTAATTTTTTCGTACGAGAGGTTGGAGGAATTCATTATTTTTTTTTCTTGTGAGGTTGCGTCCCGGTTTATTTTCACCTCCTGGTTGCAACAATTCGGATCGTTTTTAGTAGGCCGCAAAAGTGGATTCCAAAATTTTGTTAGGGGAAACTTTTTGGACGGCCCTAATACTTAGATTATTTTATAGGCCGTATCTATTTGGCCCGCCAAGGCTGAAAACGGGAAACCTATGGCCGTAACTCACTGGGCACATGGCCTTAATTCAATTCAGGACTTAAATTCAAGTCGACTTAGTTTCCACAGAACTAAATTTATAAGATATGAGTACTTAGGAAAAAAAATTGACTTGGATATTGTGATTCTAAATATCTTGTATATTTATTTATTTTGTTCAAGTACTGGTCTTCCACCTTCTATTTTTTTTTCAGCGGTATGTTTTAAATGCTACAAAATGTTGCCACATGTTTTAAATTTTTTCAACGCAAAAAAGAAAAAAAAAACTAAATACTTCAAAGATACTTTTTTATATCGAAATTGACCCTTATTTCGTGCATGTTGTTGTTCCATGGATGAAAGAAAAAAAAAGGGTGACGAGGGCTTTTTGGAATTGCTCCTTAGGTTATGAATTTGTTGCTCTGTGCATGTAATTAAGTGTATGTTTCTGCATGCATAGTGCCTACATCACATCTTGACTTGGACTCCATTTTGTCACACAAATTGGGAACTCCCTTTAAGGTAGTGTTCAAACATGCGGTGCAAGAAGAGCATTATTGAATGATGGCTTAATTGGAGGCCACAATTTAAATTGCAAATTGGAAATTTTCTTTAATAAAAAAATTATAAACTTCTTCTGTGTTTTTTTTTTTAAAATCTTGACAGAGAGGAGCAACATCTCAATCCATCAACTATACAAAAAAGGGGGGAAAACAGATATGCTCCCTTGTACCCTTTTTTTATGTCCACTGTGGCACAAATTTTTATAATATCTTATGGCCCTCGTAACAAAATGGCATCTATCATTAGTATTAGTATTTATACATCGTGACTGACAGCTGACTCCTTCGCTGAAAGCGGTGTGTTCGGATGAATCAAAAACTGTAACAAGGGAAAAGGGAAATGGTCCAATTGGCATTAGTTTAACCATAAATGCCCTTGTTATTTTTTTTTCTTTTCTTCTCGTTGAAAGCGAACAAAAAGGTATGATGTTGCTACACCCAACATTCTCGGAGTGCTCTCATTTCATCTGTGCCTCTCTCTCTCATTCCATTGTCCCCACACACGCCCTCTCTGTCTCTCTCCCCTCGATCCCTCGCATCACATTCACATTCACATTCTCTCTCATCTTATTGGCATGTGACAAGATATATAGTAATAGTCCATGGTCATTTGCTGTTCTCTCTCCTTGTTTTGCTAAAAGGCCGGTGAGTTCAGTGGAGAGAGAGAGAGAGATTCCAAGTGATTCCACGTACTGTGACATAAGTTCACCTCCTTTTTTGGGTGCTCTGCAGGGAGTGGGACAGCAAAAGGGATTCTTTTTGTACTTGCAGCAGCGAACGTGCGCCATGGCAAATCTTTGTCCCCGGCCGTGCTGTTGTTCTGAGTTTTGCTTCCTTAACCGAGACCGAGGATGACAGGAACATTCCAATGGATATGGCGCCATGATGGGGATTGGAGCCATGCAGCAGAAGCAGAAGCTGCTTTGCTGTGCAGGGACCCCCCTCCTGAGAACAGACAGCAGCAATTAATAAGTGCGTGGGCATTTAGTTGCAACTTTGTCAGCTAATTATTAACATCATGCATGCTGTTATTTCTTCTACCCCTACCCTTACCACCACCCACCCACCCACCCCCCCCCCCCCCCCCCTTTTTTTTTGTCTCAGGGAAAAAAAATAGTTCCAAGTACTAGGAGGATTGTGTGTGCATGATGTGTGCTTTTTGTTCTATGGAGTGCAAACACAAGTACCTTTGCACATATTTGATCCCAAGCAGAAGGGAACGTGATGACTTGTGGGGAAGACAGAAATTGTATGCTTTTCTTCTTCTACTTTTTCGTTAATATCATATTATGTTCATAATCCATAGGAAGCGAAACTAGAAAAACACAAAAAATAACATGGCTGTAAATTAATTTTAAAGGTGTACTCTGATTCAATAGTGTCTATAAGCTACATGAGATGTAGAGCTGTACATGCTGACGAAATATTACGTGTGCAGCCACCACAAATAGTTACACCAGCTCAAGTTTTAATAATTATTTTCCTCATTAAAATACATCAACTTTTTATAGAGCTAATATTTTGGAATAGTAGTATTTGTATAAATTTTTGGATACTAAAAAAAACAGAGTCCATCAGTTCAACCAGATGGTGGTGCAACACTTTCTTTAAAACATCAATTATTTTATTTGTTTGCCGCTTGAATGTTTGCTATGAACATTAAAACTCACTCTAATGTTGCAAAAGCAAAAAAATGTCGAGGCATCACTTTAATTTTTTTTATGTAAAAATTTAAATTTTTAACAGTAAATTCACATAATTTTTATCACAGAACTTTACTAAACACGCACTTATTTTTTTTCATTCCAATACTAAAAATCCTCGCTCGTGATAAAAAAAACCCGGCCAAAGGAGTTTGGTTCGGTGCGAACCGGACGGCTCATTCGCAAAAGGACGGACCGGTTCGGTTTGACTCGTTGAAATTTCGCGCACCAATCAGGTTCCATCTATTTATCAATCTTTTTTTTTTTTCTTTTATGCATCTTTTCTTCTCCATCATCTCTTCTCACTTCGTCTCTCTGGTTCCCCAAAACCTCGCCATTTCTCGTTTGGAAGGAGCCGAATCGGAAACCCTAACCCTAATTCTCATCTCCTCTGGACGCAGGCGGACATTACCAGCGGCGGGAGCGGTAGGTGGGAGGAGGAAACCTAATTTACTTGTTCTCTGGGCCGATTCAAACGCCATTTGCCCCACCAGTGTAAGTGTCGCTCCACTCCGAAAATCGACAATTCATTGACGCCCTTGTTGCTAGATCGTTTTGTGCATCGTGATTTTTTCTTTTTGGCTGGGGGCTAGCTTTTGTGCTCGCCGGACGCACCTTGTTGGCGTAGATTTCGGGTGGTTTTGATCGCGGAAGCGGGGTTGGAGATTGTGGGAGCTTTGGGATAGGTTGCGGTTGATTTTGAGGTTGAGATGGAAATTGGTCTTTTTTTGTGGCTGGTTAGATAGCTGGAGTGGAGCATTTCGGTGGTTTCAAGAGGTATTGTGGGAACTTGGATGTGTTACGAGCTTGCTGCTTCTAGGGTTTGCTGCTTTGGTGGACTAACTGAGAGTGTGGCACGGATGGAAAGAAGGTTAACGAGCTCTGTGACTGGGTGCGGGAAGTGTTGGCACATGTTCCTTACTCTTTTTCCCTTTTCCCTTGGTGTCATTTTTGGTTTGCTTGGATATCATGTGCTTCGGGCTTCTCAGTGGCCTCTTTCAGCTTTTATTTTAAGTGTAGTTAAGCCTTGAAGACCACCTTTTCTTGGGCAGCTACTACCTCTTGAGCTAGATAGCAAGGTTTGAACACTTGGGGTAATCTTCACTTTTCTTTTTCAAAGTTGCTATTTCCTTTATATTGTTTATTATATATAGATGTTTGTTTTTTCCTTCAATTTTCTTTATTCTTGTCCGGGCAGTCACGCGGCCAAAACTTGTTCTTCCCATCTATGTTCATTTTCTGTACCTTTCACATTATATTGCTAGTCTCACTGACGTATTTGCTTTTTCAGGTGTAAATTTTTGGGAAGAAGGATTATAAGATAAATTGACTTGGAAGTTTGAAGTACTGGAGATCTACCTTATAGAGCTTACTGTTGAACATTTCTAGGAGGTACACCATCTGATACTATTCCAGTTCCTTCATATTTTCATAAGAAAACTGAAAACTTGTTCTTATTTTTTTTTCCTCTATCATGATATCTCAATGTGAATGGGTCAAAGTTCTTTCAATATTTTCATGAATAACCCTCAAAAACGACATTTTTATGGGTATATGACTTTTTTAAGGCAGTATATGACTTTATGTTACCTTCCTAATAACTGTTTTCCAGGTCATGATGCGTTTGCTGTCTGCATTTATTTCTTACAAAAAGCTAGCACCTGGATACGCCTGATGTGCTTCCCTTGCACATTAGATAAAAAATTTCATTTAGGGATTCTTTTTCCTGTTGTTGTATCTGGGTCCAAAGACTGGTTGTCTTTGCATGGTGGTCCTCGACAACGTATTTATTTTTATCATCCGATGGAACCGAAACAAAAAATATATGTGTATCCATAGGTTATGGATTCCTGTATTCATGACCCAAAATTCACAGATGTGTTTCAAGTTTGTTCCAGGTGCTAACACAGTGTCTCCAAATATGATGCATAATCCTTGTGGTTCTTTTGTAAAAGAATATCCTGCATGCTTCTTCTCAAAAAAAAAAGTATCCTTCATCCTGCATGTTAGTAAACCTTTTTTCAGAAGTACTTGTTAGTTAACAATCGTCGTCAGATTTTTCTTACACTACCTATGTAATTCATTTATCATGATACTAATAGAATCTCAAGCTTTAGGTGTTCTTTAGCATCTAACTTATGAACTAAAACCATTAGGAGTTCATTGCCATCAGATTTATGTTGTTAGTATTGCTGTCTTGCTTTTCTGACTATTCCTCTAACTTAAAACTCTGTTATGTTAATTTGTATGTGTTTTTAATCATGCTTGCATGATCTTGCTTATGTTTACCAAGTTTTAAAGATACAATATATGAATATAAAGATTTGGCTATTTGTAGCCAGATTTGTATTGAGGGATGGCACATAGTTTTCTTTCTGGCATGAAAGCACTTTATAAATTATTCAAGAATTGCCGGTTGCTTGCTCATGTGATATTTAATAGGTTGGCTGTCAGTCAACGTGATGATGCAAAATCTCCATCGAGTATTTTCATTACACAATAATCAAGTATAGACTATTGGTTCTTCTTATAGACTTTCCTTGAAATTAGATTCTACTATTCTTATGAGAGCCACTTTAAGATTAATCTATGCTGTTTTTTTTTACATCATAAATAAAGGTGGTTTTTTTCAACTCTTCATCTCATTATCATATTAATTAGTGCACTATAACATTATAAGAAACTAAGAAACTAAATTTTAAAACAAAATGTTGCTTCGTTTAAAACAAGGAAAAACAGCTTGAGATTCTGGGTTACCTTTCAGAAGATACATTGCCAGGGTTTCTGCTTGTTGTACAAAGTAGGTCACTGCTAAACAGAGATCTAGAAATTGTCAGATCTCCTGCATAAGTTCTTGTTAATTATGAGTTCTCTCTTAGGATACCTCTCAGAATGTCGCAACCTCACCCAAGGCAGCACCATGGCACTGACATGCAATTCTGGCAGCAGCAACTGATGCATAAACAACTACAAGAACTTCAGAGACAGCAACAACGCCAGCAGCTAGATCAGGGAGCAAGACAACATAATTCTTTCAACCAATTATCTTCTGTAAAAAAGCCAGTAGTGATGAATCAATCTGCAATGATGAATGAGATGGCTACTAATAATCCGCCGAATTGCATGTGGCCCAATAATCTTGTTATGGGTTTGCCTCCAACGCCAGGTGGGAATTCTCAGATGACGGGTGCCGGTAACATGAACTGGGCACAATCAGCCATTTCTCCTTCAGTACAAAATGTTGCAAATGGCCTCGTGGTTCCTGATGATCATAGTCAAGCAATGCAATCTTTTGGGTATATCAATCAACAAGATCAGTCTTTATATGGCGTGCCAGTATTGAACACCAGAGGTGCTGTAAATCAGTATCCCCAACTGTCAAGGATGTCCATAGATTGCGACAATTTGATGACCGGGGCGGTTGACAACCAGGCAACAACGGATTCTCATAAGCTAAACACATTCCAGAATAATCATGATTTCCCTGCACGAGGCCTCTTACAAGATAGAACATCAGACACTACACAAAACTTACATGGGAAAGGTTTTTTTGTAAATAGTCTGGACATTCTTAATAGTGATGATACACCGGGAAACTTTCAGCAAGCAAATGACATGCAGAGCAGTGTTCAGGATCAAGCATTTCATGGTATGCAGGAGCAAGATCAGATTTTCTGGTCAGGAAATTCGCAGGAAAGGGTGGCTGAGCAACTTGGAACATCACATGGGGTGACTAGTCTGGATCCAACGGAAGAGAAAATATTATATGGGAATGATGATTGGGGTGCTTCCTTTGTTGGTAGTCTTAACTCTAGCTCGGAAGGTCCTTTGCACAGGCTTCCTTTAGGGAATGACTGTTTTGGTGGATTTCCTTCCCTCCAGAGTGGGAGTTGGAGTGCTCTTATGCAAGAGGCTGTGGGATCTTCTACCAGTGACAATGGGGTTCAGGAAGAGTGGAATGGTTTAGATTTCCATAAAATGGAACAATCAACATTGAAGCCTTCAGCTGTACCAGGTGAGAGTGGGAAATATTCTGCTTGGGATGATAGCGACATGTTAAGTGCGTCTTCTTTAGCGCCAAAACATCTTTCAATGTTTAATTCCACTGATGCAGGTCCAAACCCATCTTTTGCGCCTACTTTCCAGCACTCGTACCAATCAACATCCCGTATGCAATGCCATCAAGGTCAGAAGCAGCTTTCAGAATATGTTGCTCAGGTACAAATACCTGAAAATAGTGGTATGTGGATGGGTCAGACATATCAGCAGCAGAACAATTTTGTAGACTTGGAGAATAGTCAGGGTAACTGGACTCACCAACAAAACATGATGCCGCCCAATGTTGCTATGCAGTCAGATAACAGACCTAATGGATGGAATGACAGTTATGCAGCTGAGGCTAGTGGAGTTAATGATTCAGGTTTTTCAACTGATGGCAATATTTGGAGGATTGCTGCAACTCATCTTAATCCAAACAATAGATTGGGGAAACCAGTTGAAAGTGATGTTGACACTTCTCAAATCCAAACTGATGGTTCTTTGATAAATACTTATGGTTCTGTTATGAATTCAAACTCCCCAAAATTTAACTGTGAAACAAATCGACAGGTTGGTAGTTCACAGCTTATTGTGAGTGGGAAAACCTTTGCCCTTGACACTTGTGCAAAGGCCAAAGATGATGGAAATGTGGGCAGAAACTATACTGCACCAAATGAAAGGCAGCGACAAAGACGAGAATTAACCATCAACGACACAGATGAGGGCGGCAACTATCAACACAGTAAAAAACAACCAGAATGGGTTTCTGGTGAAAGTTATGCTTCAAACAACTCCAGCCATATCCAGCAATCTAGTTTTTTAAGTGGTGGAAAAGGGATTTCCACCTGGAGTAGTTTTGACCAAAATCCTTTGCATCAGGACTTAAAGCCATCAACTCAGTCTGCTCATCAAGTTGCAGGTTCTATTATGTCCCGGAATCAGATGACTCTAGGGATGAATAAGGAACCATCTTCCGCTGAATGCCATTCACATTTCCAGGGTATGGACACCCCAATCTTTCAAGGATCTAATGCTGATGACCAAGCACATGCAAAAAAGTTAGGCTTCAATGGTCCTGACCTTTCAAACCATAGTATGGATGCCAGAGAGGTAAACATGTTCAGTGCTATTTTTCTTTTAACATAGCTTGTTATCTAACTATAGTTTTCCGGTGTGTTGTATCTCCCTTATGCTAATATACAGAGGAATCTTATGGGAGTTGAAGAGAGATGTTCAAGAGATGACATATATCTCCATGGATCCACATCTTTTGGTCCATCAACAGTTAACTGTTCTCAGAACAAGAATATTACTCAAACAAGGTAATGCACATATGAGTGACTTATTCAATTTGTGGTTTGTTATATTTACATCTTAGGCTTTGGTAAACCTTGTAGTGCGGAAATGCACCTTAAAGTGAGATTCAAGAGTTTTTACAATATAAAATGATAGCTACATTATTCTTACAATTTTGTACAGGATTTTGAAATTACCAACCCAAAAATTTCTTTTTCTGTTTCATTGTGGTACTTCTTTTAAAGAAGCTCATAAGTAGTTCAAAGTTTAAATTTATTATGACATCAATTTTCTTTTAAAAAAATGTCACATTGATGGATAACCGTTATCCAATTGACGTATTCATTTGCCATTGTTATAGGACATCAAATGTACTTCTAAAATGTCCTCCTGTTTGATTCTATCGCCAAAGTTATCAATCATGATTTGAAGTGAAACAATTCTATTATCTTCGTTATTTTGATATTTAATACATGAGATTATTTGTGAAATCTTGCAGTCAAAGTATGCTTGATCTTCACAAGGTTGATCACTCAATGAATTGCAACACTATGGGTGTATCTGATAAGCCTGTTCAATCTGCTGTTAAGGCTGTTTCACCACAATCTTCATCACAAGCTTTTGGTTTGCGATTAGCTCCATCACCTCAAAGACAACTTTCACAAACAGTATTGTATCCCCAGGCTTATGCAACTTCTGGTAAAAGTAGACAAAACAGTGCAGAAGCTGGAGATAAAGATCAGAGTCGGTCATCTTATGCACCTGCTATTCAATCATTAATCCAAAACAATGCATCTCAAAGAGAGAGTTTGTCAAATATCTCTGAGGACAGACCAAAGGTAGCCTCAGATTTGAGTGGGCAATGTAACTCATTGTCAACTTCTGTCTCACGCATTACTTATCCTGGAAATAAATGGCATCCACAGTTTACTAGTGCAAAAACTCTTATGCTACAGCAACATAAACAGAGACAAAATGCTTCTAGTTCAGCTGCACATGAAGTACCACATCCATCTGTCAATTTTCTTGGCAATCAAACTTCATTTGCTGGAAATGCCTCACTGCCCCAGCAACCACATGATTCTCTTGATAGTGGAGTTCCATCCAGTCTTTCTCCTGTAGCTGATGTTAGCGAACCTTCCAGTTTAAAGGTTAATCTTGTAGAAAGAGAAAGTATGAAGAAAATGATTGCAGGCTCAGAACAGGTTCACAATTCATGTTCATTTCCTGAAACAAAACCAGGATTGCAGCCTTCTATAGCTGGACCGTCCCAGCAAACTGGCTTCTCAAGAATGTTGCAGAATGTGTGGACAAATTTATCATCTCAACAGCGTTTAGCTGGTCTCCAGCCTCCAAAGCTTACTCCACAAATACTTCAATCAATAATACACAACAATAAGGATACAAGATTGTGGCCGTCACAAAAGTCAAATGAAGGAGATAAGGGAGGAACCACTTATGAAGGCACAAGCTATCCTGATTTGGAGCTTCAAGGGGAACAACGAAGCAAGATTTCTTCCTTAAATCAAATATGTTCACAAGTGGATGCTTCTCCGAAGACAGGAATGATGTTTCAAGGCCATGAAGTAGCACGGATGGCTGCTTCAGATGGTGGCTCAAATATCTCTATCTCGTCATCGGTTCGCCTGCATCAGCTGGATGTGGGCAAAGTAAGAAGTAGACAGGATGTAGTCCCACAACCCCAGACCTCCAATGCTTCCACTTCAATTATTGTCTCTTCTAGTGTCGATGGGCACACTTTGATGACTTCAGATGTTAGACAGCAAAATTATTCTTTACTTCAACAAATACAAACGATGAAGGGCGGTGACTCTGAAAGAATGATATTAAGTGGGAGTCTGAAAAGAGCTGATTATAATTCTAATCCTCAGACGGATTGGAACACAGGTCAAAGATTTGTCTCCGGTCAAAATTCAGATTTCAATGTCCCTGTTGGTGGAAAAGTTGGTTTATCTTCACAATGTTCACTACCTTCAATGGATAACAATGAAAATAATACAAGGGCATCTACTGCTGCAGGAGGACATGATCCTCAAAATCAGATGAACAGTCTTGGCCCAAATTCAGCAGGGAAATCAGTAAGGGGAATAGTAAACAGTCAGATAAGTCCTCAAATGGCCCCTTCATGGTTCAAACAGTATGGTTCATACAGAAACGGGTTCCAATGGAATCCAAGTGATTCCATTAATCATTACCTTTTCCAAAAGGTTCCAAGGAGCATGGATTGCAATACTGTGGTTGATCCAACAAGTGATAGCAATCATATCGACATCCATGGGCATGGTTCAATACCAGCAACAATGGTCACCAAGGAGTTGTCTTCTCATAGCCTGTTTCCTTCTGTATCAGACCAAGGTGTACTCCAGAGATCAAAGAAACGTAAAAGTGAGACTCTAAAGCTGATTTCATGGCATAATGTGGTCACACAAGGTCAACAAAGAATGCAAAGCATCAGGTAGCAGTTTGCACTAGTACTAACTTTTTTAGGTGTACTATGACTTCGGTAATGTAATTGAGGAGTCATAAAATGATTTGTTGTTTTTTTTTCTACTTTTGTTTGGTCTTTCCAAACATGATGTGGTGTATTGAAGATATGAATTTTGGTCTGAGAGAGTTTATTAACCTAATTGTTTTTAATTATTTACAGCACTGCAGAACTTGATTGGGCTCAAGCTGCTAATAGATTATTTGAGAAGGTTTGTCAAGTTTGTACTGGGCTTAGTTGGACTGTCTATATCCTACTTATGCCCAGACCTATTATTTACATATTCCCATATAAAAAGTACCATTTAAATGCTATTTTCCTCTTCTCGTTAATAGGTAGAAGATGAAGCTCAAAACATGGAGGATAACCTGTTAATTACTCAATCGCGTAGAAGGATAATTCTGACATCCCAGATGATGCAGCAGCTTATTCCGGCTTTGCCAGCTAAAATGTTCCAGCACAAAGCAGATTTAGCTTATGAAAATGTGACCTTTTGTGTGGCTAAAGCTGCACTTGCAGATGCATGCATTATGATCTCTTGCTCTGAAAAGGATTGGGGTACCAGTTTGGAAGATGAAAGAGGGTAAGTGTTGGAGAAGCTGAGATTTTCATTATTCCAAAAGTTGTTTCATTGTTCTTTTATTTAGAGTGCTATGTTCAGCAGAAGCAAATGTGATATTTCCATGAGGTCTGTTATTCCTTAAGAAGTTCATGTTAGGGCCATGATGACCTGAAGAGATCTTTTTTTCTCTTTCTCAAATGTCCAAATGTCTTTTCAGGACATCCAAAAGGTTCAAATCTTCAGTTGCAGACCATATTTGCTCAACACTAGTGGATGATTATATTGGACAATCAAAGAAGCTTGAAAATGATTTCTTGAGGTATATTGCTGAAGTACTAGCTCTCTCACATTTTGTTTCATTCTTAATCTCCTGGTTTAATTCTCCTAGAAAAAGAAACTATGTGCAGTGCCTTTTTGGACTTATATCTCAGACTTTCTAATACATATTTGTTTCCGAATTTTTATTTATCTGGTATTTGGTGATGGTAGTATTTTGGAATATGAGCTTAAGCTTTATTTTCACATACCTTTTTTTCTTTTTGAGAGGATACTTTCACGTATTTTTTTTATACATAATTTATTCAGTTTTACATTAATCTAATGTGTAAAGCTCTTGGAACTTGCCTGTCTTTGACTAATTCTAAAGAAACACATGACCAATTATATTCATCGTGATTTTATATGCGTATTATGATCCGTCTTTTCGTAAGTGAATGTCGTTGTAGTGCTATGTATGCTATTCTTTATTATGTTGCTTGCTGACATTTCTTTGTTGACATTTTTGGGGCCTTACACTTTGCCAACCCTTTTCTCAACCCAAGGAGTTTAAAAACAGATTCTTTGTTGATCTGAGATACGGATTCTCCTTGATTCATTGTATTATTGAACAAATTTGTTAGAACTGTTTGACTATTTATCTTGAATATACTGTTTTCCAGAGGTATTATTATATTCTTCTTCAGGGAGTATTATTATATTTTGAAATTACATTTCGGCAATACTTTATGGGGTGTCTTCACCTCGAACAAGAGGAGTGTCTTCAACTTTAATGCTATCCTTATGCCTAACAATTATCACTTGCTTGCATATGATATATACTTAACCATCTAAACCAATATTAGGATGTTTATTTATTTATTTTGAGAAGTTTGGGATGTTTAAATTAAAATTTAATATGAAATTGTTTTGGGAGAAGAAAGTGTGACAAGATAATTGGCCTACTCATGCACAGATTATGTAATTACAGATAACAGTCAGTTATGTGGTATAACTGGTATAACTGTTGGTTACAAATGAGGCCTCTAGAGTCATTTGGTATGAGGTAATCTAGATAGATTAGAGGTTATTTTATTTAAAATTCTCAAGGCCTACCACATTATCTCATTTGGCTGCGACTGATTATCGTAATTTTAATTGCTCTGACAATTTTAATTATCACCTCACTTGTTATCTAGATAGCTTTGCAGATTACCAGTTACTTGGAATGTACACGAAAATATCCCTTCAATCAAAATTTTTAAGTTTAAATATTTTATTAATAAATAATATCATTCAACTTCATCTTCTTTATTATTTGAAATCTTTTATAAATAACTCTTAATTTTGCCTCATCTTATTTTAATTATATTCACCTTTTTTATTTTTTGCATTGTTTATTTATAATAATATGTGATCAAATCTGAAATAATTTCTAGGGGTATTTTGGTATTTTTTAACAATTATTTATATTACCAGTATTTATCAAACATTACAATGTAGTGATATTACCGGTAATTTAAGTAGTGGTAATTTATGTAAATGGTGATCTAAATTACCGGTTAATTAAATTGGTAATGCACAAAATGGTCCTTAGGTCAAAGTTGCTACTTTGAGGCTTGGTTTGGATAGAGGGTTTAGGAGGAATGAGTTAGGTTTAATTGGAATGGGTTGGGTTTAGAAAACCTACACCTTGTTTGCATACCATTTTTAAAAAATTAACTGAGGTTAGGTTTGTGATTATAAGATCATCATATAAGTTAAAATTAAACCCTCCAAAATTGTGTTTTTTTGACGGGTTAGAAATAATTATTTTCCATTCTACTCTTCTCATTCAAATTAGAAAGAAATAAAATCTTCTTAAGGGTGATAAAGACATTTACCTAATTTAACTAAACCATGCATTAGAATTTGTATCCAAACAAACAATGGATTAAATTAACCCACTGCATTCTATTAATTCATGTCCAAACATGGTTTATATGAACACTCACCACACTTAACCCTCACGCCACCACCCTAACCCACCTTTTAAATTAAATTACCAAACAAAGCCTTGCACGTTATTCTTGCATTAGTTAATCTTTTTTTGTTGTAAACTTGGTATCCAGATGACTATTAACCTTTTGACTAATCTGATTCAAGACCGCATGCATAAACTCTTAAATATCTTTCAATGGTGGTGGTTCTGTTATTATTTCATAAAAGGGGTGAGGGGTAGGGGATTCTGTCCATGGATTCATTATTGTATTTGGTTGTATGCTTTGGTTGTTGTACATGTCAAATTTCACGACCAAATATTTAATGATAGTCATATTATATCATGTGTCAGGAATGCCACCATGATATTTTGAGTGAAAATTGAGTTATGACGACACTATTTTGCTATCACATATGCTCTCCAAATGAAGTGATCCACTGTTCTGTAGGGTTCAAACAGTGGAAAAATGATTTATATCATATGGATTATGCCATCTTTTTGCCTAGTTGCAGCTTTTTATTTGCTTGCAAAGCAAGTAGGAAAGCCAGTTTTTGTGTCTTTCCAGTTTAGCCCCCTTGCAACTTGCCATATAACATGTGATCTCGTAGTACCTTGAATTCAGAAAGTGCAGATCCCAAATGCTCACAGTTCTTAAATTGAATATAAAACTTGTAGGCATTATAATTGTTATTTCAACTTTTTTCCCTTAGGAGGTGATATTAATGTTGCTCTCTCAAATTGATTTCTCCACATGCATGTTAGAGTTGTAAGCTGTGTTTCGAGAATCCTTTTATTTATTCTACAATATCTCCTCATGTGTCAGATGTTACAAGAGGGCATCAATATTAGATGTCCGGCTGGAGTGCCAAGAGTTGGAGAAGTTCTCTATTATAAACCGTTTGGGCAAGTTCCATGGTCGGCCTCATACTGATCCAGAAACTGGAACTCGCGGAATGTTCATTCAGAGATATGTTACTGCAGTTCCAGTTCCTGAAAATCTTCCCGAGGGTATTATGTACCTCTCACTTTAGATAACTTATTCATTGATTCTTCTCTATACTTGTAACCAATATCAAGCTTAGCCTCAATGTGTTTCATGTTCCCATATCGGTGTTCGTTACACATCACAGTTTTGATATGGGAGGTAAATCAATTGCCCAGTTAAACAAGCAACATGATCACAAAGTTGCTGGCTTTTGTGACCCGCGCCGTTCCTCATTGTTTCCCTACCTTTCCCATCAATTATTTCAATTTCGATCTACCCTTGGGCGGGAACACAACTACACGGGCATGGCATTCTGCTCCAGAGTACAGTAATATTTTGATTTGGATCTGCCCTTGGGCGAGTGTATGGAAGCCCGCTGGGCCGCTGGCGCATCAAACTCGGGAGAAAAGAAGAATTTGATGTTACTAGCTTGTACATAGTAATAAGATTCTTTATTATAATTATCATCATTATTGTTGTTGTTCTACTCATTTAATCCTCCAACTTAGTCATTTTTGTTACTCTCTCTCTCTCTCTCTCTCTCTATATATATATATATATATATATATATATATATATAAACTGGTTACCGTACATAAGTCACTAGCCGTGCAACTTGTTGTGTGAGTTGGGGTGCGACTAGAGACCACGCCACAAGCACAGCGGTCAGGCAGGAGGTGCAGAGGGAGGTTGGCAAGCAGCAATTCATGCGTTTGACGTTGGAGACGTTGCCACGAGGTTGGAGTGGCAACGCAGAGGCGGGCTTCATTAACAACGCATGTTCCAATCAGGTGGAGGTTGATGGCTTTGGCGCAAGGTACAAGTTACGGCCCTCTCGCCTTTCACGGATAACAAAGTTGAATAAATAGATTCTCAATTTTTGCAATACCAGTAACATCACAATAGTATTTGATAATTGCATATGTAGTATTTGATAATTACATGTTGTCAAAATTAAAATTATATATATATATATATATATAGTCACATGATAAACAAATGAAAGGTAGGTCCTAGGAATTTTATAAGAATTTGAATGATGTTATTTTCCCATAACATGAAAAAAGAAATGATAAAATTGATTGAATACATAACTTTTTTGGTCAACATACACTTCGCACCAGTTGTGATCTAGATAGACATGTCTTATAGTTTTATATAAATTATCTAGTTATCAGAGAAATACCCGATAAACTATTGTAATAAATTGTGATGATAATATGATGAACATAAAAAATGTTATATAAAAATAACAGCTATGTGACCTAATTGATGGGATTGTATCTTAATGCAGCACTACCCATATTCATCATCGAAGACATTAGTTTTCACCCGGGAAGGAAAACAAATTACTTTCTTTTCATGTTACATTCCCAAACAACCAAACCAACACTAGAAAAGCTGCTGACATCCTCCTTTAACACTAGCACCTCTTCTCTACACACCTCACTCTTCCTCGACCAAAGTACTTGGAGGTGTACCAATGGGATTAGGGATTAGGGTGAAGTGGTAATTGATTTTTTTAAGTAAGGTCCTAAATTTGAGATTATGTGAATGTAAAAATTTTTGTTGAGAGTTCTATTCGTCATTGCCTAATATGTGACACAGTCGAATTAATTGATTTTTTTTATCATGCGCTCTTTAGCATCACGTGGATTAGATTGTCGACATCGCTTTTAGACATTAGAAGTTTACTACCAAAAAAGTACTAGGAGACACGAATTTATATATATATATATAGAGAGAGAGAGAGAGAGGGAGAGAGAGAGAGAGAGGAAAATTAGGGTGAGATCATGTTTTTTTATCTCACCCTCAAATCTGTTAATCCTGACCGTTATAACCATCCCATCTTGGTTCAACGGACGAGATTGCTCCATATCTTGATTCCTAAGATGATAGAAATCCGAACCGATTCAGGAAAAAAAAATGGGTTCGCCGATCTTCTTCCACCTCGCTCGTTGTCCGTCCAAAACCTACTTCTCACGCTCTTCCCCCTTTTCATTCTTCCAACTTTCTGATCTTCTCCATACATCCACCCCTCTTTGTCTCAAGTTGTAGCAGGATGATCTCCCCACGTTGTTGCAAGTTATAGCAGGCCGATCTCCTCCTATCCTTCCTGATCTCGAGCTCCCAACAGATTTGATTAGAAAAAGGTACACTAATGTTGGTTAGATCCTTTATTTTTCATGTTTCCTCCTTTCCTTTCCTCCTAATCACAAGTGCCATAGGTGGTAATTGAGTCTGATCTCTTTTCCTTCATGATCTCCAACGACCAACAGATCTGACCAAGGCAACAAGTTAAATCCTTTATACAGTATGTTCACTTTTTCATGTTTCCTTCATTCCCCCCTCCTAATTGCAAGCGCTACAGGTGGTAGCAGAAACTGATCCAAGCCGCATTCTCATGGAAGACGCACGCTAGTTTAAAGGTCATATCTCTTATCAAAGTTAAAGTATTTATTAGATGTTATAACGAACCTTGTAATCTGGGCGTAGTTGGATTCTCAGTAAGCATAGTTTGAAGTCTTTATAGAGGTTTTGATAAGGTCTAGGGAAGACAGTGCAGGAAATATGCCATTAACTATGTTGAAGTTCTATTTTTAATGTCTTAAATGCTGGGGAGACAATGCGGGAAGTGAGTCAAATAATGGAGTTGCAAATCTTCCATTGTAACATGGTTTAGGATTTGATCAAATCTTCCATTATTGATAAGGTTTAATCTTTACAGTTCAAAATGTAGTTTCATATTTATTCATTCTCATACCCATGTTAATTGTTTATCAACAATGCCTGACTGACAATGATGTTTTCTATGTTAGGCAAAATGAATTTCACGATAAAATGTTATTGCCAAGATGAAGCCATCATTCGAACGTCATGGACTCAAGCTAATCCCGATCGCAGATTCTACGGTTGTAAAAACTATGAAGTAAGAACATAAATTTTTAGGTTATTTCATTTCTTAATTTTGTCAATATGATAAAATTGTTATTGTTTTTTTATAGGAAAATAGATCATGTGGATACTTTCAATGGTTGGATGCTGACATTGAACCTCGATGTAAAATTCTTATTAATGGTTTGATACAAAAGATAAGACTATCGGACTCGGACTGCGAAGATGAGAGGAAAAAATTTCAAGCCGAAATTGAATTTGAAAGGCAGAGGTGTAGATTGTTCAGAAATATATCAGTGGTTATGCTCTTATTAATATTGTATCTTTTGGTTTGATTTGTATTAACGCTTCTTCCATTCTATATGTGTAACAAAGACATCAGTTTTGTGCACGTTTTCATTGTTAGTGATTTTATTACATTTGGCTTTTTAATAGTGTTCTTGGAAAGTTTAGACATGTACAGAGTTACGAAAACCATGGACTTGTTATAAGTTGTCCGATTGGAAAGGAACATACAAATGACCAGTTGGAATGGATGCGATGCAATTATATCATAAAAAATAATTACTGCAGGAAGACTTCCTCAGAGCTCTGGAGGACACATCTAACATTATTATAGACACATGCATTTCTATTGGGTTACTAATTATCATGAGGCGCGATAAACACATAAGTAATAAGAAACATTGAAACACATTTTTTAGAAGTCAGAACACCTAAGAAACTTATAATGAAAGCTGACACAATGAAATTACAGATATCCAACAAGGTATCGAAAAACTTAATTGATAGGAGTCTCAAAGGCATTTCACAATAAGTATGTGATTCCATTCACACAAATGTTGCATAGTCAAAGACAGATTGAGTCCGATAGTTTCATAATGCCTAAATAGTTTGACATCAAAACGACATTCAGTCTGCTATCAAAATGGCATATAAGTACGCCATTCCATTCCATTTGGCAGCTCGATTTTGCTACAAAAGAGTAGAGTGCTTCCAAAAAGGCATCAAAACATTTGGCACTGCTCATATCTTTAGACATCCTGCATAAGAAATTTGAAGGTTCTATGTTAATAAGTCATGTCTAAACATGAGAATAATTATACACAAAAATGATAATATTACAATAGTAATCAGGCATCACATTCATCATCTTTGTCTTCATGTGTGTCATCCATTCTTGCCTTATTCTTCTTGGTATCATTTGCCTGAATTGAAATGAGAACGATACATTAAATGTGGACAACAATGATGATATAGAAAAATAAAGTGATTCTCCTCATTTTACCTTAGTTTTTGGACAAGTAGTTTTATAATGACCCAACGCACCACACTCACCATATGCTCTCTTCTTAATTTCATGTTGTGACTTGCCAAGTTCAATTCCATATTTAATTCTTTGAACTTTTTTCGGTCTTCCTTTTGATTTGACATATGATGGGTCATTAATCACGACCTCTAAGTCTTCTAACCTTTGATTTAAAGTTGATTCCATGTCAACTAAGTCACCTTGTTGTACATCCATAATTTTAAAATCTCCAATTTTTTTTAGAACCTCATTTATAAGAGACATTCCATAATTTAAATGATCATCTGAACGTAATCCAAAACTATGAACCCTCCAAATATTAGTTTGCCAAGCCCATTTTTTAAATTTCGTCCATCTCTAGAAGTACTTCCATAGTCATGAACCATGCGTGCTTTTAAATATCGTGCATCGATTGTCCAACGATGCATAATATATTTCTCCAGTAGACGTGTTATTCCTTTTTTGTTAAGGATATTTAAAACATGGACGCAAAATATACCTTCTTGTTCAAACTTTTTACAAGAACATGTCACCAAAACCATTCCATCATTACTATATTCCACTATGTACCTTCCTTGATCTTCAGTCCCCATTAAGAATACGGAGTACACAACTCGATTTGTATCTTTGAAAATTTTTTGTGACCGATAATCGTTTACAATCTTGAACTCTTTCTGAAATCTGTCAAATATGCGTTGTGTATAGACCTTTCCTGCATGTTGTTCCAATAGATGTTTAGAAGTTAAGGCAGGTTCCGTGTTGAGATTTTTAAAATCCCCGCGTTCCTCAGCTTCATGATGACAGTGAAGGGCTTGATCATATTGCACCACAAAGTCTGTTAAAGAGGTGTGAGAATTTACAAAACCATCAAAAAAAGAATTAATACTCTCTGCTCTTTGTGATGAAGACATGCCTGCAGAAAATATGTCATTGAAATATATCGGCACCCAATAATGACGCTTAACAAATATGTTTGTTGCCCAATGATCCTCTGGAATGTCATATGCTTGCTTCAGTGCAATCCATTTCTCTTCACATTCAGTAACAGACATTGAACCATATATCCATTTTTTGAAATCTTTCATAAAGTTGCCAAGTGTGCATAAATTGCATGTGTTAGTCAATGCATTTTTTATGATGTGCCAAATGCAAAATCAGTGCCTTGTATTTGGAAATACTCTACGTATGGCATTTCCCATTGTAATATCTTGATCTGTAATAATGCATATTGGTTGTTTTCCATGCATGCAATCTAGCCATGTTTGAAACAATAAAAGAAATGTGTCCTCTGTTTCGTCAACCAACAAGGCACATCCAAATAAAATAGATTGCATATGATGATTAACACATGTGGAAGGAGCAAATGGCATGCATAACTTATTAGTTCTATAAGTAGTGTCAAAAACTACTACATCTCCAAAAGTCGAATAGTTCTCTCTCGACCTACTATCAGCCCAAAACACATTTTTTGCAGTGTTACTTTCATCCATCACCATTTCAAAGCAGAATCCTAAATCATCATTTTTCTTTTGTTTAAAATATGCAATGATACCCATGCATTCTTTGCCCACGTTGTTTGGTTTTCTTGCATTCAAGTGATTTATACATTCTTGCGTTGTCACTGATGAAGCACCTGAGAAATTTAGAATCCTAGCAATTTTTGAAGGACCAAGACCAACTTCATCTAATATGGTGATGACATTGTTAGAACCATCACAAAATTTATTATGCGATCGCAAATTCAAGACTTTCAAAGAAGTAGCCAACATGTGATTATGTTGTTCATGAAATCTTTTTATGATCCACTTGTTGTCACATGTTTCACCGACTAATAATCGAGCTTCACAACCAACTCGATTTTCCCTTCTTCGTTTAACATCATTCCCAACATTTCGATTGATGTCCTTGTAACGTTCCTTGGAATAAACAAATAACCTACTGGAAAATTTTTTGGTTTTGCTCGCCTTAACAAAAGAAGCTTTCCGAACAGAGAATCCAATTGCTCTGGCATATACATTATAAAAATTATATGCTTCTTCATGTGAATCAAATGTCATTCCAACACATGGTTTGATATTAATGTTGTGAGACACTATTTGGTTTTCTTCCACTATTTGGTCACTACAGTCATTACGGCATTCAAATGGAATTACATCCATATCATTGTTCATGTTCGATGTCATTGGAAATTTCTTGATGAGCCTGAAATATAATAATCATCCATTACACTAAAGAAAAAGGAATTGATCGTGATTTAGAACCTGTTCTTTCCATGACCCCTCTTAACGAGAAAGAGAGAAAATCATCCGTTACACACAACAATAGTCAAGATACAACATAAAAGATTTCCATATTACAATATTATAATTTAGAATCTTAGCACGACAAAAAGGAACTACATTACAACACTTTACAGTAAAGAATCTTAGCATGAAAGAAAATTATAAAGCACATCATAGCTGCGAATTAATGCATGGACCAAAAGATGCACTATGTTGTCATGGACGTAGCATCAATAAGCTTGAAAAATAGTGTCTGCTTTTCCTAATTGAGTTAGTTTTTTAAGTGCAATTCAGAGTTCCCATTACAGCAAAGGATCTGTAGAGCATGAAAAAAAAGAAAAAAAAGAGCATATTGTTAAAAAGCACTTGTATCACCCTCTAAAGAAAACATTCATAGCGCATTCTTACTCAATAGTTAAGAAATTAATGAACAGGGAGGAAGGGGCAAGCTCCATTGGAAGGAATTGCTACCACCTGCAAGTTTTGCCTGCATCACTTGGGCGTTTGAAATCTTAACGTCAGGAAGTGCAGAAGGAACTGCTCTGTGTACGCACTACCACCTCCTTGCATCACTTTGGCATTAAGGGAGAAGATAGGAGAGAGGGAAATGGAAGGGGAAACATGGAAAAAGAGACTACCTTGGCGTCAGGAACTGCTACTGATCTCCAGGGCATTCGAGGAAGGAGATAGGAGGGGGGAAAGAAAACATAGTAGGGCATCGGCGAACCCATTTTTTTCCCTGAACCGGTTCGGATTTCTATCATCTTAGAAATCAAGATATGGAGCAATCTCGTCCGTTGAACCAAGATGGGATGGTTATAACGGTCAGGATTAACAGATTTGAGGGTGAGATCAAAAAACATGATCTCATCCTAATTTTATATATAATGATGATTTTTTAGTTGGATTTTAAGATAATATAATGCACCTTATAATTAGTTGATGTTTTTGGAACCGATCCAAAAGCATTTAAAGAATTCGGCTTTAAAGTTAAAAGTGGAAAGAATATTCATGATTACTCAGTAAATCAAAATTATGCGCTATCAATAACTTATGATATTCATGTTAACAAATCCCTCTCTTTTTTTCTCTCAGTAACTTAAGAATATAAAATCATCTTCCTAATGGCTTAAGCTTTTAGGAAAAATGGTTAGCACATCAAATTTAACATGGTATAAGAACCAGAGGTCAAGAGTTCAAATTTTGTTAAGCTCTTATTATAAAAAATATTTCCTCCCTTTGTTGTCCACGTAATGGGCTGATCTATATCAAAAAATTGTCAGCAATCCATATGTGAGGGGAAGTGTTAAGAATATAAAGTCATCTTCCTAACGGCTTAAACTTTTAGAAAAAATGGTTAGTACGTCAAATTTAACAAAACTATCCATCCCACGTGTCCTTGTGTCCCTTTGCATTGTTTTTACTGTTGTATTAATTATCCATTATTTTTATGTTATAGTCTGAACCATGGTTCACAAACTTTCGAGTTTGAGACTTAAACTCTTATAAGTTCACGAATTTACCCATGAAATCGAGTCAACTCGAAGTGGAATCGGACTTGATGGTAAACTCGGATAGACTCTAGTGGACTCGGGTAGACTCGAGTAAACTCGGATAAACTCGGTAGAGTTTACAGGTAGAATTGCCAAATACAAAAGTTAGATATTTAACCAAAATTTGAGGTGAAAATTGAAACGAAAATAACATTAAATATTCATGATCTAACAACTAAGAATACTTTATATTTTAATTTGTATGAATCATGGACTACTTTGGTAATTTGATATATAACTTTGAACTCTTTACGTTTCATCATGTGTTACATTGACTTATATATTGTACTTGTAGAGTGTAATGAATTGTTAAAAATAATGAATGATTATGCAATTCAATATGTGTGAGTTGAAATATGACCAATGAACTCATTATATTTTAAACTAATATATAGAAATTATTTTAATAAATAATTTATAACATATAATGTAAAATATATATAGAAAGTCATGTACATAAACTCTACGAGTTTATGTTTCGAATTTACGTCTCGAATTTATAGAACGTAAAACGAGTCAACATAAACTCTCGAGTTTAAAAATCTTGATCTGAACATTTTTTTATAACTCTATACAAAAGTTGTGAGGAATGAAATTAATATTTTGAATTAATAAGTTGACCTTCTTGCTCGGTGAGTTGGAGTAGAAGCATTTTTCAAGAAATAGTTAAAGATTAAATGTAAAATGCCTTTCTCTATCATATGTTTAAGTTGTTCTTGTTTTTGTGTTCTTTCTAAACATCAAGAAAATTGAACACTGTTATCCAGATTGGACACTGTTATCCAAATTTTGTTGTCTTGCAACTCATGTGCTGATAAAATGTTTTTGAGTTTTTAGGAACGTGCATTATTTTTTCACATTATTTATCAATTTATATAACTTTACATAAAAATTATTTTTTTATTAAATGATTAGCAATTTGCATTATCTTATTTAGTAGGTATAATTAATCTCTTCAGTTGTTTACTTATAATAAAGAATCATTAGGTAATGCACATTTTTAATTAAAATACCTTTTATCATTAATGTCAAATTAAAGTTTATTTAATTTTACTTAAAACTTAAAAAAGTTATAAAATCGATAAATTAAATAAATATAGTTAACATATTTAAATATTTTAAAATGAAAATAATAGTTTTTAATACTAAAAAATAATTAATAATAATATGTATTTTAAATAAAAACTATAAAATAATTAATTATGATAATAATTTCTTTTGTTGTTGTTATATAAATTTTTATATTTTATTTGTCTAAGATTGGAAAGGAAAAAAAATGAAAAGATAAAATTAGATTTTCACTTTAGTGACAATTTGGATGGACTCGTTCTTATTCAATGTGAATTGTCATTTAATAGGCAATGTGCATTGGTAGGCAACCTAAATTGCTTATAAATTCATATAATGGCAACTCCCTCTCTCCTCATCTCCATAAGACAGGGATGGGGAGGGAGAGACGACGACCTCCCTCCACAGAGGCAAAAGGGATAATATTATCCATCAGTGATGTGATAAAGAGAGAATGAGATGTAAGTGACAATCACAGAAGAGAGATTAAACAAAAAAACTTAGCTATAACCGATTATGGGGACAACACACAAAGATCTAAAAGAAAATTTGAGGATTGGATGAGAAAAATCTAAAATTAGATGTTTTGTTCAATTCAGGAAAAGGACTTCTAAGTTTTATGCGTTTAGCATATTATTGTTAGTGAATACCTAGGAGATTCACCTTATGCTTTTTGCCCCCAAAACAAAGTTCCCAAAGAAAATATGTCAAAAGAGCTCAAGAAATAATCATAAGCTTCAAGGTCTTGACAATGACCCCGAATAAAAATATGTGTCCATGCGTAGATGACGAACAACAATAAGACAAATTTATACTCTCAACAATGTGTCTCGACCGCACCATTGCTAGAAGATAGCAAAATCTCAGGAGGAGAGAGGGTTTGATCATGGTGATCGACTTGACGATTTTAAAATTTAAATCTTTTATTTCTACAACTTTGATTAAATAAGAAATCAATTGTTGATTGGCATAGAGATGAAGGACCACCTAAACTACTAATGAATCAGGTCACATCGTCTATTGTTGCATGATCATCTACTTTCATGATAATGAATAAAGCACACTACTCAAAATAATTTATTACCCGACTAAAAGATGGAATTCCTCTTCTTACGGAGATATTGTTTCTCCTATTTTTTATTCATTAAATCAAAGATATATGAATCAAATTATAAGTCCTTAAATGAAAATAGATTAAATATCATCTATAAATTTATAATTCAATGAATAAAAAGATAGAAAAAACAACGTCTTTTTTTAAACGAGGGAGACATCCATTTTTCTTATATTATCAAAGGGGATTAATGTGGATGCGACACCTTCAGCGCGTCTGATGGTGCGATTCCTCAATGTGAGCCGTTGGATCATGCATGAATGGATGCCATCGTCGTCATTGGCTTCTTCTAGGTGGGGACCAAGTCGCTATGCCCTCGCCATCACTGCTTCCGCCTTCAACTCATTTAGCTCACCATCTCAGCGTTCAGCCTCGAGGTCGCCGCGACATGCTGCTCCATCTTACTCACTTCTTCTCCACCGATTTGCTCTTGGAGCCCAGCCCCACCCGCTCCACACAGGCCGCACTGCCATAGGCCCGCCCAAAGCTGGGGGGCAGCGCGGAGTGACACTTGAGGCTGAAACACGTGACGGTGGCCGTTGCCCAATCGAGGTCCTCAATGAGCTCGCGAGGCGGAGAAGGAAAGCTTGGTCGATGGAGTTCAAGTAGGCCACACCCCCGCAAACACATAGTGTTTGTGCAAAGTTGGTGCATGTCTTGGTCGGACAAGGATTGGTAGAGGAAGATGAGGCACTACGTGAAGACTGTCACCTCGAACACCGAAATCCCAATGATGGGCGGCTTGTCAGGATCCATCTCCTAGTCCTTGTGATTCATGTCACCCCTGATGAAGGTTGAAGTCAAAGAACTAGAGCGACTAAGGGAACACCTCCAGAATGCCCATGGGGGATGCCTCTGTTCACAGTGAACGATAGTTCAACACATCCGATGAGCGCTTTTCTCCGAGGGACGCAGATGCACGATTCAACAGCTCGTGTTGAGGCGTTGCACCATGAGACACACTTATGGCCTCACACCAGCATTAAAATCATTATTAGAAAATAGATATCATACATGCAATATGGTACTTCTACCACACTTTAAATAGCCATAAAACAAGACCTAGAAGGTCAAAACTAATGACAAATAACTTAATTATATTTTACTAGAGTGTTTAACATGTGATGATTTGGTTATTGTCATGAAGAAGAGGACCATCAAGAGATCTAGTAGTGCATTGAAACTTATATTTCATCTCACTTAACAACCCTTTTGAAAGAGAAATACTAAAATAGAAAACATGAATTAATTTCATAAATAGAGATCATACAAAACATATGTGATACACAAAGTATAAAAATATCATTGATGAAGAACTTTCTTGAAAAGCGCAAAAAATCAGTCATAAATCACAACTTGTTGCACTCTTGACACTTAAAATACCATTACTTTGATAAGAATAAATAAATAAAGGGAATAATGTACCTACAAAGCACATTCCGCTTTGTAGGGATGTTGAGTGCATCTCAACCATTGATCAATTGATCAACGGTTGAGATAATTGATATTTTTAAATCATGAGGTTTAATCACTTTTGATCATACCCATTGATGAGTGGATCAACGGTTGAGATGCGCTCAGCATCCCTACAAAGCGGAAGGTGCTTTGTAGGTATATTAATCCCATAAATAAATCATGATATAATGCATAATCCAAAACTAGCAGACTAATACTTGTGGTGGCTTTTCTCACAAGTAATATAAAGTGTTATCAAACTAGATTAGTAAGATGTTGTTAGTTGTAATGTCAAATTAAATCATAAATACCCTAATCTAGTTTCTAGAGTTAATACTTAATAAAATAATAGTTGGTGATTTCATGGAGAAAATGACTATAAGAAATCTAGCAATGAATCAAGTGATCATACATCTCATATTTCTTAACAATCCCATTATGCACCATAACCAGTTTGTCAATAATCAGTTAAGTGAATCAAGAGCCTGGATCATCGTGAGTAAACTACTTACTCATAATCAATGCATAACTCATCAATATGATATTATTAACATTTGATCATATATGTAGAGATGGATAACCATAGATATTTTATTGTGAATCTATTCATAAAGGATTGGAATAATAACATAAAATCTTTATGTATAAATTATCATCTTAACAAGATGATCATTACGTTATAGTGATAAAAATAAAATACATTCACATGGAAGTGAACAACACCATAAAGAAATGGGAAAAGCTAAAAAACATAAAAAAAATCTCACAAGAATTTGTGCACCCTATCATATTATTTTTTAGAAATGATATAATCATCCAAATCTTATTCATATTTGATTCCTTATCAACTTTAAGTGACAAATAATAATAAATTTGGCATAGACATGCCAAATTAAATCTTGTACGTAATCAAGTTAGACTGATTGATTCAAAACTTTTTTGGTTCAATCTATGCAAGTTCAAATATAATAATTTACTATGTACTTTTGGATTTCTCTAATGTCATACTCATGACATGGATTATAATAAGATTTGATTTGTATTTTGTATTCTTCTATGTTGCTTCATATATAGGTACGATTTAAAGTAGCATATTCATTATATTTCAACTATTAAAATGTAGCCATGTGTGAGACCATTAGGTTCAAATTATTAGAGTCATAATATCATTGTAGAATGACACTATGTCATGAGTGGAGCACATCAAATCCCTTATAATATTGTGAATTAATAGGTGGGTCATTCAAATCGTTAAAGGTGCAATATTATCATTTCCGCAATGCGTATAAGATAATGAACTTGTTGAATCATATTCTTGTATTTACTATGAACCCAAACTTAAGTCAGTTATAATGATGCCATGCAATTTCATCAATAAGTGCTATAATCAATCTAGACACAATCTTTATGCTTCAATGTGAACAATTGATTTAACTCAAATAAATATAAAAACATATCAATATTTATATGTAGATGCATTTCAACATTTATTATTAAAGGATCACATATTATTGTCATGATGAATTTAGCACTAAAATTAATGTCTAGATTACAACTATAATTTTGATGACTATTCATGACAATACGATGATTGACTTGAATTTTTTACTATAATGATGATAAATTAATTATATCATGTGCAATATGAAAAAAAACTAATCACATTTGATAACTTATGAGTCTTGATGTTCACATATTTGTGCAACAGTAGTTTAAGTAAAACCTAATCAATTCAAGTAATCTCATCCTAAATTAGTATGGCTTGAAATGATATGTGCTAGTGCTACCAGGACACTTAATTTGCTTATTTTATTTAATTAATTTTTGTGAACTAAATATTGATAGTTATGCCCACATTTATCAAAACACTGAGTAAAAGTTGGTTTGGTGTCATTGATACTATTGTTTAAATAAGGGTTAAAATTAATACAAAATATTATGATGTTTTTCATTTCCTTTTCTCTGTTCCTACTTGTTGATGGTTCTTTAGATAAAGGATGTGCTTCATACTATTTGTTATCATATGTATCAACATTAAAGGAAGACTTTTGTTAACATTTTGTAAGGTCACATAATGAGAAGAATATAGTGTTCCTTGAAGCAACAACATATCATGTATCATTTCAAATATTGTGATGCATATTTTTTTTGTGCTTTGTGATATAAGGTCAATCTTAATGGGATATTATCCATTCCACACTTCATTATGCTATTATCCTAGATTTATCATCAGAATCCTAACATTTTGTCAATATTTGTCTTTGTCACAAACCACTTTTATCGTATCTATAATGACGAATTACGCTTTAAATCACATATATTGTTGATGCCGTCAAATCCTTCATGATTTACGACATTGCCTTGAGATGTCAATTGTATAACTTGTTAAATTTCAACTCCCCATACCATTACATTAACCCTTAAAATTTTCATTGGCGTTTGTTAAATTGATATTTCAATCAATGATGATGTACCATGATCCCAAATATCTTTCTTGCTATGGTGTAATACCTTATAATGACCTATTAAATTTAATCAATGATCCGCCAAACTTGAATTTGTCTTCTAATTAAATTCACTTTGTCATAAACCTCACATATCTCAAGAATAAGTTATTGGGTGCAAAGTCACTTACTTTAATAAGATACAAAACTAAACATTTTAGATATTAAATTATTAAAAATAAACAATTAAAATTCAACTTATGACTATTATATAAAGAGACTTTAAATATCTTTAATCAATTTTCTCACAAGGACACAATAATTCACCATTAATATAATTCTTGGTATGTTAAAGCCCAACAATAAATTTTCCATTTCCATATATATATGTATATATATATATACATATATATATGAGGAAATATTAATTTGCTACCACAAAAAGTGATAGCACCGTGTAATCAAGCCCCAAATGGATTTGCATGTGCGCTCATCGACGGACGAGAGGCATTCAAAGTAAGTCGGTTCAGTTTAGGTCCCTTCAGCAAGTCGCATAGATCGACGGTTCGAGTAGAGGCTGCAACGGGTCGCACAGATCGAAATCGAACTCCTCTCCTCATTCCTGATGTTCTAACTCCTCTCCCCACAATTTATTAATTTTTGAAGGAACATTTATAAGATCACTATATGAAAACAAAATAGAGAATAATAAATAGTAACGATTGATCAAGTCATAAACCTTACATCTTTTAAATTCATTTAGTGAGACCCCCAGATATGTGCAAGGTCACTTACTTCAAAGCGATAGAAAATTAAATATTTTAGTATTAAATTATTGATAATAAATAATTAAAATGCAACTTATGACTGATACAATGGGACACAATATCTTTAATCAATCTTCTAGCAAAATAATCATTAATATAATTCTTGGTATGTTAAACCCAACAATAAATTCTATATTTTTTCTTTTTCCATATATATCTTTTTTGGTGTCATTTAGTTGCAATGTATGATTTTTTTTTTTTTTTGAAATTACAAAGGAATGTTTATAAGCCCAATATATGCAACGAAAATAGAGAATAATAAATAGTAATGATTGATCAAGTCATAAACCTCGCGTCTCTTAACAATCATTTAGTGAGTTTCAAGGTCACTTGCTTTAATGAAATACAAAATTAAATGTATTAGATATTAAATGATTGAAAATAAACAATTAAATGCAACTTGTGACAATGATACAACGAGACTTTAAGTATATTTAATCAATTTTCTAGCAAGGACACAATAAATAATCATTAGTATAATTCTTGGTATGCTAAAACCCAACAATAAATTCTATAATTTCTTGATTTTCCATATATATATATATATATATATATATTGGTGCCATTACTTTCAATTTAATTATGAATGAGCTTTATAAGCCCATATATGGAAAGAAAATAGAGAATATAAAATAAAAAAAACATAAATGCATAATAGTATTTAATTATTAAAAAAAGATTTCTTGATTTGTGTGTGACATTGCACCAAAACCATGTTCCATCCTAATTCAAAATTTTCAACTTTATAAAAAAATTATAGAAAAAATGAATGATTTTCAGGACTTGAACTTGACTCCTATGTGAATCCAACTCTTTATAATTCAATTGGTTCCCTATTCATATGCACACTCCACATATATTTTAAGAAATAAACATAAGAAACTAGTGTAGATTCATGACTTGAGATAAATTAAGCAAGTAAAATAATAAAAAGGATTGAGAATTGTGTGGATCCAAAGTTGTTTGTACATGTGGACTATATATACAAAATTATAGTAGTTCTAAATTCATTATAAATTTATTTTAAAATATATTTATCAAACATCACCATTAATTTATGAATCAATGGTAGGTCCACATTAAATCCATAATAAAATATGCATACAATGTTTTAAGAAAATCACATAAATTCGATACTATTTTAAAGTAAACTCAAATATGCATTATGTGAACAATGATAAATTCCATAATTATTTTCGTGATAAAGTTTGTGTTTAAGAGAAAATACATAGGTTATCTGCATGTAAACAAAATAGCAACAAAAATCTACATACATCCCATGTCCCTTGGTAATCACTTAGCGGGTGCAAGATCACTTGCCTTAATGTCAATAATTGAATTTTTATTATTAAAATATATAAAAATATGCAGCATATGATAATTATACCATGAATTTTGAAGTATCTTTCATGAATTTTCTCACAAATAAAACATTAAATATAATACTTGGAACCTTGGAATCCAAAATAAACCTCTTAACTGTGCCTTTCTATATTTATTTAGTTGTGGGTGACGTTGCTTGTAACTTTTAATTTTTCAATTATGAAGGAGGGTTTTACCAACCCATCATATGAAAATAAAAGATATAATAAAATGCATGATAGTCTTGAGATAATAAATGATTATTTTTCTGGAGTTAGGACAAGCTTTCATGATATATCACCATAATCCTAGTTAAATTGTTTTAACTTAACCAAAAGATAAAAAAATTAATTATTCATCAAATTTTAATCTGTCTTGAGATCAAATTTGATCCCTTCTATTTGAATTTATCTCCTGCTTTTCTTCTCGCTCTTTATACTCACAACTTGAGAGAAATTAGACAAATAATTAATAAATGTATGCATATAATTTTGGAAAAATCACCAAAATGCAATAATAAAGTAAGGACAAATATGTCTACTCAAATTATAATGAATTCTTTAATTATTTTATTGGAAACAGATCAAGTCTAATAACAAATTCATAGTTTGATTACACGAAGATGAAATATCATTAGACAAATTTGGCAAATGATTGAGTCATGCACCTTTGATCTCTTGATAATCGAATCATTTAGGGTGTAAGAAAATGACAATAAATAAAATAAAATATTTTAGATATTATACTATTAGATTAATATGAAATAAATTATAATACTTCGTATGTTGATACCCGTCAGTAAATCTTTCAATTATTTATTTCTAAATTTATTATATTTTTTGGGGTGTCATGATTGTATTTTCTTAAGCTTGTCAATTACGAAAGTAAGATTTACGAGTCTATCATATGAAAAAAAAAAAGAAAACAGACATATAAAAATACATTAAAAAGTTAGGTTAAGCTTGCCTGACATTGCATTATAATCATATTCTATCATAATTAAAGTTATCTTCACCTAAGTTAAACAAATCCATTGAATTAGAAAAAAGTTTAATAACATATTTCTTGTAAATCCTATAATTTTATTTATCTTATTGGAAACAATTCAAGTTTAATAACAAATCCATAGTTTAATTACACGAAGATGGAAATATCATTAGATAAATCGTGGATCAAGTCATGCATCTTTCATCACTTGACAATATAATCAGTTAGGGTGTAAGATAATGACAATAAATAAAATCAAATATTTTAGATATTATATTATTATATAAATATAAAATAAATGATAATTATACCATGAGACTTGAAGTAATTTTATTGAATTCTTTGGCTAATTACACATTAAATAGTCGTTAAAATGTAATTCTTGGCATGTGGAAACTCTTAGCAAATCTTTGATTTTTTATTTATATATTTACATTTTCAGGGTGACACCATTTTATTTTCTCAAGTGTATTATGTGGAAAGAAACTACAAAATAAACAAATGAAAAAAATACACGATAATCTCGAGACTATAAAACAAGTTAGGTTGAACTTGTGTAACATTGCAATATAATCATGTTATATTCTAATTAAAATTGTTAATCTTCACCTAAAGCTAAACAAATATATTAAATAAAAAAGTTCTTACTTATAAGCATATTTCATATAAATTCAAACTTAAAAAATAAACATATTTATTATAAATCTTCTTTAATTATATTATTGGAAAAAGTTCAAGTTTAATAACAAATCCATAATCGACAATCTAATCATTTAGGCTATCAAATAATGAAAATAAATAAAATTAAATATTGTAGATATTATATTATTAGTTAAATATAAAATAAATGAGAATTATACCATGAGAATTGAAATATCTATAATGATTTTTCTGCCTAAAATACACATTAAATAATCATTAATATCTAATTCTTGATATTTTGAAACCCTTCAATAAATCTTTTAATTATTCATTTCTAGATTTATTAATTTTTTTAGGGTTGTCGTATTTGTATTTTCTTAATTTTGACAATTACGAAACTAAGGGTTTGTTTGGGAAATAACTAATGAAGGGATGTGATAGGGTAGTGTGGTGAGTAATGGGGTGGGGGTGGCGTGGTGTGTCATTAGAAAATCCATGTTTGAATAATAAATTATATAAGATGTGGGGTGAGGTAATGAAAATTTTATTTGTATAAAAGTCATTTTTATCCTTCATTATATATTTAAAGTATTTATAATCGTTAATTAGGGGTGAGCATGAATCGGGACAACCTGGGGTCGCCCTCGCCCGCACCGGTTCGGATTTTTCAATTTTTTTTCTAACCCGATGGATAATTGGATCAGGACCGGATCTCATTTCTTTGATACTCTCCCGGATCGGGTCGGGACCAAATTCGGATTTTACGTCATGACCCGGTTGAATATATTATATTAATATTAAATTATTTTTAAATAATATATTTATATTTATTTTGAATAAAATTTTATATTTACTAAAAAGTTTTATTTAATAAAAAAAATTATAGATAAATATGTATTCATATTAGAAAAAAGATAGTGTGTGTGAGAGAGAGGTGGTTTAATTTGGTAAGAAGAGAAATAATTTAATTTGGTAATAAAAAAGGGAAAGATATTAATTTGGTCTAAAATAATCTATCTCTCATTATTCCACCAATTTAGTGGAATGAAAAATATGGTGTTTGAAGCGCTTAGTTATTCCACCCCACCCCTCTTAACTTAAATAAAAAATGTAATCAAACATGGTGTAACTAATTTTATTTCCTCATATTCCACTCCATCCCTTCATAACCCTCAACCCAAACAGACTCTAAGGTTTAGGTGCATATTATGTGGGAAGAAAATGGAAAACAAACAAATAAAAAATACAAGATAATAAAAAAGTTTAGTTGAACTTGTGTAACATTGCACTATAATCATGTTCTATTTTAATTGACATTGTTGATCTTCACATAAATTTAAACAAATCCAACAAACTAGTAAAGTTGTGATTAATAAACATATTTCTTGTAAATTCAAATTAAAAAAACAAGCATGTGTTGTAATCCTATAATAAATTTTTTAATTACATTATTGGAAAAAGTCCAAGTTTAATAACAAATTCAGAGTTTATAACTACTCGCATCATGCCCTCTCTTGACAATCCAATCATTTAAGGTGTAAGATGATGACAATAAATAAAATTAAATATTATAATATTTGATAATTACGAAATAATTAATAACTGTACCATGAGAATTGAACTATCCTTTATGAATTCCCTCACTAATGACACATTGAATAATCATTAAAGTATTGTGCAACCACGCGCCTCAACGCCTCGAGGTTGTCCTGCCAACCACGCGCCACATGATACGCCGTCGGACACTTCCCCGCGTACCTGGCCGCTAGCCCTGCAGGTGTCACTGGCTGCCTCCCAGTGACGATCTCGAACGCGCTTTGTTTCGTCGTCTCGCTCTTTTGCATGTTATACGAAAATTGTGCAACGTCCAAGAGCTTGGCCCAATCCCTCTGATTGGCCGCGACAAAGTGTCTCAGGTAAATCTCCAAAAGATGGTTGGCCCGCTTCGTTTGGCCATCCGTCTAGGGGTGGAAAGCTATCGAGAAGCGTAACTCCGTCCCCAGGAGCTGGAAGAACTCCCTCCAAAAGTGCCCCGTGAATCTCGGATCACGGTCACTGACGATGATCTCAGGTACACCTCAGTATTTTACTACATGCTTGACAAGCAAACGGGCGATCTCTTCCACCGAGCAATGTTTTGGAGTCGGGATGAAGGTTCCATACTTTGAAAACTTATCGATCACCACAACGCTCGATCCCGCTCCCTCAGATTTAGGCAAGGCTGAGATGAAGTCCATAGTCACCATCTACCATGGACGCTCCGGTACGGGCAAGGGTTGCAGCAACCCTGCCGGCTTCTTCTGCTCAAGTTTGTCCTATTGACACTTGAGACATGTCCACACATATGCCTTGACATCCTTTGTCATCTGAGGCCAGAAGTAGGAGTCCTCAACCAACGCCAAGGTACAAGCTGCTCTCGGGTGGCCCGCCCACTTCGAGTCATGACAATCCTTCAATACCGACCGTCGAAGACCCTCCCATCGTGGAACGTAAAGCCGACGTCCCACTGTGAACAATAGCCCATCTTTCATCCAGAATCGTCGTGACTTGCCCTCCTCGACAAGTCGAAGTATCTCTAGAGCCTTAGGATCCTGCTTTAATCCTGCCCAGATATGATCCTTGAAGTCCATGCGGATGACGCTTATCGTCGCAAGCTCCGCCTTGCGACTTAGGGCGTCTGCCACCACGTTGGTCTGCCCCATCTTGTATTCCAAGATGTAATCGACCTCCGTCAAGAAGTCCTACCATCGTGCCTGCTTCGGGCTCAGCTTCTTTTGATTCTGAAAATAAGATGTCGCTATGTTGTTCGTCTTCACAACGAATGCGCTCCCAAGAAGATAATGCCTCCATGTGCGCAAGCACTGCACCACCGCGGTCATCTCCTTATCGTGGACCGGATATCATTGTTCGGTCTCGTTGAGCTTCCGGCTCTCGAAGGCCACTGTGTGTCCCTTTTACATGAGGACCCCACCCAATGCGAAGTCAGAAGCATCCGTTTGCACCTCAAACGACCTTCTATAATCGGGTAGACGCAAGCACGGCTCCTCCGCCACTGCGTTCTTCAGGTTCTCAAATGCCTCCGTGCATTTTTCTGACCATACCCACTTCGCGTTCTTCTTCAGAAGGTCGGTGAGGGGCGCAGACCATCGCGAGTATCCCTCGATGAATCTTCTGTAGTAGTTGGCGAGTCCCAAGAATGATCGCATCTCCGGAAGGACCGGAACGTTCGTTGGCGGCTCCCAGTCGATAATAATCTGGACCTTCCCCTTGTCCATGTTGATCTTCCCGGCTTCGATGTGGTGCCCAAGGAATATCACTTCGATTGGGCGAATGAGCATTTCCCCAGCTCATTCTCTCGCAGCAGCTTGAACACCTCCCCGGAATGCTCCACGTGCTCTGCGAGCGTCACCGAACATACAACTATGTCGTCCAAGTACACCACCACGCACTTGTCCAATAGTGAGTGAAAGATCTTGTTCATCCTTGATCCATCCTGCTTCCTATGAAGTAGGACCGGCACCTCACAAGGTGCCTTCGAGGATCCCATGAATCCAACTTTCAGCAACTCGCTCGGTCATTTTCGAAGCTCCTCCAGCTCTAGAGGTGCCATGCGATACGGTCTAATACCCGGAGGTTTCGCACCTAGCACTAGGTCGATGGCGTGATCGATATCTCGGCGAGGAGGAAGTTTGCTCGGCAGCTCTGGCGGCATTACATCCTTGTACTGCTCCAGAAGCCTTTCCACTTCCTCTGGGACGCTTTGAACCTTGAGCCCGGTCTCGTTGAGCTTCAAGGCAGCCAAGTATGTGACCTCCTTCCGACGCATGCCCTTATCCAATTGCATCGCCGAAAGCATCTTGGACTTCACGCTGGCTCTCGTCACAACAACTTCATGTGATGCTTTCTCAAATAGAAAATGAATCCCTTTTGACATCATCAAAGAGGGAGGCAAGACATCTACAACTCATCGGGACTATCATCATCTCGAGCAAATCTTGGTCTCTTTAAACTCGTCAACAAATCTTTGAGTTGTCTCTTTCTAGATTTATTATGTTTTCAGGGTGTCACAGTTGTATTTTATTAATTTTGTCAATTACCAAAATAAGGTTTATGAGTCTATTATATGTAAAGAAAATAGAAAACAAATAGATAAAAACATTTGTTAATCTCGAGATAATAAAGCATCCATCCTAATTAAAGTTATCAATCTTCACCTAAATCTAAACAAATCCATTAATTAGAAAAGTCCTAATTTATAAACATATTTCAAATTAAGAAAAGGTGAACATATTTCTTGTGAATCCTATAATAAATTATTTTGATTATATTTTTTAAAAACTTCAAGTTTACTAAAAAATCTGTTGAAGTTGAATATGTCGATTAGTCCAATCACACCTTTGGTCTTTTGATAATCTAATCATTTAGTGTGTAAGATAATGAGAATAAATAAAATTAAATATTTTAGATATCATATTATTAGATAGATATGAAATATTTATACCATTAGACATGAAATATCCTTTATAAATTCTCTGGCTAATGAGACACATTATACCATTAAACATCAACAAATCTTTTAATTGTTTCTTTCTAGATTTATTATATTTTTCAAGATGTCATTGTATTTTCTTGATTTTTTTTTCAATTACCAAACTAAAGTCTACAAATCTATTATATGGAAAGAAAATAAAAAAAAACATATGATAATCTAGAAATAATAAAAAGAAGTTAAATCGAAACTTGAACTTGTGTGACATTGCACTATCTGTAACAACCGAAAATTCTCAAACTTAGAAACAACAAAGGAAACAAAAATTTAAAGCATGGAAAGATTGAAAAGTGGAAACAAAGAATAAAAAAACGTGGAAAGAAGAAAGAAAGGAAAACGAATTGAATTCAAATCAGAAACAAAAGAAAGAAAAGAAAAGAAAAGAAAAAGGAAACGAAAAACTTGAAATCGGAAAGGAAAATCTCCTCCTCCGATTTCCTTCTTCAAATCAGACTCCCCCAATCCCTCCTTAAATCTGGCGGCCTAACGCTATAAAAGGGCATGAGAAGGAGCCTTGTACCTCCCCTTTGACCTCCACGAACAGTCACCGCCACTGCCTCCTCTCCCCTGTTCTCCCTCTTCCCTCTCCGGCGGATTGCGCGCGCACGAGGACGACTAGAGCAGGCAGCGGACGTCCGGCGCACACAGCAGCCTTCCTCGAAGTCCGTGAAGGCAGGGCGCACCTCCCTCGCCGGCCAGAAGCGACCGGAGTTCGAGCAGTCGACGCAGGAACCGTCAGCGATCAGAAAAGCGATCGAAAAGGTACCTTAGATTCCAAATCCCCTTAAGCTATAAATCGTTAATCATATAATGCGTGTGATGACTCCATAATAATCTAGATATCATAAGCTATAACTTTTGTGTTGGAATCATCGCGATCCGACAGCCAAAAGTTGACCGAAAATAGAAAAGAAGTCCGGCGCGGCTCTACGCACCAGCGACCCGGCCCGAGTCAAGGATGACTCAGCCCGGGTTATCCAAAGCACGGCCCGGGTATAAACATACCCGGTCCGAGTCATCATGCCGATGATGACGTGCGATCCTCAAGCATCGACCCGACCGAGTTGGATTCCGACTCGGCCCGGGTCGTATCGACTGGTTGATTGGACCGAGCACGAGCTCGGTCGGGACGACGACCGATGTACGGTCCACAGCCCGGCCCGAGTCGACTCTCGACTCGGACCGGGCCACATGTCGGAGTCACCCGACAGTGACCCGGCCCGGGTCCTTCCCAACCTGGCCCAGTTTCTGTCGATTAGAATAGGATGTTTTCTATTTGGGCCCCGATCTTTTCCCGATTAGGCCCCACTTTCGACAGGCCCATCTGAGACCCTGTCCAAAATTGTAAAGACTATAATGGGCCTTCTTCACCCGAAGGACGTGTCAGGTTTGGACATGGAGAATAAAGTAATAGGACATAAGTTTATTGCCTCAGGGAAACGGGATCTGACCTCGCCCTTTTCCTGATTTATGATTCTGAACTCCACAGATGATAATCAAGATAAGTAAAGTAAAGATGAAATCACGGGATTGCTATGTGCCGCGCCAAAGTACATAGTAAAGTATGGTATGGTATAGAGGAGAGGCAGGTAATTGAGCTGAGGAGACAATAAACCTACTGGTCCTTAACAATCACTGCTCTTGGGGTACAAGTCCTCTCCCACTTGTATTTCAAAAAGGGTTATGCATTGGCATATCTCCTTCCCTAAAGAGGGCATTACATTGATTACAAAGTATAACGCCAGAGGGACAGGTAGCTTAGCTGTGGAGACAACAAACTTACGGGTCCTTAACGACCACTGTTCTTGGGGTACAGGTCCTCTCCCACCTGTATCCCGAAGTGGGTATACATTTGCATTACACCTCCCCCAAAGTGGGTATCCCTAGCTTCACAGATGCATAGAGGCACCTCTAGTTTTCCAACCTAATAACGTCGAGCTCTCTTAGGACAACGAACTCTAAGGACTGCATAGTAATGTAAAAGATGTAGTACAACGCATGGTAAAGTAAAGCATAGTAAAGTGTGGTATGGTAAAGTACATAACATAGCACAGTAAAGACAAAGTATAATTATCGTAAAGAACAAGAGCATGATATAGTAAAGACATAGTATTGTTACAGTATGGAATAAAACATCATAAAGTACAAGGTACTGATCATGATAAGGAAAGATGTGACCACTTGTTCATAGTAAAGCATTGCTTACCCATTACCGACTTCCGCATAATTTGATTATCAATTTATAGCCTATGTTATCTATTGTACTGGACGTTTTTGCTCATGGGTATTCCATGCTCTGGCATTTGAGATTTTACAGGTGAGAACCCTGTTAGAGAGGAATAATTGGAAAGCGCAGAGCTCAAGGATCGCTGCACATGACTCATCAAGCAATAGTGTCTTTTTCTTTCATTTGCATTAGTTGTTTCCGCATTACTGGATAATTTAGTCGTTTCTCTTGAAATTAGACATGTGGTCATCTGTTTAGACCTATTGGATATTATGGTCATTTCCTTTTCATTATGGATCACATTAGATGTGGTGTCCTTTGATATTCAGACGTTTCTTTCTTCCGCAATAAAGTTTCTATCGAGGTTATTACTATATTATTCATTGTCACATATGCTATTCGTTGAATGGTCAAAGTCATCGCATGGTCAAGAATTAGTAGGCAGTGTGACGACCCCAAAGTCAACCCGAACGCCTACGTGGCAGGAGGGGAGATTTGGGGGCGTTACACTATCTATCCTAATTAAAGTTGTCAATATTCACCTAAATTTAAACTAATCCATTAATTTTAAAAAATCATGATTTATAAACATATTTCTTGTAAATTTGAATTAAAAAACTTTGAACATATTTCTTGTGAATCCTATAATGAATTATTTGATTATATTATTGGAAAAACTTCAAGTTTAATTACAAATCCATTGTTTGTAATTAGATGAAGATGAATTTGGTGAACTGATACCTTTGGTCTTTTGATAATCTATAATGAGAATAAATAAAACTAAATATTTTAGATATCATATTATTATATAAATATGAAATAAATGATAATTATATCATTAGACTTGAAGTATACTTTATGAATTCTCTGGCTAATGACACATTAAATAGTTATTAAATTGTAATTCTTAATCCGTTTAAACACATCAACAAATCTTTTAATTGTTTCTTTCTATATTTATTGTATTCTTCAATGTGTCACAGTTGTATTTTTCTTAATTTTGTCAATTACCAAACTAAGCTTTACAAGTCTATTATATGGAAAGAAAATAGAAAACAAATAGACAAAAAAACATATGATAATCTCGAGATAATAAAAAAAAGTTAGGTTGAAACATTGCACTATCTATCCTAATTAAAGTTGTGAATGTTCACCTAAATCTAAACAAATTCATTAAATTAGAAAAGTTCTAATTTATAAACGTATTTCTTGTAAATTCAAATTAAAAAAGCTGAACATAATTTTTGTGGATTATATAATAAATTATTTGATTATATTATAGGAAAACATAATTTTTGTGGATTATATAATAAATTATTTGATTATATTATAGGAAAACTTCAAGTTTAATAACAAGTACATAGTTTATAATTACACGAAGATGAATCTGGGTGTCTTGATAATCTAATCATTTAGTGTGTAAGATAATGAGAATAAATAAAACTGAATATTTTAGATATCATATTATTAGATAAATATGAAATAAATTATAATTATACCATGAGACTTGAATTATCTTTTATGAATTCTCTACCTAATGGCACATTAAATAGTCATTAAATTATAATTCTTGGTCTGTTTAAACATGTCAACAAATATTTTAATTGTTTCTTTCTAGATTTATTATATTTTTCACGATGTCTGATTGTATTTTCCTAATTTTGTAAATTACCAAACTAAGCTTTACGAGTCTATTATATGGAAAGAAAATACAAAACAAATAGATAAAAAAACATATGATAATGTTGAGATAATAAAAAGAAGTTAGGTTGAACTTGTGTGACATTGCACTATCTATCCTAATTAAAGTTGCATCTGTACAAATCTGCTAAATTAGAGAAGTTCTGATTTATAAATATATTTCTTGTAAATTCAAATTAAAAAAAGTTGAAAATAATTTTTGTGAATTATATAATAAACTATTTGATTATATTCTTGGAAAAACTTCAAGTTTAATAACAAATCCATAGTTTATAAGATGAATGGCGATTGTTTGGTCTCTTAATAATCTAATACATTAGGGTGTAAGATAATGACAATAAATAAAATTAAATATTTGGATATTATATTATTATATAAGTATGAAATAAATGATAATTATATCATGAGACTTGAAGAATCTTTAATGAATTCTCTAACTAATTACACATTAAATAGACGTTAAAATCTAATTCTTGGTATATTGAAATCCGTCAATAAATATTTTAATTATTTCTTTCTAATTTTATCATATTTTTTAAGGTGTCACTATTGTATTCTCTCAAGTAAACTTTAGGATCCTATTATATGGAAAGAAAAATATAAAACAAAACAGATAAAAAATACATTATAATAACAAAAGTTAGGTTGTGCTTGTGAGACATTGCATATTAAAGTTGTGGATCTTCACCTGAAACTAAACAAACATCACTCCAAGTATTTCCGGTTGGGTCAACTGAACCGAGCTAGACCAACATTGCAAGATTATCTCAAGTCATAAGTCACACCTCCAACTAATTTAACTGCCATGATAATTAGAAAAGATTATAGGGAAGAAGACCATTTTAAATTTTAAAAAATAATTTCTTATGAATTATTTGCTTTTTTTTCAGATTCCTAATGACATTTTCCTTATTAAATTTAATCATATTCGCTCCGGTATAAATGTTTCTTAAAGTTTCATTTTCTTATTAATTGTGGTATATATATGTATATATGTATATACTGCCATTCAGGCGTCTGATAACTGTCAGAAAGCAACGGTGTTTATCTTTTGTTCCCAGAAATGGAGTTGCAGAAACTACAAATACAAGTTGGAGAGGAGCGACCAAAAAGAGAAACAACTTCCACTGGACGGAATTGGGTGATGGAAAGACATGGATTCGTCTTCCGAACCCTAGAAGATAGTCAGAAATCGAAGCCTCACTCTCTTGCGCCTGCAATGAAGGGAGCTGTGAATCTGACTGTGAGATGTTTCACCTCGTTCCTCATTCCTTGCTGCTATTTGGTTTAGTTTTAGTTTTTTTTTTAATTTGGGCGATGTTTCCTTGTTTCCTTTCTTTCTTTTATAAGAAGGAGATTGGTTTCTTGTCTATCTTTCATGTTCTTGAAGTTTGTAGACGAGTATATCATGGTGGAATAGATGGAATGGATTACCCTTTTTTATTACCATTTTCATCTTTGTTCCGTTTGTAGATATGTTTTAAAAAAATTTCTTGCTGGTTCTTCAATCGATGTTTTTGCTGGTTGCGATGCAAGTTTTTGGAACTTTTCGATTTTGTGAAGTTGAACATGCTAAATTCTCAAACAGTGAGAACGAAGGCACGGGAGCAAAGCTTTTCACGCCGTTCTTTGTTTGAGCAATTGCTCCTATATTTTGGGTTTGAATTCTTTTTGGTGCCATTTGGTTGGAGAATTGATAATATAATAATATGCATTTTTGTTCTTCCAAATTTATTATTTTATAGGAGTAAAAAATGTCACTATTTTTGTGTTTGGTTGGAAAAGAGCAGTCACTTCTGTTTACAGATTAGGCGAAAAAGTTTGGATATGATACTAAATTACTATATTGTTTCTTTCTACATTTATTATATTTTTCATGGTGTCTGATTATATTTTCTTAATTTTGTCAATTACCAAACTAAGGTTTACGAGCCTAATATATAGAAAGAAAATACAAAACAAACAGATAAAAAAACATATGATAATGTCGAAATAATAAAAAGAAGTTAGGTTGAACTTCTGTGACATTGTATTTGATCTTCACCTAAATCTAAACAAATCCGCTAAATTAGAAGAGTCCTGATTTATAAATATATTTCTTGTAAATTCAAATTAAAAAAAAGTTGAACATAATTTTTGTGAATTGTATAATAAACTATTTGATTATATTATTGAAAAAACTTGAAGTTTAATAACAAATCCATTTATAAGATGAATCTGGATTTGCGTACCTTTGGTATCTTGATAATCTAATATTTAGGATGTAAGATAATGACAATAAATAAAATTAAATATTATAGATATTATATTTATTAGATAAGTATGAAATAAATGATAATTATACCACAATAATCTTTAATGAATCTCTAACTAATTACACATTAAATAGTCATTAAAATCTAATTCTTGGTTCGTTGAAACCCATCAATAAACTTTTAATTATTTCTTTCTAATTTTATCATATTTTTTAAGGTGTCACTATTGTATTTTCTCAATTTATCAATTACGAAAGTAAACTTTATGAGCCTATTATATGGAAAGAAAATACATGATAATATGGAGATAATAATAGAAGTTAGATTGTGCTAGTGTGACATTACACTCCTAATTAAAGTTGTGGAGCCATGGTCACTAGAAAAGATTAGAGGGAAGAAGACCATTTTAAATTTTCAAAAATAATTTAAAAAATGATTTCTTATGATCATTTTTTTCATCAGTTTCTTGATGACATTTTTTTATCAGATTTAATCATATTCGTTACGATTTATAATGACATATTTGATTTCATTTTTCTTATGTGGTAGTATATATATATATTATATAAGATTAAATGGACGTCCTGCCCATGTAAATGGCAGGACCAACCTATATTTATTATATATACCTTAGTTTGGATATGATACGAAATTACTATATTGTTTCTTTCTACATTTATTATATTTTTCATGGTGTCTGATTGTATTTTCTTAATTTTGTCAATTACCAAACTAAGGTTTACGAGCCTAATATATAGAAAGAAAATACAAAACAAACAGATAAAAAACATATGATAATGTCGAAATAATAAAAAGAAGTTAGGTTGAACTTCTGTGACATTGTATTTGATCTTCACCTAAATCTAAACAAATCCGCTAAATTAGAAGAGTCCTGATTTATAAATATATTTCTTGTAAATTCAAATTAAAAAAAGTTGAACATAATTTTTGTGAATTGTATAATAAACTATTTGATTATATTATTGAAAAAACTTGAAGTTTAATAACAAATCCATTTATAAGAAGAATCTGGATTGCGTACCTTTGGTATCTTGATAATCTAATATTTAGGATGTAAGATAATGACAATAAATAAAATTAAATATTATAGATATTATATTTATTAGATAAGTATGAAATAAATGATAATTATACCACAATAATCTTTAATGAATTCTCTAACTAATTACACATTAAATAGTCATTAAAATCTAATTCTTGGTTCGTTGAAACCCATCAATAAATCTTTTAATTATTTCTTTCTAATTTTATCATATTTTTTAAGGTGTCACTATTGTATTTTCTCAATTTATCAATTACGAAAGTAAACTTTATGAGCCTATTATATGGAAAGAAAATACATGATAATATGGAGATAATAATAGAAGTTAGATTGTGCTAGTGTGACATTACACTCCTAATTAGTTGTGGAGCCATAATTAGAGCCATGATCACTAGAAAAGATTAGAGGGAAGAAGACCATTTTAAATTTTCAAAAATAATTTAAAAAATGATTTTTTATGATCATTTTTTTCATCAGTTTCTTGATGACATTTTTCTTATTAGATTTAATCATATTCGTTCCGATTTATAATGACATATTTAATTTCATTTTTCTTATGTGGTAGTATATATATATATTATATAAGATTAAATGGACGTCCTGCCCATGTAAATGGCAGGACCAACCTGCTTAGTTGGGCGATCTAGCATCACCTCCAAAATTGAGTGAACCACCAAATTTTTTAGAGATTGAAAAGAAAACCGGTTTTTTTTCCATCCATGTGAGAACCTCTTCTGCCCTAGATCCTCCATCGTTGATCGCTGCTGCGCCGCTCGCTATCGTTCGCCGGTGGGGGCGACGCCGCTCGGCGTTCCTCCGCTGCTCTTTGTTCCTCCGCCGCTCGCCTAATTGCTGACGGTCGCCCCTCCGTCTGCTTACCTTGGAAGGAACGACGGCTACGAAAGGTCGGGGCACACGCCGTCGGAACATCATCCCCATCGGCGTCGGAACTCACGGCGATCAGGGCAAGCGGCGACGTACCAGTGACGTCGGGCTCTTAGGTTCTCGGCGTCGGGGCGAGCGACGACGGCTCCAGTGGCAATCCGGGCTCGCAACGTCGAGGCGATCGATGACAATGAGGGCCACCGGCGACAATTGGGGCGACCGGCATCGAGGTGACGACGATCGGGGCGACTAGCGTCGGGGCCACCGTTGCGCTACTCGTCGTCAATCGCCGGTGGGGACAACGCCGCTTGACGTTTCCTCCGCCGCTCGCCTAACCGTCATCAGTCGCCCCTCTGCCGGCTGACCTTGGAAGGGATAAAGAGGCGGCTACGAAGGGTTGGGGCACGCGGCGTCGGGCGATTCCGGGCACACGCTGTGGGGCGAGCAACGTCGTCCCCACCGGCGTCGGATCTCATGGCGATCAGGGTGAGCAGCGACGTACCCGGCGACATCAGGCTCTTAGGCTCTCGGTGTTAGGGCCACCGACGTCGGGGTCATTTTTTTCATTTTGGGGGTTCTCACGTGGACGAGAGGAAACCGATTTTTTGTTTTTGAAAAAAACCGGCGGTTCACTCAATTTTAGAGGTATTATTAAATCTGCCGTTTAACATAAATCCGACGGCCATCCGACTACGCAGGACTCGGATGGACAGGACGCCCATGTAATCCATATATAGCATATATAACGCCTATGTATTTGAGATTCATGGATCTATCTTTGTCTAAATATGAGTCCAAATATGAAATAACATATATTGACAATCGGGCCATCGATAATCAAATACTTGGATTCAGTATTTGCTGGGATGCTCTTGATTTATTATAATTGCTACCATAGAATAAAGAGCCCAGTTTACTAATGCCCAAGTGGATACTTTTGGTACAATACTCGCTTGGATATCATATGATCAATATCTATAATTCTGTACTTCATTTAGCATGCCAAGCTTCTTCGTCAATATTTCCATCTTGTATCCCTGCAGCATCTTCACTTCGGTTCTAATCAGTGTTTGACGTTTGCAGAGTAAAGTCTGTCAATTGTGTGGTGTTGCTGGATATACAAATTTACTGGTTACTTGTTGTCGGTGTAGGAGGGCATCACAACACAGGTAAGACCAACTACTATCATCTCTTTCATTACAAATTTGTTGTCGGAGTAGCTTCATATATATCTTTATTGCTGCTGCAAAAGAATGAAAGCCTACAATACGGGCTTTGCACCACAGAGTATAGTGGGCTCTTATCATTCTTTGGATCAGTGTAACGCTTGATGCATATGGACAAATTTTTGCATCAGTTATTATATTGGTTTTAAACAGCTTAGGAACCCACCACATGCATATATTTTTTTTTCTCTTTTTCTGTTGTCTTGCGGAACAGTTAGATCTTTTTACCTCATCTCATATGCATATATTTTTTTCTCTTTTGGTTCTGTTTGTGCCATCAGGTTGCCTCAGAAATAACTTTGGCTCATTAAGCAATGAATGTGTTTTTTATGTTGTCAGATAAATTGCATTTCTTATCATCAGCCACCTCTGGATATTGAGGTTTTACTTATTTGATGTGAATTAGTGGCGCATGGTTTTCTTTTTGTGGAGTGGGATTTGACTACTGGATATACCTTCCTTTTTTCTGCTCTCGTTTTTAGAACTTATGTCCGTACATGACTTATAATTAGGTCATCATTTTTCTTCTCAATAAAAAAAATTAGTGGCGCATGGCAGTTGCATGCCTTGTTTTAGAGAGAGAGAGGAAAAAGGGAGGATTTGTGGTTGTGATCCAAGAATATATATATATATATATATATATATATATATATATATATATAAACTACGGAGTGGAAATCATGTACAAGTGTGGTTCTAAAAAAAGTAGCAACAAAAAATGGGAAAATGTATTAGCTAACCAAAATCCTACATGCGAAGAAGAAAGGAGATGTGGTATATAATACGCTGCATTTAACATCTCCATAAAAATCACTCGGTTACAATGTAGTCAGTGACCGAGGAATTGGTCAAAAAGATGTCAACAATGCTCTCCACCTTTGTCTTTGTTAGGCTAAAATTCGGAGAAACTGCCACAGGTCTTGGAATCGAAGGGGAACGTGCCCCAAAGGTCGTCCCTTGCCAAATGCCTCAAGATGTCGGATACTCAAAAAATAGATAGGTGATGTCCTCCTCCACCTCACCGCACAATATGCAGGATGTGTCCGTTTGGGGTGCCCATCTCGCCCTATACCTCTTGGTGAGAAGCTGGTCTCGTTGCATAAGCGAAGCAAATATCTCAGCACTAATTAGGATCGCTACCATCCTGAAGTTCTTCGGCACCACCATGTCGGAAAGGAAACAAATGTAGAGACTACATGCCAACTAGGACTTCGATAGCCATGCCCATCCGTTGGATCAAGAGTGGTGGGGGCAAAAGGAGGCAATCCTTTGATGTAGCTCCAGAAGCTCAGTGAAACGTTGATTCGAGAGGGTTGTTATGAAGAGAGGAGTCCAAGAACCAGAGTCAGGGCTACCAATCTCAAACCAAGTCTTCGTCACTATCGTGTCAAGATGCCCCGCCAAGGTTTACAAATGGGGGAATGCCTCCACAAGGAGACCCTAGGGGACCACTCATGCCGCCAAAAGGAGAAGCCCACCCCGGAGCCCATCCACGGGATCAGTGCCGCCACTCCTTGCCAAAAGTGTGAAGTCCCATGGGGCAGTATAGTCCATAGTAGGTGAAGATTGAGTGTCATATACTATCATTTGGCAACATGATACGCCTAACCCACTCGAGCTAGGAGAGCTCAGTTGATACAACATAGATCCCAAACCCCAGTCCTCCCTAGGATATGGGCTCATGAACCCTACTCCATGAGACAAGAAGAATGCCTCGCTGGTCAGGTCCACCGCCCGGACAAAAGAATATGTTCCTCAAGGAGTGTCCGTAGGACTGTCATGTAGTATCTTAGAAGCACCGAGAGGACGAAGCGAAGGAGGATGAGTCAGCCTCCTCGGGATAGGAGTCATGAGATCTAGCCCTAGAGCCCTCTCCATGCGCTTGATGATCGAAGTCCATCCACGAGAACTTATGAGAGGGGAGGCCCAAATAGGTGATCGACAGGGTGTCGAAGCTCGATTGCACATCGGGATACATCATTGGGATACATCCTCAGGAACTATGCCAAAGGGAATGGAGGAGGACTTGGCATCATTTATCTGAAGGTTAGTCGTCGTGCCGAAGAGTTATATAAGAGTGGCCACTCATCGAGCTCCCAGTGAAATCGCAGAAGAGGTCGGCCCCACAGGACGCATGAGGGCATCTAGCAAAGGCAGTCGGCTTCCAGGGCGAAGAGTATGGAAGCTAGCAGACAGCCCTGGCGGACCCTTACACCCAATCGCCCAACCTCGCTCCATTAACCAGAATTGAGAATGAAGCGGTATTGATGCGTCGCTTCATCTGGGCAATCTAGGTCTCTGGGAACATGGTTATCAAAAACTAATTTTAATACTTAAAAACTTTTTTACATTTTAAGGCCTAAAAATGAGTTGACCCGATCCGGAATGGAATTTAGGGGTAAAAACAGTTGAACACATTGAACGCACAATCAAGTCGTGAAAAAATAATGCACATGTTGCAGGTTCAATTCCCTTTGCTGACCTTTTTTTTGTAATCAGAATAATATCGTTTCTTATATCATAATAAATGTATTTTTTCTACTTATTATTGTTTCATATACTTTTTCTTTTATATCTTTATTATTTTCCTCTATTTTTTTCTATTCATACTATTTTTAAAATAAGCATATTATAACAAATTTTAAAATATGTAATAATTTCAATAGAACATATAGTTAATGATATTCTGTATTATTTAATTATTTTATCATAACACTCAGATTAAAATGATGAACAAATATGTTGTAAAATATGAAAAAATAATGCATAACATACAAAAGAATTAGGGGTGAAAGTAGTTCGGGTCGGGTTGTCGGTTCAAAAAATTCGTCCGCAATTTTCTGGATCAGTTTTTTAAATTTAAAAACCACCCTAAAACCATTTAAAAAATAAAAATCACCTTCTAGTGGGTCATTTTTTTATGGTTTTTTTGGGTCCCTACTTTTATATAATTATATTTTAAAATTATATATTAAATTAAAATTAACATAAAAAATATTTAATTTTATATTAAATATAAAATATACTACTAATATTTTAAGTTTACCAAATTAAAGTTCGATAATGCGATAGGAAAGTATGAGATTTTATATAAAAGTATTATATCTAAAATAAAAAATGGATAACTTGTTAATTAATTATATAAATAAAAAATTTATAAATAAAAACAGGCTCCACGGGCCCCTACGATTTTTTCGGGTGGGGCCCTAATTTTAGCCGGTGGTTTTTAATTTATCAAAAACCACCCTAAATCATATTCGGGTCCCTAATTTTCGGTTTTTTCAGTTCGATTTTTTCGGGTCGGGTAGGTTTTTCAGGTTGGATGGGTTTTTCTTACACCCCTAAAAAGAATATCATATACTAATTATTTTATACCAATATAGTTGAGTTTATTATGTGAATTTAGGGGTGTTCAATTGGATATATATATTCAGTTGACTTGACAACCTTAAAAATAAATTCGAGTTGAATTTGTTGTGAGTTTGTGAATTTTAATATATCATCTATTTATATTATTTTAGTTTTTTTTAAAAAATTGATCAATATATTATTTTATGTATTTTTAAATTATTGTTAAATTAATATTGTATCTAAACTCTATGTATTTACGTATCGAGTTTACGATATGAGTCTATCCCCCTAAAATGAATTTAGGTAAAACTTGAAATAACCTTGTTTAGGAAGACTCTGACGTACAAGGAATGCTAAAGAAAAGGCACTGTCACTTTGGAGAAGTTGACCTTCCATAAGAAGGCTTGGCAATTAGTCCTCTTTCACCGTCTATGATCTCCGAGAGGATGGTGTAGCTGTCGGTGATAGTCTGGCGGCCTTGGATGAAAGTCAACTACAACGGATGGTTCAGATTAGGAGACACCTTCCAAAGCCGATTCGCCAATACTCGAGCCACCGTGTCATGGTGATCGGTCAAAAGTTCACTAGTTTTGCCGAGGTGTGCTTTGAGAGTAGGATTAGCAAGAAATGGTTGATGTGAGTCTCAGTGGGATTAGATGATTGTCAGCACGTCCTTGCGCACAGCCAGCCAAAAATCCCTGTAGAAAAAATTTGAGAAACCATCGGAGCGGCCTCAACTTTGAGGTCCCGAAGGGCTTCGATAATCTCATCCTCAGTAATGATATGCACCAACAAAGAAGACTGACAGTCGGGAGATGTCCGAAAGAGGAAGGGAGGGAGAGGGAGAGGGAGAGAAAGACAAAGGGAGAGAGAGAGAGAGAGACGGCAGCATCAGGTCAGCAGCAAACCAGCAGCGGAGGCGACGATAGGACAGCGGTGACGGCAGCAGCATATGAGCGTGTGGCTGCGGCGACAGCAACAGTAGCAGCAGCGAAAGTAATAATGGCGTCAGCAGCAGAGCAGCAGCGGCAACGGCAGTCAGAGCAGCGGCGGGCAACGACAGCAACGGCATCAGCAGCAGAGCAGCAGCGGTGACAGCAGCAGTAGAGCAGCAGTGGCGACGACAGCAGAGCAGCAGCGGCGGACAGCAAATAAAGGAGAGATGAGTGGATGTCATGACTTATAAAAGGTAAAAAGAAAAGACTGTTGGTGTGATTCCACCGATCATACATGCCAGAACATGATTCGACAGCGTGCTGGCCAAAAACACTTCTGTGATGGGAATCGTCCATTTTTACTATTAGAAATGCATTTTTAACAACATTGGCTGTGAGACAAGTGGTCCGTTATCCCTGCACCTCGATCTTCACCCTCTCGCGAGAACTCGCCTATAAGTGAAAAAAACCATCCTGAAGCAAGGTCTGCCAGGCTGGTAATGGTCTCTTTCGCCCGTCCGCGCTCAACCATCTCACGAAAATCCTCCAAGCGGTCCATCTGTGCAGTAATCTCGTGCCTGGTCCTCCCGGATCTGACGTATGTGCCGGCAAAGGAGAGACCGTAGGTTGTCTAGGCGGGTTGCAGACTCCAAAGCTGCCACACTCTGCCAGTGCTTCGTCTCTAGTTGACGACAACCATCCAGTAGCCAAAAGCGCTCAAAGTGGAAGAGGGAGCGTTGCCCCACATGAGGGGGTGTGGTTCGAGAAGGGTCGTTTGATGCCTGAACATTTGCCAACTGGTGAGCTTGCGCTAGCTCCAATGTTTCAAGAAAACGATCAATCCTCGATCTGTAGTGCGGCTGTGTTCCTCCACGTGAATCTGCAATTGGAGGTTGAGAAATTGATTGCGAGTCAATAAGTCTCTAAACTCTTCTTCTAAAAAACAAAGTCCCTAAACTCTTTTGCTCCAACATCCCCCCTCGTCGTCTAATCCTTCATGTACAACAACAACAACAAAACCTTATCCCACTAGGTGGGGTCGGCTACATGGATCATACGACTTCGTAGATCCATGTTCATGAGATTCGACAGAGTTTTACGCTGGCTGTCGGGGCCTAACACAACCCTCCTCCTTTATCCGGGCTTGTGACCGGCTATAAAACATAGGCGGAGTTTAATCCTTCATGTACAAAGTGACATTAAATGTTGGAATGCGCACAATTGAGCTCCCTCCTATAGAGTGCATTGTCGAGCAGGGGTTGTATACACATTACACGAAATAATCATCACTGTCTGCTTAACCCTGTCATGAGTCGTCATCGAGAATTTGGTTATCCAGAAGTCCACAAGAGAGAAAAGGTCCTCCCGTCAACGAATAATACCCCCCCCCCACCCCCAACACCACTGGCCCACGCATGCGAGCCCCCAATCTGAGCCCAGATCCCCAAGCTGCAATCGGCCATCTTGGTCTCATGAAGAAGGGTCACATCAGGCTCCCACTCCCTAAGGTCGTGGCCTAGGATCCGACGCTTCCCAGGCCCCGCACATTCCAAGTCAGAAAAAGGTGTCACTCTCCTGAGCTGTCGGGCCTCTGTCCAAGGTCGAAGTCCTCCTATGATTGGTGCGTGAGAGAACTAGTAGCCAATGAATGATCATCAATTTGGCCATCTCTGACCGTGGCTGGGGGCATTGGCGTGTATGCCGGAAAACAGCGGCCTCCTCCACCAAAGCTACCTCGTCGTCAGCTCGTCCGGCGAGGAGGCAGTCATCCTGAGCCGGCTGGTCCCCATCGATGGACCCCTCCAGTAGTGGCGTCAGAGTGGGGTGACTGCACTCCGGCTGCCTGGCTACGGCGGTTGGCTGTGATGCGGGCAGTTCAGATGGCAGCATGTCACTGGCGCTGCGAGCCGGTAGTAGGAGAGTCGAACTTCAGTGTATGTGGGATAGTTGCCACACTTAGGTGGGTGCCAACTAAAGAAAATGGAAGGATCTACTGGTCTTCCATGATGCCGCAGTATGTGGTCGCTGATAGTGGAGGTTGCACCGGCGACTGTCGTGGTGGTGGTGGTGGCTGGCTGAGAGGGGCTGGTAGGGCTGAGCATGGTCCGGGGTCGACCCGGACCGCACCGACCTGGGCAATCGGGAAAAATACCTGGCCCGGGTAGGTTTTGGACCCGGTCCGGGTCCGGTAACTATAATACCAGCGGGTTCCGGGCCAGGACCGGGTTCATAGCGTAAGAACCTGACCCGGAACCCAGCCCGGGTAATATTACATTTAAAATTTGTCAAAGACAGACCCGGACCCGTTAACCCGTGCTACCCTAACTTCATTACTTCACATTCGATGAAATCCCTAGACCACCAGTCACACCCACCTGTGCTCTCGCCGGCTCGCCGTCACTATCGGTGCTGCTGTGTTGCCATCGCTGCTGTGTTGTCATCGCTGCCGCCGTGTTGCCATTGCTGTCGCCAACATGTTATCCTTTGATCTCCCTCTCGGCTCTCCCTCTTTCTCTTCCTCACCTCAATGGCTCAGTCCATTGTGTTGCAGTTGCTAGCACTGCCACCGCTGTGTTGCCGTCGCCGTGACCGCCGTTGTGTTGCCCAGTCACAAGCTCGGTGGCCCCTTTTTGGCATTCTCACTCCATCGCTTGCAAGCAAGCTCGGCGGGCGGCGGCTGCACTTCTCTTGCTCGGAAGCTCAACGGCGGCCTTCTCGCTCGCAAGCCCGACAGCTACCCTCCCCTTTCTCCGAATCTCCAGCCCGTGTTTGTGGACGGTACTCCCATTCCCTCTTTTCTTTTTGCTAGCAACTCTCCCTCTTGCTCTTCCTCATGATCGTTCGCTTATCACAGGAGTTGCCGAGTCATTGTTGGTGACAGGTGACCGAACCTCTTCCGCCGCTCATTCTCAGCCAAAACCTGGCATCATTCCCGATTTGCCGGGTCCGTTGCTGGGGTCGGAAAAATTCCATCCCAGTACCGTCCCGGTCCGGTACCGGGATGGAATTTTTCCGACCCCAGCAAAAGGAGAGCTGTTGGGCTGCCGCTGATCGGGTCGTGGGTGCTGGTGGAGGTGAGTTGGAGCCTGGCCGATTGGGTGAGGTCGGGTCGCACCCTGGTCCGCCTTACCTCACGGCGACGTGGCTCGGACTGGGCGCGGGCCGGGTTGATTTGAGGGAGGGTTCGAGTTGGACTCGGTTTTATGATGGGTGGAGTGTGAGTTGTTCTGGTGTGGCTCGGGTGTGGAATGGTAGTGCACCAACAATGCGGATGTGGGTTCATGAATGGGGGAATTCAGGTTGGGCTTCTGATGCGGACCAGGAGGGGTGAGGTTTCGTTAGCTTTGGGGGTATGGTGGGGGAGAGTGGTGTTTGTTTTTTTTAACAGTGGTACGATCGTGGGAGGTGGTGTCACCTGCTGAGCCAGCCTGTCCTTGCACCCCTATGGCGACTGAACGTTTACGGCAACAGAGATGAATGGCCAATGACAGCCTCCGCCCACGAGGCCATGCCCCCGGCGTACCGTAGCCGGAGGACATAACTTGCGGTGCCAATGCGCAGGACGACCATCGCGGAAGATGCATCCTGGGCGCAACTCTACAAACGGAGAAGGAATTTCTGAAGCATCTCGCCCCCACCAACACCACCTCTGGTCGGAGCAGATGGAGGGTGCATCCCCTGTTTGTCGCCGGCCCGATGGCTCACCGGTGGTGTTGCTACTGCGACGTCCACTTCGCTCCAAGGCCGCCACCGAATGCAAGTATATGGGGGGATGGTGGAGGGAGTCGCCAGGAGGACGTCCCACTGCTCTATTGATCCTAGAATGAGCAACCAGGAGGTCGGGGAAGCGTGGCTTAGGTGGAACGGTGGAGCCGCTCCCACTCCGGCGATGATGGCTGTGTGGAGGACAGCGGATTTCAGTGGAGGGCCATGTTGAATCTCCGGTGACCAGGGAATGATGATGGAAGGGTCCGTCATTGCTTTCAGCGTAGCAGTGTTGTCAACAGGTTCGGTGGCCATGCGAGCCCGATACCGCTGATTGCAGTCCAGCTTCCGATGGTCCTCGCCCCTGCATTGAAGTCAGTGCACCTGGGGCAGAGCAGTCGCGGGCAAAATGGCCTTCGCTCAGACACCGGAAACAATGGGAAAGCCGGCAGAAGAGCTTCTGTGGGAGGTTGAGTGACAGACGGGAAAACATCGCCATCCATCTTTCAGGTTCTGGATTCAACCATGCATTGGTGTAGCTCGCCGCCGACCGAGGATGCCGCCGAGGGGGTGTGGCGCCGCCGGTAGGGATTACTGGCCGGAGACGGCAGTTGCATGTCTTATCACACATTTACTACCTATTACGGCCTCACTATGATACAGTTGGATTTCATGAGAATGTATGTATCAAGATTGACAAGAGAATCTGATTCCAGTTATATTTATTAAGGTGGGAATGAAAACATTTTGATTTTTTTATTATATAACGATATCAAAATTGCATGGAAACATTGACTATTGAACATATCATTTGATTAAAAATGTGATTTATTATCCAATCTTCTATATATAACTCTGGTACAACAATTTTATTTTATTTGTATAATATCCACATGCATCTATCTCAACACAATTTTGGTCCACGAGGGAAGAAGTTTATAATCTTTCAACCTGATAAATGAAATGGAAACTTTATTTTATGATTTGTCAGTGGCTAAGATTGAGCTTGATACAGTTATGATGTCATCATTTGTGATAAATCTCCTTGTAAAATGTATATTATCAACTAAGATTAAGCACATGTCTATCCATATTCTCAGGTACTGTATGCCAGAGGTACAGCTCCAGATCCCAGATTCTTGGCTTTGTGAGGAATGTCTAATGAGTGTTCCAGTGGGTTCAAAAAGAAAGGTCCACAATCTGTTTGATGGACATAAGTCTGTTACACTATATCATCCTTCTGTTGCTGGTGAGAAGCAAGTGCATAGAATGCAAGGCTCACTATGTCGAGAAGTTGCTGCATCAAAGAATTTTAACATTCCTAAGGATGGTAGAGGTATTGTCAAAGCACTTCCTTCTGATAAGCCAGTAATGCAATCATCCTTGCGATGCCCTTCTCTCAAGACAATTGAAAATGCAAAAGTAAAGTTTCTCCCTCCTGAAGAAGTTACCTTAGCTTGCTCAGCGTTGAAAGGACAGCGCAATCCGGGTGAATCCTCTCACTCAAAAGATCATGCAAACGTTACATCTCATGTCCAAAGAAGGCTAGTTGGTAGTAGGCTGACGTCACCTGGTTCAAAGGTCACTACTGGGCTATGCCGTAATGCTGAAGTAGATGCTTCTCTTATGAAGATCAATGAACCAAGTATTGCAACTAATGACAAGGACATGAGTATCAAAAGAACGAAAATATTAGGTTAGCTTTAAATTTTTCCAGCACCCGTTCTTGTTTCCTTTCTAAAGTCCCCTCTTGCCTGATAAGTTTTTTCTAGTAAGTTGTTCAAAATATAAGATAATATGGTGTAAATTGAATCATTGCCTTGTCTGTAAAATTAATGAGAGAATTTCTTGTATGCTACAGGTTGTCCATCTTTTAATTGTGTTGGACCTAATGTGTCTAACCATATTAATGCTCCACCTCTGGATACTGGTGTCATGTCTAGGAAGAAGGGTTTGGGTATGTGCTCAACATCACTCAGTCCCTTTGTTTTGTTGTTGTTGATGGAGTACCTTTGATCCTAAAATCTCTTATTTTGCTTTCTATATTTTCCATGCATAGCTGACGAGGTTCTTCCAAAACGTGTCAAGGAAGGATCTAATAAAAGGTGTTGTAATCCTAAATTAAATTAGTTTGTCATTGACACTGTAGATGTGGACTCGCTTGCTAAATTAGATGAGCTAAGTATATTTTTCAAAGCTTAAATTGTTAAGAAGATTTTCATCATCATATCTATATTCGTAATACTCATTCTTGCACACACATTGCCGACAACTTTGGTTTAGTAAGGAGAATAATTTTTTAATACAAACTTTCGGGATTCAGACCTGTTTGGTTTAGCTGATAAATTTAAGGTTGATAAGTATTTTATTAACTGAAACCTATTTTAAAAAATAAGCAGTTATGCATTGGGATAAAACTACTGAAATCAATAATAATTAAGTTAGTTATGACTTAACTAGGTAACTTCATTTTGAAATGAGTATTAATAGTTCTATTGTTTATCTAGAAAAAAATAAGCAACCCTAACTTATAAATATGTATGATATCTCCTTATTGATCACATTTTAAAGTTACCAAACACGGAGATATTTTCATATTGACTTATAAGCTACTAATAAGCTTAGCCAAACAGGGCCTAAGGACCTCATGACCTGCTCTAATATCATCTTAAACTAGATGACTTAACAACAACAACAACAAAGCCTTATCCCACTAGGTGGGGTCGGCTACATGGATCATACGCTTTATTAGTAACCAAACCTTTCGGTATATTATTTACCAATAGATCTTGCTCTATTAGTTCGCCAAGTGTCCGCCTTGGCCTTCCTCTCCCTCTTTTAATCGGACTCTAGATTATTTGATCTACTCTTCTTACTGGCGCATCTAATGGTCTTCTCTGAACATGACCAAACCATCTCAAACGATTCTCTACCATTTTCTCACTAATAGGAGCCACTCCGACTCGTTCACGTATATGGTCATTCCTAATCTTATCTAATCTTGTATGACCACACATCAATCTCAACATCCTCATTTCGGCTATCCCCACTTTACGTTCATGTTGTCCCTTCATAGCCCAACATTTACTACCATATAACACTGCCGGTCTTATAGCAGTACGATAGAATTTTTCTTTTAACTTTATTGGGTACTTTTCTATCACAAAGAACTCCAGTGGCTTTCCTCCACTTACACCAACCAGTTTGAATTCTATGATTAACATCGTCATCAATCTCCCCATCTTGTCTTACAATTGATTCTAAATATTTAAACTTTGTCACTTGAGGAATTATATCCTCCCCTAACCTAACTTCCAAATCGTCTCTAAGTTGTTTATTTGTGAAATTGCTATGCATATATTCTGTTTTATTCTTACTTAAACGAAAACTCTTTGACTCCAATGTATTTCTCCATATTTTCAATTTTGTATTAATCTCTTCTCTTGAATCCGCTAAAAGTACTATATCATCCGCAAATAGCATGCACTTAGGTACCTCCTCTGTGATACTCTCGGTTATAGCATCGATACCTAAGTTAAATAGATACGGGCTTAAAGCTGATCCTTCATGTAGGCCAATTCCTATAGGAAATCCATTTGTCTCACCTCTGGGTGTCCTAACCCTAGTCAATGACCCATCGTACATATCTTGTATTACATTAATGTAGGCAACACTCATCCTCTTCTTTTGCAAGGCTTTCCAAAGTACATCCCTTGGTACCCGATCATACGCCTTCTCTAAGTCAATGAAAGCTATACGTAAATCTCTTCTCCTACTTCGATACTTCTCCATCATCCCCCTTGGTAAATAAATCGCCTCTGTAGTGGATCTTTCTGGCATGAACCCAAATTGTCTCTCAGAAATACTAGTCTCCATTCTCAATCTATGCTCAATCACTTTTTCCCATAATTTCATTGTGTGACTCATAAGTTTAATCCCTCTATAATTTGCACAATTCTGAATATCTCCTTTATTTTTGTAAATAGGAACTAATGTTCTTAATTTTGAATCATCAGGCATCTTTTTCGATCGTAAAATCTCATTAAATAGTTTATATAACCACAACACACCTTTTTCTCCTAAACATTTCCAAACTTCAATCGGTATACCATGTGGTCCAACGGCTTTACCATTCTCCATTTTCTTAAGAGCTTTGCTAACCTCCGAGACTTTAATTCTACGATAAAATAACTTATTAAGCTCACATTCGCTAACTGTCAAGTCCTCCAAATCACAACTGGAACCTTCACATCCATCATTAAATAGCTTATAGAAATACTCTTCCCATCTGTTCTTAATATCTCCTTCAGTAACTAAAATCTTGCCAACTTCATTTTTTATGCATCTTACTTGATCCAAATCTTTCGACTCCTCTTTATTCCTTGCAATCTTGTAAATCCTTTGTTCACCAGCCTTTGTCCCTAACTCCTTATAAAACCCCTCATATGCTTTAGCACGAGCATCACTAACTGCCTTCTTAGCCTCCCTTTTCGTCAAACGATACTTTTCCCAATTGGCAGAACTATTGTCCAAGTGTATCGTCTTGAAACAATTCTTCTTATTACACACCTTTTCTTGGACCTCCTCATTCCACCATCAAGTCTCCTTATCTCGTGGTCCAAAACCTTTTGATTCTCCTAAAATGACTTTAGCAACTATTTCAACCTTTTTTGCCACATTCTCCCACATGATACTAGCATCTCCTTCTAACTCCCACACACTTTCCTCTAATAACTTACTTCTAAAAGTCTCTCGCTTCATTGCAATTAGTACAACGTCTTTTATCAGTATTTCTTGTCAAGAAAAAATCGATTTGAGACCTATGAGTTCCACTTTTGTATGTGATTAAATGTTCCTCTCTCTTCCTAAAACAAGTGTTGATAATCTTAAGGTCGTATGCTAAAGAAAAATCAATAATAGTTTGTCCTTCCTCATTCAACTCTCCAAAATCAAAACCACCATGAACCCTTGCATGTGGTCCTGCCTCTTTACCAACATGTCCATTAAGGTCTCCTCTAATATAAACTTTCTCGGTTGTTGATATACTTTCAATCAAACCCTCCATATCTGCCCAAAACTTCTCCTTGAGATGTGATTCTGCTCCTACTTGGGGTGAATATGCACTAATAATGTTCATAGTCTCCTTTCCAACAATTACTTTCACGGATATGATTCGATCCTCAATCCTTTTAACTTTCACAACATTCTTCCTCCATTCTGCATCCGCGATAATACCAACACCATTCCTTCCCTTTACCTTACCTGTGTACCAAAGTTTGGAACCATTTAACCTAATCTCTTTACTTCCCTCTCCTACCCATCTAGTTTCTTGCAAGCATAAGATACTAATCTTATGCTGGTCCATTACTTGTGCCAACGTCCCAATGTTCCAAGAACCTAATCTGACCTTAGTCTCATGAACTAGCTTCTTTAACCGCCTCCGTCCATTAGAGTGCGGTAGCCCTTGCTCATTTAACACTGCATTCAGGCGAGGATGCAGCGGCTCTTGCTCTCTTATCACTGTACCCGAGTTGTACAGCGCGTTACTTACGGGTAACAACCTAGCATTAACACAATATATTCGTTGATCCATGTTCATAAGATTCGACAGGGTTTTACGCTGGCTGTCGGGGCCTAACACAACCCTCCTCCTTTATCCGGGCTTGGGACCGGCTATAAAACATAGGCGGAGTTAAACTAGATGACTTAACAACCTTCATAATTTAAGTTGCTAGTAAGATACAATGCTTCACTAAGAAATGCACGAGAAAATGCAAATCACTGTGTTATCAGGTGTGTTTATTTGCATCTCCAATCACTTTGTTTTCCATTATCTTCTAGTATATGAATTTAATGAGTAATTTTCAGGAAACTCTTCAGAAATATACCTGAGAAACTCGTGGCTTATATAACAGGATTCTCTATGTTTTTTTCGTCATCTTGGTCAAATCCAAATTGCATCCCTGTTAACTTGCAAAGATTAATTAGACGCATCCATTTTGGAGTTGATTTCACAAATGCCAGCTAATAGATTTATGCAAGTTTTTTTCTTGAATGATGATTATGATCGTTTGGCAGGCTTTACTTGCTCTGATGCACAATCAAAAGGACATAGCGAGAAAGAAATGAGTTTTTCAAAGATGTTTCTTATGAATATAGCTGAAAGAGCTCTGAGTCCTGCTTTAGATGTTTGCTGGAAGTAAGTGATTTTAATCCTGAAAGAAGCATCATTATTTTTTATATTTCCTTGTGATTTTTTCTTTTCTTTTTTTACTTTTGAGGTGGATCTCATAAACCAATTGAGAGGGCTTGTTAACAGGCGAATGCCATACATGAGGATAAAATATGTTATGTTTCCAAAATGAGAAATGCAAACCAGGCTTGAAATGGAATGACAAATGATGTTTTGTCCAAGTGAGAGCTCAAACTATGACATATACTGATGTTTGTGGGTGTATCTATCCTCCTATTTCAATTCTGAGTCTTGTTTTTGTTGGTTTTAGAAAATCTGATTGTTTATCTTGAGTAACAAAATTATTCATGAATATACTCTTTCCCTTTCATCTCGTAAGTAATTGGACATGACCATTAAAACCTCATTATATTTGTGGAGGCTTGCTTTGCATAAGATGTCTGTGAACAACTAGGTATTTGTTCTATATAGTATTTTGAGTTTCTTATTATGCCACCCCCCATGTTTACTACACATTTTTTACTGGAATAAATTTTAGGAACTCTGAAAACCAGAATCCTCCTATTTAATTGAGATATGATCTTTCTTATGTTTGTGTTGTGATTAGTTGTTCCTTTGCCTTTTCTATTTCTCTTATGGTTGCTCCACTGTATTAGGGGAACTTTTGAAGTCTCCGGTGTGTATCGTCAAACTAATACTGGAATCCAAGCACATTATCCTCGAGAAATGGCTGCAAAGGCTTATGAAATATTGAAAAATGTTCCTGTTAATCTAAAGCTTAAGATTGTACCTCGTCTGGATGTTTGGCCAAAGCAGTTCCAGTTAGGTACTCCAAGTTTTGAAGATGTCGGCTTATACTTTAAGCCAAATGAATGTGAGAGGTACTTTTTTTTTCTTCACATACATGTGACCACACTGAATTCTTAGTATGCCATATTATAGACAGAAGGACCTCAGAATAAAAAAATGATGAAAGGACAAAAAATGAGTCAATTTCTTTATGGTTCTCTTTTAAAGACATATCAGTGATGAGTCTATGGTTGTCCTCTTAGGTCTAGTTACCCTCTTGGGATAGGTGTCCCTGTTGTTTACTGGTACATGTCTTTGAAACAGAACAAAAATTACTGATGAACAATTTGTTTCTTGTAGGTCTAAAGAGAAGTACGCTTGTCTGTTGTCGTGGATCAACACACATGATTCTGCAATGCAAACTTCATTAGGTGACACTGAATTACTGATTTTTTCATCCGCACAACTAACTAGGGATTGTCAATGTAAGTTGTATGCTTGATACTTGTATTTATGTAAGCTTCAGACTGCCATGTTTGTACTCACGTATGTTATGCCTCACTTTCACCTGTATTCATAAGAACAAGTTTGATCTTGGAAAATGTTGCAAGTTTCACCTGTAGCTTTTCATAAATTTATCTTATTATCTCATCTGGATGATCAAAAGTCTTTTATCCTTTCTTTATGCTGGTGTATCTATGTATTGGAGAGACTTTTATGACTTATGCACATGCTAGTAGGATTTATGAATTTGTGACAAGTGATATTTTGACGTGAATTTGGATCTTTGAAGGTCTGGCAGGAGATAATCGGAACTATCTTTGGGGTGTCTTTAAATCTACCAAAAATGGGAAACACCAGATGCATAATTTGCGAAAGTCTTCTCAAGTTGCTGCTGGTAGAAAGGGTAGCAACTATCCTGCTCAGTTTGCTGGCACTTTAGGAGTCCAAGATGAGGTAAACATGGAGATTGATATGATAGGAGGCACAGAAGTTGGCCGGGTAGATTTTCCTTTGCCAAATCGTAATGGTCCCCCGGGCTTTCAGAGGCAAATTCGAAGAGATGCAAGCCATGCATGCATGTCGGCGAACAGGTTTCCCATGAAAAAGTTGTAACAGGTGACAAGGATACCTGACAATACAAAATATGATACAATTAAAAGCTGCTTACTAAAATATTAAATCAGGCCAGGTTTATAATTCTTGCTAAGTTAGGTGTGCTGCTGTCAGTCAATTCTGATGCATGTACTTGTTTGTTTATTCACTAGATGTATCCAGCTGGACGTGTTGTCTCGAGAAAACAGTAGAATAATAATAGATTCATGGGCATAGTTTGCTTATAAACATGTTTTTATATGAATGCTAAGTAGCTGGATTGTTTGAAGTTGAAGCCATCTGGTTGGAGATCCTTTATTCAACTTCCAAAGCATTTTGGTATCTTGGTTCATGCTCAACCTATTCAATTTATGAATTCATGTGGACTGAGTGCTGAGCTTTCAGAAGACTTTATGACAAGGTGTGTGCATATGGTTTTTTTTATTGGCCTGTGCTCTAAAGTTACTAAGCTCTTTTCTACTGCTATACACTATCCAAAGAAATTTTCTTCTACCTCTTCCAGATGTTGATTCATTTAACTTCAGAAGGGTGCCCTAATGTTGTTTGCAGTCAAGAAAGTGAAGTCATCAAGCAAGCCCTTGTATATTTCCTGTTACTCCTTGTTTCTATTATTTGTTAGAAACTAGTTTCTGAACCTGGTATTCCCTTCAATGAAAGCAGAACATGTAGAATTTCCTGGAAACTTTGGAAAAGGCACCAATGAGTTTGGTGTTGTGTCTTTCTGCAAGTATTCAGAACTCAGAAGAAAACAACAGAATGTTTCAGGTTCATCTGTCTTGTTATGTCTTTTGTATTGTTTCTTTTTTTTCCTATCCATCACTAACGACTAAACCAATCTGAGGGGAGGAATTATCTGAGCCTACGCAATGATGCTTTAGATGTGTGTCACAAGTTGTACCAAGTATTTAGATCACAATAGGGCTTAGCACGGGTCGACCCGGCCCCGGCCCAACCCGGAAAACCAAAAAAATAATCCGGCCCGGATTAGATCCAGGCCGGGACCGGGTCTGTGGAATGGAAAATCTGCCGGTATCGGGTTGGGACCGGGTCTATAATGCAGATACCCGATCCGGACCCGACCCGATATCACTTACTATATAAACCCTCTCTCTTTTTCCCTCTCATTTCAATCTTTTTCTTTCTCTCTCCCACCTCTCTCTCTCTCGCCCTCTCCCTCTCTCTCCCCCTCTCTCTCGCCCTCTCCCTCTCTCTCACGACGGCGGCGACCCTCGACTCCGGCCGTTCTCTCCTCCCTCTCTCCTCTCTCTCTCTACTCCGGCCGCCTGACGACCAGATCTGGTCGCTTGGCGGCCAGATCCGGTCGCATGGTTGCCGGATCGGCCGCCTGCGGCCAGATCCGGTTGCTTGATGGCCGGATCGATCGCCTGGCGGCCGGATCCGTCGCTTGACGGCCGGATCCGTCGCCTGGCGGTCGGATCCGGTCGCCTGGCGGCCGGATCGGCCGCGCGGTTGGATTTGGCGACGCGGATCGGCCGCTCGCGCGGCCGGATCGGCCACTGGCGGCCAGATCCGACCGCTGGATCTGCCATGCAACTGGATCTGGCCGCGTCAGTGCTCGATCTGACCGCTCATCGATCGCTGGCGGCCAGATCCGGTTGTCAGGCGTCGGATCTGACAGCCAGTGATCGGTTCGCCGCCAGCGATCGGATCTGATCGGTCGTCACCTGTCAGCATTTCGGATTCTCGGACGCAAACTCGGTTCGATTCCCGATTTATCGGGTCTGACCCGGCCGGGTCTGGTACCGGGTCGGAAAATTTCCGACCCGACAAAAGTCGGGCCAGGACCGGGTCCGCCTAGACCCGGACCCGGTCCCGGGTTTGCTCTGCCTTGGATCACATGATGCCTTGGATGTATACTTAGCAATGGCACAATTTAACATCTATAGAATGGATCACAGCATTGCCGCCACACCTTGGGTAAAATGCAAGTGTATTATGTGAATTCTGTCAAATAATCCAGTTTAGAAGGAAATAAAATAAAATAAGATAAAGACACTTGAGAAGAATGGAGAAGAAAAGAGCCAAAATTTAAAGAGTCAATCCTATTTTTTTATATATAAAAAAAGAAACGGTTGATTCCCCTCCTCAATGTTGACGGACAATTCTGGAGATGCGACTGGCAGAAGCCATGTTAAAGATTTGTTCCACCTGAAACTTGTCATGGCTCAGAGGCACCAACGTTGACAAGTAATCTTGACATTATAAAAAAAATCCAAATATGTGGAGGCCTAGATTTTGATGCTAGATAGAAGGGGCAGAGGTGAGCCCTAAGTTGTGGGACCAATTGAAGAAAGATCCCCTGACAGTTAAGGTGATAGTGTATTGATTATCAGAACCAATATATGCATGTAGCTTGCTAATTCTGTGGTGTCAAAACATGTCGGCTTCGGCTATTGAAATCCTATTAACATTAAAGACACATTTGTTACTGCTTTTTTGCTAAAACATTTAGATATCAGTTTTTTTAAAGACACTTCCACAGATTATATTACTAAGGCCCTGTTTGGGTAAAAATTATTTTGAGCCATGGAATGTAAAATTCTACTTTTTGAAAAGTGACATACTGCATGTGAAATAAAATAATTAGATGGAATGTTTGGCTGAAAGTGACTAGAGAAAAAAAATAAAAAAAAAATGAAGTGATCGTTGTTCATGTCTACTACTGTTATCACCGAATATCATCATCGGAGGATTTGTTTGCTGCCGAAGGAGAAGTCTGTCGTCGGAGGAGAACTCATTTGTCATTTGTCGAAGGAGATTTCTTTTGTTGGGGGAAGAGACGCAAGATCACGCCATGGAGGAAAAAATCTGAGATGAAAAGGGGACATAAAATATTGTGATTAAAGATGAGGATAAAGGGTACTGAGGGTTGTATTATTTGGGTCACTCTCGGATTGAGTTGTTTGGGGATTCTGGTAAGCTGCAAAGAACCTTATGGAATTATTGTTGACGGTGACGACAAGGATGGGAGAAGAGGGGTGTGCCCTAACACTGGGGGAAGAGGCGTGAGAGGATCTAGGAGGAGAAAGGGATTTGCAGAGGAAGGTAAAGTGACCACCAAAACAGGTCTTTACTTTTTCCTTGCTGCTGACAAAGAAAAAGTTACGCCTAATTTTTTTACCACATTTTGAGTCTCAAACTACGATTTTGAGCTTCTTAAAATTGACAACCAAACATGACTTTGTTTGATATGGGGAAAAATAACCACGGTTTATACTTCTTTCTTTGATTTTACTTTGCTCCCAAACAGGGCCTAAAGCCACATTTAATATATATAAGTTCCCTTTTCCAAAAGTTTATATCCTGTGATAACTAATCAGAGTGTAACCGTTGGAGCATCGAAAGTGGCTAACGAATTTTTGGATATTGTAAATTATTCAATGTGTGGAATAACCATTGGATTTTTGCGAAGCGTTTAAATCTCTTGGCCCGCAACTGCTTCACCAAGTCTCGGACGAAAATGAATTCCGAAGGACGAATTTGGGGAAGAGGAAAAACATTTTTGGAAAAGGAGAAATAAGTTTCTTCTATTTAGTTTTATAAGAAAATATAAATTAATTATGATTATATATATATATATAACTCCGTCTATATTTTATAGTCAGTCCCAAATCCGAATAAAGAAGAAAAGTTGTATTAAGTCCCGTCAGCCAGCGTAAAACCCTATCGAATCTCATAAATATGGATCATACGACGCTTCGTATGATTCATGTAGCCGACCCCATCTAGTGGGATAAAACTTTGTTATATATATATATATATATATATATATATATATATATGCATGGCATGACATGACATACAAATACATGCCATGACATACAAATACTGCAAACCAAATAAAAAAAACCTTTTGATGATCCAAATAAATTATAATTGTTGAATTACTTTTCTGCATTAAATGGTTCAATCTTCTTAGACCCGTGATACTCTTTGTTTTAGCACACATTAGACTTGACATCAGGTTTTATAAAGAAAAATTGTGTTGGCCCTTCATACCAAAGAATGTCATCAGTCCTTTTTTTTTCACGTCATGGCCTTGTTGAGACGGATTACTCACTCAGTTCATCTTCTCGTCTAATGGGTCAGGCGCCCAATGTGCCCTCCAAACAATAGAACCGCCAAGTAGGCGCTCAGTTGCCCATCCTTCAGACCTCAGCTACAATCAAGACAGATATTTTTAGGAATTATTGTGCAGCAGAAACAGGAGAAAAAATCACAAACTTCAAACTTTGCTGCTGCTTTTTTTTTTCTATTTCTGATATTAGTGGTCAGTCAGCTTCCTACTTTATTAGAAGACGGGAATCAGGTCAATCAATTTGCAAAGTGAACCGGACGGAAGAAACTTACAGGCAATGAAAAGATGCAAAGATTTCTTTAGACCACCAACGGGGTTACCTTATCCATGAACACAGGGTATTGTTTGTCCATCCATATGCGACTCTCAGTATGCACAGATTTGGCTGTCCCCCTGAGACTTGCAAGAACAGCAGCATGGACAAACGACCGGAGAATGTCAGCAGTTGTTGCTTCCTTGTGGGTGACAACCAGGACATGTCCTTTTCTCTCAAACAATACATATTTTTCTGGTATATTGAATCAAATTAGCCAACTGAATGAGAAAAAGGTCTTCGAAGGCATCCAAATTCTTGAACTATTACCTTTTCTATAGTGTGATATTGCTGAGGCTGAGAACTCTACCCTGTAAAGTACCAACTTAAGATGAATAATAATATCTGAACTAGCACATACTCACATGTGCTCCTGTCCACATCAATCAGGTTTTCATGGGTACATAATGTGACAAACTTCCAGTTGCAAATCAGAAGGATTTTAAGAGAATTCAGACTTACATTTCAGAATGAGTGAAAGAAGAAACTCTGACACCTAGGCGAACATGTTGGTGCAATAATTTCCCATGACCTGAGCTTTTCCAACTGGCCCAAAAAGGAAAGATATGTTCCAACCTTGAGACCTGCTTTGGTGTGAGCACTGGCAAAAATTTCATACAAAACGATTCAGTAGTTCCACATGAAAGAAGATTAAGGATACAAGTCGCACGATTATTTCTTCCCTTTGTTGTCCCAAATATTTATGTAATCTTCCCAGATAGAATGTTTTACATTTCATATAGTGACAATTAAACAATACAAAATTTTAGCTAAACTTGCACTGTTTTGTTTGCATTATATAATGATAATAAGGGAAATGCTAGACGAAAGGTATAAGGAATATTCACCTGTTCCATTCTGCATAAAATGTTCCAGTAGAAGGGTGCTCCTTTCATTATTCAATGTTGAAAGTGAAAGGCACTTCACTGCCCTATAATTTGCTGAAAGAGGTAATTTAAACTTATCCTCAAAATGAAATTATTTGAACATATTAATATTTTTAAGAGTACACCACTAGTGACCAAATCAAATTTCAGTCTCAAGGGCTAAAAGGAAAACAAAGTTACATGCAGTTCCAGGAACAGTCTTACCTACTAAGTATTATGTTTAATCCCAGGAACAATTGCAAAAAACTTCATGATCAAATTACACTTCAAGATTACCATTTTCATATCCAATAAACTGAGCAAATATCCATAGGCTAAACCAACTAAACATAACCAATTGATTGATCAAACTTCTTATCAAATTGGTAAACATTCAACTCTATTTGTTTAATTTGTTCAGAAGAATCCTTCCTCCAATTGCAGGAATACATAAAAGAACGATTTGTGCCACAGAGAAGGAATCCTTCAACATGTTAGAGTTAAAACACCACTGGATCAAGTAACCACTCAAACATGGCAAAAAAAAAAGGAGTCAAACATGGCAAAATTGCATAATCTAATAAGCACATGACATGTTCAAATACACATACAAGTTATATTTACTTATGTCTTTAAATCAAGAGATTGAAATACCTTCACACATATGTCTTTATTTCTCCATCTTATACTAAAATTTATTCACAGACTATTATAAAGGTTAACAGATTTCCTTAAAAGAAAAATTAAAGAGCTTCGCTGCATATGATGATATACATACCATACATATGAAATGCAGTCAGAGATATGAAAGAAAACCACATAGCCAAAGGATGTTCTCTTGTAATATGAGCTAGAACCATCCCAATTGCCATTCCAATCATTGTTGCAACTGTTTCTTGGCTGCCCTCCTTCAAAATTACCAAAAGGTTACTTGTGATATCTTGCCATTCAGCTAATTAACCAGGCCATTTTTACAAGAATATTACCTTAGCTGAGATATCTGCTGCATTATTCTGCAATGAGAAGTGTTGAGTTAGTGCTGCTTTGGTCGCTCCACTGGCAACACCGGCTAATTAATTGCAGATTAAACAATGTTAATATGGTAAAAAGGAACTTGGTCATGACTATCTCCAAATCGAGGAACTTCTAAGCAAGGTTGTTACGATCCTACTATCCCTTATCGATCTCGATCTTATTTTCATGATCTTATGTGTAAGATCTTAATTTTGATCACATGATCCTTTATACAATCTCATATGATTAGTATATTAATTTAGATGAAGTTTAATATATCATTCTTTGATGTAATTTGGCTTACGATTCAATGAAAAGACTTAATGAGGTGCAATTTAATATTTAAGTGTGACAAATTTATCAAAAAAAAATAACAAACAATAACAAAACCTTATCCCACTAGGTGGGGTCGGCTACATGGATCATTCGACGCATAATCCATGTTCATGAGATTCGACAGGTAGGAAAAAAATATTATTTTAAAAATATATATTTTTATTAATAGGTAGGATCTTACGATACTACTCGATCTAATCCGATCTTACGATGTTGGATCTTATGACCCTTCTTCTCCGATCTTCGATCTTGAAAACCTTGTTTCTAAGGTCCACTATGAACACCCATTCAGCACAATTTGAATTAGAGTATATAACTCATATTCAGCATATGATACAGCTAGTACAAGTAGAATACATCTGGTCTACTTGTCAAACATGTAGAATATAGTATTTGAGGAGCCTCGGCTATCAAAATAAAATTTCCGAGAGATGTATGGTTGGATTTGTATTATTGTACACTCTCATTAACAAATTGTGAAAAAAAGTCTTTTAACTTTTGGCAAAAAGATACCTAGATCATGCTATCTGTCCATGTGTGTGTGTATGTATATAATGCTTAAAAAATGTACAAGTGTGGTCACAAGAAGTATGAGATCAAAATGGAAAAAGAACAAAATGAGAAAGGGTGCTAGATATCGACAACAAGGAAATTATCCATGTTCCCACTCTAATAAAAATGACGATATGATGAACAGTACTTTTTTCTTCTAAAAAAAACAGTACTTTTTACGTAACAGAGCTCGCTCTAAAGGAGTGTGCGGCTGCACAGGAGCCATATGGCCCACATGACCACAAATGCCATGATCCATGGCCACCTCCATCCCTTATCCCTTGTCTCTCGGGATGCAATTAGCCCGTAGAGACCTCCAAAGTGTATCCATGTATGATAAATTGAGCACATTACAACCTAGAGCAAAAAAAAAATCCTTAACTGTCAAACTACCTAGAAAGATTACACCCTTGATTATGAGTCTCTACCCCAATAATTTGAGAACCGTTTCTTGGGATTTTAATAAATGGTTTTGGATGATTAACACTCTGGTTAATCATCCTTTTTCCTCTCAAAAACTTCAGGATGAAGTTTCTTTTCTCCACAATCTGAACCAATGGTTCAACTGAAACATAGGGTTCATAATATTTTGGCCAGGAAATGGAACGGAATAGGATGGGTTTCATGAAAAAACTTCCAGAATGGAAAACTTCATCGTGAAGTTTCCTTTTTTTGGCCGGTGAAACATAGGATTCATAATATTTTGGCTGGGAAAACATAAACTTCAACCCACTGGCAATCACACATTGTCTAGAACACATTTAAGACTGTTATGAAAAGAGGGAAAGAGAGATCGCACGAATACAGAGATTTACGAAGTTCACCCTAAATCGGATTACGTCCTCAGGAAGCGGTGGCTCTCTTTATTATGGAATAATGATGATTATAAGGATTAGTCTCTGTTTGGACCCCTAGGGAGTTTATATAGGCACTCCCTTTTACAGATGATGGGAATTACAGTAGGAAAAATCTGTTGAAGCGTCTACATAGGAGGACCACAAAAAGGATTACAACTTGGTTCAGATTCAAGGCATTATCAACAAAGACCTTGCCTTATATAGTTTTTTTTAGAGGGGCCTTATATAGTTTATTAAGGATTCAAATCCAACAGGAAATAGAAGATTATGATAGGTTAAGCCTGAGAGATCACAGTAACGTACTAAATACAACAACAACAAAGCCTTATCCCACTAGGTGGGGTCGGCTATACAGTAACGTACTAAATGATCTTGATAAACTCCCCAAGCAAACAATTAACATTAAAGCTGATGGAAACAAAGGAGACAAAAGATCCATCAGCATTCCTGCAACCACAAGAAAACAGTAAGAGAGAACTTCAATTGGAAAGGTCTTAAATCTGAAGAGTATTTGAAATGATAAATTATAAGCCATATGTGATAATGCTTTGTATTTCATTTATTCTAAACATCCAAACTTCTACTACAATGATGATAAGATACCACTTTTTTTTTTTTTGAGAAAGGGATAAGATACCATATTGTATTAGTTAAAAATAATAATAAACTGATTAAAAACAGTAGTTGACTAATTCTTCATATTGTAAATACATTAAGGGTTGTAACTTTATTTTCAATCTTTGAAAGGTTATTTATCAACATTGTAATTGAAGTTTGGTCCACCGCATATGGACTATTTTATTATGGAGATTTGCCCTTTCAAATGAACAAGATATTAGTAGCAATTGTGCTTAAGATTTTTGCAATCTTTATTACTCATAATCAAGAAAAAGGATCAAACTTGATCAGTCCAGGTTATGGAAATTTTGACCTTCCTATAGTCTCAACCCAGCTGCAATCACAAATCAGCTCATAACCATCTATCTTATTTGTTTGTTGTCATGGTCATCTAATTACTTATATTTTCCGTTTCTATCAAATGATCCAACTAATAGGTAATTAAATTGCTGTGATGATTCCTCGTAAAATGCCATACATCTTAGCTAATTCAAATGAGAAACATCAGATGAAGTGTACATTTTTTTATTTTTTATTTTTTTAGGAGAAGACAAAAGTGTACATTGGAAGAAACAAATCATAACTTAGTGCTTTATAAGAAAGTCCTTTTCTGAATTTGTTCTCCCTCTATCATGCTGATCAGGGACATAGTCCATGCATTTTGCTTGTGGATGATAACAGTATACATTGTTTGCAGATGTTCGGACATATTCAAGCCAGCCCATTTAATTTGGAAAAGGTAAATCTAGATTAAATCATAATGGGCATAGAACCCACAACTTATTGGAGATGTTGAAATACATCTATACATGTGTGCCACTAGATTTGATATGCATGTATATCTCATTATATTTCATATAAGCTTCAATCCATTAATTTATTTTCTGCTAGGCTCAGACAGATAGTACCAAACATTTTCTTAAAATAGATATATAAGACTTACCAAGATCATTCATGAAATCTGCAGCCAAACGCCACATCTTGGCATTGCTATCAAGATTAGATCCCTGGAAAATTAAAAAAATAACTAAATACAATCAGTTTCCTACAGGGAAAAGATTTAGGCAACAGAAGAGAAGACAAGCTGACCTATGAGACATTGCTTATGTTTTTTTTATTCAAGATATCACTTATGTTATAAGCCACGCCTTATATTCTAAGTGGAAAAATGGACCAATCATTTAGTGGCAAGTTACAAGACATAATGCTTAAAGAAAATGATCCAGGAAAAGGACTTAAGTACCTGATAGAATGTGAACATAATGCCTCCAAGCATCCCAGTTAAATCTCTCAAAAACCACTGTTAATGTATTCCATTAAAGAGCATCATCAAAACGACCAAGAAAATGAAATGAAAAGAAAGTATTCACAGTTTCTTTGCTCTTTTCAAAAACAAAATTCTTTGCAACAAATGAACAAAAAGAGGAAAAGGCAATTAATGAAATTAGAGAACCAGGTGGTGAGCACACTTCAAAGTATGCAATCCCATAGCATAACCTCACGTATAAAAGCAGGGGATTAGTCAACGCGTAAAAGTTTGCACTATTAGTATGATTTTAAATACTTAAATCCTTTATTTACTGAAGAAACTTAACCATGCAAAGTGTGTTTCTAAAATACAAAATTACAGTCCTGAGAGATCAGTTGGAGTACTCAAACAAGAAGTATGATCTACCCATTAATTGGGTGGTTACAAGAATATAGAATAAAAATTATGAACCAAGATTAACTTTTTACTCAACATTTTTCAAGGACAAAGGTATCCTACTCCTAACTGGTGGCAAGGATGTTCCTGCATTGATGTTTTTGGGGATTGTGATCGACATTGTAGCTAACTCTAGTGTTTCAACATATCAATCTGGTCTTTCCTATGGATATCCTTCATGTCAGAATTTGGCACTACAATATGTTGCTGATATTTAACTTTTTATTGAAGGGCAATGGAGGCACAATGCTGGAAACTCTTGTGGACCTTTTTGTAAATTGTTTTGGACTTAAATTTAACTATGCTAAATCACCCTCTATTCCCTTTTTGCGGATTCGGGGAGAATGATGAATTGGTTGCTGAGTACTGGGCACCCATTAGTTCACTTTCTCTCAAATGAAGAGGGATGCCTTTGTCAAACAGACATGTTTGCTCAAGGACTGATCTTTGGTGATGGAAAAAATTGGATGCTACTAATTGTGAAGCTTAGTGGAGTATGTCACATCAATGTTTCGTATCATTTAAATAATAATACTCAGATAGCAACAATAATGGAAAACTGTACCAACATGTTGAGAAAGTGTAACCTCTGGGCAGAATGATGGGTCACATGACTGGTGGTTGCACTTTTTTTTATAGCAGGGTGTTGCACTGGGGGTTGCACTTGGTGAGATAGGAAGTTCACTGACCATTGTCAAAGGGTCAATTTGATTTTCCAGTTAAATAATATAATTTTTATTGAACATATACAAAAAATAACAAATTGAAATTAATTTTAATCATTTTTACTTAGATGAATGAAAAGTTTAATGGCAAAGTTCACCTAGGTAATTGAGAAGTCATCGAATCAAGACATGGAAACAGACTCTCTGTGGAATAGGTAGGGGCTGGATGGGATCCTTCCCACATACTCCTGCTATAAAGTTAGCACTTAGCTCATGACATTTTACCCCTTTATCATTGTGAATTTGATGACATCTACTACAAACCACATCACTTGACAAGATATTAAGATAACAGAATGAGGGATTGTCACCCCTTCATTCCTAAGATCATACATGTGCAAATGAAAAACTTGATAAGGTACAATCACCTAGTCGTTGGATAGCATGTAATTTTCTTTAGGAGGGAAATAGCATGTAACTCACAATCTATAAGCTTAACATTTGTAAAAATGTTGGTCCATAGTAAACAGTGAAGAGGACGAAAAATTTCCTTAGATTCTTGGTACCTGAAAAGTAGCACCAATGACAGTAGCAGCCTTTTCACCAACACCTATGGCACTCAAAAGAGCCTAATGCCATTTCAGTAAATTAGATCATGTAGCTATCTTATAAAACTAAGATAATGATCTTGAAAACAACAACTTCCGAGAAATAACAAAGACAATTAGCATAAATCTTACTTGTGTAGAGAGCATGCAGCGTATATAAGTAGAAAGTCCCTAGAACCATATATAAGACTGATTTATTAAGAGATCACACTGTGCATGTGAGGACGTCATTAAAACCAGACTTACTTGTAATGAGTCCCACACTTGGTAAGGAACATAGTCAGGGGTTACACTGCTTGGAAACCCCTGTGAAGAAAAGAAAATTTACTGACTTATGAAGATCACGAAAGATCATAAAGGTCTCTCAATCATGAAAGGAGTTCAAAAAATTAGCTTAACAATCCGATAATTATAAGTAGCAATGATTTATCTTGCACAATTTGTTTCACTTCAAATTAGAGTTCATTGCACATTACTGAAAAGTTACCACTGCATACTCCAAATCTTCCTGAAATATCTTCTTCTGAAACTCCAATATTACATCAGGACCCTCCTCCACAAGTAAGATTCGAACTAAAATATTTCTCATTTCAAAACAGAAAAAAGATTCGAACTAAAATGCAACCGAAATTTCCTGATCCGATCCTTTAGCATAAAGCTCCAATATTATGTCAGCATCCTCCTCCACAAGTATGAATGGAATTATGCAACCTAAATTTCCTCATATAATCTTTAAGCAACTAGTTTACTTCTGATTCAATGTTTCACTTCTTTCTTTTCCAACAACCACTTCGTCCTCCAATTTTTCACTTCACAACAAGCTATCTACCACTAAAACCGAGCAGCACGTTCTCTCAAGAGCCGTAGGGATCAAGGTCTTACCTCCGGGATAAATGCCTCGAGAATCTTCCTCAAGAGCTCATCCCGCCGTCTTCCGGACCTGAAACATTCTCCATTCCGCATAACAAGATAAGTGAGTCGGTTGGCAAGAAAGAGATAAAAGCATGGGGGGATCGATTTACCTGCGCAGGGTGAGAGAAGAAGGATCGACATCGAGGATGGTCGTCCGCGAGAGCTTTGTGGAGGACGATCCCCTCCATTCTTCCACCGTGAATGACGGCGCTCTGGCGCGAGGTTTAAGAGAAGCCGTGGGCTCCGATCCCTCGAGCGCGGCCGGCGTGGGATCCAGCATCATTCCGCCGGCCGCCGGACCTCAAGCGAGGAACTCGTGGACAGTGGTGTTGACCCAATTCGAAGCGCTGCGCTCTTTTGCCCCGTTTATTTTCCCCTGCTCTATGTAATGCATGTATTGTATGCTGATAGATTCCTACGATTCTAATTAGATCAATCGAGAATTCGAGCCTTCAATAGGTGTCAAAATTTTCACATACTTGTTTTAAATTAACTTTTTAAAGTAAATTATAAGTACACATTGGCGGGTTTATTTTTTTTGGTATGTACACTTTATTTTAACAACTTATCTAAAAAGGGTTGATTTACACTATGTAGATCTATACCTCCGTTAAATTCATATATATATATATATATACACGATTAAAAAGTTTCAATAATTTCTATTTATGGAGTAAATCCAAATAAATCTTAATCAAAATAAAATAAAAACAGAATGAGTTATAATGTAACTAAAAAAATAAGAAACTAAACATAATTAAAGAAAATAAGTTATTCCTATTAATATTAGAAAGTGAGTTCTTATCGCTCCCGTTCTTTTTAAAATAACCTTGTCCCTAAGATTAAGTAGAAATATCTGAGTGAATTATTTCTGAGGATGTGACTTGAACTAAATAATGATCCTTATTGGCCTTAAAAAAAGAATTTGAAGTTGGTCAAATTTATTTTACAAGAATAAAATTATCTTTTAATCTTTTAGTATCACAATCTTCGTACTTCTTTGAGTTTGAGTTAATTGACGTAAGCACGAATAAATCCTTATTAATATATGTTTTTCAATATGCGATGATTGCATGATAATAATGCATTTTATAGTAGATTTATAATGCCTCCAAAATCTGGCCTCAATATAGTTGTCGAACCTTAGGCGGTGTTAGTTTTGTTCAATTCTTCATAATATAATTTCATAAAATATTGCAGTGAAAATATAATAATATAACATAAACTAATAATAATAATATAAAATAGTGAAAAACTTCTAAATATGTAATCTCAATATAACATACTAGCACATAGGTCACATAGACTTCAATCATGGGGTTCATAATACATAAGTGAATTCATATAAAAGTAAATGACTCAAAGGCACATAAGTCATACATACTTGACTCTTAAAAGAGTTCATCATCATAAACATAAGACAATATAAGATAATAATCGCATATGCAATCTCATCCCCATGAGGCCTTCACGGTCGAGCTTATACCTCGTCCATACCTGCACGGATCCATCGGGTGCAAAAATTTCTTTCATTAGAACATGTTGAGACATATGCATGCTATGATCCTATAATATGATTTCTACATGTCATGACATATGCATTGCTTCATAATGAAAACACAGAACATATGCATAATATGAGCGTATGCGCTCTATATAACATAATGATATGTCATAATGTTAATGATGTTATATGTTTAGCATATCATAACTCATCTTGCTAAAGCATATCATTACTCATCTTGCTTTACTTTAACATCTTCATTCATAACATCTTATGACAAGATGACATATATTAACATCCTTTTAGGTGCTTATATTTTCATCATCTTCATCTTTACGTCAAGTCATATTATTTATTTATCTTGTTTAGTCTTTATCATCTTCATTCATAATATTATATGACTATGGAACCTTCCTTTACATCCTATTAACTTTATGTTCCAATTCATATCATCCTAGTCACTTTTAAGTGACTTATATATTTTCTTCTTCTATTTTTATTTAGATAGTTTTTTATCTTGATGATTGAGAAGTCTTGACTCGTCGATCTTGGCGAGCAAGGCTTGGGATCTTTTTGTCCCTTGGAAGCACAACCTCGATGGGTCGACATCTGCATTTCGAGGGACCAGCCACTGAAGCTAGCTAATGATGACTTTAGTTCCCCATCATACGACATATACAACAAGACACCTTCATCAATCTGTCTTTAATTACATTCATCAATACATACAATACATGTTACATGTTTTAATCCTATTTAAGGTCATACATACTTCAGATCAGGATAAGTGTGGGGCATTCAACACAAATATGACATCTGGCATTAGGCACGACCATGCCAAGAGATGTTACGGCCATGCCTATAGTGGTGAGCACCCTTGCATCCACCCCTACGAATGTGCCAGACATCAGTTAGTCACGGCCGTGCTGTTCCATGGCACGACCGTGCCTAGACATAAACACAGGCATGCGATGATTCATCACGACCGGACACTTAATCGTTTCTCTTGGACATAACATGGTCACGATCATGCTCAAACATGTCATCGTCGTGCCATTATCCCCCGTTCACGGGCGCACTTGGCTCAATGGTCACGGTTCAGTGACCATCCAATCACGGTTGTGATAGAGGAGTCATTTTTCTCTCATTTTCAAAATATTCTAAGGAAATAGACTTACTGGGTTGTCACGATCGTGCGACCCTATAGTCACGGCCATGACAGAACGTTCATTCTTTCTTCGGACATGTTTTAAGGCTAAGGTAGGGATTCCCAAGAGTGTCATGGTCGTGCTTCAATGCGTCACGGCCGTGCTAAGGACTCTAGCAGCATTTTTCCTATTTTTCCATTATATTTTCCCCTCATTTATACCTATATACAAACACCTTTAAAACATACATTCATCCATACATTGAGCACATATTTTGCTCTAAGCATAATATAGATCATACATGAAAATTTTTAGCACGCTAATCATGAATATAAGTAGGAGTTTGCATCAGAACACTAAACCTACTAATCATGAATATAAGTAGGAGTTTGCATAACAAATAAGTAATTTCATCATAAGTAAACATAAATGGGGATGGATCATCATGATTCTAAGCATGATTAACAATGAAATAGTAATCATAGGTGTAATACCCAGGCCATCCCTCTCCTCATTTGAACTTAAAATGCAAAATTCGAAATAATAAAAAAACACGAGAGAATCGATCGACTCCCTCTTTCCCCACGACTCCCACTCTAGAGAGAAAGCAGCAGAGGCTATAAGGGGGAGCAGTGCGGACTCCCCCAACCTATTTCGACCCCCACTCAGCCATCGCCTCTGTCTCTCTCTCCCCCATGCTTCCTCCGGCGACCGACGAATCGGCGGACTGACGAACGAGTGCACGAGCGAACCGCACTGAGCAAAGGACAATCCGATGAGAGAGCTTTCTCACAGCAACCTCTCGACTCGTACGTCCTCTCCTCGCCGGACTAGGATGACCTGCGGTAGAGAAATCAGCGAACGATAGCTCCGACGACCGAAATTCAACCAAAAGAGGTACCATAGATGTATAATCCCCTAGATGAAGAAATGTAGATCAAATGTCATAAATTTCTATTCCATCATGACCTAGAGACATGTAGAAATGTTTTTCGTGTTATATGTATTATGATCGGATGATCAGAGGCCGGCCAAAAATGGAAAATCCGACCGGCGACTCTGTTCGCGCGAAGAATCGGTCGACCGATTTCCCCATATCGGTCGATCGATCTTCGACGTCTGAGGTCATGACTCAGGGCCGGTCGACCGATCTCCACTAATCGATCGACTGATCTGGCGGAAGCCGCCAGACCCAATCGCATAAGATCGATCGACCGATCCTGCAATAGTGACCGGCCGACCGATTCACATCGAATGGTCGACCGGTTCTCCAAGAAGAAATAAGTGGCCGAGAATATAACCGGTCGACTAGCCCTCTGGATGGTCGATCGATTCGGCAATATCGGTCGACCGATCCATTAGGATGGTCGACCGGTCCAGAGAGGAAGAATCGTGAATCTTAATGTGAAATGATCGAAATGCCCTTGAGGGGCCATAATACCCATAATCAATGCTAAACCTTCGACTGGCCCACGGTCGGCCATGTTCAAAATAGTGAAATAAATAACGGACCCTCTGTTCGCGGGAAGGGGACCAGACCTTACCCCCTTCTCTGAACCATGATTTTGAACCCCACACTTGATAAAAAAGATAAGTAAAGTAAAGATAAACGAATAGAATAGCTATGTATTGTTCGGAGTACATATCAAGGTATTGTATAGTGGATGGATAAGTAACTGCACTGAGGAGACAATGTACCTACTGGTATCAACTACCACTGTTCCTGGATCACAGGTCCTCTCCCAACTGTGCTCTGAATAAGGGTGACACATCGAACGCACTCTTCCTCCACGGGGGCATATATGGATTATATTGCTTTATGCTAGAGGGACAGGTAGTTCAGCTGAGGAGACAGTGAACCTACATGTCCGTAACGACCACTGTTTCTGAGGTGCAGGTCCTCTCCCACCTGTATTCCGAAAAAGATATGCCTAAGCATTAGGGGTGTTCATCGGGTCGGGTCAACCCGTGAACCCGATGACCCGACCCGAACTGGTTTGGGTCGGGTCGGATCGGTGGTCAGGTCGGACCCGACCCGACCACGGGTACGGGTTGGATTTTTCCAACCCGAGTCGACCCGACCCGACCCGATCAACCCGAGTTTTTTTTTATTTTTTCCTTTTTTAATTCAAACTTAAGCTTATATTTAATTTAAAAATTATAAAAAATTGAAATAAAATATTTTAAGTATCAAAATAATATTAGATAGTTAGAAAAGTTATTTTATGCTTTTAAAATAATATTAAATAATATTTTATATTAAATAAAAATATAAAAAATAGTAAGAAAAAATTATAAAAAAAGAAAATTGGGTGGTCGAGTAACCCGACCACCCGACCCGATCCGAACCGGGTTGGGTTGGGTCGAATTCGACCCCCTCAGCCCTCTTGACCCGACCCAACCAAATTTGGTCGGATCGGGACAGGTTTGTATTTCATGGGCACTCTTGGCAACATATTGTATAGAGACACCTCTAACTTTCCACTTAATTAAAGTCAAGCTCGCATAGGATAACGAACATCAAGAATCTCATAGTAATATAAAAGATGTATCACACAGAGCATAACAGTGTATAGTAATGAATAACATGGTATGGTAATGAATAACTGAGTACGGTAATATATAAGGTATTGTTAATGTAAAGAATAAAGTACAGAACCGGATATGTGTATTCCATGACCTACAGAGATCAAGGTAGTGGAACCAACGAATAAAGTAATTGATCTTCGATTTTCTTTCACCAGTATGGATACATCATATTATCATTTCATCATGTATATGTCTATGTGTACTAGGCGTTAGCTGCATTCAATGCTCCTGTTTTGAGATTTTGCAGGTGAGAACCCTGCTTAGGAAGGAAGTGGATGATGCAGAGCTCCAGGATGACGGCACATGACTTATAACAAAATCACAACTTTCCGCCTTCTATTCTGCATTTGAATTATCTGACTCTGTATATATGAGATACTTGAATTTTCCTTTTTAACCTTGCATATGTTGTTAATTCCTAGAACTATTTGAATTATCATCATTTTCCTATTTTCTTGAACTATGTCATGTCATGTGACACCTTTGAATTTCAATGATATTTCTTCCGCATTCTCTTTTCATTATCATTTCTCTATTGTTTCTCTTGCCACGTGTGTTATGTATTGACCGGTCAAAGTCAAAATAGTAGCAGGCAATGTAGCGCTCCCTTGATTAATCTGACAGCGTGGCAAAGGGATTGATTTTGGAGGCGTTACAATAGGAGAAAGATGACATAAACTTAACTATTATGCATATTCCTTAATCTATCATTACAAGAGCAAATTGCTTATTCTTCCATGCCCTAATCTACACATCCACTCATCATTAGTGGAAAGATTAGATGGGTTGGATTTTCTCAAACATATCTTTAGAGTTTTCGTTAAATCTCTGTTAATCATAATCCTTCTTTCATCTTTTATCTCTCCTTCATCCTTTTCTTCTTTCTTCTTTCTTCTTCTTCTCAACTGGAAAGGCCCCTTCTTCTTTTCATCCCTCGCTGAAATGGCCTCCTTCTCCTTGCTGTTGTGCTGCCATGACATTTGAGGGGGAGAGACTTGAGAGAGAGAGAGAGAGAGGGAGTGGAGAGAGGATGTGAGTGAGGAAAAGGTGAGTGAAGGGTTTATATTGCTTAGGTTATTTTAAGGGGTTTTAAGGCATTAGGTTGCTGGGCCTTTATCTAAATTGGGCCCTTCTTTAATTGTTGGTTTCATTTTATTTCATTCATTTTTTTAAGGATATTACAAGATTCTTCAAAAGTAGGAGTGTTCACTATATCAGGTTGACCCGGTGAACCGGACGACCCAACCCGATGACCCGACATTTTTATTATTTTTTTACTTATTTTAGCCCTATACTTAATTTAAAATGAAAAAAATTAAAGTAAAACATTTTAATTAAGAAAAAATATTCAAATATTCAGAAAATATACTTTATATTTTATAATAGTTATTAACTAATTTTTTATATTAAAATAAATATAAAAAGTAAGAGAAAATTTAAAAGAAAAAAGCGACCACCCGACCCGACCCGAATCAGGTTGGGTCGAATTTTTTGCCCCAAGGGGCGTTGACCCGACGGGTCGGATTTGTTCACGAGTCGGGTCCAACCCGACCCGTGAATACCCCTATTCAAAAGTTTTGCTCATTTGATGGTAGAATTATAAATTACTTGATTTCGACTTGATCGATGTCTCTCTTTATTCAAGCGTTCATATTCTTTTCGGGCAAAAGAAATAGAAGCAAAATAGTAATGGGTTGTTGAGATTTCATTTTTTTTGTAAAAAAAATCGGTGAGGAGACCTTCATCAAAAGTTTCTACCAATCGACATTCACTCTAATTTTTTATTGCTTGATAATAATTTGAAACTAGTCAAAAACTCCATTATTGTACTTAATTGTTGAATATTTGCTAGCTACTATATTATCTACTTTCTTTACTTGTTGATCTTTATTGTTATTGTTGAATACTTATAAAAGTCATTGAAAGTGTTCTTCGAATGATCGGCCAAGGTTAAAAACACTGAAGCTGATAAATCTTGAGAAATCATATTTTTTTTGCATATTTGATATATTAGATTAAGGATATAAACTATAAATAAAGTATATGATGAGCTAGAGATTGATTGATAGTAGTCAGCGATGGTAATGACAATGAGACGACAACGGATGTGATAGATGACAACGAAAGACGAAGATAATTAAGTTATTAGTCCAATAAAAAATTTGAGATATCATAATTGTTCGATAAAGATCGAATAGTTTTGATATTGATTGATAGGTTTCTAATCCAACTAGAATTCCAATAACATCACTTCGAGGGGATGAAGCTTCCAATAGATCACTTCGTGAGGGTCAAGCCTTCAATATACTTGTTCTAAGCAATTATCAAAGAAGAATAATTTTCATATGCATGATTAAAATCAAGGGTCCTTATTTATAGGGTAAATTCAAACAAGTTATAGTCAAAGTAAAAATAAAAACAAAATGAGTTATAATCTAATTAAAAAATAAGAAACTAATTCTAATTAAAAGAAATAAGTTATTCTTATTAAGGATTTAATGGAGGTGTAGATGTACATGGTGTAAATAAGATTTTTTTAGGTAAGTTGTAAGTTTTATAAATAAAATGTATATATAAAAAAGTTGTCAATTTGTACTTGCAGCTTACCTTAAAAAATTGATTTATACACGTAGATCTACACCAATATTGAACCCTTCTTATTAATATTAGAAAGTGGGCTCAACTTGGATGAAATTGAAAAAGAAACATCGTCGCTAACAAATCCCATCCCTAGTCATCAAAACTAGAAAAACGTCAACATTAATGTACTAAAGCAAATTAATCGTATAAAAAACATATATTATTAGCTCCAATGGTAAACGAGATTTGAACTTTTGAGTTATAAATTATGAGAACCAGTAATTTTGGATTTTAATATTTTTAGAAGTATATCTCATATTGGTCCTTCCTTTAAATCATATTAGTCATATAGCATTTGAATTATGTCGTAAAGCTCTGATTACTGCACACTAATCACACACCAGTTTATTGCAGGTAAAAGTTTCTCGCACATAAAACTTGTAAAAGCATATAATACAAACATGAATCGTATGAGAACAATCATATTACAAGCTCGCTACCATTTGGTTGTTTTGTTACTGAACATGGAGATCATCCTCGGTCTCATTTGGCTTCCACCAATCCCAATTTTCCTTTTTTGTTTATGTAAAAAAGGAAACTCTTTTGATTCATTGACCAATGTAAATAACAAACCAAAGAGGGGGAAAATATGTACGCGAACAATTAAAAAAGCTAAATATTCAATGGATTCAAGTACAACTTAATAGCACATTAATTAATTTTAAATATGGATAATAATAATCCTTATTATAAAACATGATCATGTGTCATCAAGGATTCAGTCATATAGTAATTCAGGCAATGTTTATGTATCAAAATTTGGGTCGAAACTTGCTTAAGTTTCAAATAATTCAGTCAAACATTTCATCGAATTAGAATAATGATGATCAAGATTTAAATCCTGATGCAACAGTCCCTTGATTCCAAATTTTGGGTCTAAGTTCTTGCCTCCAACTTTGCTAGAGACAAGAACTCAACTTTTCTTTTGTATTTTTCCATGTGCGACATTTTTCTTTTTTTTTTTTTTTTGCTTTTTAACATGTAGTATAATAATAATATATACTATATGTGCATATATATTATACATAATAAGTATACATACAACTGTTTTTAATATATTATTATAAAACTTGTAAAATAAATTAATATTAATATATTCTATCACAGTTATTTTTTTAATAATAATCAATTATAATATATTTTTTAACAAAAAAATTCACCTGATAAAATAATAAATTCTCTTTTAGTTCTTACATTTTACCCAAACATCCAATAAATTTATCCACCTAATCAAATTTTTACTTCATCGTTATATTTTTTATCTAAACACTAATTCAAAAAAAATTATTTAACCAATTAGTTCTCGAGAGATACATTTTCAAATTCTTGTCTCTTATGAGAGATGATTTTTCGTGAGCCTTGTGCATGATATCTAACAGATGTTATATGATGTCGCACATTATAATTATTTTATAATAATTGATAAATCATATTATATTTGTAACTTTGTGAGTGATCTTGCTATTTAGTATCATTTCTTGATGTCCCTTAATAATGTGATGGAATCATATACAAATACTTATTCTTATCCACTAATATTCCTTTCTTGCCTTTTTATTCATGTAAGCGTATTTAATATATAGTTATTAATATCATGAAAACACATTTAAAAATGTTTAATTTTATGGATAAAAAACGTACTCAATTATGAGATTCTCACTTAGGGGCCTCATATGTTATTTTTTGTAGCCTCACAAAAAATTTACTGAGCCTTAGTTGCACTTTATTCGTTCTTCAATTTATCAATACAATCATACGTCTTTTACAATACAATTGTTTATGTATCTTAGGCTTTATTTTGCATTATCAGTGATTTGAGACGAGGATAGTAGTTTGATAGCAAATAAGAAAAGAGGATGGTGATTAGCGTCTAACAATTCATTGAGGATATTAAGAAATATGTATTCGATAAACTTATTGGTAGAATTAGTTGATTAATATAAAATGACATAACTAGACATACAATAAATTATTCAATTCAATCGACATACAAATTTTATTATAATTTAATAGATAAATCATTAATATCTCAATTAAATAAAATAAAATTTCACAATTACTATTTTTATTAAAATACATAAAAATTTTATATTTACAATAAATTATATATAATGGATACACGATTGAAAATATTAATTATTAGTTAATTAAATTATAAATAAATAATTTGTAATTAATTAAATATGAATATAAAAGGAATATAGTTGAATGATGATAAAATAAAATAAGTTATGAAAGAAATAATGCATTTGAATAAGGATAAAATAGGAAGAAAATATAAACCTCTAAACTTTAAACACTAATAAAAGTAGCTTTTCAATTTTTTCATTCAGAATGCTAAACTTTATTTATTTATATTTATTACCAAATAAAAAAATAGTGATTGAACCACTAGACATTACTTCAAAGTTCAAACATTCTTTTTGGCATTGTCAAACAGTTTGGCAAAGTTAGCAATTGAATTAGAGGACAGTGGTTCGACTAAAGAATAACGAATATTGGATAGTAATTTGTCAAAAATTTAATAAAAGTTGTTTGGAAAGCATAGCGATTAGATTAGTGTATTGTACATAATGACAAAAATAAACATAAGATAATTGACGATAGTTTATGCACATCATATTTATAATAATTAATTTATAATATTTTATTCTAAATAGTAATATTTTTTAAAATATTATTTTAATATAAAAATATTGACAAAATAAAAATTTTATTTGGATTGTAAGTACAATTAAATATGTAATATATTAAAATAAAAATAATGATATAATGTGTTTAATAAATAAATAAAATTTTTATTTCAAAAAGAATGAGGACATAATAGGAATAAAATATGAAACCACTACTTCTATATTTTAAAAGCTAATAGGAATAGCTTATAGCATTTTGTGTTCAAAACTCTAAATGTTATTTTAAAAAAATATTTACCAAATATTTATATTAACATTTTGCATGCCAAATGGTGCCTAGTTGTGGCTTATCATTATATAACTCTTTATGATTTGTTCTGTAGTCATCATTTTAATGTGTCCTTTCTTTTTTATCATAATACCTAAGTTTTCTAAACATATAATAATCAATCATTTTTAAATCCTCGTTAAATGTATAATAATTATCTCATGAAATAGGACATAGGTAACAAGTCCTAATCCAGAAGAAATCTTCTTACATGTCTTTCTCTTTTGATGACCAAATGTCATGTCTTTAGCCTTCAATGAACGTATCAACACCTCAAAGTGTTTTCATGACCAAATCGCAGATCAGATCGGAAGCCTAATTGGGTCATGATCCGATCGATTTGATCGAGTTCAATTGAATTAAATCGGATTTTATAAAATAATATTTTGTAGACTTTGTACTCAAGATTTCTAGAGAGTCTTACCAAATATTTGTTTGTGAATTGAAGGTGCCGATGCTCATCATATGTAACAAATATAAACATCATAGTTAACACAAGATAATATATAAATAATAACAAACCACTACTAATGATAAATTAATATGAAAATACTATTTGTTATGTTTTAAAAAATAATGTTTATTCAAAATCACTACCACTTATATATATGTTTATTATTTATATAATACTATTGATGCAATATTATATACTTATAAATTTCCTACTAGTATATTTTTAATTCTCCACCCATAATTATTTCTTAAAGTTGTTTTTTTCTTATGATTTCTCGTTAAAATTCTTCTCTTTTTTAAAACAAGATTCTTGTACTTTATAATATTTTTACCTTAATTTATTATTTTTATTTTAATTTATTCAAAATATCTACTATGTTTTAAGAAATAATGCTTACTCAAAATCAAGGTATTATTATTATTGTTGTTGTCAAATGAATTAATTTTCCTATTATTCAATTTTACTTTCTTTTTTTCTTTCCATCAATTGTAAATTATTATGTTTCCTTTTTTTTCTCCTATTAATTTTCAAAACCTTATAATTTGGGGTTATCTCCTATTATTTTTATTCTAATAATTTACAAATTTAGTTTTAATACTTCCTATTTTCTTTTATTTATTTTCCTTTTTATTCAAATAAAAAATAAAAAAAACTTGGTTGAACCACTATTCCCTGTTTACCCCGATTGTTTTGACTCGACGTGGTTCATCCCAATTTTTAATCAAAACCGAGTTTATATATTAGTCCGGACCGGACTGGCAATTGGTTCGTAGTTGAATTGGTTGGACTGGCCGGTCCGATCCGATTCTCAAAACATCGCCTCAAACTCATCAATAACGGCATATAATTGGAAGAACTATATTCTTAATGTTTAACTCAAAATAGCAAGTAGAATCCTTAATCTACATTTTTATTTTAATTCTATAATTAGCAACTTGAGTGATATTGAATATAAAATTCATAATTTAAACTATAAATCTTATTTTTGAGTTATCCAAATTGTTTGAAAACTAAACATGAAAGATAAATTTCAGTTTCACATTTTATCTTTTACTATATATTTTCAGGAAATTCAAGAATTATAGGTAGAATACATTCTATTTTTGTAGCGAACAGCTTGAGTAGCTCCACATATAAAATGTATAACTTTTAATATATTTATTCTGTTGTAGTAATTCTATTTTTTATATATTTAATCTCAGATTTTTTATTCTTATATTATAGTCACATAAAGTCAAAAAATAATATTCATAGAAAAATCTGATAGTCTAAAGCAACTCATTAAATTTTAGACAAACGAAATTGTGGTGTAGCTATTTGATTTTAAAAAGGGATTAAGGAAGTTGTGGACCTAATTTTGGGTTCACAGGGATTGTTGTCGATCACGAGATCGACAGTAGTCTATAAACATGCACGGCTCAACATTTTAGAGGGCATTCAGGGCTCCAGTCATGCAGTCGACTCATTGTGATGGTTCGGATACTTTTCCTTTCCCCTTCTCCACTTCGCTGCTCTTTCAAACGTCTACACCAACAATTGCTTTTTCACAAGGATCCTGTGAAGGCACTTTCGGTGAATCAAGAAGGGTGGATGCATGCCACTCCAATGTCCCAACACCTCATGGCTCTAACAGTCTTCCCGTCATCTAGATGATGTACAATGTGTGATAAATAGCTTGATCCATATGGAAATGAAGTATGCATGCTGAGAAAAAAATCCAGCCCTGTAATAATCACGATCAAAGCAACTACTAATAAGAAAATGGCAGAGGAAGCTTTGATGGACTACCTGGTGGCCGAAGCAGACCGAGCACCTTCTTCCTCTTGGTATCCAATGTACGGAGAAACGTGAGCACCAGTGGCTGCTCTTTCCCCTTATCCACTTCGTGGCTCTCCATTTCACGCGACTGCCTTCTCCATTCCTCTTCCATTCCTCCTCCATGTTTTTTGTTCACTCAAGAAAAAGTCGTATTTCCGACGGTCCATTTTCGACGGCCCGAAATCCGTCTAAAATATCGACGGTTTTTTCGGCGGATCTTTCAAACCGTCGATATTTTCGTCGGATAATTTTCGACGGTTTTAGCCGTCTAAACTTTCGACGGTGATAAATTCGTCGGAAGATTCCGTCGAAAATATTTATACTTCGACAGTTATGACCGTCGATAATTTCGACGGTTTATCTAACCATCGAAACTTCCAACGGTCTGAACCGTCGAAAAATTTTAACACTGGTTGCGTATAATTATTGAACTTATCGACGGTTTTGACCGTCGAAATTTGCGACGTTCAAAGCAACCGTCGATATTTCGACGGTCATAACCGTCGATAGTATTTAAATAAAATATTCTACCTTAATTTTTTTCGACGGCCTCAACCGTCGAAAATGAAAATTTATAATTTACACAAACTATGGATCTGTCGATGTTTTTTGAAAATTTATCATTATGGGAATCGACGGCTAAAACTGTCGATATTTCGACGGTTTAAAGAACCGTCAAAACTATCGACGGCTAAAACTGTCGATATTTCGACGATTTGAATACCATCGAAACTATCGACGGTTTTTTCAGCGGATTCGAGCCATCGAAATGCGAATTAATATAATATTATATTTACCTATGTTGCGACGGTTTCGACCGTCGAAAAGTGGTTATATAAAAACCCGACCGCACTCTTACTTTGAACGTTTTGAACGTCCGTCCGTCGCCGCGCGTTTCGTCCGCCGTTCGTCCGGTCGTCGACCACCTCCCACCCGAAGCTTCCACCGCCGACCATCTCCGGCGCAGGTAGGTCTGATCTCCGCCCTCCTTTGATATATAATTTTTCTCTCCTTCGACCATCTCCGTGCGGTGGCCAGATTCGGCTGCCATTCACGCGCGACGGCCAGATCCGGCCGCCCTCCGTGCGGCGGCCGGATCCGGCCGCCGCAGCTTCCATGTTTAGAATTATAGTTGAGAAACCTTTAATCCCCTCCTCCCACTTCCTCTTCATCCGTTTCAATTCTGACTTCTGAAATATTTTATTGCTAATCGATGTTGGTTTGCCTGTAATCAACATCTATCATAGTTAGCACTGAGTCAGCTGGTCATTGCACCTACCAATAGCAGTGCATCATATATATTGCACAGAATCTGAACCAGGGCCCAAATAGACTCAGCACTGAGTCAGCAAGCCATTCCATCTAACTGTATTGGTGGTGACACAAAAGATACTACTCTATGGACAGATTTAAGCTTTCTTTTGATCTTCTAACACCTTAAATTACTCTGTCCAATCAGTCATCTTTAGTTACACTCCATGTTTCTTTGGTAAGAAGTTCTTGGGCAGGGAATTATTTTCACAATTCCAAGTACTCATCTTCCATCCAGAATTCAATGAACAGAACCTTTTGCTGAGTGACAAGATGGGGCACCACCTTATCAAACAAATGTTTACGCAATAAAAAAAAGATACGTATTTAGAAAAGATGATGAAACATTCAGTTGGAATATTTTTTTCCTCCTTTTTTTTGATGGAAAGCGATCATGAGCAAAAAGGGCCAAAACTGATCTCACTTAACCAAAAAAGAAAAGTTTGAGCCTATCCAACTTTTACTCAATTCTTTTCTTCATTTGGGAAAATTCAAACGTTCAAAGCAATGCCCTAGTGTGAGCTCGTCCCTAGTGTCAACACTCCCTTGTGCGAGCTTGCACGCCGATGAGGAAGAAAAAGGATAATTATGTTATATATACTTATTATATGCTATCTCTATACCTAGCAGTATGATTAGTAAACATTAGCTAAACAATCTGTTCTTCCTCAGTTGTTTCATATTCATTTTTCTTTCCTTATACAATTTTGTATGACTGAAATTTTTTATGATTTGCAAATAATGCAATCATTATGTCATACTTGAACGATCGTCGATGGATGTACAAAAGAAATAATCCTGATCGTAGAGGCTTGACACAAGAATTTATAGATGGCGTTGACTATTATGTTACTGTGGCTTGTCAATCTTTACAATTTCAACGGAAGGGAACAATTAGGTGTCCTTGTTTGAAATGTGCTAGCACAAAGTTACAGACGATAGAGACTGTCAAAGTTCACTTATATAGAAAGGGTTTCAAACCCAATTATTGGGAATGGGATGATTTAGGCGAAGGAGCGCCTTCGACAAGCGTCCCAAATGAAGGTCTTCATTTTGTGGATCTTGAACCAACATTTGCTTCGCAATATGAACAGTTTGTTTATGACGCAGCTGCAACTGAGTATGGCAATATTAGATTTTAGCAGAATGAAGAGGCACCAAATCCAGAAGCAAGAGATTTTTATGACTTACTAAATGCATCGAGCCAACCCTTATGGCCCGGGTGTGAAAGTTATTCGGAACTATCACTTGTTAGATTGTTGAATCTGAAAGCCGACCACAATATTTCACAAGCATGTTTTGATGCATTTCTAAATATTTTAAAAGAGGTCACACCAACTGGGGCTCGTATTCCTGAAAATTTTTATAGGACAAAAAGATTGGTCAGTAAACTTGGTCTTGGCTCAACTAAAATAGATTGTTGTCGTGATGGTTGTATGTTATATTACGGCGAGGACATCAATCTAAATGAATGTAAGTTTTATGGGGCCGAACGATATAGAGTGACTAACAAGTCTCAAGTCGCTGTGAAAAGAATGCATTATTTGTCTCTTATTCCAAGGCTTAAAAGACTATACTCGTCTATAGGGTCAGCGTCGCAGATGAAGTAGCATGCACAGTATAATACTTCTGAAGGTGTCATGCTTCACCCATCGGATGGTGAAGCATGGAAACATTTTGATCGTAAGCATCCTGATTTTGCTAGGGACCAAAGGAACATAAGGCTCGGATTATGCGCAAATGGTTTTACACCATATGGTCAAACTTCAGTTCCTTATTCATGTTGGCCGGTAACAATAACGCCTTATAATTTTCCACATGGGATTTGTATGTCCGCACCTTATATGTTTTTAACATGCATTATTCCTGGTCCTCAGAGTCTTAAACAGAGGATAGACGTGTATTTACAACCTCTAATAGATGAGCTAAAAGAACTGTGGGATGGTGTCGTCGCTTATGATGTGTCGACCAAACAAAATTTCACATTGAGAGCTGCCTTATTGTGGACTGTTAATGACTTTTCAGCCTACGGGATGTTGTCTGGTTGGATGACTGCAGGGAAATTAGCTTGTCCATCTTGCATGGAACACTCAGATGCGTTCACTTTGAGAAATGGGGGTAAAAATACTTGGTTTGATTGCCACATACGGTTTTTTACAGCTGATCATCCGTACAGAAATAATCGAAATGCATTTCGACGGAATAGGGTTGTGGAAGATATGCCTCCGGTCAGACGCTCAGGAGCTCAATTACGTCGCATTGTCAATGCTTTATGCAGAATTGTCGACGACCCAAATGTCACATACAATGAGTATGGTGTTTGTCATTATTGGACCAAACGAAGTATATTCTGGGATTTACCTTATTGGTCTGATTGTTTGATACGTCATAACTTGGACGTCATGCACATTGAGAGAAATGTGTTTGAAAATGTATTCAACACCGTAATGGACATTAAGGGTAAAACAAAGGACAACCTCAAGGCGAGACTAGATTTGAAGGAGTACTGTTGACGGCCAGAGTTTCACTTAGTGACTTTACCTAACGGAAGATTATCTAAACCAAAAGCAAGTTATGTTCTCACTAAGGAGCAGAAGACCCAAGTGTGTCGCTTGATCCAAGAGCTGAGAATGCCGGATGGTTATGCATCAAATCTGACCCGATGTGTGGACATGAATAACTTGCGTTTGTTTGGCATGAAAAGTCACGACTGTCACATATTCATGGAAACTTTGCTTCCTACTGCTTTTTCTTCACTCCCGGATAAGATTTGGAAGCCGATAACGGAGTTGAATCAATTTTTCAAAGAATTATGTTCTACAATATTAACGGTGGAAAATATGATTCAATTGGAACGTAATATTCCGATAACATTATGTAAGTTGGAACGAATATTTCCACCGGGATTCTTTAATTCCATGGAGCACTTACCTATTCATCTGACATATGAGGCAAGGGTAGGTGGACCAGTACAATATAGGTGGATGTATCCCTTTGAAAGATATCTCAATCGAATAAAAAGGACGATTAAGAACAAAGCACGTGTCGAAGGATCCATTTGTGAAGCGTATATGATTCAGAAGATTTCATACTTCTGTTCTTACTACTTCGAGTCCCATGTTAAGTGTGCGAGGATCAGAGTCCGTCGAAATGATGAAGTTCCAGAAGAACAGTCTGATGTGGCATCTTTGTCGCTCTTCAATCAGTTAGGACGACATTTTGGGAAGCCAAGGAGTAGATGGCTCAGTGATGCAGAATCAAGTCTGCCACGAATCATGTCCTTCTAAACACGCCGGAGGTGCAAGGCTACATTAAGTAAGTTTAATATTCATGCGTTCTTTTGTTTAACGTCTTCCCAAACACCATTTTGATTTAGCCATCACTTCGTATGTAGTGCTTTCTTGCAATACTACATTGTCCCTGAAGAACATGTACAAGATAGAATCGAGAATGATTTCGCACCGTGGTTTAAGGAATAGGTAATTATCAAAATATTCTAAACAATTTGATGTCTTCAGCGTCTACTATACTCATTTATTTTCATATTAGGTTCTCAATACCGACACGGCGTCTGGTCTCCATAATTTGGCATGGGGACCGGCTCGAGAGGTGAAAAGTTGGCCGGTGTATTTTGTGAATGGTTATAAGTTTCACACTGAAACTTGGTCGATCGGGAAGAAAATCGTGAACAGTGGAGTATGTGTCGTGGGATCCACGGACGGAGAAAATGAGCGCGACTACTACGGTGTTCTCAAAGACATTATTCAGCTGTAATATACTGGAGGTAATAAAGTCACATTATTTGAGTGTAATTGGTTTGATCCAAAGGAAAGGAGAGGGATGCGAGTTCACAAAAATTTCAAAATAGTTGAAATACGTCACAATAGGTGTTATGATCGTTTTGATCCTTTCATTATTCCCTCTTCTACAAGACAAGTATATTATGTGCCATATCCGGAGAAGATCAGGGACAAATCACAATGGTGGGTTGTAATAAAGACGAAGGCAATAAGCAGGATAGAAGTTGATGGTGCATTGCAATGTGCCTTTCAAGATGACTCGCAGACGTCTGTGGCCCCTATTGTCGACACCGAATTAGTCGACGATCTACATGATTCGGAACACGTATTTGAAGACTTCGATAACGTCGACATACAAAATGATGAAAAGGATTCGGACGAAGATAAATTTGAAACTGCGACGACTTCTGATGATGATGATGATGACGGGTACCAGTCATGTGGAAATTCAGATGATGAGTAAAAGTGTCTTTACTTGTCGTCATGAATTATCAAATTTTTTTTACCTTACAACTAGGATATTTTATTACGAATGTTGTCATCTTATGGATTGTTCATTTACGACTCATATTCATTTTGTTTGAGGCAATAATTTGTTTGAGGCGTTAGCGATGCATGTGGACAAACAATCGGATCAACAGATGCCTGACGCGGACGATGCATTCTTATATTCGCTACCATCTCGTGAATGTTTGAAATAATGATCAGAAGAAGTCATTCGCAAAAGCTTATTCGAATTAATTTGTTTATTTTTTATAAGCGCCTCGGGATATTAGGAATTGGTTCTCGAGTTATACGTACAATTCCGTTCCTCAAGATGCAACACAAGACATAGCCGAACATAGTCAGGTCGAGACGTTGTGACATTTGAATTTTTTGTCAATTGTAAATTTGACTTGTAATAAATTTTGTACTATGCAGATGTATCGATTTGTTAAAAGTAAAAACAAAGAAAAGGAGTCAGTCGTCCCTAAAGCTCTCAGTACTCCGTGTGCTCCTATATCAGTAACGGGCATTCGCATAACAGAACGTTCTTCTCCTCCGTCAGCTCCTCGATCAGCCACGGGCATTCGCATAATAGAACGTTCTTCTCCGCCGGGTCCTTCCTCTCACGCTGATATTGCGGACTTGGATACACAATTGCCACAACAACCCGTCAGAGCTCATTGTTCCGTGGAAGACTCGGACCAGGCTTCGTCAAATCGTGTTTACAAAGCATACGTGCAGCCATATGGGAATTTAGGGTAAGTGTTATTTTTATATCGAATCCTTATTCATGCTTTGATTCAGCCATGACATTTTATAATTCTGTGTCCTTCAAGATTTGTACCTTCGAAACCAGCGGCTGCAGCAGTTACTAAAGTATTGCGACATAGGTATACTGAAGCGTGGCTTACATGGAGGGAAGTTCCTTATGCCACGAGACAAATGTTATTTAATGAATTTCAGGTATCATTAGAAGCCAACATCATCATTAATATTTTTCTTCATCATGCACATTAATTATTTTTAAACACTTACAGGCTGATGTGTGGTGGGAGCCCGAGCATACGGAAAAAATGTGGAAGGCTTTTAACTCTCGGTGCTCAAAGAGATTGTCCGCGATGCTTTCTGAAGCTCGAGCTGACGGAGAACGACCCAATTGGATCCCCGAGGCCGTTTGGATCGATTTGCTAGGAAAGTGGTCCATCGAGGAGTACAAAGTGAAATGCGAAAAAGCAAAAACCAGTCGAGAGTTCGACCAGGGAGCGTGCTTGCATTCGGGCGGATGTCTATCCATGAGCACGATTGCTAAGAAAATGGTAAGGTCTTTCTCCGAACTCAGGACGAAATATTATACTTTAAGAAAATGGTAAGTAATTTGCAAATTTTAAAATATTATCTCATTGCAGGAGAAAGAGACGGGTAGACCACCGACTCAGGACGAAATATTTCTCCGAACCCATCAGAAGAAGAACAAAGAATGGGTCTCGAATTATGCCCGGGAGACATATGTATGTAAATTTTTGTGCCTTTACTTTTTTCTAAATTGCAAGTTAATAATTAATTAACAAAACTTTGAAGTCGATCACCTAGTCATCGTTTGTAGTTAATTATTTTCTTTATATTTTAGGAGTCTTATAAAATAAAAGAAGTTGATCATATTACGCAAGCCACGCAAGAGGGGACCACACCATTGACCCCAAGACAACTTTGGACGGACCACGTCGGCGTGAAGAAGGGTCGCATTTACAGACTTGGATCTTCTGTGAGTGACAGATATTGGATATGGTCGACGAAGTACTTCAGGTTCATCTCCTTCTACTATGCAAGAAATTGTGGATCAGGTGACCATCAAGATTAGGGAAGAGGTCAGACAGGAATTCGAAGAACGTGAACGTCGTAACAAGCTTGAAATGAAGAAAATGATGCGTGCCTTCATGCGTGGCGAATTGAATGACGACGACGCCGAGGTAGATTCATATATAATACATAATTATTTTTGGAATTTGCTTTAATCTGATGCATCATTGTACTCATTAGATTCATATGCACTTTGACACTAACTTAGATTTTACTCTTCATCCCTTTCAGTTAGATCTGTAGACTTTCAAAGTTTTCACCGAAAATGGAGTGCAGACAGCTGGATCATGTAAATGTCAGTACTTAGTATAAACTTCAACATACATTAATGATCACCGCATAAAATCATAGGAAAAAAACTTAGCAACCTTATTTTAATGATAACTTTGGCATTTTGGATTTTAATGGTAATGATGATTAAAAGTCATATGCCTCTTTCTATTATTTTGGATGATTATGCTCGATTTTGCTTTAATTTTGAGATTCAGCGTTAGCTTGTTAGTTTACACATCTTCTATTGAATTTATCAAATTATGTTGATGTTAAATTCAAATTATGTTTTTATATTTTAGATTTTAGATTCAATTAGATTGTGATTACGCATCTTCAAAACTGAATTCATGTTTTTTTTTTGCATTTTATATGTTATAACTTTTACTCTATTTCAATTTTGTGTAGTGATATTTTGCGACGAAGATGATATGCGAATTGAACTTCAGCTCTTCGTCGTGACGAAGATGTTATGCTGTTCAATTTGTGAATTCATGTGATGTTAAATTTGTTTGTTGTTTGAATTATGTGAATTAAGCACGTTGTTCCATTATCTCGTTCCATTATGGATTACGTTATTGAATCTGTGAATTATGGATCACATTATGGATTACGTTTCATGTTTGGATACCCTTATGCCGAATTGAACTATCTGTGATGTGATGTGATGTAATTGAATCTGTGATGTGATGTGCTTTATATGTGAATTATGTTATGCTTTATAATTGAACTATCAAATGTGTTGTATTATCTGGGAATTATCTGTGAATTCACTATTTTTTTAAAATTTTTTTATATTTCTGACGGTCCTGACCGTCGGAAACAGTTGAAATATTGCAATTTTCAGCGGATTTTTTCGATACTTACCGACGGTTATATCCGTCGGTACACAATTATCGACGGTCATAGCCCACGAGTAAAAGTCATCGATACAAGATTGTCGACGGTTTTAACCATCGATAATATCGACGGTTCAAGCCGCCGATATATATCGACTGTTAAAACCATCGATAGTTTCCACGGTTCAAGCCGCCGATAGATATCGACGGCACGAACCGCCGATACTATCGACGGTTTAAGCCGCCGATAAATATCGACGGCTCGAACCGTCAATACTATTGTCGGTTCAAACCGTCGATATATATCGGCAGTCCTAACCGTCGATAATATTGACGGTTCGCACCGTCGATATTTAACGCTCGATTGCCGCGCCCGCCAGCTAGACCGTCTGTAATACCGACGGTTCAGAAGAAACCGTCGCAAAATATTTGCGACGCCCCTTTTTCACACGATCATTGTCCGTCGAAAGAACCGTCGGAAATCGTGATTTCCGACGGATCTGGCCATTTTACCGACGGTTAGGACCGTCGGTAAAAGGCAGTTTTCTTGTAGTGACTTTTTCCCCTTCGCACATTTAAACAACTGTTGCTCATGGTGAATTAATGCAACAAGGTCAAGAAGGCAGAAAAAAAGGAATGTAGCTAAGAAGTTCTAACGAAGAGCACAGGTGCTCGGGACAGCGACGTCTTCGTGGAAGATGATGGCAAAGTGAAGGAAAAGCGGAGGCATCCATGGCGAGGGCGGCCGAGGAGTGAAGGAATAGCGGAGATGAAAAAAGAATCGAGAGAAAACATCGGATGCAAAAAATAATAGAATGTTGCGCTCGACCTTTGCCAATTTAAATCGAACCGGATTTTTCCTTTTAAAATGATTGAACCGAGCCATGCATTTTTTCCTCTTCAACGCGTATTTACAGATTTCCGTCAATCGCGAGATTGACGACTTGGATCCACAACTTCCTTAAACCCTTTTAAAAAAAGGAGGTATCCCCACTTCAATTGTTTTCAGACAAGTTTTAAAAATTGATTACTTCCAATGTATACAACTCAAATCACAAACATATAGCCTTCCTTATAATATAATATAGTATGGATTCGAAAGAGAAAGAAATATATTTTCCTTCTAGACTAATAAACATTGAAGAACGAAATTTGTTTTGAATAAAAGATAAGGTAAGCCTTCGGCAAAAATATAAAACAAAAATTTAAAAATAATTAGTAAAACATTTTGTAATTTTCTTCTTTTTGATTTAAGAAACCACAAAGAAAAAAAAAAGAGATTCCAATTGATGATGAACATTAGGGCACAAAGACTTCTTTCATGAGAAAACCATCAAGAGTCGTACATTAAAATCCGCAGCGTAGTTGGATGCCAAACTAATATAAGCTCAAAATATAGATTTTTACAGTCTAGTGTCAAGAATCACTCAAAGCATCTTCACTCTCGTATCGAGACTCTAGAATAGTGCAAATAAAGGTAGGAATCAATTTCATCATCTCTCAAAACGTTATAATTGTTCATCATAATTAATGATGATATATCTAATGTGGGCTACCCACTCTCATGATGAAAATCCATTCAAGTCATTCCACTCTCATATCAAAATTGGAGATTAAACCAAAACAATAGATGGGTTATCCACTCTTATGATGAAAACTCCTCTAAATTTTTCACTATTGTATCAGGAGTTAGGATTCAACTTAAATAGAGTTAGGAATTCATCACATAGTCTCTTGAGATATTCTAAAGACCAAATCAATTCACTATATCCAGCACAATTAAATGAATTTTTCTAAGTCTTCTACTTTCACTAATCTCTCGACTTCTTACCAATCTGATTGCAATTCTAATGTAACATTTCCGACCAACATGTGATATTATTCGTTCTTGATCTTGGTCTGCACGATTTTACCAAAATGCGGCACAATTGGATAAGATCGTGACTTATGCACGTGGGACCAATCTAAGACACGCCTCATACATCAATAAGATTACGAGTTACAATAATTAGTATTAAAATTTAGTCACAAAATTGGTGTGACAACTAAGCTCTTCTCAAAGTCTCATTACAGAAAAAATGATTAGGTGTAAAAAGAAAGTAAGAAAGTTTGTAGTTCAGTGAATCAAAGTACAATGCACTATAATTCGTAAAAGTAAGTGGTAGAAAAGTTCCATTGAAATAAACATTTAGCATATAAAATCATGATTGTTAATAGCCCTAACTCCATCAGAGCCCCCAACCCTAATGGCTAGATTAATTACACAAATCCATAAGGGTTATAATTGAATGTTATTAGACTTAGTGTCATATGGTTAGGGGGCAAATTGGTCATTGGGAATAAGACAAGATAGCAATTCATAAACCCTCACCTTCACTTCCCTCCCCCCTCTCACTCAACCTCACTAATTTCTCTTTCCCCACCCCCCCAGCCGATGGCAGCAACATTGGGGCCACCCCTTCCATCTCCATCTCCCACTCACTCACTCCCTCTCTCGCCTATAGCAGATGAGCAACAAAACAAATGAAGAAGAAGCAGGGGCTGCCACATCAAGGAAGAAGAAGAGAGAAAGAGGGGCTAGTCTTAGATTTTTAACTTAAAACCTAAATATATGTAAGGGTGAACTCCTTTTAATCCATCTAACACATGAATTAGAATTCTTAACGTACAGAAATGGATTGTTAGATTTGTAATCCTCATGAATCTTTCTGCCTTAAATGTCATTGAGTATGTGGTATCTTAATATTAAGTGGATGTGTGATGATGATACTAAGAACTAGAATAGAAGCATGTTTCTACATAATCTATCCAAATTTGGTAGGTCCTATTTCAATACATATTTTAGTATTCTATTGTTGTCCAAAAATCATGTATAATATATGCTTGGAAAGGTCTCGGAGTCTAGTTCCATAGGTTTTGGCTTCAGCTCATTTGGAGCTGTGTATTGAGAGTTATGACTAAAAGAGTGGCTCATTATCAAACTACCTCGCGTAGCAGCGTGACAAATTTGGAAAATTCATCAAAATTAGTATTTTCCTAATATGAGAACAAACTTATGGAGTTGATAGATGATCGGATCATATTTCTATGAAACTTATATTCACATCAAAAGGATATGTCTATAGGAAGATATGAATCGTTAAATGCTCAGCTATCAAACCGGCTAATGTGGTAAATATATAGTTATTGTAAGAATTTATGAGGTAAACGGTAAAAGAATAAAATCTGATAAATATATGTTGTTTCCTTAAGAGTATAATGTTAAGATAAATTAGAATCAATCAATTTAATGACTTAGAGAGTGAGTTATGGACTTCGAACCGACAAGGGGTTGAATATGTATGCCCACCTTAAAAAAATAGGTATATAATGGCTGAACCCACACGTTTCTCGTTCCAATCATTCTTGGAATGAGGATGTGATTGAGCTCTTTGGAATGGATTCGATATGTTTTCTTGATGTTTTCGTTGTCCATATAAGAGTTTGAGAATGTACAGTTTATATGGAAGTATGATTTGTTTCCTTGAATTTGTTATTGTTTTATGGACCTTTAACCATGTGGAATGTAGTAGGTGAACCAAGGATGATCGTACATGTGATTGTGTTTGTGAATGATGGATTAATGATTTTTTATATAAATCGATCGACCGGTTCGTAAGTTTTGTTACGCATGAAGCCACTATTCAAATCAGATGTGGCATTGGTCGACCGAGTGGACGACCGACCTTTGGGTCAGAAGTCACTATCCAATTCGGACATGACATCGGTCGATTGAGTGGACGATCGACTGTTGGGTCGGAAGTCACTGTCCAAATTGATCGATCGACCAAGAGAGCAATCAACCGCTCCAATGGGCGAAATAGAGGCCGGAAGCCATGGTTTCGATTGATCGTGCGATCGATCGGTCGGTAGTATGATTTCAAAGTTATAACACAATGGTACTTACATCAATTGTTCCTCAATTGATATCATGCTATGTCATGCCATGTTTCATGTTGTTATTGATATGATTGCTATGTCATTGTTTGACTTACTTAGAATCTGACTTTGCATGCAAAGCCGTAGGATTAAAATGGGGCATATTGAGGTTAAGTACTTGGCCCTTACTAGATGGATATGTATCAGAAAGGGAATGAAAATGACCTGACTTTGAGGTGTCATGGCTTGGCTAGCAAATGGTGCAAGGACTACCTTAACGTAGTTGTAAAGGTTCATTAATGATTGATTGATAACATAATCAAGAAGATAGACTAAGTGGCAAGAACGTGTTGTTATTGTGTTATATTGGGCATTTCATAGGTAAATGCAATTGAATGTTCTTAGCCACTATGGATATGAATAATTGGGTATTAAAGGTTATTAATGTAATGGATATATGGAATTGAAATATGAAATTGAGAATTGACATTCATGATCTATTTTGAAATGTTTATTGTTCATAACGGTGGTTAGCACATGGTGTCTGCCTTACGTTTGGCCAAAGTATTTCATATTATTTATTGGTCATGTATGAGTTGGTCTATGGATGTTTATTATGGATTATGTTGGAGTTAGACTTATTTATACACTTCAAGTCCCTTATATATTTGGGCCATCCGTCATGGTACATTTTGATGTTATTAGACTTAGTATCGTATGGTTTTTTATCGCTTCCGCTATGTTTTCAAATAGATTAGTTTTAAAATGTCTATCGTTTTTGCAACTTATTCTTGTCATGTTTCGTTGACCAGATGTCAACTATCGCATTGTCCACTATGTGACGCGCTTCGGGACCCGCTCGCGACACATATCGTGAGACAGATTTCGGGATTACAAATAATTTGTATTTTTTCCCTTCTACCACGACATTTTTTTTAAGCATTAGGTATCCCCACTTGAAACTCCTTTCTTCAGTGGCAGCTAGATGCCCCTAGTCACTGCATAATCAAATTTTACAATAAATGCTTAGTAATAAAGATAATAAAGGTTGAAATATAGAATATGTGGAATAACACAATAAGAAGTTTGTGTCATCAAATATGCACTTTGTTTTCCTATAATTCTAACAGGTTGACACTTCCCAATTGTAAATTATATAACTTCCTCTATAGAGATTCTATTCAAGTAATCCCAATTAGATTCAACTGATTACCTAAGTATTATCAACTTCACAAATATCATACTTTTATATAATCTATATAAATTATGGCATAATTATCAATACGAATTTTAGTAGTTATTTAAAGGAGTGAAATAAGTACGTCTTTATTTTGCACGATTTAAGATTCTTTGAGAACTAGACTTTCAAGGGATCAAATTAAATTGACTTGATATTATTTAGCTAACATAAGCATAATCAACTTCTGTCAGAAAACAAGCCACTAAATCCGTACAAATTTCAATCATCTTAACCTTATAATCTCAAAAATCATAATTAAGTACTATCGTTAATTCTTAATTTCTTTTAATCAGTTCTTGAGCGATTCTAATAACATCACAATCCATTCTATATTAATCTAACTATTCTTTTAACTACAATTATATAAGAATTTAAACAATATTTAATCTATTTTTTACGTACTACCTTTCTTATTATTTTCTTCTTCTCTAGTAGAGCTTCTTTCCCTTAACTCCGTGGTTCCACATTTTCGCCCTCTCCTCTTCCCTCGGCCAGGCCAGGCCAGCAACGAGGCGATAAGGTAAAATCTTTTTACCTTTTTATTTTTACTTTATTTTATTACGACATGAGGTGGCTGCTACCAAAGCTTAATTGCTTGCCTTGGATTAAATGAGCAACAATAGCCAAACCTCAGCAAAAATAAGTTTATTTATATTGCTTTGACCGTATTTTGCTTTTGTTTTTACCCAGATATTATTATATTATCATTTTTTATTTTTCTCAACTAACTATAACAAATATTTTAGTTATACAGTATCATACTTTAAAAGTTTATATTTTTCAATCAATTAAAATAAATATATACTTATTTTTTTTATAAAATACTATTTTATTCAAATTTGTTCCCCGAATTCTAATCGGTTGTGGGTCCCAGCAGGTAATGACAGCTTTTCTTATTCCCTGTTTTCTGCGCTGTTGTAGGAAGTCTTGCCCATTTGCATCAAATAACAATACAAGGTACAAGAAATTTAGATGAAAATACCCTAATTCTCTGTCAGGAAGTGATTGCCTAAAGAACGATGCGAATAAACGATCAATAGCCAACATTTTCATCTGATCGCATAAAAAGAAACAAACAAAGGAGGCAAAGAACCCCACAGCTATGTTTTTGGTGTCCATTATTTGCATCACGGTTTACATAATCCTCAAGCATCTTTCCGAGGAATGATCCCAAAAATTTAACTGTACAATGAAATGTTTCCAGGGTCCATTTTACTCTCATCATCTCTGCTCAAGGATTATGAAAGCTGAGCAGGCCAACATGATAATAGGAGAGTATCTCAGGCGTGTGATGATGATTTATCAGTGCTCGAGCTTTTCCAAGGATAAGCCGGTGACTTCTTGGACATCAGTCTCAAACTTGTCGTTCAAATGATCTCTCAGGAACTCCACAGCCATGAAGGTGAGAGCAGAAGCTGGAATATACCATGTTACTCTAGGCACACTGCCTTTGAACATACCATTTAAGCCCTCGGTCTTCCAAATTCTTTGTAAAGCATCTAACCACCCTTTATACCTAGCAAAAGAAGATGAACCACTTAGGAAGATTATTTTTGTTGGACACCCTCCAGACTTACAGCATGAATACTGATTGTATATTGGACATCGTAATGGTAATATATATTCTGGTTAGCCTACACCCTCCAGACTTACAGCATGAATACTGATTGTATATTGGACATCGTAATGGTAATATATATTCTGGTTAGCCTAATAACATATTAGCACTGTCCAACTAATTGAGTAAACAGTTAATGACGACTTAATCAATTTAGAGCAGAAATTCTATTTATTTGATAATAATGTAAAGATAATTAAAAAATGATGTGAGTCAGTTCGGTAAGAACAGAAGATAAATTGATAGGAAAAGGAAAATACAATCACAGTTAGATAGCTGCATGGCCAGTAGCCCATTACTGAAAAGCAACAAATATTGTTAAATGTGTCTCTTTTTTTCTTTTTTGAGGGCACAGTTAAATGTGAAGTTGCTAACATATTTGAAAAGAACCCTTAAAGAAACAGATTTGAAATGACAAACAGTTTAAACTTAATGTGAAGCCAACAAGAATCTATAAAAAGTCATGTGTTATGAATATATGGTGGGTAAAGCTAAAAGATGAATCAAAATCGTCATCTTGCACCAGGTTTATGGTATACTTTTAAATACTTCATGAAAAACTTTTGCAACAGGTGGATGTAGCTTAAAGAGAAGAGACAAAGTGATCAATTGCATCAACAAAGAGAATGAATGAAAGAAGAAAGCTAGAGGATGGAATCTGTATTTGTAGCAGAATCCTGCAGTCAGTGTTAACTCATCAGTGATCATGAAAGATAGAATGCCATACTTCCACGGGAAGAAGAAATGAAGTGCTTCAGCAGATTAATGCTTAACACGTTGTACCTTATGGTTGACCCTTGTACTTGCATTCTTGTCTTGATAACATCCAAAGGAGTGGTAAGGTATGCACTAAATCCTGTAATCATTAGAACTAGTTATACTGAAAACTTCTCGTTGTCATTGCTCATATAAATATGAAATGAAGATGGATCAGAAGTACTTATTTACAAAGTTACATATGTGTGGCTTGGCTCCTTTCTTTACTGATCGATCAAAAGAAAACAGTGTGTAGCATGAACTCTGGATCCATTATACATGGTGGCACACTCGACTATTACTTTTATCCAGCCCTTGTACTTAGGGGGGTGAATTTTCAATAATATTACATTTTCAAAAGAGCATCCATAAAATGCTCAGAAATACACCTTTAGTTGCTTTAATCAGTGGCAACGTAAAGTCAATGCATTTGACAAATCATTAAACAAGGAAAAAATACCAACTTAAATATCTTCAAAATGGTTTAAAGGGCCAGAACACTTTCTGAATGTGTTCCCACATGACCACAAACAAACGCTTTAGGCCACGTTGCTTAAATTGATTATGAACTAAAAATCAGGATAATGTCTCTAATAAAATATCAAAATATATACACAAAAATTAAAAGATTAGAAATGTCAAAGTGATATGAGCTCAAAGTTGACGTGTGTCTAAAGCAGAAGATACTTACCACCAGCTAATCCTCCCAGAACCAACCCTTCAAAAGAATTACTGACATGCAAGTCACCATTTGAAGAAAGCCTTTGCTTTGCATACTCTGTTGACTCTTTCAGTGCTTCATAGAAAGTAACCTGACGTCATTAAAATAAGTATTCAAACAAACAAAAAGATTGAAAGTTGATAAAACTATTTATAACGTGGATATGATATTCATTTCAAAGAGTAAATTTCAGCAATGGTTATCCAACTTAGGGATTATTCCCAATAAGGTCACCTAACTTCACTTTGTAACACCACGGTCATAGACCTTCAAAATTTTTCAACCGCGGTCATCGCGAACGGTTATTGCCCGTTAGCCGGTGTATTTGCTGATGTGGCACTGTCGCGGATGCCAATGTGGCTCCACATCAGCTTTTCTCTCTCCTCCACGTCAGATTTTAAAAAATAAAAATGTCGCACCAGCATTTTTATATCTCCTCAACTCAAACTTAATTTTGTATCTGCATGATCATTCAAATTTTCAAAACTTTCAAACATGATCATTCAACTTTTCAAATTTACAGTCATGGTCATCATTGAAAATATAAAAAAATAGAATGAAAAAATAATAAATAAATAATATAAAAAATCTAATTATCTGCCAGAAACGATAGCTCTTTTATGGACAACTGCCTCTTGTTGAACTTTTTAAAACTTAAAAGTATAGTCACGACCATCATTAAAATAAATTTAAAAAATAATAAATAAATAAATAAATAATAAAAAAGTGTTTAAGGAACATTTAAAGTTTGTAACCATTTAATTCTTTTTAAGAAAACATACTATCACATCAGTATTTTCTCAATCTCCATTTAAAATTTAAAACGATAAACAAAATAAAACATTAAAAAAGAGGCAGCAACCTTATAAACAAGTTATCATGTCTTGTAAACATAAGAGGGGGTGAGGAATGGTAATCCTAAAGGTGGACTTCTGTACAGGCCTATCTGGCTATGCACGAGATTTTGCCAGGCCCAAGCCAAACTGTACCGGGTTGTCTAACAGGGTGCTAGGCATGGCCCAGCACGGGCTTGGCCCGGCTAGACGTCGCACGAAGTTTTTTATTTTTCACATATTTAAATCTTTAATCATACATTATAGCTATATTATATATATAATATTTTTATTATATATCTAATCATCATTTCTTTTTTATTAGTCCAAATTTTAGGGAAAAAAGGCAATCAATTTTTTTCCTTTTTTATTTCCCTAATTTAATAATTATAATATTATATATTTAATGCATATAAAAAGATTGGGAGGCCTGACCCGACTGGGTTGTGCCCAAACCGTATCAGGTCGGCCCAAGAGTGCCTTCAATTTTTTATTTATTATATTTTTTATTATTTTAAGTTCTTAATGATGAACGTGATTGAAATGTTGAAAGGTTGAATGATCATGTCTGAAATTTTTGAAAATTTGAATGATCATACAGATACAAAATTAAGTTTGAGTGGAGTAATGAGAAAATGTTGATGTAGCATTTTATTTTAAAAAATTTGACATGAACACGAGAATGTTGGCGTGGTCCACGTAGGCATCCACATCAGAAAACCCATCAATTAACGGGTAAATAATCGATCATGATGACCGTGGCTGAAACATTTCTGAAATTCGACGGCCGTGGTGTTACAAAATGAAGTTGGGTGATAATATTGGGAATACCCCCCTAAGTTGGATATGCCCGTTGCTGAAATTTACTCCAAACAATTGTTTGCAACACGTATTATGGATTCGTTGAGAAAGGAGATGCAGATAGGTGCAGGTTGATGAGTAAGATGTCCACGAAAGATAGACTTGATTATGGTGACAATACTTTGATAGAACAAAGTCAAATAATGTAACTTTTAGCAGACCAGGAAAATGAAGAGATGCATCAAGAAGTCAGGTTATAAATGAGAAGAAAAGGAAGTAACTTGATGCAAAGAACCTCAACAAGCCAACTTGGAAGAAAAGCTATTCAAAAGATTGAAATTGCGTTAAAAACAAAAGACCAGAAACCAAGAATGGAAATAGAACAAAGAGTATCGATCCAGCATGTTATAAAAATAACAAAGAAAGTAAGTGCATACCATCAAACCAGCAAATGGCACATCCCTTGCAAGTGTAGACCAGTACCTACAGAATAGAATACAGGGAAAACTTTGCAGTAGATATCACCACAAGATGCAGGCAGCACATAGGATAAATTAAAATTATTTCCAGGACCAATTCTTTGGCAAAAATGAAATATTCTAACTAATGCAAAGCACATCATATCAAACTGTTATTGTACCTTTTTTGGACAAAAAATGCATGCCTGGACGTACATGCACAAATGTACATCTTGAACTTCAGAATTGTAATTATGAAAAGTTGGTGACCCCACCGGAAAGTGGCCTGGGTTTCCGAACACTAAAAGACATGAATGATTCACTACTTTTTAAATGAATGGAGCAGATAATGCAACAGGACGATGATGCTTGGTGCTCAGTCATAACTGATTGTTATGGTCACTGCATATCTTGGGAGAGGAGGATGACTGGTCCTCCCGAAGCCTCTTCCTTTTGGAGAGGAAGTACATCTTTTATGACTAGCCTACAACCTTTCTTTTGGGTGCCTTTAGGCATGGGCGACGACAAATTCAGCTTTTGGGAGGACCTTGGGCTATGAATGATTCTCTTTTGCTCATGTTCCCTAGACTTTTTGTGATAGCAAAGGACAGATCTTCTCAGGTAATTCTTACTGGACAGAGATCTGACAGCGTCTGGACCCACAGTTCACCTCGGACTTCTTGGACCAACGTATGGGGAACTTTCTTCTTCTGCTGGATCAATTAGAAGGTACTGCCCCAGCCATTGGCTGGAAGGATGTTTGGACTACTTTTGCTTTGTTACGGTCAGTTTGACAGCGGAATGGATGAATTTTTCGGGTTGAAAGATGCTAAATCGCCCCTTCAAAAAACAAGTATGAAAAGTAAGTGCAGACATACCCGGCAAACAAACCCTTTAGGCCATGTTGCTTCCAAATTGAATGACCTGCCTGAAACATCCCTGTATAATAACAATACATATGTGTGCCAGACCCCTGGGAAATGCTTCCTTTCATCATAGTTGAGGCCCAAGATTTCCTGGTGCCTTGTACCTGCATCCGTTGTTTCATGACCTCACATGGAACATAGAGAAAGGAACCAAGGGTATCTCCTGCAAAAGAATGAAACAGAATTAACAATTATCTTTCAACTAAAACCATTTTTCTTTGATAGGGAAAATAAACTCCAGCTAATAATTTTTCATGGTTTATCTTTTTTTTCTGAGAGGTAACTTCTCTTGGTTCCAAATTTGTTAATTGACAAGGAAACTTTAAGAAACTTACAAATGCAACCGAACTTAAAACAGTGGCAAATAGAAATACAGAAAATATGTTTAAGTGAAAAGAACACATAGGATAACTGATTTGAATGTATCAGGTCAAGGTAATAAATGATGAAATTGAAAAATTACCAAGAAAATTATGAGAAACAACAACAACAACAACAACAAAGCCTTATCCCACTAGGTGGGGTCGGCTACATGGATCATACGACGCCATTCCGCTCATATTCGTTGATCCATGTTCATGAGATTCGACAAGATTTTACGCTGGCTGTGCCTAACACAACCCTCCTCCTTTATCCGAGCTTGGGACCGGCTATAAAACATAGGCGGAGTTACCAAGAAAATTATGAGAAAATCCTAAAGAAATAAAGATACATATGTCATAGGTAATTTATAACTAAGATCCTGATCCTAGGACAAATGTAGAATTTTTTGTTATGTGGCATATCTGAATCATGATATGCAAAATCCACAGTTGATCGGTTGAAAGGAAATAACAACCAAAGAACCAAAAAAAAGTAACTACTGGCTAGTTGATATTTTTAGGGGTAATCTAGAAATAGCATCGCTTACTTGTATCAGTTACTCTAAGAAGTTGAAAGAATATTTTGAAAAAGTAATTGTTGAAACTAACGCAATCAAACACAAACTTGTGGAAAGTATTTTTAGGGGCAATTACGCACTTGTTATCAAGTGGTAAAGTTTACTTCATTGAGAAGAGATAAAAATAAGAATTTGATCAATGAAGGCCATGACATCTGAAAGAGTTCACTTACCAATTCCTCCAGCTATGAAGTGAGACCAATGGCCGCTAAGACTAGGATTCACTTCCTCTAACCATTTCTTGGTAGATTCTATAACACCAAAGTAAGTTGCCCCTGTTGCAAGAGAGCCAGTAACTCCTGGTGCAACCCCTCTATAAAATCCTGCAGAAATTGAGAATTCATTTATTACACATAACTGATATACCTAGATCTTTATCCTCAAACTCTCAGACCCTAAAAGAAAGGAAACTACAATCAAAGGAAAAAAAACATAATGAAGTTTACATCAATCATGTCAATTATAGCATCATGATTTCATAGATTGCAACAAAACATCACAGACGAATAGAGTTCATTCGCAAAACCACATCATTCATTTTCTTGATCAACTACATTAGCCACTAAGGTTCTGTTTTGGTCTAGATAATGGACAAAACCAGAATGGTAAATTTTGTGAAAAAAAAGAAGGTTAATATTTGAAGTTGTATCTAAACAAGAAAATACGTAACCACAAGTCACTTTAAAGTGACTTGTAACATCATACACAAGCTGGTAAACTTGATGGAACAAATAAGAATTGCAGATAACATGGCATACAGTTTCACTTCCTGCAGTCCAGGTCTCTGCGTTTTCTGACATACTATGTTTATACTCAAACTAAATGAAGAAACTTAGCTGTTTCCCTCAGAGAAAGAAAAGAAGAGAAATATGACTACTACAAATAACAGGACTTCTTGCGATAAAAATATATTACCCTAAAAAAAGGACACATATAGACGTAACCAGCTTATAGGTTGCCAAGAAGTTTCTAAAAGGGGCACTAAAGCAGTTCTTTTGAGAAAAGTAACAGATACTAATGTTTGGATATTAGGTCAAACTAATCCATCGATTTCAAAACATGGTGACATGCAAAAGAAAAAAAAACAAGAATGACAAAATGATCTAACAGTGGCCACAACTCAGTAGTCCTGGCATAAGAGGAGGATCTAAAACATTCCTCCTCAAATTCAATTATTACAAGCTAAGTGATTGTAAAATTCCTACGTAGAATTACTCACAACCATTAGCAAACAAAACTTTAAAGAATTCTAGAAATGAAATATGACACAAATCTCAAGAAGGAAACTCTTAACCAGAGTTCTACTCACCTTTAAACTCACAACAATTTGCATAATGGTGCATGCAAAGATATTGCATTCTTAATCGTCAGGGATACATTAGTACTATATCGAATAACTCAAAACAGGTATTCATTCAAAATGATGCAAATCTCACTTGCCTCTCAAACCATCTGCAGCCCAAACAGTTCTGACCATCTGCAGAATGCTTTTTTGTGTCTGTGTGAACCAATGAAGTTAGAAACTCCAAACTTGGGGTGTCAAACTGCATCATAGAAATACAATAACATAATAGCATAAGGAAAAAAAGGTTACCTGGGTTCCACTAATAATGGCCTGGCTCTGAATCCTTGTCTTGAGGGTGTCAACTGGGTGCATCATGCCTTCCCCAAAAGCACCAGCCAATGCTCCCCACGCAAACTCCCTCCATACTTCACAAGCACAGTCCATTAGCATCAAAGTGCATAGAAAAGTTCAAACAATAATCGACTTTTGGCTTTATTAATGAAGTGGGATGACCACCCCCTTGCTGGTCATCCTTTCTTTTAGCAAAAGGAATGTTGACTACAGCCTGAGGTTAGCCACTATCAAAGTTGTATCCATCATGGACTGTCTCAAAGATAGTTCAACTAATTTAGGTCTTCTTATGATTGTTTCGCATCCATTGACTGTAACATACCTGTCATGGAATAATGTTTTTAACTAAACCTAAAAAGCAGGACATAGATAATGTTGGCATCTGCACCTCACAATCAATCCAACTAATTTCCACAACCAACAATTGTTGTGTTGAAAGGCTAACGCTACATTCCTGTATTCATCCATGAGGCAGTTCTTTTACTATGACAAAAAAACAAGGTAATTTGTGACAGAAAGAAAGAAAATGGGAGACCAAAATCATGACCCAAGTTGCAAGATAATAGCAACTAAACACGCCAGCAGGCTCATAGAATTTTTTTGCACTCATTATTTTGACCTCTTCAAACACCATTGAGTTGGGGTTCTTAACCATCGAGTCGACCACTATACACATAATACAAATAATATGGGCAAGCAAGATTACGAAATTTCATTAATTCTTTGCGGACGTAATGAAAATTCCTGCTCGCGATCGACATGAAAACATGCCATCGGATTGAAATGAACTGGGAATGTTGAAATTAGCGACTACGAAAAGAAAAGAAAAGAAAAATTCTTACCAAAGAAATTATTGGGCGGGAGAGCGGATGAGAAGATGGAACCGAAATTGCCGGAGACGGCCGGAGAAGACGAGGAGGCCTCCATGGCCGACTGATATCGCCCACTCTCCTTCTCCTCTTTCTCCTCCTCCGCCTCCTACTACCTTGGAGGTTCGGTCTTGAGACGGAATGTTACCACTAGGGTTTTGGGGAGGTTCTGAGTTAGCCACCATGAGAAATGCCCGAGAGGGTGTATGATAAGTACAACATAACTCAAATTTGTGTGTATGATAAAAATAAATAAATTATAGGAAAAGAGATATTTTCTTTTTTAAAGAAAAGAAAGCAATCTTCGTTTCTTATGATCAAATCATTTTTTTCTTACGATCGAACGTGGTCGGATCGAGTCAAAATCATTTTGGAAGTTAAATCCGACCCGTTTCACGTCTAATATGGGCCACCTAATTTTCCGTTTCTTTCCTTACTATTTTACATTTTTTAATATAAAAAATATTGTTTAATACTTATTTTAAAATATAAAATATGTTTTCTAACTATTTAAATAATATTTTTGTACTTAAAATATTTTATTCAATTTGTTAAAATTTTAAATCAAATATAGACATAAGTCTAAATAAATAAAGAATTTTTAAAAAAATAAAAAAATTGGATGAGTCGAGTTGTTTGTCGAATCGAGTTTAGATCGAGCCAAATCCAACCCCACTACTGACCAAACCCAAACTAAGTAGGATTGAATCGGGGCATCGGGCTTCGATCATCACCTCTATTTTTAATTTTTTTAATAATATGTGTGTTAAAAATTATATAATATATTTCTTTTCTAATAGCATTGGTTGAGTGGATGTCATATTTATTTTATATCACCTCGAGCAGGGGCGGACCTAGGAACTCAGATCTAATGGGTGCAAATTTATATTTATAATAATAAATAAAGTAATTGAAAATGTGTAATATGCACCATATTATCTTTATCTTTTATATCATATATTTTATTCACATTATATTTATTTGTTAATTAATGAGTGAGATTAAAAATAATTAATAAAAGTATGCGTACATAAGGTTAGAAAAACATGTTGTTAATCATATAAAATTTAACCTTAAGTTCTATATATATGTAACTTTGAATTTCTTATTTTTTATCAATGTTTTCTTGTTTTATAAGGAAATTTATATTGGAACAATATAAAAAGTTTGACAAACAATCATTGTCCAATATCACTTAGAATATGAGGGAAAATGAATTAATGAAAAAACAAATATTATAAAATAGTAGGAATATAAGAGAGGAGACAATATTAAAAAAACATTCAAAGAAACAATATATAATATTTGAAAATATTTAAAATATCCATAATATATTACTTAATTATTAATACATAATAAGACTAATAATTAGAGATTAATGGGGTCAATTGATCCCATTAGTCTCTATGTAGGACCGCCCATGACCTCGAGCATAGACACTCTTTGCTTGATATGTGAATTCAAGGTTATTAAAATTTTCAATCAGTTCAACCACGCCCGGTCGGTGGAGTCGAAGTCAAAATCGGAAGTCTTCTGATCGGTAAAAAGTAGGTTGAATCGGTATAAACCGGTGAATATGGAAAAACCCAGTTCAATTAAAAAAATAGAAAAAAAACACTAGAAAATAAAGAAAAAGGTGGAAATAAAAAAGGTAATATATTTGAATAAAAGGGAAAACAGGCAGGAGGACAATTAATGGAGAAATAACAAGAAAGGCAAAAAAAAAAGGAAAGCATAAACAAAGAGAGAAGAAGGAATGAAAAAATGCAAATAAGAATACGAAAATATAAGAGTGATTTACTGTGATAATAAATTAGTATATTCTTTATAGAATTAAATGATAAAATGTAGAGAATTAATGAAGAGAGAAAATATTGAGGAAAGGAAAGTAAAATGAATGAAGAGAGAAAGGAAGAAATGGGAAAAAATAAATTAAAATAAAATTAAAACATACAAGTGATTTATGGTAAAAAGAATTTAACATACTATTAATAATTCTTAAGGATAAATAAAAATTTAATAATAATCTATTAATATTAAGTTTTAACAATTGGGAGTCATTTTCTCATCAGTAATAATATTTTTAAATATAATAAAAAATACAATTATGTCAATGTTTCAATTTTAGTAGGTTACTAATTTTTTTATACATAATATACTCTTCGTTGTTTATATATATATATGTAATTATTATAAATAATATTATTTTATAAAATCTGGTTTAACCCAATGGGACCAATTCAATCATTACTCAGTTGGTCGTCCGGTCCACAATCTAGTTATAAAAAAATTTGGGTGAATTAACAAGTGAATATTGTTTTATTCACCTTAATTAAGCAACCAATCAACCCCCCCCCCCCCCCCCCCCCCCCCCTCCAAACTCCAAATACACATAAAAAGTTAATCGAAATAATAATTAGTAAGAACTTAAAAATGTGTTAAGTTTTATTATTATTTTTATTAGCAATAATTGCTAATTGTAAGTTTTCATCTCTATTTTATTTTTACCTAACTCTATTTATTCTTTCGATCAGACACAAAGAAAAGTTATGTTCTTTACTCATACTAAACCTACTTTATTCATATAAAAAGTCCTGAACTAAAATTTCCTTCATTTTTTCGATTATAAAAGGAGTTTCAAAATTTCTAACAAGAATGATAAATATGAACAAAGTATGCACCTAAGTCCCACCCATAAGATGAATTAAAAAATATAAGTAATCTATCCAATGATTCAAATAAGTATCCCCTTATCGTCCCACTTTCTTAGGATCTATTTGATTAACCTTATAAGCAACTTATAAGTTAGTTTGTAAAAATATAACTTTAAAAGATATCAAATCTACTTATAAGCAAAAAATAAGCAAGGAGTAGGATCAAAAGCACCAAGAGTGGGGGTGAATTGGTGTTTAAAAATCTTATTACAAAATCACTTTCGGAGAAATCAATAAAATCGATCACAAGCAAATAATAATAAGGAGTGAGTTACGAGAGCAAATACAGAGAGACACAATATGTTGACGAGGTTCGGCCTCAACTCTTTGACTTACGTCCCCTCTCTGACTTTTCGACCACAAGACCACCAGAGATCCACTATCTTTATCTTTTCTTGTAGAGAGAACAACACTCTTTACACCACACACCTTCTTCTCCGCTCAAGAGGCAAGACACACCTCTTTTACGATGAGCTCTTAATTCTCACTATATCAGAAAATAATGATTCCCTCCAATTCTATTTTTTTATAAAATATTCTCACACTCAAAGCTTAGAAGAGAAAATGGAAGAATTTGCAACTTTGGGTTAAAAAAACTTGAAAGTGACTTTATAATGATCTTGTTTGCTTGAATGAGTTTTCTTCATACTTTGGCACTCCTTTTCTACAGGTGAAAATTTCATCCAAAAAATCTTCTACAAATTTCTTCTTGAAAAATAGTCGTTACTGTTCATTTGACATTGTGACCAGTCGATCGCATTAATAGGCCGGTCGACGGGTCAATATGAACGTTGTGACATATTTGCGATTTTATGTATTATCCGATCGATCGGTCCTTCTATCGGTACATTGGTCGATATAGTCTCGCGTCGACCAATATAGTGTCGTCATTTCTGAATTCACTGCTGTATTGATCGATCGATCAGTGCAACGATCGGACCGTCGATCGGTACAATCTCAACATTTCTTTCGCTTGATATCAATCGTTCGGTCTTCTTGGCCGGTCGACCGATGGGTTGACCATCGTATGCTGAATCCGTATTTTTTAATGTTTAATTTGATGATTTCTTCTGCGAATGAGATCATATCAATCTTACACATGTATTATCATCATTTGAGCATAGATTAGTAACTTTTATGTTCAATTTAATTTGTTATCGTCAAAACACGGGATTCAATAAGAATATCGCTTATTTTTTCCTAAAGAAATAAGTCAGTTATTTGTATCATGACTAACTAATTATTGTTAACACAATTAGTTGTATCCAAACGTGTAACTATTTATGTTTAGAAATAAGTTTCAACTAATAAAATATTTTAATCGCTTCAATTTATCAATTATTTTGTATGAGCTAAGCCAAACGATTATACTATTTTATCTCCTTATTAAACAATATACAAAATATTGATAATCAAAGTCATTTTATCTCCATATTAAATAACATACAAAATATTAGATAATCAAAGTCGAAGGATAAAATTGTCCTAAAAAGAATGACATGAAAATTTTAGAAGTGACGTGTTTATAGAATATATTATCGATAAAGATATCATAATCTTATAAATTTGAACCATATTTTTTAAAAATAATATATTAGATAAATAATGCTTATAGAAGATATTATCTATAAAAAATTATCATAATCTTACAATCTTGAACCGTAATTTTTTAAAATTAGTATATTAGATAAATAATTTTATAATACCAACATATCAAGTATAACATTTTAAACCCATATTTTAACTACTGGACCGGACTAGCCAGTTCAATCACAAACTAGTGGCCAGTCCAGTTCGGTTTCAACTCAAAAAAATTTTTTTATATCAAATGTGAAAATACTAGTTCGATCGGTAAAATCGATCGGTGGTTCAACCTGGTTCACTTTCAAATTTTGAAACAAATTAGAAAAACTAGTAAAATAGAAGAGTTAAAAGGAAAAAGAAAGTATTAGAAGATAAGTTAATAAGGAGGGAAAATGAAAGGTAAAAAAATATAAATATCAAGGTAAGTGTTAAAAATTAAATAATATTTAAATGGAAATGATTAAAGGGAAGAAAAATGGAATAAAAAAGGAAAATGTTAAAGAAAAATAAAATAAAGGGAAATAAGAGTAATTTAAGATAAAATATATTAATATAACATCTATCCTCGTTAAATCATAAATAAAAAAATCAATAATAACCTATTAATATTTATAGGTTGAAAATTATATACCATTGTTAAAACTTTTAATAAATAAAAGGAGAGGAATATTGGTGCATTTAAGATAAATTTTTGGTATTTTTATTTATTAATTTATTATTACTATAATATTCATATATTATATCATATAATTAATATTAAATTTTAAATTATTATAAATAATATTATTTTAATAAAAATTAGTCCAACTTAGTTCAACCCAATCCGATTGGTTGAACCAATTTTGAAAACATTGTTTTAAACACCATGTCAAAAACTACTTTAAAATCATTTAAGTTTTCAATTATTTTCATTTTTATTCTTAGATCTTTTGCACTCACGATGATTAAAATCCTAAAACAATGGTAAAATTTTAAGTGTTAGAAGTTGTTCTCTAAAATATACTTTTAGACTACGATATCACCATTAATTGCAATGAAAAACATTTTTTCCCGAAACTAGGGAACTTCGATACTTTTTATAAATTTTAAAATTAAAAAAAATACCACAAAACCATTTTAAGAAGAATCATCGATAAATTTTTCCATTGATTTCTTTTCTGAGGCTCCCTAGTAATTATTTTTAAAAATAATAAATAAAATTCAATAAAAATACATTTAATCTTGTAAATAAATATAGTACTAAAATTATCAATATAGACTTTCACAATGTGATAACAACTATTACATTATATAACAAAATTGTTATGCCACTAGTTCACTAATGAAAAATTATATAAATTATATAAATAAAGACTTACTACAGATAGACAATAGATGAATTTCGCTGTATTTTTTTAAAAAAAAAGCATTCTTCGAAATCCCTAATTTCTTATTTAATTTTTTTTAGCTCACGTAAGTCTTCCAAGTTGATCGAATTTATTCTCTGTATCCCATGGGGAAAAGGAGAAAATACGTGTAAAAATATAGCAGATGATCCATCTGCGTCAACTTCTGCCCCAGTTGTCGTCTCGGAGCCTGCGAAAGCAAATCCGTGCCCGGACGCAAAATCGTGTTTTTTTCAACTCTTTACCTTCGTCGAGTTGGGCAAACATTTACCAGACGCACCAGCTGCTGCTGCTGCTGCTGCTGCTTCGACCAGGTCCACAAATGAGAATGAGTTGAAAGCACGAAATGCTCTGTGGTGCATGCATGCGGACCTTGACCTTGCACTCAAGAATTAATGGTGAAGAAAGAGGGAAGACTCCCATCAAACCTCAATCGACAAGGACCACTCTCTCTTTTTTCCGTTCGTATCCTTAATACTCTCTAACATATCATATACTACGTACGTACACTGTTCCTTACAAGGTTCCACCACGTCAATCATGACGACGAGGCGAACGAGGAGGGGTTGACAACAATGTGCCGGAGAGGGTGAGCCACGTCCCCGCCGCCGGCGTGCTTGACGAACTCTGCAGGAGTGAGGAAACTCCCATGGCAGACGCACACTATGCTCACTTCATCCCCCTTGTTGTACTTGTACAGGAACCCGTCGACTCGCCGCCCGTTGGGGCCGTCGCCCGTGGTGGACACGCACGGCATCTGCTCCATCATGCTCTTCTCCTTCGACGAAGTCGACGTCGTCGTCGTCCCGTTGGGGCCTCTCGCTCCGGCGGCCTTCCTCGAAGGATCCGGTCCTTCGCCTTCCATGCCGCCGGCGGCGATCGCAGCTAATATGTTCCCGTTGGCCAAAGGCACCGACATGTTGCAGCTATTGGAGCGCGAGATGCCACCGAATCCTGCAAATGTTGTCGACATTGATCGATTAATAAAAGTTGCTATGGTCCTTTGGCGTGAGACCGAGAAAACAAGACCACATGCTAAAGAATTAAAACGATAGCTTAATTACAAGTGTACCTTAACAGGACTTCCATGACAAGTCATTACTACAGAACACATCTATTACTAACTAATTGTTGGGCTAATGATCGTCTGTAAGCACCCATGTTAAGTATCATGTGAAGTTAAGGCAAACAAGGCATGCATGAGAACTTAACATTTCACACATCCCGTTGTCACCACGGATTACTTGAGTTCAACACTGGTTAAGATGTGGATCGTATCACCAAACACTGAAAAATGGATGCTACCAGTTCTAGCTAACTCCTAGAGCAGGATAAAACCATACATATGCATCTGCCTATCTAACTCATATATGTTGCAGAATCCCTAAAAGTACACTTCTGTCATACAATTCTGAGCACCAACCTAACCAACAACAATTGGATTGATTTCCCAAAGAAACATATGTAATTATATTTGTTAAGGCACAAAAGAAAGCATGAAGAATCATATCACAGACAACGAAGTTGAGATATCAGAGAGGGGGCATTGACAAGGATTTGAGATATGTGTACCTTGAACAGACGCCCCGCTGGAGCAGCTCCCTTGCGACCCAATGGACCTCTGAGTCGCCGGCGGGAGAAAACTGGCGCCCGGCGGCCACGCCGGAGCAGCAGCCGCATTCCTCGCTCCCGTTCCGTACTGACTCCCGCTTGCGAGCCCGACGCAGTCCTCCGTCGCCATCGGCGACGCGGACGCGGACGCCGTCACCCCGACCTCTTGGGGCTTCTCCACTGCCTTCGCGGTGGCCCCCGACTTGATCGAATTCCTCCTCTCCAGTCTCTTCCTCTTTGCCTCCAACCTCTTCAAGCTCTGCAACTCCTTCCGCTTCCGCAGCTCCTCCTGCGTCTCCGACGGCAGCGAGCTCGCCCTGGCGAGCGAGGGGAAGGCAGGAGGAAGCTCCGGCGGCTCCCACGGCGGCGATGAGAAGGAGGCGATCGACGACGACCGGACCAGCTTCTTGCCCTTGGGGTCCTCCCCGAAGCAGCCGCCGAGGGAAAGCCCGAGGCTTAACTCGATCTCGTCCGAGTCCCCGGCGGCGGCCTCCCTCTGTTGCTGCTGCTGCCGCCGCTGTTCATCGATCACGCAGGCATTCCCGGCGAATCCACGCAACAAATCCCTCGGAAAGCTGTGAATCCCGTAAGGATTCCGCTCCGTTCCCTCTTCCATAACAAAAACTTACTACCTCCTGCTACAAGAAAAAAAAATCGCCGAAAAAAATGAACTAAACAACCGGGGGACACGCCACGAAATCCACTTCAAAATCCAAAATTTCATCCCAAGGTTCGATCTTTCTCAGGTCTCCCTCCATATCCCGACGCCAAACTCCAGCACAAATCTAAAACCAAACAGAAACAGCCGAATACAAATCGCAGGAAGAGAGAACGCAGAGGCAAGTTCAGATCTTTCAGCGCTCAGAAATAACTCCCCAGAGAGACGAAGACGCCCAGGAGCGCAGAAATAGTTCCCGAGCAAGTTGCCGCTCCTCGTTGCCTTCAGGCGTTCTCGAACAGCCACGTGCTCCGCGGTGGTGGAAGGTGAAACACGTGTCAAAAATCCAAGGCCCCGCGCCGTCCGGCTCCCAGCGAGCCGAACTCGGCGCGCCGTCCGGCTCGGCGTGCTACACACGTGTTAAACGACAAGAGGGCGTCCTACTCGCGAACGCGTGTCGATGATTCGTCCATTCTGGGGAGTCGTGAAAAGTATCTGACTCATCTCCTGCTTCTTTATTGGTCCCCACACCACCACCACCCATCGTTCCTATAATTCCTATGCCTTTTATAAGGCCAAAATCTTTGCAGTTACAGTTATTATTATTATTATTATTAATTAAAAATTCGATTCAAAAGAATAATAACAGGTACGCTCCCAAAAATTAAAAAAAAGTGTAAAAAATCGTAAACAAAATCGACCTGGATCGTGACACGATTTTGATGGATTTGATTAAAAATCTGTGAATCACTTTTAGAAAAAAGTGAAATATAACTCATAAGTTTTTAATCAACAAATAAAAAAATTAAGGGAATGATGTTCTTCATTTTAAAAGGTGGACGTCTTCATTTTTTTAAAAAATAATCTTTTCAAATAATTTAAAATTGGACTCTCAAACTTGATCTTTTCAATCTAATTATGCTAAAATAATATATTATCGTATTACAATTCAACGTATTTTAATTGATTTTTATATTCTACCCTCACGGGAATTGGTTAATAATTACATATTATTCATATTCAAATATGCTATAATATTTTAGGTCAATAGTATACTTAATCTAATGAGCATGGATAAAAGAAAGAAGGCTGTTGTCACTCCAAAAAGAACTAATGCAACTCTGTTCTATTAGCGCTAGATATTTTTATCCCTATCTAATAAAAAAACGGCAGTAGTATTTTTTTGAGTGGCAATAAAGACACCCATGAAAAAAAATAAAAATATAACATTGAAAGCATTATTTTAATTATATATAATATATTGTGGAAAATATATAGGTTTTTTAGGGGTATTTTTAAGAACTTTAACTTGATCAAGGTCCATTTTTTTCTTATATTTTCGGATTGGATTGGAAAAATGTTTTGGTGTGGATAGATTTTTATTGACGTTGGTCCAAAATTTTCAAACTCAACAGTTTACATTGATTTATTTTGTGTAGAGTAAATTCGAGATGTAAACTTGAAATATACTTGTAGAGTTTATATATACATGACTATATATATTCAATATTATATATATGTTATTAAATATTTATGAAAATAATTTCTAATAGTTAGTTTTAAACTTAATAAGTTCATTTGTTATATTTCAACTCATTCATACATGAAATGCATAATCATTCATCATTTTTAACAATTCATCACATACTAAGAGTATACTCTATAAATTGATGCAACACATGTTAAAATGTAAAAAAGTTCAAGGTTTATACATCAAATTATTAAAAGAGTCCACGAGGCATGCAAATTAAAATATAAAGTATTCTTAGTTGTTAAATCATGAAGGTTCAATATTATTTTCATTTTAATTTTAACCTCAAATCTTAGTTAAATGCTTAATGTTTACATCTCACAATTTTACTTGTAGACTCGATCGAGTTATATTCGAATTCACTCGATTCTACTATAAGTCCATTAAAATTTATCCGAGTTTAGCATCAAGTTCGATTCAACTCCAAGTTCACTCTAAGTTCGATTAAAATCATAAGAGTTTAAACCTCAAAGTCGAGAATTTGTGAATCATTTTGTGTTGGTCTATTTTTTGCACCTTGTTATAGGTATTATAATAAGACTTTGGGTCATTTTATTTATAAAGTCTAAGGAAAATATGGCTATTCATACCTGAAACCGAAGGTGTTCATTGACAAGAAAAACATTTTCTTGGATGGCGCTTCGTTCAGTTTTTTATTTTCCGTAATTATGAAATAAGGTTAATGAGTATGTAGAGCACTATGTTTTACATTTTCGTGTAAAATGCTTATTTTTTATTATTTAATTAAATATATAATTAAATTAACTAAAAACTTTTTAGATAAAATAATATATATTTATTAGGATAATTTGATAATCAAAAGATGTCATCTAAATCTAAATAAATTATAATAATAGTCATACTTGTTAACATGATCAGGATGACTTTAATCATCTTTACTATTTAGCATATACTTTTAATTAATATATAATTATTTTATTAATTTAATTTAAAATAATATTCTATATTTATGTCACGTAAAATGCTCTATATATACATTTTTCTTCTACGAAATTTGATTTAACAATTTTCACCGAATCAAAAAGGGGTAGTGTGACAAGTTTGAAACATTTTCTTTCTATCTTTTCAAGGATAAGTATGCCTTTCATCTCAATGAATTATTTTTTTCGTAATACTAGAAGTAAAGATTTTTTTTTAAAGTATGTAAACGAAACATATAATGTTAATAATTATTTTAATTAAGGCCAATACAAAATTTTTCGAGATTATTTGGTATGGAATAACTTAATAGATTACTTATCATTTTACTTAGATTCATCATGATCCGTCATATTATCATATTTGAGTAATAAATTATGGATCATTTTAATTTATTTTATTAGCCTGAACTATCAACTTAGGATTGAACGATTAAAAGAAATCTATCTATCTAGATTGTCAGTTAGTTAGAATACATTGTAAGAAAATTTAATCGTACTCTTATTAATTTTTTCTGAGTTTTTTTTGGAATGATAATCAAGATGCTTTATTTCTTATTCCTACTTGCTATTCTAATTTTGTTTGTGATTAAAAATTGAAATGACTTTCGAGTGCATATCGCTTATTTTTTTTCATAGTAAATTTAAGGGTTTTTTCCTCTTATCTCCCTCAATTATGAACTTTTTTCGCGTCTATACATGATTTTTAAATTTTTCGCAAACTTTCCATAAAATATGACACTTTTTATACTTTGGTCCATCCGTCAACCTTAACTTTTTTTGTTAATTTTTATTATTTTAATTTATAAAACGACTAAATTACCTCCGTCGTAGGTGGAGAGGTTGTGACAGAATAGCTCAGCGTCGCGGTCGTTCCTTGCAGGGATCACCGAGTCGGTGATTGCCTCCGGGAACTTGTGGGAGTACTCTCCGGCGGCCCCCGTGGTCGTCGGGTTGGTGGGCAAGTACTTCCCCGGGGAGTCATCGTCCCAAATGTCGGAGTCAAGTTGCCGGGTGTCAGTGCCGCTGCCACCGTTGGGGTTCCAGCTTGGCAGGACGTCCTCGCACGCGCACGCGAATCTCGCCTTCAAGGTCAACGCCAGCTATGGCAGTGGCGCTGGCAACACGCCCTTAGTTCGGCACAATAGCTCGCCGATGGACTTCTTCTCGCACATCTTCGTCGATCCAGGTCAGTGTTCCTTTCTCTGCCACTCATTCTCGTCTCACTACAAGAAAATTACGATTTTTCGACGGTTCTAAATCCGTCGCAATTTGTGACGGATTTTTCGACGGTTCCGTTTTCGACGGATTTTTCAACGGTTATGACCGTCGGAAATAATTTATATTATTATTTAATTTTTCGACGATTAGGAACGTCGATATTTTTGACGGATATCCATCCGTCGTAATTTCCGATGACTTTTCCGATGGTTATGACCGTCGGAAATAAAAAAAATTAAATTATGTATTTTTTATATTATTATTAAATGTTTTCGATGGATTTTCCGACGGTCAAGACCGTCGGAAATAAAAAAATTAATTATATAATTAATTATATTATTATTTAACTTTTCGATGATTAGGAACGTCGATATTTTTGACGGATATCCATCCGTCGTAATTTCCGACGACTTTTCCAACGGTTATGACCGTCAGAAATAAAAAATTCAATTATGTATTTTTATATTATTATTAAATGTTTTCGACGAATTTTCTGACGGTCAAGACCGTCGGAAATAAAAAAATTAATTATGTTATTAATTAATTTTTCGACGATTAGGACCGTCGATATTTCCGACGGATATCCAACCGTCGCAAAATCCGTCGCAATTACCGACGGTCAAAACCGTCGGTAAAATAAAAAATAAATATTATATATAACTAAATATATTTTCGATGGTCACAACCGTCGATAATTATAAAAATATTTAATATTTACGTTTTCGACGGCCGCAACCATCGGTAATTAAAATTTCGTTATCCCGATTTTTTTTCCTTTTCCCACTTTCTTTTCACTTTTTCCCTTTATATATATTCCTTATCCATCTTCTCTCTCTCCCTCTTCCCTCTTCTCTCTCTCCCTCCTCCCTCCACTCCTCTCTCTCTCCCTCCTCTCCTCTCTCTCTCCCGGCCGCGAGCACCCCTCCCGCCCGTCGGACGCCGACGACCATCCCACGCCAGACGCCGGCGACCCTCTCCCGCGCCGGCGTATCTCTCTCTCTCTCCCGCTCCGCGCCGGCGTCTCTCTCTCTGTTGTCGGCCGGCCGGAGGCCGGATCCGGCCGTGGGATGTTTTCGATGGATTTTCCGATGGTCAAGACCGTCGGAAATAAAAAAATTAATTATATAATTAATTATATTATTATTTAAATTTTCGATGATTAGGAACGTCGATATTTTTGACGGATATCCATCCGTCATAATTTCCGACGACTTTTTCGACGGTTATGACCGTCGGAAATAAAAAATTAAATTATGTATTTTTATATTATTATTAAATGTTTTCGACGGATTTTCTGACGGTCAAGACCGTCGGAAATAAAAAAATTAATTATATAATTTATTATATTATTATTTAATTTTTCGACGATTAGGACCGTTGATATTTTCGACGGATATCCAACCGTCGCAAAATCCGTCGCAATTACCGACGGTCAAAACCGTCGGTAAAATAAAAAATAAATATTATATATAACTAAATATATTTTCGATGGTCACAATTGTCGATAATTATAAAAATATTTAATATTTACGTTTTCGACGGCCGCAACCGTCGGTAATTAAAATTTTGTTATCCCGATTTTTTTTCTTTTTCCCACTTTCTTTTCACTTTTTCCCTTTATATATATTCCTTATCCATCTTCTCTCTCTCCCTCTTCCCTCTTCTCTCTCTCCCTCCTCCCTCCACTCCTCTCTCTCTCTCCCTCCTCTCCTCTCTCTCTCCCGGCCGCGAGCACCCCTCCCGCCCGTCGGACGCCGGCGACCATCCCACGCCGGACGCCGGCGACCCTCTCCCGCGCCGGCGTATCTCTCTCTCTCTCCCGCTCCGCGCCGGCGTCTCTCTCTCTGCTGTCGGCCGGCCGGAGGTCGGATCCGGCCTCCAGCGGCTCGATCCGGCCTCCAGCGGTCGGATCCGGCCGCCTAGCGCCGGATCCGGCCTCCAGCGGCCGGATCCGAACGCCAGGCGGCCGGATCCGGCCGCTAATTTTTTTATATTTAAAAAATTATTTGCGATGGTTGCGATCGTCTAAAGATCGACGGTTGCGACGTCCGTCCAAAGTTTCGACAGTTGCGACCGTCGAAAATGCGATGGCTCGAACCGCCGGCCTTTTCCGACGGTTGCAACCGTCGGAAATATCGACGGTTCGAATCGCCGGCCTTTTCCGACGGTTGCAACCGTCGAAAATATCGACGGTTCGAATCGCCGACCTTTTCTGGCGGTTGCAACCGTCGAAAATATCGACGGTTCTAACCGCCGGGACTTTTCCGGCGGTTGCAACCGTCGGAAAATTTCGACCGGTCGAACCGCCGAGGACTTTTCCGACGGCCAGAACCGTCGATATTTGCGACGGATTTTTTTGAGCTATCGCAAATCCATTTGCGACGAGCGTTTTTCCGACGGATCGATTCCGACTGAAAAACCGTCAGTAATTGCGTTACCGATGATTTTCGAGCTGATTACCGACGGTCCGGACCGTCGGTAATCCACATTTTTCTAGTAGTGTCTCGTCTTACAAAAGTCACAATGGGCAAAGTTTTTCACTCTTTCGACGTCTAGCGCTTAACCGGCGATTGACGTTGTTTGGTGTTAGCAATAGATTACAACCGATGGTCTATAGTTGGTCAACAAAGAAGAGGGAGAGCTCACTTATCTGAATTGCGTGAGGGTAATTTGATCATTTCATAAATTTTAAAAAAGTAAAATTAACGAAAAAGTTAATAGAGATTGATATATAGATCTAAGTGGAAAAAACGACATATTTTAAGATACCGTGAAAAATTTGAAAGTACGCAAAAAAAATTATAGTTTAGAGGAGGTGAGAGAAAAAATCTTAAATTTATACTACTAGCACTTACTAGATATTATAAATATAATAATCACCGATTATTTAAAAAAGTGATCAATTAATTTGAATAATCATTTGAATTATCCTTAATTGGAACGGCACTGCACCAAAAGTTCCAATAGTTGCGCCTTGCCTACTCATAATAGTGATTATAAACTTAAATTACTTCAACTGGTAGTAAGTAAATATATCTATTAGGCCTTCCGCAGGGTCGAAGAGGCACCAGCTTTGTCCCACCTTTGATCCATTTATTTATTCATCAACGGGGGGCAACACCAACGAGATACCTCGATCAGCACCGTCCAATCAGCATCTTACGGCGCCCACTCCACAAAGCGTTTCCCGAAGGCCCCGTCCTTTATATCGGGAGTCGGGCGAGGAGGCCCCCACCGCGCCAAAGCGACACGTACGCGGAGGAGGGACCTCCACGTGGGACCCCACGTGCTATATAGGGATGCCTCGCGGACAGCTCATCCCCGAGGCCAACTTGCCCTCCTGCGGCAGACGTGTCGATCCGCGGGGCGCCGTCGCTGACGTCACGAGGATCGCTCGTGTCGCGCGCGAGATATTCCCCCGGATCGACCTGCCGGCCACGTCAGCCGCGCTTACCTCATCTTGTCGACCCGCCAAGTCGCGACCGCCACCTGGCGGTCACCCCCCTATTGTACTTTTCATGTATTGCTTGTTACGATTTTTTTTACATCCATTTATTTATTTAACCATATACGATAATATTCGCCGGGATTACATTAATAATGGGACCATATACGGGTTTCGTCATTAGTTTAATGGACATGGATTTGATCTTAATTAGTTAATTGCACTTTTTAAGAACCAAAAAATAAAGTTAAATGAATAGTTAATAAATCCAAGTTTGTGGTGCATGGTGGTGGATTCGTTATGTAAGGGAAGAGCTTGGCTTAAGCAAGCGTCGATAAGAACCCATATAATTGATTAAATTTAATTAATTATATAATGGAAACCCATTTTAAGTGGGTTGGAGTTTTATGAGAACGAAGGACGTGTGAGTACGTAGCCGCAGCTATATATGATTATAAGGAGAGAAGTAATTATTGTGTCTGGTGGCCGGGATGGAGATGGAGTGAGTGGAAATAATTGGATCTGGCGATAATTAAGAGCAGTAGTTGGTGCTGCTGGGGGTGGGCGTCTTGGGTTGGCCGGGCAATCATTTTTTTCATATAGAGAGAGAGAGAGAGAGAGAGGAGTACGTACGTTGGCATGGCGATGAGGTGTCCGTCTCCGACGAGCCAAGAACATATGTACGTGCACAGCATTACTTTAACTTTATGCTAAAGGCGCCGGAGAGCTAGCGCTCAATCATGAGAGGTGGAGAGAGAGAGAGGGAGAGAGAGAGAGAGTTATTGCGAACACCTGTTGAAGATGCCAATGTGGCCCCCGGCGAGGGGAGGAAGATGTTACTGTCATGCTCTCAACCCGTGAGTGCCTTCACAATCATGTACTAAAATCGTGGGTAGAGAGAGAACGATATAATAATGAGCATGCAAATCCATCCTGATTCAATTCTAATCCATCAAGTTATAGAACTCGAATGAATTGATTTTCAAATTATTCCTTGATGTTCCATAGTTCGAAATTTGTGTGATATCCATTTGTTAATTTATTCTGTATTAAAATATAGCTAATTAATTATGTAACAACTGGCTGTTCTTAATTTATTCTGTACAAAAAAGTATATTATGATAACCACTACTTTACGGATAACTATATTATGAACCCTAAAATGCCACAATCGTCTTTTTTTTTTGTCTCTCTTGTATTTTTAATCGCCACAACAGGAAGAGAACCATAAGGAGATCATTGTGATCACACTGGTCGCGGAAGAGGAGGAAGATAGAAATGATTAATCTCACAAAAAGTTACAAATTTTTCGTCAATTGATGTACATATTGTAACGCCCTCAAAATCTGTCCTTCCGCTACGCTGACGCTCATACTGACCAAGGGAACGTTACCACTGGCTATGACTACTTTGACTTTGACTGGTCAACAAATGACTCACGTGACAAAGGAAATGATAGAGAATAATAATATAAAAAAATACGGAAGAAATATCATTACAAATTCACGTCAAGTTTTTGGTATCGTTGTCGGGATTTAGATTATTACTCTCTATTTACATCCTTGTTTAGTTGATTTAGTAAGACTCATTGTTAAATCTTTTTCTTTGATTTCAGAGATTAGTATATGCCCTGAAACAATCGCAGACAACTGCTTGAACTAGACCTTGAAATTGATCAAACTTTTAAAAAAGGGTGCGAGAACATAAGAATAAAACATCTTTTCTTGAAGGTACGAGTAGCACTCAATCCATAGAGTTCGAGGAGAATTCTGATCTAGAAGTAAAAATGATGGCTCAACAACAAGAGCCACTTCAACCACCAGTCCCATCATTGGAGAAACTCTATACTCCCATTGCAGATGGGCTAGAGTCAGCTATTTTGAAGCCAACTATTCAAGCCAACAATTTCGAGTTGAAATCCTCTTTAATCTCCACAATTCAACAGAACCAATTTGGAAATAATAATAATATAAAAAATACAAAGAAAATGATAGAGAATAATAATGATATAAAAAAATGCGAAAGAAATATCATTACGAAATGACAATGTCACATGTGATGAGATAATTCAATGAAAATAAGGAACAAAGATAGTTCAAAAGGGTTCTTAGAATATCAACAAAAGCAAAGTAAAAAGAGAAATTCAAGTGTTTAATATGTACAACATCAGATAATTCAAATGCAGAAGGTAAATAGCGGAAAGTTGTGGTCGTTGCGAGTCATGTGCCGCCATCCTGGAGCTCTACCACTACAAGAAAATCGCGATTTTCCGACGGATAATTTTCGACGGTTCTAAATCCGTCGCTATTTGCGACGAATTTTTCAACGGTTCCGTTTTCGACGGTTATGACCGTCAAAAATAATTTATATTATTATTTAATTTTTTGACGATTAGGAACGTCGATATTTTCGACGGATATCCATCCGTCGTAATTTCCGACGACTTTTCCGACGGTTACGACCGTCGGAAATAAAAAAATTAAATTATATATTTTTAATATTATTATTAAATTTTTTCAACAGATTTTTCGACGGTCGCGACCGTCGGAAATTAAAAAATAAATTATATAATTTATTATATTATTATTTAATTTTTCGACGATTAGGAACGTCGATATTTTCGACGGATATCCATCCGTCGCAATTTCCGACGACTTTTCCGACGGTTAGGACCGGCGGAAATAAAAATTAAATTATATATTTTTTATATTATTATTAAATTTTTTCGACGGATTTTCCGATGGTTGTGACCGTCGGAAATAGAAAAATTAATTATTTAATTATTTAATTTTTCGACTTCGACGGTTAGGAACGTCGATATTTTCGACGGATATCCATCCGTCGCAAAATCCGCCGCAATTTCCGAAGGTCGTAACCGTCGGTAAATCCGTCGCAATTTCCGACGGATATCCAAACCGTCGCAATTACCGACGGTTTTGACCGTCGGTAAAGATTACCGTCGGTTAAAACCATCGGTAAAATAAAAAATAAATATTATATATAACTAAATAAAATATTTTTTTTTATTATTTATATTTTCGACGGCCAAAACCGTCGGTAATTAAAATTTCGTTATCCCGCTTTTTTTCCCTTTTCCCGCTTTCTTTTCACTTTTTTCCTATATATATTTTCCCTCCTCCCTCTTCTCTCTCCCTCCTCCCTCCACTCCTCTCTCTCTCCCTCCTCTCCTCTCTCCCTCTCCCGGCCGCGAGCACGGACGCCGGATGCCGGTTACGCCGCGAGATCGGCCTCTCCCGTGCGCCGGACGCCGACGACCCTCCCACGCTGGACGCCGGAGACCCTCTCCCGCACCGGCGTATCTCTCTCTCCCGCTCCGCGCCGGCATCTCTCTCTCTGTTGTCGGCCGGATCCGGCCGCCAGGCGGCTGGTTCCGGCCTCCAGTGGCCGGATCCGGCCTCCAACGGCCGGATCGGCCGCCAGGCGGTCGGATCCGGCCTCCTGGCGGCGGATCCGGCCGCCTGGCGCCGGATCGGCCGCCAGGCGGGCTGGATCCGGCCGCCTGGCGACTGATTCGACCGCCTGTCGACTGATCCGGTCGCCTGGCGGCCGGATCCGAATGCCAGGCGGTCGGATCCGGCCGCTAATTTTTTTTATATTTAAAAAATTATTTGCGACGGTTGCGACCGTCAAAAGATCGACGGTTGCGACAATCGTCTAAAGTTTCGACTTTTGGGACCGTCGAAAAGTTGCGACGGCTCGGACCGCCGGCCTTTTCCGACGGTTGCAACCGTCGGAAATTTCGATGGCTCGGACCGCCGGCCTTTTCTGGCGGTTGCAACCGTCGGAAATATCGACGGCTCGGACCGTCGGAAGCCTTTCCGGCGGTTGCAACCGTCGGAAATATCGACGGCTCGGACCGCCAGCCTTTTCCGGCGGTTGCAACCGTCGAAAATATCGACGGTTCGAACCACCGGGGACTTTTCCGGCGGTTGCAACCGTCGGAAAATTTTGACGGGTCGAACCGCCGGGGACTGTTCCGACGGCCAGAACCGTCGATATTTTCGACGAATTTTTTTCAACCGTCGCAAATCCGTTTGCGACGAGCGTTTTTCCGACGGATCGATTCCGAGTGAAAAACCGTCGGTAATTGCGTTACCGACGGTTTTCGGGCTGATTACCGATGGTTCGGACCGTCGGTAATCCACGTTTTTCTTGTAGTGTACATTATCCACCTCATCCCTAAGCAGGGTTCTCAGTTGCAAAATCTCAAAGCAGGGGCATTGAATGCCCATGAGCTAACGCCCAGTACTCGTAGAGTCATAGATGATGAAATGATAATCAATGATCAATTACTTTATTCTTTACTTTAACAATGCTTTATACAATACTATGCTCTATGAACCATTACCATACTCTGTTATCCATTACCATATTCGATTATTCATTACCATGCTCTGCTGTCCATTATCTTGATCTATTATCCATTACCATGCTCTGCTGTCCATTACCTTGACCTATTATTCATTACCATAGTCTGTTATTTATTGCACTATACTTTACTCTAATCACTGCAATACTCTATTATTCATTACAATGCTCTGTGTGGGACTACATCTTTTACATTACTACAAGGTCCTTGATGTTCGTTATCCTATGCAAGCTCGACTTTAATTAATTGGGAAGCTAGAGGTGTCTCTGCACTATATGTTGCCAGGGTGTCCATGAAAGGGAAAGTGTATGTTCAGACATAACCATTTCGGAATCCAAGTGGGAGAGGACCTGTATCCCAGGAACAGTGATCGTTACGGACCCGTAGGTTCACTGTCTCCTCAGCTGAGCTACCTGTCCCTCTGGCATAAAAAAATATAATTCATATATGCCCCCGTAGGGGAAGAGTGCGTTCCTTGCGTCACTCTTATTCAGAGCACAGGTGAGAGAGGGCCTGTGGTCCAAGAGCAGTGGTATTTAAACTCAATAGGTACACTGTCTCCTCAGTGCAGCTACATGCCCCTCCACTGTACAATACTTTAACATTTACCATGAATAACACATAACTATCCCATTCATTGATCTTTGCTTTGCTTATCTTCTTTACAAATGTGGGGTTTGTAATCATGATTCAGAGAAGGAGGTGAAGTCTGATTCCCTTCATGCGGACAAAGGGGCCGTCACTTGTTTAATCATAATGGACATGACAAACAATGGCCAATCGAAGGTTCAGTATTTATTTCCATTGCTCTGGCCCTTCAAGGGCATTTTAGTCATTTTACACAATTGCTCTAGCCCGTCAAGGGCAATTAGGTCATTTCACTTATATATATGTGTGTGTGATATATGTATATATATCTACATATGCCGAGAGTAATAGACCTACTACATATTATTATAATTACTCTTATACATATATATATCCTTATACATATATTCCGAGCGTAACATGCCTACTAACTAATAATAATAATTATCATTATTCCGAGAGTAACATTCCGAGGGTAACATGCCCTTAAGTAATTATTAAATAATAATTACTATTATTCCGAGAGTAACATGCCCTTAAGTAATTATTATTTAATAATAATAATTATTATTCTGAGAGTAACATTCTGAGAGCACTTGTGCACTAAATAACGATTATTATTATTATCATATATACATAGTGATATATAAATTCCAAGGGCAACCTTCCACCTCCTAAGTAATTAATATCATTATTACTATTATATATCTATCTATGTACATATAATATGAGAGTTTTAATTAAGGATTAACATAATTATTTCCATACAAAGCATAATCTCTATTCTAGCCGAGAGTTATAGACCTACTACATAATATAATTATTACTCTTACATATATAACCAAGCCGAGAGCGACATGCCTAATGATTAATTATCATTAGTACTCTATGTACATGTAATCCGAGAGCAACATGCCTAATAATTAATTAATTAAGAGAGCAACCTAACCAAGCCGAGAGTCATAACATCAATAAGTTAATTAGCATGTAAATAATGCCTAGTTCGACATCTCAATACTAATAATCTATTAATTATAATTAGTTGGCATTACAATCATAGTATGAATTAAGATAAGTCTATTATATCTCGGACTCATAATATATCCTAAAGGATAATGACACAATAATACGGAAAGAGTAATATATAATGTTAAACGATAAAACGAATGGGAATCGAATTTCACGATCATTGATCTACATTTCTTCATCTAGAGATTTTATACGTCTACGGATCTTTTCTTTTGATTCGTCGAAGGTTCGCCGGTAGTCCTGGTTCTCATTGTTCGTCCGCTCGTCGTATTTCGCTGAAAAGAGCAGATGAAGAAGAAGAGATAGAGGGGTTGCCGGGGTGTGGGGAGAGTGGAAAGGTGCAAGAGTCCACCACACCCTTCCCTTTATAATTTCTATAGCTCTCTCTCTCTCTGTGTCCAGAGAGTTGTGGGAGGGGAGTGGAGAGTGAGGGAGAGAGGGTCTCGTGGGAAGTGGGAGAGAATGGGGGAGAGAAGTGGGGGAGAAGAGTGGGGGGGAGGGAGAATTGGGCACTTGACCGATTCTCTCGTCCCCTCTTCTCTTTTTTTCTTAAATTTCTATTTTATATCCGAATTTTGCATTTTATATTTGAATAAGTGACATATGGGCCAGGTATTACACATACTCTTCGTTGGATAATGATTGGTTAAATGAGATTAAAAAACATTAAATGAAGAGCTCTTCTATAATTCGCTAACAACGTTCAGGGGCGGACCCAAGGAGATATTAGAGGGCCCTGGTCACCTCCAATATTTTAGAAATTCATTAACATTATATATTGATCATATATCAATTTAGGATAATTGGCCTCCCTTAACTATTTTTTGTATGGTAATGAAATATAATATATACTTTGTTCTGTCAGTTGTGCTATTTTATGACCATTCATTAGGCCACGAGGTCTAACCTCAACATCTTCAAAAAAATTTTGGATTGTTAATTATCCTATTATGTTGGTCCCCCTCATCAATGTTTAAGTTTGGGTCCGCCTTCAACAAGTAATTAAGTTGAAATATATTCCATTAGACAATATGGAGTAAAAGAAATTATTGACTCTTATTTTAAAGAGTCAGACACATTATCATTGATTACAATTCTCTATGGTGGCTACATGGTAGTCGAAACACACACCACTGAACTTTTTGAAAGTTATTTTACAATAAGTGCAACATACTATAAAATGAAACATAATGATTATGATGAGGAGCAATGTTCAATTGACCTAATTGATCCTTCCCATGACAATTCTTATGGTTAAGACTCATTAAGTGTATGCTATATATATATTTTTTATAATTATGATGATTCACTATATATATATTACATTTCTCGAGTATCTCTTCTTTATGTTTTTGTAACTAATTTTTTGTGTCTATAAAGCAATGTCGACGGTCTAACTCGCGCGGCGCTAAAGAGCGCATTGTACACAGATTGGAGGTCCATCACTATCGAGTCCAACTAATTCAGTTAGGTCGCTCCGCGTCGCGTATCTAACAAGCTCCCAACAAATTTTTTTTTTGTATTCATAGGAACTCAAACTCAAGACATTTCTTAAGCGATGAGGAATCACTTACCTCTCCACCCCAACCCTTGTTGGTTGTATCTCTTTCTCTATTGATGTTTATCGATTCAATATTGTATTCACATGATTGTTATTTATAGAACGTTCTCTCAGTGTATTCAATATCACATATTATAATATTATCTCATGAGATGTAGAATCTTTATATTATGTTCTTTATTTTCTTTATAAATTGTATTTATTAATGCAATGTCTTATAATGTCTACAATAATTATTTGAAATACTTGGGACTTTGATATGTTTAAATTTCAATAACAACAATCCAAGAGGAATATTCTCAATACGGTTAGTTAACTTTACATTATACTCTCACGGTGATCAAACTTAAAAAATATTTCAATTGTGGTCATTGTGATAGTCTATCGCTCGTTTATCGGTGGATTGCTTACATGGATGCTTACGTGCACCAAATTGGTATTTTTCTCTTCTTCATGTCATATTTTAAAATTTTCAAAATGTGATGCCACATTTTTTTCTCTAATCCAATCAAAAATAATTTTGTGTCTAGATGATTATTCAACTTTTAAAAAAATTATACATGGTCATTCAAATTTTTAAACATTTAGTCACGATCACATTAAAATAAATTAAAATAAAAAACAAAATGAAATAATTAATAAAAATAAATAATAATACATATATAAATGAAAGGTGGTAACTCCTTTATTGGGCTACAATCCTTTATTTAATTTTTCAAAAGTTTTAGTCATGATCATCATTAGAATAAGTATACAATTGTTTTTAAAAAATAAAATATATATATTAAGGAGTATTCAACTTTTGTAATCATTTAATTTTTTAAAGATAACATGTTGTGTTTTCTCTCTCCATTAAAAATTTAAAATAATAAATAAAATTTTTTAAAAAGGCTAAAGAGGTTGTCTTCTCTTGACATTAGAGCGGGTGAGGAATGACAACCCTTTTATGTAGGGGTGAAAGTGATACGGTCGGATGGATTTTTTTTCATTTTAAAAAATCACCCTGCTCCTTTTGGTTGGGTTTTTAAAATTTTAAAAAATCTTATCATTTTTTTCGGGTGGTCTTTTAGGGGACCTAGATTTTATATATTTTATATTTATAAGAAAATATTGATAAAATAAAAGAGGTGTTTTATTTCATAGATTAATGTCATTCACATGTTGTATATTGTAATAGTACTAGTTATGACTTATTTTAATGTTCTATATATATAACGAGATAAATACCACATTTATTGAGTAATTATATATATTATAAGTATTTAAAATATAATACTAACATATATATATAAGTATTTAAAATATAATACTAATATATATATATATATATATATATATATATTTGAAAAAACTAATTAAGCAGGTCTTCAAAGGTCTCCTCGGGTGGTGTTTTTAAACTTAAAAATTACCTAGATTTTTTTGAATCTAAAAAAACCTAAAATTTTATAACGGGTTGAGTTAGTTTTTTAGGTTTTCAATTTTTTACTTGCACCCCGACTTTTATGAGGATACTATCCTTTTATTTTTTATTTTAATATTTAAATGAAGAAAGAAAATGATGATATTGCATCATTATTTTTTATTTCATTAAACAATTACAAAAAATTGAATGACTCTTATAATAATCTTTATATGTATTATTTATTATCATTTCATTATGTCCCCTTTTATTATTTTTATCATATTTGTTATTAATTTTTTTGAAAATTTGAATGGTCATGTAAATACAAAATTAAATTTGAGTTGATGAGAGAGAAAAATACGAACATGATATTTTTGAATTTCTAAATATCTAATATATGGAGGAAAGAGAAAATGCTTAGTGGTGGCGCCTAGGCATTTTCATTAGCGATGTGTGATCATAGTGTAAATACATCCTAAGTTGAATAACCATTGTTGAAATGTATTCATCTTTTTAGGACCTCCACACTCTTTTATTACTATATTTCCTTTAATTAATTGAGAATAATGTTCCTTTTGCAATTATCTTGTTGACTAGTCAAAGTCTTATTTTGGTTAAGAAAATATCAATGCGACCATGTTCAATAACGCCTTCCAAGACTTATCCTACCGCGTGACATTGTACATTTTGGGGACGTTGCAATTAGATATCAAAGACTACAGTCATACCATTATTATGTCATGTGATATTAAGCGTCTAATGGTCCGTGTGTAAAATGTCATGACCAATTGTCGTGCTAATCGATGTATAGTCAAGTAAGAAAAACACGTCCTTTATGATTTACATATTTATCGTATATTTTTATAATGTGTAACAATGTAGATACCTCCATAACACACTATTGCTAGTCAATATTGTAGTCGAGAAAGAGGTCGAGGTCATGGCCAGGTTTGGGCCGCAATGATATTTCACTACAAAAAAAATGTCGATTAGCGACGAACATTATTTGTGAGTGTAGTAGCGTCCTTTAGCTCCAACACCATCGATGCAATAACAACATTTAACTCTAGAGCCATTAGTTTAACATGTGACATCAAAATATACCATACATGCATTTATGATGCTACACAAGCCAGTTGCATTGTATCACGAGTTCAATAAGGTTGAGCCATGGATCCTTGACATGAAGGAGATATTTTAACTAATGCAATGCAATGATGATTGAAAGGTCTTATGCGCAAGTTGCCTCACTAATGATGCCCTTTATTGGTGGGGGACAACCAAAAAGCCAAAGTTTCATGACCAGGACGTGATTCCTTGTAAGAGCTTACACAAGGTGTCTGAGGAATGCTATTTCCTTATGTATATACTAACGTAGCCTGAGGTGACAAGAGTTCTTACAATTGTGTCAAGGATAAATGACCATTGCTCAGTACCACATTTAATTCACACGATTGGAGAAATACAATACTGTTATCCTAAGTGATAAGCAAAGGGAAAAAATCATTTGCCCTGGGCCTAAGCTCCACCATCAAGTCGAAGACACTCCCCAAAAATTGTCTAACTCTAAATGTGACAATCAAACTAATGACCACCATGAAGTGGGACTACCAATGAGTGCTACAAGATTATAAGGGAAGGCCCCACATGACTCATTGAGCAACCGAGTGGAATGACATGTGCCTAAATTCTTCATGATCATTGAGTGAGACCATATGATCCCTGCGATGTTCCACGCTTGCCATAACAATGACACCATCAACACTATCATTTGGTGTGAAATAAGATAATAGTTGTGATTTACATTAATGATGTCTAACAAATAAATGATTTCATATTTAAACCACCATATTATCATGCACCACAACATAATGAGGTACACTATCTTGACTGTGAGAGGTTCCATACAAGAGAGTGCTGATAAAGGATCGATCTCATATGGTCAATATGGTCACTTCATCCATGATTGTACCACGAGAGGAATGAGCTTAGCATGGTGCAAGAGTCGAAGCAAAGTCGAATGTATAATATGAGGTCGGATGCAATACCAACAGATGTAGATGTCATTGGAAGTATATTGCATATAACAGGTCTTCCTACTATTGTACTCCTTGATTTGGGTGCATCATTTATATCAAAATATTGTGGTTCTACTTTGAGTTTATTTCTACATGACATAGGTTGTTCCATGAGTATGATGACCCATGGGTATACTTTATGCACCATGAAAAATATCCATGTAGCACCTTCCATGATCGAGGGCAAGAATTTCTTTACTCCTGATTATGATCCAAATGATAGACAATGATATCATACTTGGTATGTACTAATTGCCGTACCATGATGCAATAGTGTTATGCAAGCAAAAGAAGATAATTGCCTGCACATATGACAAACCAAAAGGTATAATCATGAATACCAAAGTCAAGGAGGACAAAGTGTTAGTCTTTGTAGTGAAGGTACAAAAGATATTGCAGAGGTTACTTGGATAGGATGATTAAAATAAATAATCTAGTTACAAATATGCAATAGGTAGATGTAGTCAAACTTTTCATATGTTTGGACTATCACCATGACAAAAGATCAACTTCTACATCGACTTCCATTTGGGCATTGCTTCCATCTCCGATAAGGATGCAAGAACTCAAGAAGCATATTCATAAGCTTTTAGTCCAGCTTTTTATTTGGGACTAATTTTTTAGTTATCCTAGGCCTTAGTCTTCCCTATTATATGTTTGTAAAGTGGTTATTGCCAACTCATAGCTTCTAAGGAAGACACCACAGATACAACTTTTCAATCAAGGTATGAACATTATGAGTTTCTAGTGATGCCCTTTTGGTTGATTGAATGCCCTTCAAGATTTATGAGTCTGCTGAGTTGAATGTTCATGCCACATTTATACTAGTTCACGATGCTTTTGTCAATGATACATTGATACACTCACATATCAAAACAACATAGAGAACAAATGAGGATTATACTAGTATATGAAGATAGTACAAAATATCAAAGTGCAAGTTTTGATTGAAAAAATGTTTCTGGGAACATCATCTTCAAGAAAGATATTTTTGTAGTTGCAACTAAGGTAAAGCCAGTGATGAACAATGCTTGATCAAAGAATTAATACGTTTAAGATCCACAACATCCTTGAATTGATCGACCGTTACAACCATTTTATTAAGAATCCAAAGATAGCCTCCTCCATGACATATTTGATAAAAAGGGCAAGAAGTTCATCTGATCACAAATAAATGTGAAGAGAGCTTTAATTAGGAGCTAAAGATTAGACTATTACAACATCAATATTCATCATCCCTTGTGGTAGTGGTGAGTGGTGTATAGTGATGCCTACATCATAGGTTTGGAGTGCTTACTGATGCAACACGATAAGGTTATTGCTTACATATAAAAATAGATGAAGAAGTACAAAGTGAACTATCTTATAACTGATTTTGTCCTAAGGATTTGGAGGTAATATCAAGAGTCTGAAATACATTTTCTCTCAGCGGGACTTGAACATGAGGCAACACTAATGGATAAAGTTACTATAAAATTATGAGTTCGCCATGAACTACCACTCTAGTAAGACAAAATTAGTTGCAAGTGGGAAGGCCACTAGCCAATCTAGGGTTCCGAGAGTTTGAGATTACTAAGAAAGTCATATGTGAAATTCGAGATTGGACGAAAAAGGAGCAGTATTGATAATAAACCAAATCTAATTGGACTTGATTGACAAATTTACTAAGGTGCAATCGAAGGATCTAGATCGTATGCTAACATGGTTAGCAAATGTGAGAAGCAGTTAGAGGACTTTGAGATATAAGTTGATGACGAAATATAAGGTACATGAACAATTTATGGATCCTTAATAATGCAGATTTCAAAAGAAAGTTCTTGATGAGTGTCGTAAGTTAAAATTTGTCATTCATACAAGCAGTATGAAGATGTACATGAATGTTTAGAGAGGCTTATGCTAGAATGACATAAATTGGGAGATCATAGAGTACATCTCCAAGTTCCTGACATATCATCAAGTGAAGGTTGAACACTAGAGATAATATGGATAGTTTTGGTCCTTGGGGATCACACAATTAGAAGAATTTTTTGTGAACTTTATATCAAGTTTACTTTGCACACAGAAGGGGCATGAAGCTACTTGAATAGTAGTTAACTAACTGACAAAGTTTGCACATTTTATACCAATTAGATGGAGGTAGTCAGAGATGACTATTCACCCAGTAGAAGATATTCTAAGGATTTGTGTTCTAGACTAGCGTGGCAATTGGGACGACCCTTATCTTTCATTGAGTTCACTTACAACAAGTCAATAACAATAACCGTTCCAACTTTGACAATATGGCTCCATTCAAGGCCTTGAAGGGAGACCATGTCGCTCACCAGTTTATGAACTAAGGTAGACTAAGTAATATGCATAAAAGATATAACTGATCTAGTATAGAGTTATTTGAGCTCAAACTCAACAGAAAATCTATGCAAATAAGGGAACACATGAGAAGATTTTCTGAATTGATGACCATGTATTGCTGAAGGTCTTTCCTACAAAAGTAACACTTAACCCTTGGTCATTTTCCCACAAGGAAGTCGAGTGACACTTCATTGGTCCTTTAAAGAAGGTTAAAATACATTCCACTATAACTGTAAAAAAATAATTATGAATTATTGATGACCATGTGCAATGCTCAATTGATATACTTGATCCTTACCATGATGAATCTTAATGTTAAGACTGATTATGTGTATATTGCATGTTTCATGTGATTATGATGATTCATTATATTATTCTCGTTAGGACTTGTTTGACAAATAACTAATGGAGTGGTGAGATGGGGTGGTATGGTGAGTGATGGGGTGGTGAAGTATGATATGTTATTAGAAAATGCATGTTTAGATAATAAATTATAAAAGACGTGGGAGTGGGATAATAAAAGTCTTATTTGTATAAAAGTTATTTTTTACTCTTCATTATATATTAAACTATTTATAATATTCAATTACTAACATGTATTTATCAATAGTTTTTATCGCTTATTTTATTTTTCTTCTATTTTTTGTTTGGCCTATTTTTTTCTATTTTTATTATATTGTATTTTTATAATTATTTTGTTCATCTATTTTAAAAGTTAAAAATGAAAGACAAATATAAATTAAAAATATTTTATCATAATATTTGTTCAGGAACATGAGAGAGAGGAGGCCGGAGAGAGAGGAAGAGAGAGAACTAGAAGAAATGATTAATTTGGTTTATAATCAATAATTCTTTTTAATTTTATTGATTTGGTAAAATGAGAAATATGATATGAGAGGACTTATCTACTCCATCAATTCCTCCTAACTAATATAAATTAATTACTCAAACAACCACTAAAAATTAATCCATCCTATTTATTTATTTTTTTATCATATCAACTTTCTGCATCCTCATCATTATGTTCTACTTTTTTCAAATACACTCTAAACTAACATATTAATTTAATTATTTATGAAGAACTTGAAAAAAAATGATTCCATTTTCAAACGCAACAACAATCTTGCATAATTAAGAGACGATAGTGCAGATGACAAATTAAGTTCCTGATCTGTATTGAGTTTCTCTATTATGTTCTTTTATTTTGTAATGAGTTGGACTTAAAAATGCAAACTCTTTTAATGTCTGGGCAATAATTAGTTGAAGCGCTTCAGACTTAGCTACATTTAATTCATTTAGACTTTTGTACTATTTTGTCATGATATTTCCTTTTAATTTGTTGAAAATTATTTTCCTTCTTCAATTATGAATGTTAAAAAAAGCATGTCCAGTAATGCCTCTCGAGATTTATTTTACCACGTGACAAGCATTATATATTATTAGATACATAGGCTGCGTAATTTTTTAAATTTTTTTTGTAAATAATTAAATTGATATATTAGTTCTGTGTATTTGAAAAGAGTAAAACTTAATAATAAAGAACTAAGAAATTGATGTGATAAGAAAAAAAAGTAAATATGGTGGATTAATATTTTATTAGTTTCGATTTAAAAATAGTTATTATAAATGTAAATTATAATTTTATTATTAATAAAAATATAAATTAAAATTAATTTTTTTGTTAAAAATTATTTAAATATTACAAATACTTTTTAAAAAATTTAATAAAATATTATGTTTTTTTTAGTAAAATGATAAGTAATAAATAATGTTATATTAATCCTTAGTTATAAATTTTTTATATTTAATAAATAAATTATTCTATTTAAGTAAGACTAGGAAAAAAATGGTAAAAGAATAAAAGATTGAAAAGAAAAAAAATCAAGCTGGCAAGTAAAAAAAGAAAAAGAAAAAATGACATCTGCCACCTGCGATGGAATCGAGAGTAAAACTAAGATCACGTGACATCATGTTTCAAAAAAGTGGTCGGAAGCTGAAACCAAATAATAGTTCCAACTTGATTTCATTATTAAACATGACATAGTGTAAATCCATAGCATAGGGTAGTAAGCTTATAAAATAATATACTTAATAATAATAATATAAGCTATTTATTCATTATTCATTTTGGTTTATTCTACGTATTATTAATGAAAAGCTAAAGTGAAGAAGACGATAAAAATGTCATTATAGGTTGTATGGAAATTTCATAAGAATGAGTGATTTCAATGTTTATAACACTTAACAACAAAGTGGAAATACAAAGATAGGTCGCATTTTTCTTATGGGTTTCTTCTTATCCTAATTTCCACGGCTCTTCTCCATTGGTCAAAAGGGCTCCGTTTGGCATTGGGTTTCCTCACGGAATAGAGTCATATTCCCACGTTTACAGCCAAACAACTTTAGATTATACAAGTGGACCCCTGAGAGAGTAACTTGTTCAATGCTCTCACTGGATCAGCGTGCTTCCGATGGATTAAGATGTTGGAGTTATATATGGTCAACATTCGATTAAATTAAAATATTATTCATTTTGAATCATTGATTCGCAGAAATTTAAAAACGCATCTTAGTAGATAAAAAGATAATTATATATAAGCACAAACGTGGACCATTATAGGTCGTTACACCTAACCTTAATCCTGAGTTAACTATTTTACATCCATACGGGCCCAAAAAGATTTCTTGTTAATGCCAAAAAAAAAACTATTTGCAGTTTTAATGTGAAATGATTGAAGATGGTTTCTATCATGCACCAAATTTAGCTATAATATGATGACTTTTATTCGAATAAACACATGCATTTTTCAATCCGATCGACATGAACAATAATTCAGTGAATTCGGTAAAAAAACGTAAGTATCCAAATATTTAAATAATGTTATTTATTACACAGTTTTTTTAAGATTCTCTCTCTCTCTTCCCAAATAATCTCTTCATTTATTTTCCTAAATAAATAACATTATTTTATTTTATATTTCCCACGCGTTTTACACTTTTATTCATTTTGTGTTATTTCAAAACTTTTTATTTATGAAATATCGTTTTCTTATTATTCATTCATTTTAAATCTTGCAGCTCTTATTTGATTTATTTCAAAAGATTAATGATATATGTTCTATTTATAACATTAAACATATTTATATTAAATTTTATTTAGTTATTTGAATTATAAAAAATATGGTCGTATTAAAGTAAGAGCCCCAAAAATTATTTTTGAAAAATGAATCGGTTAAATTATTTTCAGATTGATTTTTTTAATATCATAATTATATTTTCATGGATTGCATGTTAAACTCTTTAATTTCCATTATATTTTTTATTCGTGCAAAAAAATTATATTTGAGAAAAATAAAAAATGTAAACTAATGGGCATTATATTTTCTTATTTGCATAAACAATTTAATTTTTAAATAAAACAAAGAGGTGTAAATAGTGGACATAAATGTCTATTCTTTATTTAAAGTTCTCGCTATCATTTTTGCAATTTGTAAACATTTGGAGCGATTTCTTTTAATAAATTACTCCGACCATAAATTAGTGCATGCTTAATCAGTATTTATTATTATCATGGTTAAATTTTTATAAATTATAATTTAATTAATTGTATTTCATTTTTTCGTAATAAAATTATGCATATATTTTTTTAATAAAACGAAAGGGAATAAAGTAAGGTATCTATTATATATTTAAAGAAATTAAAAGTTACGAAATATGGATATAATATTCCGTAATTATTACTTTTAAACCACATTTTATTTTCCAAATTTCTCAAAGCAATTATCAAATTCTTTTCACATTAAATGATATTTTTTTGTTTATTTATTTTAAAAGGACATAAATAAAAAGTGAAATTTAAAGAACATTCGTTTTTCAGTAGTGTTATGTTATTTTTGCCTACTTTATTTCAAAAAAGTAAAATTTATTTTCCAAAAATAAGTTGGTATGTAAAAGAAAAGATTCAAACCTATTTCCATAACATATATTAAATTTAAGTTTTCATTAAGAAAATATATCATAAATGTTTTGGAATTGCACGATAATTTAATAGTTTTAATTTATAGACATTCTAAATTGCAATGTAAATTTTCCAAGCGAAAATCCACACTGTTTACGAGGAATCATTTATTTAAACGGCGCCAATCCAAGCGAAAATATGTATATATAAAAATTATATAATGCAACGGCGAAATTTTTTTATCATTATCATCATAAATAATAATAATAATTTACTATTAATACTATTTATTTTTTGTTAAGTATTTTTACGTAGATGAATATAATATTTTATTAGTTCAATAACTATTATGAATACTCTATATATTAATAATATGTTATCATTTTTTATGCTCTAGCAATCTTTTATTATAAGTAAATATAGTTATATGAAATGTTAAATCAATTAATTGTATAAATAATAGATATGATAATACACATTGAAATTAATGTGGTTTAACACCCTTGAGTGAAATATCGTGGAGCGCCTCGCATGTTCATTCTGCACCTATGATCCAGATCATTTGGCATTCTCTCTCTTCTCTCTTGGGTGTCGTCGCCATTCTTGGCCTCCTCCTCTCCAATTGCGGCTCTAACCTCCTTCGCCCCTCCGATCGTCGTCACCGCCACCGACACACTACAACCCCCTCCTCCCCTTTGAGCGTCGTTCCCATCCTCCCCTCTCTCCCCCTTGAAACGCCCCATTCCCCTTGCTTGTGATCGATCGGAGATGTCGAAGGCTGTCGTCCTGCGAGTGTTCGGGGTTGGTTGGGGGTGCAAGCACAAGTAGAGATCAGGGGCCGACACCTGTAGAGGTGCGCGCTCGCATCGGGGTGGGGGGAGAAGAGGTTGGGGCCGATCACGGATGCCGAAAGTAGAGGTGAGGGTGTCGGGGACGGTGGGGTGCCAATGCTCACATAGGACGGTCAGGGGAGAGAGAGAGAGAGAGAGAGAGAGGTTTAGAATGCCGATGCTCACAGAGGACGACGGGCGGGGCGACAATGACAAGCGCCGACGATCGTCGAATGAGGGGAGGTCAGTGGGGTGTTCGCCGAGGAGAGGGGAGATGGTTGGGGCAACACTCGCAAGTGAGATAGGAAGAGGGGAGGTTTGACCGTTTTAGGAGTGTTGCACAAAGTTGCGAGTAAGGAGTCTTACACTCTGTTAATCCCATACACGTTATGAGAAATTCAAAAAGTGATATGTTTGTATAAAATAATGTACATTATTGAGGAGTATGACAAATGCTCCCAAATGGTCTTTTGTACTTTTGTACTTACTTTATTTTTTCAAGTGTGATAGTAATAGTTTTGTAATTCTGCACTCCAGAAAAATGCATTCCCTTGGCTTGTTCTTCACATCACATGTCGCATATTGGCCTCTTGGGCTTGCCGAATATTAGGGGAGACCCTCTAGTCCTCCCCCGAAGCCTTGTAATTATTCCTATTTACTCAACAAAGATTCCAAGCTTCCCAAAATCTAGCACCGTGCCTCGAGCATGTGGTGACAACTCACACAAGCGTCCCAAAGCATTCCAGCGAATTGAGCATTCCGCCGAGGTGCCCATTTCTTCACAAACGCCTCCACTGAAGCGTCCGCTCAGGACCGAGCATCCCAAAATTGTGGCATTCGAGAAAGTGGCATAAGCAAGCTTTCGTGAAGCGCTCAAAAGAGCTTGCCCAGACGTTGAGCACGTCTAGGCGTCGCGCGGGTCGATCGAGTGGAAAACGATCCCGTGACAAGGTGGTATTAGAGCCACTTTCCTGAGACGCACAAGTTGGCGTTCGACGATCAAGGAGGAATGACGTCAAACTCGGAGATGACGAATGAACCCGTCGCACCGGAGAAGGGCCGCCCCGAGCGAGGGCGCGCCCGCTTGAAGGACGTCATGACCGCCTTCGAGCAACGCCTCGGCCAGTTCCAATTGGACGTGGGCGAGATGCAAAACCAACTCGCAACGCACAAGCAGAAGTTAGAGAAGATAGTGGATCTCGCAATGGTGTGGGACGAGATGACGCCGTTGTACACGCGGCTGGAGTCCATGGAAGCGACGATCATGTACATGCAGGAGACCTTGGACAATGGTATCTCAAACATGAGGTTCGAGATGGAACAAGAGCTCAAAATCATATGGGAAGAGCTCAAATGACACTATGGAGATGGGCGGCGTCCCGAGACGTCCATCCAACATGAGCAAGGATCGATGCCAAATCCGAGGCCCTACAAAGGCGAGCGGTCGGCAAAGGAGATCAACGACTTTCTGTCGAACGTCCAAAGGTACATGGAGGCAATGGATGTAACTTCAGAAACGAAGATGGTGAAGACCGCATCCTTCTATTTACAAGATGCGACGAGTCTATGGTGGCGGTGCCATTGCAACGATGTGGAACATGGCAACGTCGATCCCATTGAGAGGTGGGACGACTTCAAGAGGCAGCTGATGACTTACTTCTTCTCCGCCAAGTCGGGATTGGAGGCCAAGATCGCATTGTTCAACATTTTTCAGAAGGACAAGTTGAAGGAGTACGTGAAAGAGTTCACCGAGCTCCGCCTAAGATACGTTGTTGGCGGTCTTCGTTAAGGGTTTGAAGCCATGGGCTAGGACGAAGTTGCTCCAACCTTCGCTCGCTAGTTGTCGCTCATAGAGTATGCCAAGACGAGCGCCCCACCACCAAAGCCCTCAGAGAAGGACCATGGTGGGGAGAGAAACCAAAGTCGCAAGGAGGCAAGTCGCACTATGAAGACAAGGAGAAGGGATAAAGACAGGAGGCCCAACAATGACCGATTTAAAAGGGATGAAAAGCCACCAAAGCCATGCTACATCTGTAAGGGTCCGCATTGAACAAGCGATTGTCAGCAGAAGGCGACAGTCAATGCCACGTATTGCCCCAACAAGAAAGAGAAGAAGGAGATGTGTCTCAGTTCGATGTACGTCCTCAATGCCATTGACGTCTCGAAGGGTTCCTCATCGGCTGCGCGCCTTTATGTGGTCATAGAGTTGAATGGGTAAGTCTTCAATGCCCTCATTGACACGGGAGCATCGGAGTTGTTCGTGTCAGAAGTGACCACCAAGAAGCTGAATCTACCACTCAGGAAGACTAACACCACGTTCAAGACGGTGAACGTGAAGTCTATCTAGACCTCAAGAATTTCTCCAGGAGTGAAGGTTCGCATCGGCAAGTGGTCGGGAAGCTTCGACGTGACGGTGGCACCAGTGGACGACTACGAAGTGGTAGCATGCATCTCTTTTCTATGACACATTGCTGCATGTGTCATCTTGCTCACAAACTCGATGGTTATCTTCGACTCCAAGGGATCCTACAACGTTCCCGTGAGGTCGGGAGGTGATCTCAAACAGAAGACCCTCTCCGCCATACAAGTGGCGAAGGGGTTGCACAGACAGGAGCACACCTTCCTGGCGCCGCCATCTTGGAAGATCCGGGGCCCTCCACTCCAACATCTCTCAAAGTCCTTGAAACCCTTGAGGACTTTGCGGACGTCATGCCCCCGGAGCTCTCAAAACGGTTGCCTCCGAAGTGTGAAATGGACCATGTCATCGACTTGGTCCCAAGATCAAAGCCCACTTATAGAGTCCCCTTTTGGCTAGCCCCTCCGGAACTCACAGAACTCCATAAGCAACTCACCGAACTATTGGATGCATGATATGTTCGGTCCTCGAAGTCTCCATATGGCACCCCGGTACTCTTTCAGAAGAAGCATGATGGTTCCCTCCGGATGTGCATCGACTACCAGGTGCTCAACAAACTTACGGTGAAGAACAAGTACCCCATTTCCCTAGTCGCGGACTTGTTCGACCAACTTGGTGGCGTGAGATGGTTTACCAAGTTGGATATTCGTTCGGGCTATTGGAAATCTGGATTGCAGAGGAAGTTGTGCAGAAGACGATGTGCGTCACAAGATACGGCTCCTACGAGTTCCTTGTGATGCCTTTCGGCCTCGCCAACTCTCCGACGACTTTTTGCACCCTCATGAACAAGGTATTACAATCATTCATTGACAAGTTCGTGGTTGTCTACCTCGATGACATTATGATCTACAGCCGCACTTTGGAGGAGCATATCGAGCACATTCGGCAAGTGTTCGAGGTGTTGCGGCAGAACGAGCTCTACGTCAAGCGGGAGAAGTGTGCCTTCGCTCAACCGAAAGTGCACTTCTTGGGACATGTCGTCGGATATGGCAAGCTGAAGATGGATGGCACGAAGATTCGGGCCATCATGGAGTGGGAGCCACCAAGGCGGGTTCCCGACATGCATTCATTCCTTGGCCTGACGAACTACTATAGGCGGTTCATCAAGGAGTATTCACATGTGATAACCCCCTTGACGAATCTCCTTCGGAAGAATGTGAAGTGGGAGTGGACGCCGACATGTCAGGAAATGTTTGACACCCTTAAGAGGGTCATGATGGAGGAAACGATGCTCATCCTGCCAGACCACACCAAACCATACGAGGTACAGACATATGCTTCTGACTATGCTATCGGAGGAGTTCTTATGCAGGAAGGGCATCCTGTCAAACTCAACGACATGGAGCGGTGTTACACCGTTCAGGAAAAGGAAATGACTGCTGGTGATCCACTGCCTTAGGACATAGCGGCGCTATCTCCTCGGGTCGCGATTTCACATTAAGACGGACAATGTCGTGACAAGTTACTTCGAGACGCAGAAGAAGCTCTCGCCAAAGCAAGCAAGGTGGCAAGATTTCATGGAGGAGTTCGATTACGTCCTGAAGTACAAACCTGGCAAGACGAATGTCGTTGCCGACGCCCTCAGCCGACGCACGAAATTGGCGGCCATGAGCTCCTCTTAGGCCAACATGATCAAGAGGATCAAGAAGGGACCGGAGTTGGATCCCACGTCAAGGAACCTGGTTGAGCAAGCAAAGGAGGGAATGACACGTCGCTTTTGGGTGGAAGATGGACTGATCTTCACCAAGGAACGTCACATTTACCCTCCACTGTTCGACAACTTGCGGCGCGCTATCATGCAAAAGTGCCATGACTCCAAGTGGGCGGGACATCCGGGCATCCGCCGCACTTTGGCACTTATCGAAGACAATTACTTCTGGCCAAGGATGGAGGATGATGTTGAAGCTTTCGTGAAGACATGCACTGTGTGCCAACAAGACAAGAATCTCAATCAAGCACCCGACGGACTTCTGGAACTCCTGCCTATTCCAGAGTGACCATGGAAAGATGTTTTCATGGACTTCATCACGTGCCTGCCCAAGTCTGAAGGGGCGGGTACCATCATGGTGGTCGTCGATCGATTCTCCAAGTATGTCATCTTCGCCGCCGACTCCGCGAGTTGTCCTGCTACTGAAGCTGCAGAATTAGTTCTAAAGCATGTAGTTGATCACCTGTTATTATGCTCATAATTATTATAGTTAAACCCACGGAATTACATAAAATTTGATCATATTTAAACACTTTTCAACTATTATTAAGAGAAATTTTGAATGAGTAAAAGAAGAATTAACTACTTTTCAAAATTTGAATTCTGAACAGGAATACAACAAAATGAGGGAGGAGAACCCCGAACGAGAGGGGGGGGGGGAGCAGAAGGAAAAAAGTTGAAGAAAAAGGAAGATTGATGCAGTCAAGATTCAGGGTGGACTAAAAAGGATTTTCGATTCCCTTGTGATGATGTCTGTTGATGCTACTCTTTTGACTCTATGATGCTAATATTCATATATAGATCGAGAGATCTACCATAATAACTGTTGCAAGGTGAGAGCCTTCGACAGTTGCGAGAGGTATCAAATGTATTTTGATTGCTCTGATTAGGATAAAAGAATGAGTTGCCGAAGATCAAGAGATCACGCTCTTCTTCTGATTAAGGATGAGAATATGATTAATCAGTAATTCTAATCTAGTAATTAACAGCTACTCTCCTTTCGATTCAAAGAGAGGTCGGCGAGCTGGGAGGCAAAGTAATTCATTCGCGCCCTAAGGTCCAAAGATCATTTAACTAGTAAGTCGAAAACTAAAATGCAATAGCATCAACGAGTTCATTACAGGGGAATCTCTTCCATCACATTTTGATCTTTTCTCATTCTCTTTTGTTATTCTTCATCTAAGTTTCGTTTCTTTATTATCCGATTTACTCTTAATTGTTTCATGACAATTTCTGGAATATAATTAGATTAGTAATTGGTCTAAATCAACGGGGTTACGACACTTAAGGTTCTACTTGACTTGTGCACTTGCAGTTGCGTGAACTCTAGAGTAAAATTTTAACACGACTAGAATTACTTTTAGTGCGAGAATTTCAAATTCCATGTCCACATAAAATTCACGTCAAATTTTTGGCGCCGTTGTCGGGGATTTAGATTATTACTCTCTATTTACATCCTCATTTAGTTGATTTAGTAAGACTCATTGTTAAATCTTTTTCTTTGATTTCAGAGATTAGTATATGCCCTGAAACAATCGCAAACAACTGCTTGAACTAGACCCTGAAATTGATCAAACTTTTAAAAAAAGGGTGCGAGAACATAAGAATAGAACATCTTTTCTTGAAGGTACGAGTAGCACTCAATCCATAGAGTTCGAGGAGAATTCTGATCTAGAAGCAGAAATGATGGCTCAACAACAAGAGCCACTTCAACCACCAGTCCCGTCATTGGAGGAACTCTATACTCCCATTGCAGATGGGCTAGAGTCAGCTATTTTGAAGCCAACTATTCAAGCCAACAATTTCGAGTTGAAATCCTCTTTAATCTCCACAATTCAACAGAACCAATTTGGAGAAACTCCAGATGAGGACCCGAATCAACATCTTAAAGACTTTCTAAAAATATGCGAGACAATAAAGTTGAATGGAGTATCATAGAAACATTGAGATTAAGGGTCTTTTCTTTTTCACTAAGAGATAAAATCAAACAATGGCTACAGTCACTGGAACCCTAGGAATTAACTACCTAGGAACAACTGGTAAAAGCTTTCTTATTAGAATATTTTCCTCCAAGTAAGACCATTAGGATCAGAAATCAAGTCATTGATTTTGTTAAAAAAGTTCAGGAAACATTGTACGAAGCCTAGCAAAGGTTTAAGACATTGCTAAGGACGTGCCCCATCACGATTTGAGAAAATGGATTTTAGTTCAATCTTTCCACAATGGTCTGAATTATGCTTCAAAAATGGCACTCGATAATGTTACGGATGGTGTATTTATAAAAAAATGTAGACGAGGCATATCAACTTATAGAAGAAATAACAAGGAATCAACATTTCATAACTCACTCAAGTTCCAATGAGCCAATTGTTTTCACTCAAACACGATTGGATGGTGAGAATTTTTCTTCTAAAGTGGAGTACATCATTCAGAAGAAAATTAGTAGACTAGGACTCAATGAAGCTACTACTACTGTTAATATGATAGCAAGATGCTGCGAGATATGTGGTTCATTTGATCATATTTTCGTGCACTGTGAACTACTAAAGCAGCAAGGACATCAACATCAGGCAAATGCGATAGGCCCTTATCCATCTAATAATGATCCATACTCTAACACTTTCAATTCTGAATGGAAGAACAATCCAAAGCTTTCTTGTAGAGAACCCTCAGTAAACTCAAGTTCCTACTTGACAAAACAGATTCAATCAAAGAGCACAACATCAAAACTCTTTGCCGGATCAAGGATTATCTTCTACGAACAAGCTTGAAGTAATGATGGAAATGTATATGTCGAAACAAGACACTCTGATGCAGAAAATGTTTGAGAAGATTGAAAGTCTCTCCATTCATAAAAATGTTGGAAACATAGATAGCTCAACATGCCACATCTTCTTCAAGACAATCAGGAATTTTACCTGGACAATGAGAGAAGAATCCAAAGGAACAAGTTCAAACTATAACTCTGAGAAGTCGGAAAATATTTGAAAATACTAAGAGAACAAGATTAGAGGTCTCGATAGAGGGGAAATGAGGAAATTTCTAAACAAGATAAAGTGGTTCAACCAGAGGTTAAATTGAATGAAAAGAATGGATCCAAGCAACAACCTATAGAAAGACATTCCAGTTACTCTGCTCGGATACCATTCCTTAAAGTCCTTGAGAAATCCCGACAAGATCAGCAGTTCGGTAAGTTTGTAGAAATTTTAAAGAAACTCTATATTCTGTTGGGAAGACCTTTTCTAGCTACTGTAGGAGTAGTAATAGACCTTAAACAAGGCCGCCTTACTTTTCAAATAGGTGACAACACAGTCAAATTTCGATTGAATCATATTATCAACTATCCGGACATGAAAGATTACCATTTTCAATCTGAGCAGGTGGATCCACAGAAGGTGGCATCGTTTATCCATATATCGGATCCATTAGAAGTATCCATCGATGCTCAAAAATCATCTTTGTGGACAGAAGAAGAAGAAGCAAACATTCTTACAAATCACATGCTCTCGACAAAGATACAACACTCAGAAATTTTACTAGAAGATCAATGTACAGATCTCTTGCAACAATCTAGCTCAAAGAAGCCAATGAAGCCTGAGTTAAGGAAACTTCCTCAAAATCTCAAATATGAATTCTTAGGAGAAGATTTCACTTACCCAGTGATCGTCAGCGCGGATTTAAAGACGAATCAACTTCAACACCTATTATGCAAGTTAAAAGCCTACAAGTATGTTATCGGCTATACTCTGGATGACCTAAAAGGAATCAAACCTGTCATATGCATGCATCGCATTCATATGGAAAAGGATTATAAACCTTTCATAGAGGGAGAACGAAGGCTCAATCCAGTAATGAAAGAAGTAGTAAAAAAAGAAATGATTAAACTTTTGGATGCGGGAATTATCTATCCTATATCAGACAGCCAATGGGTGAGCCTCGTGCATGCCGTGCCAAAAAAGGGTGGAATGATTGTAGTAAAGACAAAGTCAAATAAACTCATTTCCACACGAACTGTAACCGGATGGATGATGTGTATTGATTTTAGAAAGCTAAACAAAGCCACTCGAAAGGACCACTTCCCTTTACCTTTCATCGATCAGATGTTAGAAAACCACTCTTATCTACTACTTAGATGGATTTTCTGAATTTCATCAAATTCCTATTCATCCAGATGATCAAGAAAATACCACCTTTACATTTCCTTATGGAACCTTCGCATATAGGATAATGCCCTTTGGACTATGCAATGCTCCAACAAGCTTTCAAAGATGCATGATGTCAATTTTTCTGATTATATTGAAGAAATAATGGAGGTATTCATGGATGACTTCTCGGTGAATGGCACTTTCTTTGAAATTTGCTTGCATAACTTGGGAAATGTATTACAGAGATGTGCCGAATCTAACCTAGTATTGAACTGAGAGAAATGTCATTTCATGGTACAAGGAGGAGTAGTCATGGGACATATTGTTTCAGGCAGGGCATTGAAGTTGATAAAGCCAAGATAATTGAAAAATTGCCTACACATACTAATATCAGAAGTTTCCTTGGACATGCAAGATTTTATTGACGTTTCATCAAAGATTTTTCTCTTATTGCAAGACCATTAACAAAACTTTTATCTAAAGAAGCAGAGTTTATATTCGATGAAGACTGTTTAAAGGCTTTTGAAACTTTGAAAAGAACTCTTACAACAGCCCCAATTATTCAATAACTTGATTGGTCATTGCCCTTTGAAATTATGTGTTATGCTAGTGATCAAGCCGTGGGAGCAGTATTGGGACAAAGGAAGGATAAGAAGCAACATGCAATCTATTATGCCAATAGAAACTTGGATGAGGCACAGATCAATTATGCCACAACCGAAAAGGAATTCCTAGCAGTTATTTTTGCAATGAACAAATTCAGATCATAACTGGTCGGTTCCAAAGTCATTGTGTATACTGATCACCAAGCCATCCGATACTTGATTGCTAAAATGGATGCCTTTTATTACAAGTGTTCGATTTAGAAATCAAAGACCGAAGAGGAACAGAAAATCAAGTAGCTAATCACCTCTCTCGACTCCAACTATCAGAACAGGACATTGATCATGACACTCATAGAGCTATTAATGATTCCTTTCCTGACGATCAAGTATTCATTCTTAATTCAAAAAGCAAACTTCCATGGCTCACTAATTATGCCAACTATTTAGCCTTCGGAGTTCTACGGCCCGACTTATCTTATCAACAAATGAAGAAATTCTTCTCAGACATTAAACACTATTTCTGGAATGAACCATTTCTCTTTAAAAAATGTGCTGATGGAATATATCAAAGGTGTGTACCAGAAGGGAACAATCTGCCATATTACAGGAGTGCCATTCATCTTCTTATGGTGGTCATGGAGGACATCAAAAGACGGCTTCTAAAGTTCTCCAAACAAGTTTTTATTGGCCTACTCTGTTCAAGGATGCAATCACCATTGTCAAGTCTTGTGATGCTTGTCAAAGAATTGGAAATATAGGTAGAAGAAATGAAGCATCCAGCAGCCTATACTTGAGATAGAAATATTTAATGTATGGGGAGTTGATTACATGGGACCCTTTCCTCCATCATGCGGATATAAGTTTATACTTCTAACAGTTGATTATGTCTAGGGCTGTTCACCGGGTCGGGTCGACCCGATGAACCCGACGACCCGACCTAACCCAAACACTTTTGGGTCAGGTCGCGTCTGCGTTCGGGTCGAACCCGAACCGAACCGAATTAAACCCGACCTTGAACGGGTCGGGTACAGGTTGGGGTTTTTCCAACCCGAGAGAACCCGACCCGACCCGTGAACCCGAGCTTGATCCAGGTCGGCCCAACGGCCCCAAGTTCACACGCGTCACGCGGCATCGGCACTGCTAATCAATTTTTTTAACAAATTTCTAACCCGAGTACAGATTACCTCATGTCCTCATGCTCTGAAACAATGAACACGTTAGGGCAAAAAGCAAAAACTGAAAAACTATGATCTGATCTCCGACGAAGTCATGGCAGGTGATCTCCAGTCCAGCGAAGGCGAATCATTAGTTCATCAACAGAAGGGTGATTAGGTGAAGGTTCATTGGCTATTTGACTGTTGATTCTCTGGCATAGTGGCATACCTTGTCGTGATCCTGGCTGTTTGGCTACCTGCCTACATCCATGCCTCAGCGTCCAGCGATTGCGATAAGGAGGAGGACCAGAAGGTACTTCGTTTAGTGCTCTCTTTCTCTCTATTGTAGTAATGTTCGTCTGCTACTGCTATGCCTTCATTAAGTCTCTCTCTCCCCTCTTTGTCGTTGTCTCATAGTCTCTTTTTGTCTCTGACTTTGAAGTCTGGCCAGCCCTCCTTCCCCCATTTTCTTTCCTCTGAGTTTCACAGTTTCCCCCTTTTCTCTCCACTGAGTTTCTCACTTCTCCTTTTCCTCTTTTCCTTATCCGCACAATATTTATGCACAAATATATTTTAATCTTCTTTCTTTTTTGTTAATTTCTAATATGTGACAAATTAAGAACTACAATTTCTTTCATTATTGTAGTTTTTTCCACTTGTCCAAATGCCCACAATTTTGTTTGCTGAATCTGCTGATAGGTGCTAGACGAGGCCCTGGAAGATATCGATCATTAGTACATTTATGCCTTGAAATCATAGAGCAATTCATAGTTATTTTTGTATGAGGCATCCATATCTGGTCGATGAGTGTGCTTGCAATTAATTAGTGGACCTTATGTGAGAGCTTGGATTATCATTTATTGGCCTTGATGTTAACTGATTGTGCAATTAATTAACTGTTGCTCCATATATTTTTAAATAATGGCTTATGTAGTTATTAGTTATATATGCCATACGCACATGAAATAAGGAGAGCAAAGAATGCAGTGCAGGTCCATTTCGAGACCATCAATGCATGTAATTTTTTTTCACAATTGAAATTACATGTTAGATACTCCAGCATTTCTTTATTTTACAAATTGTCCAACTGAAAGTAAATGGAACTAAACTTTATAATTCGTATGACTTTTTACATTTTAATTTTATTATTTTTCTATTGTATTTACTTATTTTAATGTCTTTCTCTCTTATGTTTGCAGTGGCATTAATGGCAATTAATTAGCTCAATAGTCATTATGATATGACTCCACAAGAAGAGAAGAGTAAGTATTCCTTGCATTTTAGAACTTATATTTATATTTATTAATGCACAAAACTGTTTCAGTAGAATGCATTTTGATTTTGGGCACACCATGATTATGTTTCTACCATGTGTGCAGTAGAATTAATAATGAGAAAAGAGATTCAAAACACAAGTGGCACTCAAATTGGAAGTATTCCAATACCAGCAAGCCTAAGTATAGACATCCAACAAGAGTCTCCTTCGCAAGTCGCACAAGGACAAGGTCCAAATCCTCAAATTGAAATTCAAAACACAAAAGACATTACTTCATCAGAACAACAAGCTATTGAAAATGAGATAAAAAAGAGAAAACCATGTAGGCCTCCTTCCAATGCATGGGTTCATTTTATAAGAGAAAAAGATAGAGCCATTTGTAGATATTGTAAGAAGCCTTATGCTTGCAATGTTGCTAATCATGGAACATCAAATTTATTAAAGCATCTCAAGAGTTGTAAAAAAAATCCAGATAAGATTATTGATAAAAGGCAAAAAACAATTGTTATAGGCAAACAATGTGAAGATGACCCAAACACCTCTATTAGTATGAAACTTGTGAATTTTAATCAGGAAAAGTTTCGATTAGCACTTGCAAAGATGATAATTGTTGATGAACTTCCATTTAGATTTGTCGAGAATCAAGGATTCAAAGAATTTGTTGCTGAATTACAACCAAGATTTCAGATTCCATCTCGTATAACTATTGCTAGGGATTGTATGCAATTGTTTGGACTTGAGAAAGAAAAGTTGAAAATGTTTTTTTCAGAAAATCGTCAACTGGTTTCCCTAACAACAGATACATGGACTTCAATTCAAAATATGAATTATATGTGTGTCACTGCACATTTTATAGATGACAGGTGGAAATTGCATAAGAAGATACTAACATTTGATCTTATCGGTGATCACAAAGGTGAAACCATTGGAAAAGCTCTAGAAAAATGTGTGAAAAATTGGGGAATCCTAAAAATTGGTTGTGTTACAATAGATAATGCAAAGTCTAATAAACCTGTCATTGCTTATTTGATTGATAGCATGAGTGACTGGGATGGTACTACTTTTCTGAATGGGAAATTTACACATATGAGATGTGCTGCTCATGTTTTAAATTTAATTGTGCGTGAAGAAATGTCAGTAATAGACACATCTATTAAAAGGGTGAGAACTTCATGCAAGTATGTTAAATCTTTTCCAGCTAGATCGGCCATATTCAATAGGTGTGTGCAAATGGCAAATATAAGTTGTACGAGGAAAGTGCAACTTGATGTATGTACTAGGTGGAATTCTACTTATTTAATGCTAGAAGTTGCTGAAAATTATGAAAAAGCATTCAAAAGGCTTGAGCATGATGATTCTTATCGGATATTTTTTAGGGATGCAGAAGTTACATATCTGACTAGTGATGATTGGAGTCGAATTCACGTGTTTATTAACTTCTTGAAAGTATTCTATAATGCTACTCTTTCATTTTCAGGATCACTACATGTTACTTCTAATGCATTCTTTCATAGTTTGATTGACATTCAAAAACATTTGAAAAAGTGGGGGCAAACCAATGACAATGTGTTGCAATTAATGACAATGAAGATGCAAGCAAAGTTTGATGAATATTGGGACAACGATGCAACATTGAATTATCTTTTATTTGTTGCCCTTTTTCTTGATCCACGTTATAAATTAGAAAATATTGAGTTTTGCTTTACTCGAATGCATGATGAAATCAAAAGTAAAGAAATGGTGTAGAAATTGAAGACACTTATACATCAATTATTTGAGTAATATAAAATATTGACTCCAGTGGACACCGGTGATTCTAGTTGTTCAAACATCACAACAGAATCAATATCTCGTGCTTCTAAAGATATTGATTGGAAAGATGAATTTAGATTGAAGGTGAGAAGAAAACAAGGTGAGATAAAAAGGAGTGAGCTGGAGAGATACATGGAGGATGAAGTTGAGGAAAATATTGATGGTTTTGAGATATTAAAATGGTGGAAAGCAAAGACATCAAAATATTATGTTCTTTCTCACATGGCTAGAGACATATTAGCAATTCGTGTATCTACAATATCATCTGAGAGCACATTTAGCATAGTGGGTCGAGTACTTGATCCATTTCGTAGCAGCTTACGTCCTACTACTGTTGAAGCTTTAATTTGCACACAAAATTGGCTGAGAACTCCTTTGAAGCTACTTGATCTCTTGGTTGAGATTGATGAAATCGAGAAGATTGAAGAAGGTAAATCAACTTGGTCATAAAATTTATATTTCCATGCATAATAATATTTTACAATTTGTACTAACTTTCATTATGTCTTTATGTTGCTTATTACCACAGAGTTGGCTAGATCAAGTTTTGAAATTAATTTTGTTACCTAGTTGCATTTGGCTAAAGAGATTATTACAATGCTTGGAAGTTGGATGATTAATTTTTAATGGTAAAGTTTTATAATAATAAGATTTCTATTGCATTTTGATAGTTAGAATAATAGTTAATTTCTTAATGACTTTTTTTAGTTGTGGAGTATTGTAGGATATGAAGTTTTTGCCAAAGCCAAAGGAGAAGAGGAAGAAATGTTTGAACTTGAAGTTTAGTTACTTTTGGTGTCAATTGTGAATGGAAGATAATATTTTTGTAGCTTAATGAATGAATATGAATCTTATCCTATTCTTGTTATTTTACTTAACTATTTGATTACATGTTGCTCCAAATATTTTGTTCATTCATGAGCTTCATGTAATGCAATTCCCATTAGAATTCTGTTGCAAATATTCAAATACAAGTCTTCATGACTTCATGTACTTGGATCTACTATCATGCTCCATCACCATTTCTAGTGGATTCTTCTTTTTCATTGGCTCAAGGGAAAACTAATGGATTGAAATACAAGCCTTTTAAGTATTTAGTATTTTAAGTTTTTAACAATTGCCATATAGTTGCTTTTCTATTCTTCATTTGCTGTTGTGCTTTCTTGTTCTTTATTCTATAAATATGTATGTATGATCATTTGGGAATTCTTCACTTTTTGATAAAATTATGTGATGATGGAGAAGGGAGGAAGGAGGGATAGAGAGAGAGAGAGGTGAAGTCATGAAGGGAGGTGCAAGGGAGTGGCCAAAGTTGAATTGATTGGGTGGAGGTATATACTAAGTGTTGACAGATTGCTTTCATGTTTTATTTTATTTTTTTCAGTTTGTCTTTGTTCTCTTTTTTATATTGGCTAAAAATAAAATGCATGATAAAAATACATTTTACATGTTCTGCTGATTGTTCTTTTTGTTAGTTCTTGTTGTTGGATTACTTTCTTTTCAAATTTGGTGCTTTTTGGGTGGCCTTTTCTCATGCATGCTCCTTAAGAAAAAAATAGACTGCTTATCACCTGTGTTGATTCAAATTTTAGAGAGCAACAAAAATGAAATTTATCAATTGAAAAAAAAATAATTAAACCGAGTACCCGACCCGACCCGACCCGAACCAAAGTCGGGTCGGGTAGGATCGGGTTGCTGGGTCGGATTTCACGTAACCCGACCCAACCCGATCCGATCATTTTAGTTTGGGTTGGGTCGGGTCGGACCCGACCCGACCCGTGAACAGTCCTAATTATGTCTCAAAGTAGATTGAAGCAATCCTTACAATCTCAGCGGACTCAAAGTTGATTATCAAACTCTTTAAAGATACAATCTTCCCAAGGTTTGGAGTTCCCAAACTGGTTATCAGTGATGAATGATCATATTTCATCGAAAGGAGTGAAAAATTGCTGCTTAAATATGGAGTTAAAGATCAGATTTCTACTGCATATCACCCTCAAACCAATGGGCAAGCAGAAGTTTCGAATAGATAAATTAAAATGATTCTCGAGAAGACGGTCTCAATAACTAAGAAAGACTAGAGCATGAAACTCAATGAAGCACTGTGGGCATACCAGATAGCATACAAAACACCAATCGGAACAACACCGTTCAAGTTGATTTATGGCAAGCATTGTCACGTACATGTGGAATTGGAATACAAGGCTTTCGGGCAATCAAAATGCTAAATTATGATTTTCAAGCAGCCTCTAGAAATCGATTACTGTAGCTCAATGAGCTAGATGAATTGAGACTAGATGCATACAATAATTCTCGCCTTTATAAAGAAAGAACAAAGAAATGGCATGACATGCATATATTGAGAAAGAATTTTAAAGAAGGCGACCAAGTTCTGTTATTCAACTCCCGACTATGACTTTTCTCGAGAAGTTAAGAACGAGATGGTCTAGACCGTTCACCATTCAAAAAATATATCATCATGACGCAGTGGATATAAAAAATGGCAACTCAAAAATTTTTAAGGTCAACGGGCAGAGATTAAAACACTACAACCCGTGTGCTGCAAAGTTCAAAGAAGTTTTACACCTGCAACCGGACCACTAAAAGAAATAAGGTCGAGCCAACGACGTTAGAAAAAAAGGCGCTACAGGAGGCAACCTAACCAAATAAATGGCTATCAGCCACGTCAGCACTCACACAAGGTCAAAACTATCAGAAAATCCCCTGAAGAGTACACCTGTTAGATTTAATTGAGAATCCCAACAGAATCTAGTACCATATCTATCCAAATACCCACTTTTTCAAATCCCACACGAACACCCCCGCATCGCCTCATTTCTCCACCTGATCCACTATTTCTTTTCCAACACCTACTGCACTTCGGCCACTCGAAATCCCTAATAGTTTTTCATCATCCTCCGAGCTGTCCCCTAAGATCGCAAACATCCTCGACAATCAGCCGACAATATGAAGAGGGCACGTACATCGTCAGATTTTGAGACCAATAGCTCCTCCGAGTCCATCAAACGTCGGCTATGTCCGGATGGCCTCCTGCACCCAACATCTGACATACGACAGCCGAAAAATAGCGAGGAAGCCCAACGCCTCCTATACACCTGGTGCAGAAGCTTCTTTTCCATCAAATTTCTGGATTTTCCCACTCTCGAGCCTCTCGGATTGTTTGACAATGTCAGAACCATACTCCACCGATCTCGTCTCTTACCCTTCCTCATGAAATGATGGGACATCTACAAGGAGGTATTAGTCGAGTTCTTAAGGACTCTATATCCCACCAGCTTTGATAAGGATGACGTTCCAGACCATATCGAATTTCGTTTGTGTAACAACGACCTCACCATGAGCCTTGATACTTTTGCTCATTTTTTGAACCTCCCTAATACCGGCCACAGAACCCCTCCACCTGCTTTCCCTGTATTCGAAGTCTGGTATCAACTTACCGGCCAACGTACTGACAACATTCTTCATTTAGTTGGCCAACATCTTAAAAACCCTATCTTCCGATACCTCCATATCCTCCTCACCAACACTGTACTAATCCATCCAAATAACAACGAGATGAATTTTGTTTCTGCTGATGAACTTTTTGTCCTCTGGTATCTCCTCTCTAACACAGGTTAACTTTGCATTATTTTTCATGCAAAGTTTGCTTAAAGAATCAACCCGCGAGTGTAATCAGATTCTTTGCAGCAATCTCATCACACCTCATGCCGAACATTATGTGTTCCTAGAAGACACCACTCCAATAGCTGCAACCTTGATTGATCTAGACTTCTTGACCAAGGAAGGAGTTCTCCTCACGATCAATGGCCAACACTTTTGTTGATAGTCTAACCCGTCCGCTCTATTCCAGTTGCCCAATCCTCGACAATCTTCAATCCTAAAAGGCCGGAATTGGTGGATGAATGACTTCATCCAGGTTACAAGACCTATCCCAACACTTCCCCCATTGCTTCTAGATTACACTACAGCTCCATGAATTCCATCTGACCCAAGAACCCACAGAAGGCACATTGTCTCATCTTCCTCTTCATTAGCACCAGATGCCTCACAATCTCTACCCCTTACCTCCTTCGACAAATTGAACCTCATCTTGGAACAAGTGTCCAAACTTGCGGAGGCTACAGACGTCAACACCAAGACATACAAGCACTCTAGGACCAACTGCACACTTTGGAGCAACAAGGCTTGGTGCATCAACAACAAATTCAGGGAATAGAGGTTGTCCAAAACTCTATTCTAACAACCCTCAGTGACATACAATAAGTCACTGATCGTTTACTAGAGCTGCAACCACCTCCTGGTTCCTCTTCCTAGCATGATCGACACTGAGGATAAAGTCGATACTAAGCTTGGGGGAGAGGGCAATATGGTACATTTATACTCTCTCCTTGATACATTCTTATTTACATTTTTCACAATCTCATTACCATTTTTTTCAAATGATTTTTTTTAACACATTGCAACATATTATCTCCAAGCAGTAAAGTAAGAGATGTTGATTTTGCCCCGTAGTCACAGCCTCTTTTGCAACCTCCTGAAACCTTGTTCAAGAACATCTTGCTAATTCTGTCAAAATTTTAACATACTTCATGACTCAATTCAATGCTTTAAGTGAAGGATTATGGCTAGCAGAAAGTGGCTATTTTGAAACATTAAAAGCTTGATGACCAATCCTACTTATGCTCACCTCTCAATTAAAAGATTGTTAATAAGAATGTTAATACTAATATCTTCAGTGCAGTATTGAACCCAATGAAAATTGAATGGTGAAAAATGAACAAAACAAAAATTAGAAGCAAAAGAAAAGAGGGCCAATGCAGCCCCAGAAGGTACAAAAAGGATGCATTCCTGAACCATGGTGAATCTGGGTAAGTAGATCCGTAGGGGTTCATGCCTGGTACCCTAAGAACAAATGCCCTGAGATGTGCCGATAAAAAATCTATTACATAGACCACCCCGAGTACTATGGATAATCACATGAGTACTGGATCAATGAAAAGAAATATGAATCAAAAGGAAGTTCATACTGCACAAGTATATTCAGCATTAACATTCTTATTTTCTGTTCATCTCACTTGATTCCTCTGGGTTTGAGCTGAGTAGGAGGAAGTTAAAAATATCTCGCTTTTAATATCTTCACTAAAGTCAGGGAATGAAGGAAAAGATAAGGCACTTGAGCAAATAATACAAGGTTTGAATATTTAAAGAATGACTGGAAAGCAAGGTGGAGATTTAGCCCTCTTATCTTGAACATTGCTTGAGGACAAGCAAAAAGTTAAGCTTGGGGGAATTTGATCACCTCTTATTATGCTCATAATTATTATTGTTAAACCCACGGAATTACATAAAATCTGATCATATTTAAACACTTTTCAACTATTATTAGGAGAAAATTTGAATGAGTAAAAGGATGACTAACTACTTTTCAAAATTTAAATTCTGAACAGTAAGAAAACAAAAAGAGGGAGGAGAATCCGGAACGAGAGGAGGAGGAGGGGGGGCGGGGGGGAGCAGAAGGAAAAAGTTGAAGAAAAAGGATGATTGATGCAGTCAAGATTCAGGATGAGCTAAAAAGGATTTTTGGTTCCCTGCGATGATATTTGTTGATGCTACTCTTTTGACTCTATGATGCCGCGCATCTGACTCCTCATTTCTATTTACTTGATACATTGCAATCTTATTATTTATATTTAGTTTCAATTAGATAGAGAGATCGATTGTTTCTTCTTTAACTAATTTCATCCGAGAGGAGAAATTGGTTCCATTACTTGTTGTGTTTCTAGTGATTATTGATTTAATATTCATATATAGATCGAGAGATCTACCATAATAACTGTTGCGAGGTGAGAGCCTTCGACAGTTGCGAGAGGTGTCAAATGTATTTTGATTGCTCTGATTAGGATAAAAGAATGAGTTGCCGAAGATCGAGAGAGATCATGCTCTTCTTCTGATTAATCAGTAATTCTAATATAGTAATTAATGACTACTTTCCTTTCGGTTCAAAGAGAGGTCGGCGAGCTGGGAGGCAGAGTAATTCATTTGCGCCCTAAGGTCCAAAGATCATTTAACTAGTAAATCGAAAACTAAAATGCAATAGCATCAACGAGTTCATTACAGGGGAATCTCTTCCATCACATTTTGATCTTTTCTCATTCTCTTTTGTTATTCTTCATTCAAGTTTCGTTTCTTTATTATCCGTTTTACTCTTAACTGTTTCGTGACAATTTCTAGAATATAATTAGATTAGTAATTGGTCTAAATCAACGGGGTTACGACACTCAAGGTTCTACTTGACTTGTGCACTTGCAGTTGCGTGAACTCTAGAGTAAAATTTAAACACGACTAGAATAATTTTTAGTGCGAGAATTCCAAATTCCACATCCACATAAAATTCACGTCAGTAGTCAAGTATTGGGGCCTACCACAAAGCATAGTCAGCGATCGAGATGGTCGTTTCGTTGGCAACTTCTGGCAGGAACTGTTCAAGATGATGGGCTTCAACTTGCATTTCTCAACATCACTTCATCCTCAAACTGACGGCCAAACTGAGAAGGTGAATTGTATCTTGGAGATCTATTTGTGGCACTATGTAAGCGCCAAGCAGAAGGACTGGGTGAAGCTGCTCGACATCGCACAATTCTCCCACAACGTGCAACGAAGCGAGTCGACAAATCGGAGTCCCTTCGAGATAGTGATAGGGCAGCAATTTCTCACTCCACAAGCCGTCGCCACTTCCTATGGTGGCAAGTCCCCGCCGCTCACCGCGTGGCGAGGGAATGTCATGAGTAGAACGACGTGGCTAGAGCATGTTTGCACAAGACATCGAAGCGCATGAAGAAGTGGGTTGACACTACCCGACGTGACGTCAACTTTGAAGTCGGAGACTTGGTCCTTATGAAGCTCGTCCAACATCTTCGGCTAAGCGGGAAGAATTTGCACAAGGACCTCGTTAGGCATTACGAAGGCCCATTTAAGATCCTGAAGAAGATAGGTAAGGTGGCCTACAAGCTGGAGCTCCCGCCGCAGATGCAACAACACCCTGTCTTCCATGTCAGCCTGCTCAAGCCTTTCATCGAAGACCAAGAAGATCCCAGGTGTGGGGTTTCAGACCGTGCCCCGTCAGCAGTTCACTGATTAAGTTGAAGAAGTAATCGCTGTCCACACGAAGAATCAGAAGAAGGAGTATTTTATTCGATGGAGTGGAAGACCGAATGCCGACACAAGTTGGGAGATAGCCGAAGACTTGTAGCATTTCAAGCGGAAGATTGAAGAATTTCAAACTGCAACTCTAGGGATGTCGTTGACTTGAGTGGGGAAGAATGTTCCAGGGGCTTTTCTCGGGGCACGTAGAGTTATCTTACTTATATGTATTTTCCCTTTTTCAACCCACTTTTGTTCTTTATCTTTTCAAGTGTGATAGTGACAGTTTTGTAATTTTTCACTCCAGAAAAGTGCACCCCTTGGCTTGTTCTCCACACCACACGTCACATATTGGCATCTCCACCCCTTGCGCACGCTGCGGGATGTGGTGGTCCGCGAGCCTCTCCTTCTGCCTCCTCCTCGAAAATCACTACAAGAAAACTAGCGACTAGCGACGCAAAATAGCATCTCGAAATATGGTGAGGCTAAATCGATGCCACTAGCACCGTTATGACGTCCCAATTGAGTCCCATCGCCATAGTGACGCCAGGTAGTCGCTATTATTGTGCGCCATGAAGCGAAAGTGCGCGGGAGAACTTAACGCTGTTCTCACATTGACAGCTTTCGACACAAACCTAGCATCGCATGTTCTGAGACGCTAGCTGGCGTTACATCTACGATGATGCTATGTAGACGCCAATGTGATTACTTGGCATTCCATACCTACTTATGTTAATTAAGAAATAGATAACTATATATAGGCTATCTATTTTGACGCAACCCTATATATTATCTTTATTATACGTTAATCAATAAATAAATCAAATATTGTATATGTACCTTCAACATATATATGTACTCCTACATGATTACTTATATATATATGTCTACATCATAAGAGTGTTCCTAAATATATAATTTGTTACATATATTATATATGTTATTTATCTAATATACAATATATATCATATCTTAATTATACATATATTATTTTTATATTCTTAATCATGAAATTATGATGGTTGAATTAAGAGACATGATTTGCTATAAATTATCCCATTTTAGCATATCCGTGGAGACTCAATAGCGTCTACCTAACGCCATACTAGACCCGCAAACTTGGTCGACGCTAGGGAGACACTATTGGCGTTTCTCTGGCGTCGCCGTACTGAGATGCTAAAATGAATGAGATGCTACGTTGACACTATTGTGTCGCTAATACACTTTAGCGACTCAATAGCGTTTGTATTACTCCGCAGTAGCCGACTTTTTATCACACTCACTTAATCGGACATATATAGACAAATAAATACACGTATATACTTATACTTATATATAATAAGTACACATATACGTGTTATTATCACTTAATCTCGCAATATAAACATATACATACATATATATACTTGGAATACATATACACGTTATCTATATATGTCTCGCATATATATAGACATATACATACAATATGTCTATAATACATATAGATAAACACATTGTTGTGATTTAATTTCTTACACGTAGACATATACATACGCATATATTACACACACAATTTTGTTATATATATATATATATATATATATATATATATATATACACACACAGTTTTGTTATATACATATATACATATAGACTTATAATTTATAGACATACATGAATAATTATATATGCATTCTATAATTTTTAAATTGTGGGAAGAAAAAAAACAACTAGAATGGGGCACAATGCGATGAGACGCTATCTTGATAAAGAAAATTACATACATATAATAGAAAATTATAATATAGAAAACCACTTAACGTCGCCCTGGCGTCTCACCAGTGAGACGCTAGGTCAGCGTAGACGCTACTACGATACTATTGTGTCGCTATAGTTTCTTAGTGACGCATTAGCCTCTCTATAGCGTCGCATTAGTCAACTTTTTATTACCTTCACTTAATAGGGAACATATTGACATATAAATATACATAACTCATGCACATATACATATTATTATCACTTAAATTGGGAAGAAAATTCGATATAGTGTCCCTACAACATCGAAATAGCGTCTCAATTCTGGCGCCTACGTAGTTCTAAGTAGCATCTCATCTAGATGAGGCGCTAAATACTTAACTTAAATCCCTAACCCCCTTCTGCGATTTCACTATTTACTATTAGCGTTCGACGATTTTCATCACGACCGACGATGCCCGACGGTCGACGCCCTCTGCTCCGATGCCTGACGTTCGACGCTCGCTGCTCCGACGCCCGACCTCGAGCCCTCGTCGAACTCGCCATCTCTGCCCGCTGCTCCGACGCCCGACCCCGCCTCATCGAACTCGCTGCATTTTCCTTCAATTCGCCCTGCGCTGACCTCCGCCGCCATCCGCCTCCTACGCCATTTGCCTCCTCCGTCGCCATTCGCCTCCTCCGCCGCCATCCGTCTCCGCCACCCTCCGTCGCCTTTCGCCTCCTATGCCTCCTCCACTACCTTCCGCCTCCTCCGCCACCCTCCGCCTTCGCCGCCCTCCGCCTCCGCCGCCCTCCGCCTCCGCCGCCCTCTGCCTTCTCCGCCCGTCGATTGTCCTCCTCCGTCCGGTGCCGACCGTCGCCCGCCGCCTTCCTCCACCGCTTACCCTCCTCTAAGCCTGCTGCCATCGTTCTCCAGTTAAAAAGGTACGAGCCCGCCACTATCAATGTTAAGTTAATTATTAATGCATGTTAAGTTAATTACTAATGCATGTTAAGTTAAATACTACTTAATTACTTGAAACTAGTGTTGTTAAGTTAGTTACTAGTGAATTACTAAAATGCCGTTGGTTCAATCCAGAGAAAGGAGTTCAATCGATCAAAAGTTTAAATTGGTGGATATTAACCCAGGTCGAGACTTCAGTCATACGATCCATTCGTATTGGGGGAACAAGCACAACAAGTATACTACACTAAGTGTCCATCGAAAAGAACAAATGAAGAATGTTGGGCATTATGCAAGGTGAGAAGTAGACTATTCTTAGTAGAAACAATGGTAAATAATAATGAAATATCATCCGTATACAACGATGTGCCCATGGATGATTACTATTAAGAAGATAGAGTGAATGGGACGATTGATGTGACTGATGGAGTTGAGAATATTCAATTGGTCGATGACGTTGAGCCAATAGAAGAGTTCAATTTAAATGATCTATTGGAAGTGAACTTTGATAATTTCGTTGACGATGACTCGAACTAAAATTATAGCGACGATGATGAAAATGAATCAGAATACGAAACAAGCGAATGAATCCCGTAGTTCTTCTAATGACATAAGCTTCTTACTTTTTTTAGTTATATATGGTTACCGATAATAAGACAAGATTGTTACTTTTTTTTCAGTCATGATTACTAGAGGTTGAACATCTGGGTCATCTTGCTCTTCTAGACGTTCACTCCAAATGAGTCACCTATCACGACCACCAGGTAATATATTTAATGTCAGTTGCTTATTTATAGTTGATTATAATAGTTAAATTAATAATATCAGTTGCTCCGCCGCCGACGGAGCACGTAGCCGGATCGTCACATAGTAGGCGACCCATTGGTGGGTCGGCTTCACGTATCACTCTAGGTACGTGTAACATTGTAGGTGATACATAGTAGGAGATAGAGTTTTTTTTAAATATTTTGCTTTTGTAACAATTGCTCCACCGTCGACGAGGCACATAGTCGGGACATCTCGATCGCACGATCAACATGTCACATCAGGTTATTTTTTGTATATTCCATAATTTTAAATAGAAGATAAATTTTATGTATTTTCTTATGATGATAGTCACTACGCCACCGCCACCGTCGAGATTATCGGTCGTTTTACCACATTCTAGCGTTGAAGAGTGACATCTTACCCCAGGTGATATATTTATTATTATTGACATTATATTTCTCAATTAATTATATTAATTATTTTTTAATAATGTCAGTTGCTATGCCGTCGATAGCACAAGCACTGGCTTGTCACAATATGATGAGTGGACTGCCACGGATCATGCTGCTGTAGACATCACTCGAGGTGAGAACATTACTGTACATATATCAATTATCACTACTTTAATTTGGTATGACACTAATGATTTATTTTGTATTAGGGCCCGTAGATGATGTCGGACCTTCTCAGCCTACCCTAATTGTACCGAATGATGATTCCTCTTCGAGTGATAAAGAGGGATTACACGATAATGGGGTGGTCACCGTGAATAATATTGCTCGATCGTAAGTTAAATAAGTTGTACAAATTTTGTTATAGTTTTGGTTATCATTGAAAATTAATTCTTTTTTTGTAATTGGCAGGACAACTTTCATACCCGCTAGTACCGTGCAGGATGTCCGTGCTCTCGTTCTTTTTCACTTATCGAAAGGAGTAGGATCTTGGAAAGATGTCCCAATTTATGTGTTTTTTGATATATAATTTATATATGATTGTATAATTTTTCTATTTCATAGAGGACCCTACTGTTTAGGAGGACGTGGCTGGCATGACACGAGAAGGATACTTGCGTGGCCTCGGCACAGCTGCTCAGGTACTTAGGAAGAGCAGAGGACATAAAGGCGGGCCATCTGCTCCGAGCTCATCCCTTGCACCTGATATAACCAGCTATCGCAACAGCTATAGCAACAAGTGTAACAGCAGCTGTCGCAACAGTTGGCTCCGCTATTGCAGGTGATTCCGGGATTGATCCCGACGTAGAATCTATCCTCGCGAGGTCATGGACCGAGCACATTTGGATCGAACATCCGGAACGATAACAATAACTTCCAAACTTAATATAGAAACAAACCATTGATAGAAATTATACTTTTATCGCTTATAGACTTATTATTAGATGTACGTATAGTTTATTAGTTCAATTTATTATTTTTCATATTGTTACTTAAATATTGTGCATGTGATGCTTTCATATTATGCCTGCGATGAATATCAATGCATCAATGCATTTATATGCATTATATAATTGTATGATGTGGGAAGGGAAAAATGTGGTTGTAATGGGTAAAAAAATATGCAATTAATGCCTTCATAGCGTCACATTAGCGTCGCACAAAATGTCGACGCTATGTTAAATATATCGTCCTTAGCGTTATATTAGCATCTCATTGGTGACGCAACAAACATGATGTTTGCGTCACAAAAGCGCCGAAATAGCGTCAACTAATGTATAATGTTAGCATCTTTTGAGAGTTGGAATAGCGCCTCCTCTGTAGTGCCACTTGAGCATCGACTTAGCGATGTATGTCTACTGCTCCTAGCCGAACACCACGCGTTTTAGTAATGTCGATATAGCGTCAATCGTTGGCGCTAGTAGTGTCTCCTCTTTTGTTGGCTCTATTTTGCGATGCCATTAGCCACCGATTACCGACGTCGCATTTAAACGGCGCTATTTGGACGCTAAAGTGACGCTATATGTTTCGGAGACTCAATAGCGCCTTCGTAGCATCGCGTTACTTGGGTCTCTATTCTTCAATTTTCTTGTAGTGAACTACGACCTCAGCAGCTGCAGCAACAATGACAGTGAGGGAACGTAGGAGGTGATGGCCCGGCAGGCGGCCCTGGCGATGATCCGTGAGCTTCATATGGGAACACCGGGTGGAGGCCTTGGAGGCGGTGCTGCGCACGCTGTGGGATGTGGTGGTCCGCGGGATGCCGTTGCATCCATTTTCATCATCATCTCCGCTGGCAAGCACCCGAAGCTCCATTAGCACTCTTCACAACCTGCCATGGAGGAGTCGCTGGATGAGAATCGTGGCTCATAGGATGGATTCACCTCTTCGAAACTAGATCTGACGGATCAAGGCGGAGAGGATCACTTCCATGCCAGCCATTCGAAAGGTGCAAGACTCAAGGAGAGGGAAGCAAGAGGGGAGGAGGAGGCGGCGGCGGATCTGTGGGGCGAAGTTGACAGGGAGAGAGAAGAAGGAGAGAGAGAAATGTTGGGGAAGTTCACCAAGTTTTCTGAGTTAGCTGAGAACTTTTTGTACGACAAAAGTTCTACTCTTTATCACGTGACGGGAAAAGTTTCCGTCACAAAGGACGTTTGCCAGAACTTTGCAAATTTCTGGACAAAAATCCCCATCCAAGAATTCTAGGAGATAAGTTCCTTCGGCATAGTCTGGTAGAGAAATAAATTAAGAATAAAACGTTGTTCTCGCTCTTCAGCCAAACATCATTATAATAAGAACAAGAATCACTATTGCCATTTTAAAATGCACTATTGTCACTCCATTTTATCTCATGACGGTAAAAGTGTCCAACTCTTTCAACATTCATATGCTACTCACAATAGTGTGTTTTGAAGCGACAGAAGATTTTTTTTAAAAAATGATCGGCTATTTTGAAAACTGAAAAAGCAGAGATAAATAAATTTCTGCCTGTGAGGAGAACAAGTTAATGAGAGCAAAAGGTTTAATTGTCCCTACACAATTCAGGATAAAATTTGTTCGTTTACCAAAAAGAGCAGAAGTGTCCTTACAAAAATTGAAAAAGTGCATGCTTATTTCTAAATACTAACGAATTAACAGCAAAATGGAAAGAAAAAAAAAGAGCATGGTTGCTTGCCACAAATCAGACAGCCGACATGAATTGACTTGGCACGAACTTTTTTCCCGACATATCCGAGAGGGACGGTAGAAATAAATCTTAATTGGTAAACAGTATTTTCTTTAGTTATTCTTTGGATTTTTCTTATCCCAAACGTATTTTTTTAGATTTAATTTACTTTTATATTTCAAATAATGGCGATTGGTTAAAAAAAGTTAGATAAATTACATAAAAAATCTCAACTTTTAATTTATTCTCAAATCGAGTCTGAACTTTTATTTTTTATATAAAAAGTCATGAATTTTAATTTTATTCTTAAATTTAACCTAAACTTATATTTTTGTAAGTCATGAACTTTAATTTAAGTCTCAAATCTAACCTAAATTTTTATTTTTAAAATTTAAAATTAGTTATAAATGTAACCTATTATTGTATTATTATTAAAAATAATAATTCAGTGATCATCACATAGACAAGTCATAAAAAATTAAAAATTAAAACCTTTTTTACAACTTTGAGAGTAAGCTAGATTAAAATTTTAACCTATTTTATAATTAGACTATTTTTTAGTTGCTTTAAAGTATCTAATACATTAGGCTAAAAATTTAAACTAACTTACTATTAAAGTTGTAAAAAATCTTTTAATTTTTAATCTTTTATTTTTTTTTATGACTTGTCTATGTAATGATAACTGAATTATTATTTTTAATAATAATACAATAATAGGCTACATTTACAACTAATTTTAAAATTTTGAAAATAAAATTTTAGGTTAGATTTGAGACTTTAATTAAAACTCATAACTTTTTATGCAAAAATATAAGTTTAGGCTAGATTTGAAAACACAATCAAAGTTCATGATTTTTTACGTGAAAAATAAAAGTTCGGGTTAGATTTGAGAATAAATCGAAAGTTGAGACTTTTTTATGCAATTTATATAAGAGGTGTGTGGGTGACTATTTTTATACTTTTAGGAGAAAATAAAAAGTAATAAAATAGAGATGCCAAAATTAGTCTGAAAAAGGATGGAGTAAATTACGCCAAATACTCTCCAACTTTAGACGTTTTTCTAATAGCCTCACACTTTAATTTGTAACATGAATGCCCTTCATCTTTTAACTCATTGTATGAAATGTCCTTTGAACCGGCCATGGCCCATTCCCAATGTGGCATCCACACGATCATTTCCTTTCTCCTCCATGCAGGAAGTTATTCGATGTGACATTTCTTTCTCTTACGTGACATGATAAAATAATAATAAGAAAAAGGAGCACCGCCCCTCCCCTCGACCTCCGACAGCCTTGCCGGAAGTCAGAGGGAGGGGAGCCTTGTTGGCGATGGACGTGGGAGGCCTCACCCCCCCCCCCCCCCCCTCATCCTTCGGTGAGCACCGGAGGTTGCAGGGGGGAGCCCCTCCTTTATCTGAGCCGGCGTATGCAGAGAAGGGCCTCGCCCCCCTCTGCAACATCAGGCACTCGTCAAATGACGGGGGGGGGGGGGGGGGGGGAGGGGAGGGCTCGCCCACCTCCCCTCTATGTCCTTTGGCGAGCGTCGGAGAGGACCGGCCGTCGGCGGTCGGATGGAGAGGGATGAGAAGGCTTTTTTATTTGTTAATATTATTTTTTTAAAAAAATAATGCCACATCAGCCGAATGACTAAAAATTAAGTATTCCTGGTCGAAAGGACATTCCGTGAAACAAATTATAAGATGAAGGACATTCATGTTACAAAGTAAAATTAAAAGATATCAAGCAAACATCAAAGCGATAGTTTTATTTCTTTTTTATATTTATTATTTTATGTATTATGAATGGAGGGATAATTTAGTATTTTCATAAATGAGAAAAAATAAAATTAACAGAAAAGAATTAAAGTGAAAAAATCATGATAATTTAATGAAAATAGTCCTGTTAAAAAAAAGTGATGCATAAATTATGCGCATTTGACATTTGCCATTGGTTAAAGTCAATCCTGAGTCCAGACAGACAAATTAAAATGTGCCAAGATGCAGCAAATTAAATTTCCTTGTGTTTTGCTTCGGCTGTCTTTGTATGTCCAGTCGCCACGTAGCGGTCAAATTTAATTCCATCTTTCAACAAACTCCGGAGAAGTGATCAAAAGAGTAGGTGGACATTATCAGCCTCTCTTTTTTTTTCTTAATTCTTCATATATCATCTTTTTTTTCTTTTTAGTGCATGCTTCGCCCTAATTCTATACACATTGCATTAATGCATGAAGTGCATAAAATTTGAGATTGTGTTTGTCTAGCCGCCAAAAAAGAGAAAAATAATTAGTTTATCAAGTAAAAAGAAATAAAATTATATATATTATATGAAAACATTTTTGAAATTATAATTTTAGAGGGTTACAAGAAATAATAATGCAACAAGAGAAGGTTGGGCGGCCTCACGAGTTTTTTATGCCTCCGCGTGGGCTCGTCAGGTGGCTGTCGAGGGGAGATCCCCGGGGCCAGCCATCGTGACGTCCGCATACTAGAATTTGTATAGGTATACAAATCAAGCCGTCCGCGTAGTTTATCGTCCCCGCTCGAACGCCTGGTTCGACCCCCGCACGAAAAGATTACTATGCGTTTGCGGGGAAAGGTGGCCGGAGGGCGGCATGCAGTAATGCGGGTGATTCGCTGAACGTTCCAAGGTACATGCATTTCGTGCAAACCGTATCGGCCTCGTTCGCGCACTCGTATCCCGGGGGCGCTCGTCTGCTCCGCTCCTCTCTCTCTCTCCCTCCTCCGGACTCCGGTGATGGCGACCAGTTGCTCTTGATATATATATATATATATATATATATATATATATATATATATATATATATATATATAGTCGGCGGAGTCAAGATCCCACTTTGATCCGAGCGCGACTCATGCTGCTGCGGCAATGGGCGGCCTGCTCTCGTGCGTCCATCACGCCGGCGACGACGGGAAGCCTGCTCCGCGCGGACGCGGCCGGAGGAAGGAGCAGCTGAGCGCCACGGCCCTCTCCGCGGCGGCGGAGGCGCTCGGCGTCGGGCGCAGCGAGCGGTGGGGGAAGGGGAGGTCCAGCAGGAAGGACGTACTCACGGACGAGCAGGCCCTGGCGGCGGCCGCGCTGATTTTGGAGCAGAGCGCCGCCGCCTCTGGAGGGCCCTTCGACCGGTCGTCCTCGCTGAGGTTCCCCGGGCAGAAGAAGCAGCAAGGCCTGCCTCGGAGCGCGAGCTCGCGGCCGCGGTCGCTGGCGGATCCGGTCGTGCGGCCGCAGCAGCTCCTCGATCAGGTCAGTTGGTTCCGGGTCGGTGAGATGGTCTGATGGTGCTATTACCTGTTCAACTGAACCTCGAACCTCTCCTTTTCATGGAGTTTAAGGTTCATGCTTGCTCTCTCTTTCCCTGTGCGTGTCTGTGCGTTATCAGGAACAGCTTTTATCCTCTGTTAATTTTGGTTTTGACGGCAAGGTGATGCATTTAGCCTTTAAGTGAAGTATCTTTACTCCAATTTCTGAAGCAACAAGGGATTGTGAGCAGAGTGCTTTATTTTGGGAAGCCATCACGAGTCTGAATGAGACATCTCATGCATGAAGTAATCCATTCGTCCGAGTACATATCTTAATTGTCATTTTCGATTGGGCAAACAAGAAACAGAAACAAAAAGGCAATAATGAAAACAAAAATTGGGAAACAAATCAATATGAAAAATTCAAGCTGCAGTTATTGTTGATAACAAAGTTTGACTTCTCTGAGATAACAGTCTTAATTCTTTTTTGTATATTTTAGTACATGGTTGTTGAAGATTGCCTGTTCTTTTGCTCCTCATGGAATCTTGATTGGTTGCACATATCTCCACATGGTTGTTGAAGTTTACTTGGTATCATAGGTTCAAAGATTTCATTAAGTTTTTCTTTTTGTTATAAGGACAATCCATGTGCCAATCCACCTACACTTTTTTTTTAAACTAAATGGCATATTCCTTTCTGTTTCTTTGTCAGTATACAATTCAGTCTTTTTTCCAAGTCAACACTTCCATGCTACTGTATCTTCTGACTCTGATTCGAACCCCCACATCTCATAGGCTTAAGTTTCTTCAGTTTTTGCATGTGACTTTTCTCCAGAATGGCCAGTCACATTGGATCATGTACTATTATTGTCTAAATAATCATGCCTATCAGTGTGCCATACATTAAACTTACTTCTTGTTCAATAATCATAGAGAGTTCTTTTTAGGATCATCATTATTATCTTCCAAACAATTGTAAGTGTAAATCTCTCCATCATGCTCCTTAGCTCCAAAATTCTGGCCAATGAAAATAATACCTGTAAAGGGGATTCTCCCAAATCTGATCATAGATTTTAAACAGCTCAATCTATGACAGATGATTTTGTTACTTTAATTAAATAATTAGGAAGACTAAGGTGGCCATTTGATGATCAGATAGTCTTGCCCTTAGAAGATATAGATTGCTGAAAATGGCACACAGAATCCCCATCATATGCTTATATGTTTTCTGTGCAAAGGAAGAAACACAATTTGATTGCTTTTCTATTTGATTTTTATCTCTTCCACAGAAAATAAACTTATTTGCTTGTCTATGTGTAACAACAGCTAACTACTAATAATGCAAAAGGAAGTAACCTTTGCATTGACAAGTATAATGTAGATCTGTTTTAATGACCATTTTAATCGTGCTCTTACTTTTCATTCTGAAAGTGCACACATTTTTCTTTCAGGATATAAATATTGACGCTTTGGAGACCAACTATTTTGTTCTTGTACATGGAGGTGGCTTTGGTGCTTGGTGCTGGTACAAAACTATAGCTCTTCTAGAGAGCATTGGATTTAAAGTCGTTGCTATAAATCTCACAGCATCTGGAATTAGCACTTTTGATGCAAATAAAGTGACAGGTCTCCCCGAATATGTGAGGCCACTTACCAGTTTTCTCGAAACACTTGGAGATTGGGAAAAGGTTTGATATCTGTCTTTAATAATTCTGAAAAAAGGAAGGAAAAAACATTGCTTCCATACTCATATCAGAATATTAACTGAAGAGTTGTTATTTGACATGCAAAATTTATATTGGAAGCAAAAGATAAAGATCAATGAATGATGATTTGGTTGTGTCGTTCAAATGCAAAACCAAAGGTTAAGTCTCTTTGTAAATTTTGACAAACTACAGTCCCCTTTTAAGTGTCAACGTTTAATGTAAAATGGAAGTCAGAAGATATAAATAATTACTCTTTTTTTTATCTCTTTCTTCAGATGTTTCATCTTTCATATTTGACAAATCATAGAAGTGGTTCATTTCTATCTACACCTTGCACTATCTAAGCTATATTTATTTCTTTGGCTTTTCAGTTAAATCTCTATGTATGGATTTTACTATTTTAACATCATTGTAGGTAGATTGTCTTTTCAATTTGACATCACTACTCTAGCTTCAGAAACTTGGTGTGCTATTTGTGAAGAGGCACTACATCTTAGATAGTTTTTCCCCAAATTTTTTAATATTTCAATTCTGGAAAGAGAATTGACAGCCCTAATCTGCAATTTATTTACCGAGTTGCCTATAAATTGCTTCTGAATAATCATATAAATTAGTTGTGTCAAAGGACAATTGAGTTCATTTGCTACAAGATTAAAGATTTTTTTTGAAAGTGTGCAAGATTTAAGGATAGAAGATCATGCAAACTAACCATTAGGTAACTTTACAAAGTGCGACTTATATGGAAAAAGAAAATCTTATATCATACTACAATTTGTAAATTTTGCTTATGACATGATATAGTTATTTATAAGTTTACACTGACAACAAATACGATTGTAGCAGTGCAGGAAAGTGGTAAATTTCTTGTTTGAGCTTGATCTGTCATCGTATGCTAGAAAGTTGTAGACACACTGATAGATATTAGATTCATTCTTTAGGGACAGATAGAAATATGTGAAATGATAATATGCATTGTTTTTCTTACATTTCCTGCAGGTGATTTTAGTGGGACATGATCTTGGTGGTGCTTGTATATCCTACGCTATGGAGAAGTTTCCAAGTAAAATTGCTAAAGCTGTTTACCTTTGCGCAGCCATGATAAATGATGGCGAGAATATACTTGAAATGTTCTCAAAAGAGGTATGTTTGTCTGCTTGTCCTTGAAGATTTTCTTTGCATGATTGAACAACTAAAACATAGAACAAATGTTGCTCTGTTGTTGTTCAATTCTGTTTTCACTGATAGGGAGGGGGTACATTCTGTTCCATGCTTCTCAAATGAATGCAAGAATTTGAGTTAGTTTAGTACATGCTTGTAAGCTTGCATATAGGTGCTTAAGTATGTACCAGAAGCCTAACCATGTGGTTTATTTACAGGTTACATAAGTTAAAAAAAAAAAAAGAAAGCATCAGCTGCAACTCAACTGGGCTTTAGTTATGAATTAAATTGCTATTTTAAACTTTTTTCTCTCTTTTCTTATTCAGAAATTGACATTTCTCTTTCGATTTTTATTATAGTCTGGAGGGAGCGATTTGATGCAACAAGCTCAGACTTTTCTCTATGCCAATGGAAACGACCACCCTCCCACAGCTATAGATCTGGATAGGTCCTTACTTAAAGATTTGCTATTCAACCAGAGTTCTTCCAAGGTAATTCATCTTACTCAGAACTAACTAAAATTCATGAATGTCCAATGTTAATTAAGCGAATGAACGCTCATGTTGGTTTCTTTTCTGCACCTTCTTCCTTCTGAAGGATGTCTCGCTGGCCCTGCTGTCCCTGAGGCCTATTCCATTTGCTCCACTGCTGGAGAAACTCTCACTCAGCGACAAGAATTATGGTTCAGTAAGAAGGTTTTACATAGAGACCACTGAGGACAATGCAATACCCCTACCCCTACAGCAGATCATGTGTAGTGCCAGTCTACCAGAAAAGGTTTACAGACTAAAATCAGATCATTCCCCATTCTTCTCAAAGCCTCAAGCTCTGCAGAAGCTTCTCGTAGAGATATCGAAGCTACCGTCCTTGGAGACTGACTCCGCGCCGCTCACATAGTTTTTCATGCTATCCATGCTACTGTAAGTGAGTGATAACTTAATGCCCAACCAAGATGGGTTCCTAGACCAAATAAAAGCTCACTCTTTTATGATACTTGAGCATTCTTTCTCTATATTGGCATTTGCTAGGAAAAAAAAAGAAAAAAAAACTGTTCTCAACAGTGTGAGCTTCTGCTTACAAATAATGGAGGCCTTCTCTATATTTTCAATGAGTTTCTTTCTGGAGGCCAGAATGCATTTTGTTCACTCTACAGAATATGGAAACTTGTCTTGGAAAGTTTCCAAGTTAATAGCTCTCGTTCATCAGTACAAACTGAAAACATGCATGCAAAGGGTGTGGACCTTACTTGCTGATTAAACTTCATGCCAAATCTCATCATGAATTCGTCATTCTACTTGACACTACTACAAGTCACAACTAATGCTATTTTTTCTTATCAGGCAATTTTATTGTTAATATTGGATTATGTGGGGGGCTTGGTACCCTTTTGGGGGAGTGGGCACCCGCACCCGAGGGCACAGTGCGCACGACGCCGGTTATTCCGTCCGAAATTTAATTCTGGAATGTATTTTAATGATTCAAAATTTGAATTTGAATTAAAAATCGGTAATGTTCAAATTTCATAAGGTATAATTTTAGTTGAAATTAGAATTGAATTATTTTTTTTGTGACAATTAAGGAAATATGAATTAAGTACTCAAAGGATAGTAGTCCTCGTACAAGTGTTGGAGTAGACTCCGAGGACGGTCGGACTCCCAAAAAGTATCGTTTGGAATGGAACGATCGTGATTAGCTAAATGATCGGTACATGTCAAAATTTTCAGCAATAAAAAAAATGATTAATGATAGTAAAGATCGCTAATATAAGTTTTGATCCTTCAGGTGATGTTTGGTTGGAGGTTAACCAAGTGAATAAGTCAATATTCTCTGGATTAGAGTCAAACAAACGTTTATTTTTTGTCAAAAAATACAAAAGATAGACTTGACATTTTTAAAAAAGATAACTTTGTAAATAGTGAAAAAATGTGAGTTATCGTATTCTTTTCAAAAGGAAGAATATAGATAATCTATTGCAAATTTTAAAAAAATAGTTAATCCGATGAAATATGTGACTTAATCTCGTGTCTTTTTAATCTCCATCCAAACAGCGCCTCAAGGTCTATAGCAACCCGATTTAATATGAGCTCGACGAGCACCTACGAGTCTGACTCCAGCTCAACTCTCGTATATCCTCTTCTGATGCAGTGTTTAACCCCCGAATGCTTTCAGCTTTTTGCCTCTGCAGAAATCGAAGAATTACAAACAAATGTACAAAAAGAATTTTCTTCTGCGAATCGGAGACTTAACATTGCTATCACAAGAGTTGAAAAACCTTATGGACAACCGAATATTCTTGCAGAATATATAGCTTTACAATTAAAAAATAGAGTTTCGTTTCGAAAGGCAATGAAAAAAGCTATTGAATTAACTGAACAAACTGATACAAAAGGAATTCAAGTGCAAATAGCAGGTCGTATCGACGGAAAAGAAATTGCACGTGTCGAATGGATAAGAGAAGGTAGGGTTCCCCTACAAACAATTCGCGCTAAAATTGATCATTGTTCCTATACAACTCGAACTATCTATGGAGTTTTGGGCATAAAAATTTGGATATTTTGTAGACGAGGGATGATAGGCCTTTATTTTTCTTGTTGTGATCCTGTCCAGTGCTAGAACAAAAAATGACAAACAGTTTCATTCTTTTTTTCCGGTAACTCAAACAAAAAAAGATCAATTCTATAAGGTTGAATAAAAATTCGATTGACCATTTGTTATAATTGCTATGCTTAGTGTGTGACTCGTTAATTTTTTCTTTAGAGTTTAAAGTTAGTTGGGATAAAAAAAAAAGATTGACCCCTGCTATAAACTTAATAACTACATAAACTAATAACCAACTTATTGCTTCGTATTGTCGAGATCCCAAGAAACAGTCACTATATGAGTAGATCAATCATATAGTTGCAGCAACTGAAACTGAAATTTTGCCATTATAGATTGCGAAACAAAAAAGGGGATGTGGATAAATGGAAGGATGATAGAAAGAGAGAACAAAAATATCAATGATATATGATTCCAATCTGTATGGTTTCTGAATTACCACATAAAAGGCAATGTGATAAAGCATCAATACTGAATATAACACTAATAATAAAATAAATAATAAAGAGCCTCGGGTTAATAAAAATTGAGGAGATTGACTCGGGAACAAATTTTATTTGGAGCTCCATTCCAGAATTCAGGCCTAACCATTAATAGAGAAGCTATGAGAACGACGAAACCTGTGACTGCATAGGATTCTACTAAAATAAAAATGAATCCGAATAATTCATTGGGTAGGATGGCGGAACAAACCAAGAAAAAACTGATTTATTCTGAGAGGTCGTCGACTGACCTCCGAATGAAACAGAAGAGAGTCAATATTCGTCCGCGAAACCTTTATTTATTGGGACATTACAATATTTTGGCATGATTTGATAAGAATAAAAATAGGGATCGCTATCGTTATAAAATATTAAATAATCTAAATCTTTAAATATGCATAACATAAATATGCGCTACACATTTACCGGGATATCTTCTATATATTCCTATGCTATGTAACAAATTCAATATCAAAGCCACTATTTAGTTAATATATACTATTTAGTTAATATATATTGTATCCGTATGTAATTGAATCCCTTCCTTCGTGAGGAGCTGGATGAGAAGAAACTCTCATGTCCAGTTCTGGAGTAGAGATGGAATTAAGAAATAACCATCAACTATAACCCAAAAAGAACCAGATTTCGTAAACAACATAGAGGAAGAATGAAGGGAATATCTTGTCGAGGCAATCATATTAGTTTCGGCAAATACGCTCTTCAGGCACTTGAACCTGCTTGGATCACAGCTAGACAAATCGAAGCGGGGCGAAGAGCAATGACACGATATGCGCGTCGTGGTGGAAAAATATGGGTACGTATATTTCCCGACAAACCTATTACAGTAAGACCTACGGAAACACGTATGGGTTCGGGGAAGGGATCCCCGGAATATTGGGTATCTGTTGTTAAACCAGGCCGAATACTTTATGAAATGAGCGGAGTATCAGAAACTGTAGCCAGAGCTGCTATTCAAATAGCTGCGTCCAAAATGCCTATACGAACTCAATTTGTTATTTCAGAATAAGGGTGTAAAATTAAAGAGTGCATTGAGAATTAAAAAACAACAAACAACAAGTATATTTATTTCTGGACGGACAATATTTCTTTTTTTTTATAACCTTTGCATTGCAATAACGGATTCAAATAAAATGATATGATTCAACCTCAGACCCTTTTGAATGTAGCGGATAACAGCGGAGCTCGAGAATTGATGTGTATTCGAATCATAGGAGCTGGTAATCACCGATATGCTCATATTGGTGACGTTATTGTTGCTGTAATCAAAGAAGCAGTTCCCAATATGCCGCTAGAAAAATAAGAAGTTATTAGAGCTGTAATTGTACGTACTTGTAAAGAACTCAAACGCGACAACGGTATGATAATACGATATGATGACAATGCCGCGGTTGTGATTGATCAGGAAGGAAATCCAAAAGGAACTCGAGTTTTTGGCGCGATCGCTCGAGAATTGAGACAATTGAATTTTACTAAAATAGTTTCATTGGCTCCCGAGGTATTATAAATCCAAATATAGAATACTATGATAGAGAAGAAATATCTGAAATAGATCAAATTAGTAAATAAATTAATAGATTGTGTCTCACGCATATACTTTTCAAAAAATAAAATAAAACATGTTGACTACTATTGCTAAAATTTTAGTTCGTCATGGGGAAGGACACTATTGCTAAAATGTCCTAAGCATATTTACAATACAGACGTGGTGATCAGTTGGACCTTTGATTGACTACTATTTCTTTTTTTTGATTGACCTCCTCTTTGTAGGAGGTCAAATTCTAGTTGCAATTTCACTTTGCTTTGTTAAGTTTTTTATTATGATTCGACATCAAATAAAGGGAATCACGCTCTATAGGATTTGAACCTACGACATCGGGTTTTGGAGACTCGCGTTCTACCGAACTGAACTAAGAGCGTTTTCTTATGACAGGGGATAGGACTACTCCGTAAAGAGTAGGATTTTTCTACCTCCAACGAATGCGTTTTGCATACATATAGTATGCAAAAACGGAAGACTATGTCCAATTTGAATCGATCTCAATTAATCCCTTGTTACTACCCATAGGAGAAGTAATAGGTAGGGATGACAGGATTTGAACCCGTGACATTTTGTACCCAAAACAAACGCGCTACCAAGCTGCGCTACATCCCTTTTCAAATTGTTGTACAGTTTCATTGTACAAAATCCCTGTCTTGTTTTCCACATCGTCATTTTATCCTTTATCCATATAACAAGAAAATTTTTCTTGTTAGTTCTTCTTTTTAGTTTCATATATATATAATAAAAGAATTCTATACATGTGAAACTTTAATATTTATCAGAAATACTTAGGAAGAAGGGATCATTTTTTCTTAGGAAAAGGAAAATCTTATCTATTGTTTTATTGTACATATCTTTTTTGGTTAGGAATTTCGTGTAAAATAAATACAAATGATCTTGAACTACAGCATCTGACTATATATGTATTCCAATAAGGAAGGAGGATTTGAAATGCGAGATATAAAAACATATCTCTCCGTGGCACCAGTGCTAAGTACTCTATGGTTTGGGTCTTTAGCAGGTCTATTGATAGAAATTAATCGTTTATTCCCAGATGCCTTGTCATTTCCCTTTTTTTAGTTATTGATATGCGAAGAAGCGAATAAAATTAGAGATACAATTCCGCATTGAGTTCTAATTTGGTCCCTTTCCTTTCAGTTCTTTAGGATAAGAATAATTGATAGTTAGAAAGAAATTGTATTACTTAATTCTTAAATCTTATTATTTCATTTTTTATTAAAAATTATTACTCTATTTATTACTCTATAATTAAGTAATACTTAAATTAAGTAATACTTAATTAGTTAATATTTCTTTATTAGTTAATATTTCTTTTTTTCTTTTTTTAATATTCAATTTTGAAGATTAATTATCCTTAATAAAATTAAATAAATTTTCTTTTCTATTAATTATCATTTAAGTTTATTAGTATTAATTATTATTTTCTTAATTACTTACTATTAATTATCATTAATATAATAGAATAATACTCTATTATGGAAATCCAATTTATAGAAATAGAATTCGAGTTTCTTGTTAATTTTTAATTGTACTGAAATCTTTAGAAATTACATTTCATTTCTAGTTAGTAACTTCTATTCATATTTTTTTTGTTCTTATCTTCTTCTTGGGCTCGGATCAAAATAGAAGAGTTAAGTCGATCCAAAATTCAAAGGAGGTTCATGGCCAAGGGTAAAGAAGTTAGAGTTATAGTTATTTTGGAATGTACCTGTTGTACTCGAAATGATGTCAATAAAGAATCGCCGGGCATTTCTAGATATATTACTCAAAAAAATCGACACAATACATCCAGTCGATTAGAATTGAGAAAATTTTGTCGCTATTGTCACAAGCATACGATTCATGGGGAAATAAAGAAATAGATTGTACAAAATGCGCATGCGATCTCGCAAAGGAGGAGGAAGAACTTAACATAATAAATATATATATATATATAAATTATTATATATAAAATATAAATTATTATATATAAATTATATAAATAAAAAATCAAAATCTAGTTCCGTCAGATCTGAAGTGAATAAAATAAAGAAATAGAATTTTAGAGATGAATAAACCATGGAAAAATCCAAGCAATCTTTTCGTAAATACAAGCGATCTTTTCGTAGACGTTTGCCCCCAATTGGATCAGGGGATCCTGCGAAAATAAAGGATATAACCTGTCTCCCTGCCTTTAGTGGTCCAAAAATGAACCATTAGCGTTTAATTTGGTCCACAGGGCCGGCCCAGGCCCAAGCAGCTAAAGCCTTTGCTTTAGGCCTCTAATTATTTGAGGCCCCTTAATAATTAGTATATTATTATTTATATATTGAGCATATAATTACAAATATGTAAAGTTATCACTAATAAATTATAACAACCAACAAATGTTATCCTTTTTTAGGCCTCATAATTGCTTTAGTCAATGCAAATCACTTTTTTCTCATTAATTTATTTCCTAATTAATTACAATCTTAATTGATCCATTTTTATAGGTTCATCTAATCAAATATTGTTTTAATGTCCATAAAATCTGATTAGCGATCTAATATTAATTATTTGATATCTTCTTTTCATTACATAAAATATTATAGTCCTCCCATTTTTTTTTCAATTTGAATTTTTAAAACTTGGCATGTCTACTTGATATGATATATTATTTACAATTAATTTAATTAGAAAAAATTACAATAAAAGGATATGCATATTCATGTTGCTATTGATCAAATAAATAATCTTGTTATATTTTTGAAAAAAAATATAGAGAAGATGTGTTATAAAAAGAGAAGATGGATTTGTAAATGCAATTATTTTCGGCCAAGGAAATTGCATCGAAATGAACATGAACCTCAATTTCATGAAAACCATATTTTATTTAGGAAAAGTGATTTGATGAAAATGATAGTAATGATATAATAAATCATCTTAAGAATCATTTTAAATTGATTTTTTATACATAATAGACCAACATAATTTTCATAGTTTTGAACGATTCACATTATATGAAAAAATGTTTTTATTTAGTGATAAAAATTAATATCTTTAGACAACTGAGACAGAGATGATCTAGATTTATTTTCAGAGTTGAAATTTTTAAGAGAATTTATTCGAGTATATGATAATTTTTCTATTGAGATACTCAATCATATAAAAAAATTGACTTCTTTCCAAATGCATATATTGTTTATAGACTAATGTTAACAATCCTGATATCCATTGCTTCAGCTAATAAGCTTTTCGAAATTAAAATTTATAAAAGAGTTTAAGTTGGATGCAACCAAAAAAATTGGTTGTAACTTACAACCAATTAATCTCAGCCCTTGGATCGCCATCTAAGAAGATGGAAGGCTACGATTGAATACCTTGAACCCTTTATTTTTTTTTGGTCGGTTCTTGGCTTGCCTTCCTACCACGAAACTCTTTCCCCCTTTGTTTTTGGCCGATCAGCACCTTCGACCCACGAAACCCTCACGCTGCGATATCCTGCTCTGCCACGGCCCCTCACGTTCCGATCTACTGCTGCCACCGCGATCCGCTTCCACCGCCATCGCCACCGCGATCTACTGCCACCGGTCGTCTCCGCAGCGATCTGCTGCCATCGCCCGTCTCCGAAGCGATCTGCTGCCACCGCCGTCGCCGCCGCGATCTACTGCCGTCGCCGCCGCGATCTACTGCCGCCGCCCCTGCGCGATCTGCTGCCGCCACTGCGATCTTCTGCCAACACCGCCGCCGCCTATTCTGTTTTCGCCGCCTGTTCTGCTTTCTCCGTCGATCTGCTGCCGTCGCCGCCGCCTGTTCTGCCGTCGCTGTCTCCTGTTCTGCCGTCGCTGTCTCCTGTTCTGCCGTCGCCGCCTCTTGTTATACCATCGCCGCCTCCTGTTCTACCGTCGCCGCCGCCTGTTCTGCTGTCGCCGCCACCTATTCTGCTATCGCCGCCGCCGCCTGTTCTGCTGCCACCGCCGCCTATTCTTCTATCGCCGCCGTCGCCTCCTATTCTGCCGCCACCGCATGTTCTGCCGCCGCCACCGTGACCTGCTGCCGCTGCCGCCTATTTTGCTGCCGCCATCATCATCTACTGCCGCCGCCGCCTTCTACATATGCCTCCGACGATCCTAATGAAGAAATGTAGAAAAAATTATATGAATGAACGTGATCTGTGTAGAAACAAGAATTGATTGTGTAGGAAAAAATGTATTGAATGAACGTGATACGTGTTTAAGTGGATTGAACACGTGATACGTGATATGTGTTTAATTGTGATGTAAAATGAAAATATGAATGTTGTTCCTATTTGCCATATGTAATCTTGTTTCATAGAACATCATTTGATAGAACATTAAACCTACGACTATATCATTCGCATTCTTGGATCAAAGAATTATTTGAGGCATTGGATGTGCACATTGGGTGACATTGTATCCATATAACTTTTTTGAATAATTACACCTCTTGCATAAATCTGTTGGCCATATAGATTGCATGTGTTTCCACAATTTTAGAATAATATTAAACAATGAGCTACTTTTTGTATCGATAGTGATAATTTATTTGACGAACTTAAATTGAGCATTCTCAATTTTTCACAACATTGATCCTGGTAATGAGTTGGACAAACTTAAATTGAGCATTCTCAATTTTTCACAACATTCTCAATATATTTCAAAATTTGATTGTTTAGAAATCATGCTGCTACAATTCAAAGTTTGAAAATAAATACAAGTCCTCCAAAAATTAGACAGTTTATAAATCATGTTGCTGTAATTAAAGTATGAAAGTAAATACAAGTTCTCCAAAACTTTATAGATAAAATCACGGCGGAGCAGAACACGGCGGCGTCGGGGGTGAAACCGTCGCGACGGCGGCGGCGGAGGTGAAGCCGCGGCGGCAGAACACGACGGTAGAACGGAGCGGTGGCGGCAGAACACGACGCAGATCATGGCAGCAGAATGCGGCGTTCATGGCGGAAGAACACGACAGAATGTGGCGGCGGCGGCAGAAGATGGCGGCAGAACGTGGCGGCGGCGGCAGAACGCGGTGGCAGAACACGGCGACAGACACGACTGCAGAACACGGCAGAATGTGGCGACGGCGACAGAAGAACACGGTGGCAGAACACTGCATAACATGGCGGCGACGGCGGAAGAACGCGGCGGCAGAACGCGTCAGAGCGTGACGGCGGCGATGGAAGAACGCGGCGGCAGAATGTGGCGGCAAAATGTGGCGACGACGGAAGAAGAACACGGCGGCAGAACACTCCATAACGTGGCGGCGGTGACGACAGAACGCATCAGAACGTGGCGGTGGCGATGGAAGAACGCGGCGGCAGAACACGGCGGCGGCGGCAGATCACGGCGGCGGCGGCGGCAGAACACGACGGTGGCAGCGGCAAGACACAGCGACGGCGGCAACAGAACCCAGGAACTCGGCCAAAACGAAGGGAAAAAGATAAAACCCAGGAAGAGGGTGTTGATCGACCAAAAACGAAGGGGAAAGGAGTTTCGTGGGTAGGAAGGCAAGCCAAGAAGTGGCCACAAAAAAAAAGGGTCGGAGGTGCTGATCGGCCAAAAACAAAGGGGGAAAGGGGTTTCGTGGTAGGAAGGCAAGCCAAGAACCGACTAAAAAGATAAATAAATAAATAAAAGGTTCAAGGTATTCAATCGTAGCCTTCCATCTTCTTAGATGGTGATCCAAGGGTTGAGATTAATTGGTCGTAAGTTACAACCAATTTTTTTAGTTGCATCCAACTTAAACTCTTTATAAAATCTTATTTAAAATCAATAATGTCTCAAAAATATTAAATGACTTACCTATATTGTTAGTCGAAAAAGAAATGCTAAGAAAAGTAAATTATGAAAATTTGATTAATAATTTTTTATCTAAATAAGTTAAGAAAATAAATTTTATATAAAATATTCTTATTATATCAAAAGTTTTTCTTTTATGTAATCTTGCTTTAGACCTCCAAATGCCTTGAGCCGGCCCTGGGTCCACCCAACAGGAGGAGGAGGCTCTCATCGGATCAAGCGTAGATATAGATATTGAGGGGAAGTTGCCTCGGATAAGTTAGCTTGGAAAATAAAGTTAATGTGATTGTGGCAATACAACTTCTTTTGATTTGATGTCTAGAACCAGGATAATGAGTGATTATTTCAATGACAATTTTCGGGAAAAACTTTCTTATACCAATGTTTAATTATCCTCATCATAGACTAATTTTAATGATTTTGAATGACCAATTATTTCAAAATTTGTAAAAAATAAATAATTTTAAAATTTAGATTAATTTCCCGCATTATTAATATAATATAATGAATGATTCATTTTTCTTTTGTTTTGTAGACAGTGGTAGATGAATATGGAAGATAATTTGATGATTAGTTAATTTCGCAAAATAAAATATTAAGTATAAATTTTTCGTCTCCTCGTATATAGTTCAGATTTGAAACAACGCAAAATGATGATAATTTTTAAAAGCATCACATCCTCAAATGATTTCCTTTTTAAAATTTATGTTTTTTTTTAAAAAAAATAATATGAATTCGGTTGTAATGTCCCTGTAAAATAAGGCCTGTCCACCTAATCTGCTTTTAATTTTTATTTTTTTTTATCATCATCATTCTAAAATAAATTCCCACAATTCTTTAAAAAGAGGAAAAATAAAATATGCGAAACCATTACGACGTCATAAAAAGGCGACCGACAAGAGGGACCTCTTCTTTGACCCGATCCGGACGGCAAGTCGACACCACGTCTCACGGTGGCATGTGGGGCCAACCCTGTGAATCCCACGCCCGTCCATCCACCCATTCCGATTCCGTTGCCTATTTCTGGTGCGGGTTGTCAAAATTATTTAAGTTCGCGCAGCTCCTCTCCTTTCTTCCTCCCCACCATAAACGATACGGAAAGCAACGGGCCACCCGCTCCTCTTCTCTCCCCGAGCCTCCGGTCGCCGGATTCCGATCGGATCCCCGCAAGCGGACGGTTCTCCGACGAGGTGAGCTCTTCCACGCCTTCTTTCGAATTTTTTTCCTGATTTTTCTCGCGCCTTGAGATCGCATTTTGCCGTCGGGTCTCGCTCGGTATTATGTTCATCCCTGTTTTTTGAATTGCGTTGGGCGTTTCTGCTCCTCTCCTTCAGCTTATGTTCATGTGGTATTTGCTTTACGTCGTCCCTTGTTCCGTCTCATCGTGCTCCTTATTCCAAAGCTCGGCTCAATGCTTTTGCCGTAGAAAGGTTAAATAAAGACCCGCAAGATGTTCTCTTTAGAAAGTGGATTCTTCTTGTTTTGACTCTTAATTCCAAGCTAGCTTTGCAAACATTTTTATGGTATCTGTTAGAAATTATTGTACAGTTAAGAAAGAAAGCCCATGGGTTCCGTAAAGGTGATTGTCTAGTTAGTAATTTGAGATAGAAGAACGAAAAAAAATCGTTCTTTTTTTTTTCTTTACACAAAGAAGTAACTCCAGGGGTATTGAATAGTTGTGGATTTTGTTTGGACTTTTGTGAAGCTGCGTTTGGTTTCAGAAGTAGCGAATTGAAGATTTTCTTAGGCCATCCGAATTCTTGTTATTGATCGAGGTTTTTTTATTTGATTCATTAATATGCTTTTTTTTTTTTTGCTTCAATTGGACTTTTGCGATTGGACACCTTTGGCCTTTGGGCAGAAAGGTTGATCGTCGAGGTTGATTGGTTTCGGATAGATGTTACAATTATGAAGACAATGTCACTTAGTCTAATTATTCTTGATAGGGTACTCATGCACGATTTCTCTGTAAGAGGCTTTACCTGGATCATTCTCAAGGCCCTATGGACTAGAGATAGAACTCTCAGAGGATATCTTATTGACCTTTTTCTTTGGTTCTCATATGCTCATGCGAGTTACAAATTGTGATAAGATTAGAGAACATCTGGGTTATAATACGGAGTTGAGAGTCAAATAGTCAAATAGAGGACTATTAGTACTCTAGCTGCATTAAAACCCCTTGGTTTTCTTAGACTTGTATGTTCTAAGTGGCTTGTGTGGAGCATTTGGACTCTGCTTATCATACTTTTTGCCCAAAGTAAAAAACAATCAAATGAAAATTCATTTTGAAGATAAAAGTATTTTTATTGCCAAGTGCCTGTTCCGAATCCTATGACTCTGTAAGAATAGATGTTTTTGCCTATATTCTAAAGTTCCTATCATTGTCTTCTGAAACATTTTTCATATCTGATTGTGTCATTATTATTCCATTAATAGGATAGCATTCTCTTCAAGATTAGGTGATACAGACTTCATTCGTATTCATTCTTGAAGAATCTTTAGTAGTCCTTTTGTAAAGTGCATTTAATACCAATGCCTGGCCTTATTTTCATCTGTATTTCCTAAAAGCTTGCAGGTTTTCTTCTAATCTAAAAGAAGATGGGCCGTGGGGTGAGCAGTGGAGGAGGACAGAGTTCTTTGGGGTACCTTTTTGGTGGTGGAGAAAACCCCAAACCTGCTGCTGAGAATAGTTCACCTGTTAGAAAGCCAGTTCATACACCACCTGTTGAGGCAAACAAGCAGATCCCAGCAGGTATCCAAGGAAGTCAAGCAAACAACTACTTCCGAGCAGATGGTCAGAACTGCGGCAATTTCATCACAGTATGGCTTCACTAGCTCAAATTGTTCTTCTATATTTGTAATTTCTATCTCTTTTACACTTCAAGAAGTAATTTCTATATTTTGTGTATGACATGTTTCTCGTTCCATATCCTATTGCGTGATAATTATATTATTATCATTGGTGAGCATGATGAGATAATATCGAAACTCATATTTATTTCCTTCATATTAGGCAAAGTGACTTTCTTATTCATTAAAAGTTATTCTTCATTTCTGTTTCAGTTGCGATCTCTGATGTTGATTAAAGAGATGTTAATCCAAAACGTAATGTCCTCTTGTTAGCTGTAGCATTTACTTGATAATTGTCTATCATTCTTAGAGCCTTTATGATATTAACCTTATTCCTCAATGTAGATTGTAAAATCTAGTAAGTATTAGAACATGTAGCAAGAAAACTCCGCCTATGTTTTATAGCCGGTCCCAAGCCCGGATAAAGGAGGAGGGTTGTGTTAGGCCCCGACAGCCAGCGTAAAACCCTGTCGAATCTCATGAACATGGATCAACGAATGCGGAATGACGTCGTATGATCCATGTAGCCGACCCCACCTAGTGGGATAAGGCTTTGTTGTTGTTGTATTAGCACATGTAGCTTTTTTTGAGAAGATATTAGCACATGTAGCTGAAATAAAATCCAGCAGCATATGCTAGCATACCACATATTTTTTCATTTATGATTGCAGCACAAATACCCGCAGCCAATTGGTGACCGTAAGTCAATAGCTGCAAGTGTGATCATATTTGATGCAAGAGGGTAACTAACATGTGTTCTTTTTCCTTGCTCCCATGCTCAACCATTTGGAAATGAGTTGATGCCTCTTCACATCTGACTTCATGACATGAAACTAGTAGTCATGATCGTGAAGAAAGTTTTGGATATAGTAGTCATGAAAATAGTGTCAACAATAAACCGAGATTGCCTCTATCAAAAGTGAAATCAAGATTGTAACTCCTTAAAGCCTGTTGTGTCACATAATGACATTGTGGTCATGGAATATCACTGCAATGTGCTCCGGTTGAGAAATCATTTGGTTGTTCTTTCACTAAGCTTACCAGCCAGACAGGGTGAGAAGAAGTTGGTTGATAGTTTGGTTCTTATTATCTCAGCAAATTTACTTGGCTTCATATTTCTTCCGCCAGTAGCAAGACGTTGATGCTTTTATCTCGAGAAGAGTTAATATTGGGTGTTCTTAGCTATGCAGGATCGACCTTCAACTAAGGTACATGCTGCTCCAGGTGGTGGGTCCTCCCTGGGGTATCTTTTTGGTGGTGGGAGCAAATGATGGTGTTCTTGCACGGCGAGAAAATCAAGTGTCTATGGGTGTATGATAAACAAACTGCTTGCAGTATGTAGCTCATGAACATGTGTGATATATACAGCTACTTTTGGAGTTGCTTTCTACCATACTCGTGAATCTCTTGATGACGTCCTTTATGCCGATCTTATCTGTTACATTTTGACTGATTGTTTGGGCAATTTTTTTACGCCATTTTTATTTAGAAGCATTTTGTATTCGGGGTTTTGCACTGCCAATTGATTTGAGAACGGCAACGATAATGGCATCAAAACTTTTGATTAATCTCATCCTAATAGAGCTCGTTAAGTATGATATCTGGTGTTAAGCCTAAAGAATTTATAAGGAGTACTTCACAGATCTTAATTACTGATTCTAATACTAACCAATGGTTTTTCAAAATATCTTTTTTATTAACTTGCAACTAATTAAGTAGGTAATAATTCAAATCTTTTTCAACAAAACAAGCTCTTCCTGTAGAAAACAACCTGAAGAATGCGCGGATAGTAATCAGATGGTGTTATACAATGGTTTTAAGATTGATTCTTGGAAAAGGACTAAAAATAGAAAGCACCTTCATGGTTACTAGAATATCGCGATATTTCTGAAATATAACAAAGTGGAATTACAATATCTCGATCAAACTTTGGAAACTGCAAAATCACTTAAAGGGAATATCCATATTCCTCTAAAACTAAAGAATATGTATATTCTTATGATTTTCAAATTTTTTAATTATATTTTATTTTTTAACTTTATTAATATATTATTATATTAATATTTTTTACCATTTTTATAATATTAAACATCAACTCTCTATAGTAAAATATTTTTATTATAAACTATTATATTTTTAAAATGTATTCTCTTCAAACCAAATAGTTGAAATAAGAATAATTTCAACTTTTTAAGAATACCGTATTACATGATTTTATTCTCTTTTTTTTTTATTCTCTAAACAAACGGCCCTAAATGTATAACATTATTTAAGGTTTATAACTTCTACGTATTTATCCTATGGAAAATGGGAGACTAAAGTTAATCCGATTTTTCATGCAAATATTTATCATATTTATAACTTGAGGTTTTAGGGTTAAAGATCACTAAGCACGCGATAAAAGTGAGAAAGATTAAATTGAAGTACATGGGTCCTGCAAAATGTTAGGGAATTATGAAGACTGGTCCTGGGAAGCAATTGCTGTTTTACATTGGGATTTTTAAGATGTGCACCAGTATAAGATGTTCAATAGGTCAAGTTTGAACCGAGTGTTGTTTCTAAAGACGTTACTGCATTAGGATCCTCAGACTTCCCCCTGACCAGAGACCCGACTTGTATCCTTGAAGGGTGTCTGTCCCTTCGTTGAGCACTTCCACTGCCAGCAGTCATCCTTCCTGTAAAAGTAGCACGATGGGGTTATTTCAGCAATCAATCATGGTCGGAAAAGGCTAAGGGTTAGGTACTTGTTGTCAGGGTAAACAAGATCATCTCTCCGTCAAGGTTGAGGTAGATGAAAACAGCATGCCACGCATTAATTTCCCATCGACTTCTGTCTCAATTTCGTATCCATGTTGATTTGCATTCGTAACTCTAGCGTCAAATTTAACCTTTCCAGCAGATGAATGATCATGAATTATTGCACCTGTATTGCAGGAAGTGTACTTTTATAACAATCAACAACTTATGTTCTTTTATGGAGAAAAGAACGAGTAGTTGCATTTGCTAGTCATCAACATGTGTTATAAAATTATGAATAGATGCATAAAGCCTGCAATATATGTCAATAGAAAAGAGTGACACAATGGTTTCTTCCGAATCTGAAAATAATGATTGATGCATTGTATGAATACCGTTATTACATAGAGAAAGGGAAAACCTGATGAAAAAACATGAGATCCAGTGAATAAGGTCTTAGGAGGGAAGAAATCTTTACCTCACCTAAGAGATTGAAAATATAAGATCTCTTCTGAAATCCAGTCTTAGCACAATTTGATTATTATTTTAAAGAGATAGCATATCATGCTCACTAAAAAATGTCATAATTATTCAAATATATAATTTTATATTTACAGATAGGGTCTTAAATATGATCCTCAGATCCTCTTCCTATCCTTGGTAGAAACTATTCTTTACAACCATACACTAAGACTCCCTGCTGCATGCAATAATCCTTGATTAGCATTTCTAGTTAAAGGGACTACTTGTTGAAGTCAGCACTGACATAATCCACCGACATACCTGGGAGCTTCTAGCATCTATATCTAGAAGACTATTTATCTAGAAAGTTAGATACAATATAATAATATATGGACAAAAAGCCTTGAAGCGCCGACATTATCACCTATAAATAGGCATGAGCTCCTCCTGTCTTCAGTGTCTCGGTTGCAAGTGAGAGAGTGAAGAGGTGAAGTCCCAACACACAGTATAGGATTGTGTGTAATAGGAGTTGTGTGCAATAGTGTGCATGAAGTGTTCTGTGAGTTGGCGGAGAGTGTTGTCTACTTGAGTGTTGGAGTGTCATTATTACATGTGTGATAGGATAGTTTGTAGTGCACCTGAGTGTTGTGTCATTTGTATTTGGTAGTGTACGAGTGATGTCAACACTTAGCTAATTGTACACACAATTATAAATATCATTTGTTAGTTGATTTTGATCTAATCAAAATCTCTACACTACTTGCCTAACAATCTATATGAAATCTTCCTCGTAACGCTGATATTCTTTATACAGAACACCAGAGTTACAAATAGGAGATTCAATCACTTAATAAATGAATGCAATGGATCTAACATTAACATCCCTCTATTGTTGTATCCATGTCTTCATGTTCAATTCTTGCAATCAACCTAAAAGAAATCAGGGATCATTTGATGATTGCAAAAATCAGTCTCCTTAGAGATTCTTTTTGAAAAGAACCCTTATCTGCATTATTTTGCAAGTCCATGTAAACTCTGGTCAGGTAGATGGAGAGAGTGTTCTCTCTTTCCAATTATGTCATTTGCCGCTTTGACGTTGTTTACATGTTAATACAAGAACCACAAAAAAAGAGGAATGCAACTAAAACTACATGAACTGCCAAGATGAAACAAATACAATTTGAAGAGAAAGAAAACAAGTTAAGTTACCATAAACATTCAAATGGAAATCATGTAAATAACATCAAAGAACTAACCAGTGTGTAAGAAATACATGTCATTAAGTGCCCCAAGAGATTTGTTACATCCACCAAATAAAATGAGAATGCCTTTCCTCACATCCAGGCAGTCACCCGCTGCTGAAAAACGAGCACACGGCCTGCAATTCAAAGGTCTGGCTCTTGACCAAATACCACTATCTGCATATCCATCAAGAGTCCCGTTCCTGAATTGAATTAGTTTCTTCGGCTCAATCATGATATTCACAAAATAGCCAATAGGAAATCTGAAGTCCTTAGGAATAAAAATACCTACCAATATTTAGGACGTAAAGATCATCACAAAGGTCTGCAGCATTTGCGAAACCTCCAAATACAAATAACCTACTGCCAAGAGCCATAGTTACGTGACCTGCTCGGGGTGGAAGTATCTGTCCTGAAGTCTTCATTGGCTCCCATACAAGAGTGTCTGTGTTGTAGTTGACCATAGTTACAGGAAGAATCACTTGTAATAGCATACAACACATGATCGTTTCTCAGATCACAACTAAAACGTTTTATGTAAAACAGACAGTTTGAAGCAGAAAATGGCAATAAAATGAGACCTAAGAAAACCCTCAAGTAATATGGATTTTTACTCAACCTACATGTTGAGCACGAGGTGTTATCATCTAATGACAATTCATTAGACGGAATTTGCTTTGTAGGTACTATCTGATACTTAGCACATGAAATCTTTTAAGAAGAAGATAACAATTAGAAGGATCACCAGAATTTCAGCTCAGACGACTAAAACCTAAGCAATCATTCATATAAATTTTCATCTCTAGATATATCTAATATCAGAGGGGGAGGATCCGACAAACTTTGGTTTGACATATTTCAAGGAAAGCAATTAACCTCCATCAAAACTGTTTAAGGTAAACAGAATACCTATATCTAGCATGTGCACATCAGATAAGTAACATTCTGTAGAATCTTCACCACAAAGGACTATGATCTTGTTCTTCCACAAAGAGCAACTATGACTATGACGAGCAGAAGGTTGAGTTCCAGAAGTTGAAGCATGTTCCCAGGATAACTTCTCTACAGAAAATTAGAAGTACATTTTAAGCATTAAAGGACTATATTGTCTACCAACATGTAAAACCATACTTTCATGTGACATATCTACAATTTCAAACAAAGTTCGATACCAGTTACAAAGTATTATCTTACTTTAAAAGATAAAAGATATAAACAAGATAAAAGTTCAAAAGGTGCTGACTAATAGGATTTTCTGTTTCTTTCATAAGAGAAAAAAGTGTTTCTTTGACTGATTATCTTAGAAAAAAAATAAGGTAGAGATACTTGGGTACTTTTTGCAAGTTTAATCAAGCAATTATATTTCACGACAAAAAGTATATCCTCATTGTTTCTGATCAATGAAACCATGCTAGGGAGAACCATAGACTATACAGAAATTTAATTAGAGGCTACTGAGTGTCAACCAATTCAAATAAACTGCACTACTTGGCATATTTCTACACAAGTAGGCCTTGTTTTCTATTCAATTGTAGAATAGATCATCAGGTTTGACTTAAGATTAACAATAGTATTCCTCAAAGAAAGATCAAATGGGAAAAAAAGCAACGACAAAAAATGTTGATAAGAAATCATATCAGATGCTATTTAGTTTGAATAAGTTGCTAGTCATAGAATATTATTTTCGCCAGACTTGATGAAAACAAAAAAAGAAAGTTCGAAGAATTTTGCCTTTTTACTTTCACTAAAATAAATGGATCCAAGGACCTTGTTTCACATTTTTCTCATTCACGTATCATTAATAGATCAGATCTGCAGTATAAAGTTTTTTCTTTTTTGTTCTTTTCTGATAGAATTCTAAATTTAAGCACTAAATATTGAGAGGAGTTACCTGTATCCAGTATATAAATGTCATTATAATATTGAACATCATCAGTGTCAGATTTCCCATAGCCCCCAAAGATAAATATCCGATAGTCAACGTGAATAGCACTATGTCCTTCACGTGCATCAGGCCCATTGCCACTTAGGTCTGGTGTTATCCATGTATTTGACGCTGCAATGTGGCAGAAATAGTGATGAATCAAGTAATCAGTTTGTTGAAATTTGAAAATAAAGATCAGTCGGTCTGATATGATGCAATATCAGACTAAAACAATATCCAAAACGCCAAATCTGATATGATGCAATGTTTATCGATGGGGAAAACAAAGATTTAAGAGTAAGAACGAAGTTGTCAAGTTGACTAAAGAAAATTCATACTAACTTTCTGGGAAGAAACGCTTGGATATCATGTCACATTAAGTAGATGGAGAATAAGAATAATATTTCAGAAAGTTTCTTTACATTTAAGAACGAAATTGAAATTCTTATAAGACATATTCGAAATTATCTTAAGATCCATATAAGATCGCAATGAGTGAAAGTAAACATACTCGTGTCTAGAATATGCAAGTCCTTGAAATGGTTCCTCCCATCTGTTCCCCCAAAGACAAAAAGCTTATCACCAATGTTTGTGCAGCTGTGACTATCTCTTGGAGATGGAGGAACACCTTTTAGCACTGGTTTGCTCCATACCTTCTTAACTGCAAAAATGAGATTAGTTTTAAGTTTCAGTATCTGCAGAGGGCAAAACTACTATTTCAGGGCAACCATCCTTTTCCCTCTGAAAAGAAAACTACTATTTCAGGAAAAAAGAGCACACACACTTCAATTAAAAAAAACATAATAAGAAAGCAACAAAAAGGAAAACCATAAAAATGACATATAATTTTAAAGGAATCCATATTGTTTATGCAGAAAATATAATGGAATTTTTTTTTGTTTTTGAGATGATGACCAATTATGCAGTCATCCTAATTTATTGTCTAATAATTAGTTATACTACAGATGGCATATGCAATAAATTAGGAATGGCATATGCAATAAATTAGGAATGCCATTGACAGTGTAATCCCCACTCCCTGGTCATAGACCACCTTATCCACATACCACCTTTTCACCCCTAAAAATGCATCCATGGGGTAGACACCAGTGCTAAGACTGACATTTGAATTCAACTTCACTCTGTTATTTTGTTATGTTATCCACTTCATATATTTATACTTATGAAAAGAAGTTACAACAGAAAGTTAATGTTCCTATCTAAGTGGTGTTGCGAGAGTCTTCATAACGTCTGACTTCAGCTTGATGCAGTTAGTAGAGCTATCCTTCAACATTGAGTTGGCAACATTAGATCAATGCCATCCATTGCCAACTCAATGCTGAAGAATCACTCTACTAACTGCCTTTGTAGTTGTAAAAGACATGTGTTCTCTCAAAAAATAAAAGGTGCGTCTGAGATGAAGTTCCAAATGCCTCTTTCAAGGCAGTCTAGGCTGCTCGTGACTTGAGGAGGCCAACAATATGTGGAAGAGCCTCCTCTGAAAGTGAAGAAATTATCCAACTCAATAGCAGTTGGTCTTTGTAATGCCTCCTTGCATATGTTGGATTTGGAGTGTTTGGTTGCAGAAGTGATTGGAGGAATTTCAGCAGGTGGTGGAGTAACATCTTTGTTGATGAGCTTTTCCATATCAAATATTCGGAGGAAAGGAAGAAATTGGATTTGCCATAGTAGGTAATTCTTGGGAGTTAATGTAAGGGAAAGAAAGTGTGTAGCATAATTTAACAGAGAGAGGAAGAAAAGTAGGAGATTCAGTTTCAGAGAGAGGAAGAAAAAGGAGTCGAGACCACTGGGGCATGTTGTCTCGTTGGTGCTAACTACATGGCTCTAATACCATGCTGAGGCAATGACATTTAAATTAATCTCAACTTCGCTATGTTATTCTATAAACCAGATCGGCCACAGAAACACAAAAAGAGTTACACGTTGTCTCCTCTATCTACATACCATTATGTCTGTGGTGTCCTCCAAGGCCCCAACCCCTCGAGGATCTCCAAAAATCTGATGCTGATCCCACCATCCATCCACAACCCCTAAAGAATAAATGATTTATATACTCATCATGTTATCCACATAGATACAAGACATATCAAAGTTTGGCGCCCAATGAACCCTGTTGACTAGAATAAGTAACATAAGAAATCTGATGCGAAAAGGTGCACCACGGACTTGCTATATCAGTCTGCAATCCGACTTTAGTATATCATCCGCACACTTGATTTTCAGCACCTGAGAAGTGAATCTACTAGGAGACCACCTCCAAGCATCATAAAATAACTTGGTGTGAATTGTTCAGTGGCACCAGAACACTTGAGTGGTCAACAAAACGCTGCTGGACAGTCACTTTAAACACAGGATTCCAGCTCCACTCTAAATGGAAATTTCAATATATGATCGAATTCAAGGTGGACCCCATTAAAAAAAGTTGATGTGGATTTTCTGTGTTAAACAACAACATAAAAATCTGATGGTTCACTTTCGATTCTTTCTGCCCCTTAAAATAAAGTGAAGTATATGATTTTGGCTTCCTTCCTAAACACTTCCGAATCCGCCAATATTAACAGTTTAAAGTGGGTGAATCTTTACTAAAGTACAGTCCATCATCCTAACGAATGCGAACTAACCCTAATATTAAGAGGGGAAAAAAGTTGATCCTGGAAATGAAACTATCACAACGCGACGTTTCAAAAAAAGATTAACTCGAGAAATCAATGTAGTAGTTAACAGGTAAACTTTATCAATATGAAAATTGAAAGTGCCGGTGAAATTAAATTGCATGAGTGGAAAAGTATTACTGAAATGTCAAATAATCCAGTGCAAGTAGGCCAAGAAAATCCAATGTTTCGCTATATATTATGCGTGTGTATATAAATCTTTGATCATATCAAGAAGATGATCGATATGCATTCAAAGAAAGCTTAAAGATCCAATATGTTTTGTGATCACATCAAGAAAGAAAACTGAACACATTGCATCAGTAGCATTCTTCCCTAAAGGGACATTCTAGCGATTTCCCAGAGAGAGAGAGAGAGAGAGAGAGAGAGAGAGCGCACCGGTGTCGAAGACGTCGACGTCGTTGATCGGGCACTTGTTCGAGCTCCAGCCGCCGAAGACGTAGAGGAGCCTGCCACCATTGACAGCGTTGCAGGTGTGGCCCCAACGGGCCCGGGGGCCCCCTATGCCGCCTGTCGTCTTCGCCGCCGGCGCGTCCGTCTGCACCGGCTCCCACCACACCTCCATCGATGGATTTTAGGGACGCCGAATGTGCAGAAGACGAAGGAGAAGAAGAAGAACGAAATGCCCAAAAGATCGAGGTGGTGAGTTAGATCTTTGGGTGGGAGGTTTCTGGCTTCAAACGAAAAGGCAAAGACGACGAAGGAATGCGTTGTGAGACGTGGAAAATGGAAATGTCACTTGTAGCATTTATTTAACAGTGATTCCAATTAAATCAGTTCATCATTTTTAGATTATAATAATTCGTCTAATTAGTTATGACACACAATAATACTTTCAAGATTTATTGCACCTAACAAAAATCAGGATATTATTCAAACCTGCTACCTCGTCTCACAGCCGCGGATAATTTAGTGCGCGAATCAGTAGTAACTATATGGGTGCGGTTCAACGACTAATGGACGGTCGGCACTGGTTTGGGCGGTTAGGCATTGAACCAACTTTTTCGTAGTAGAATGAGCCAGGAGTTGAGCAGGGACTACCATATTGACAAGAAGATCGGGATTGGGCGGGCGCGACTGCTTCGGGATCGTTCATGCACTTTGCCGGTGATTGGCGGAAGGAAGATAGATATTAATTAGCCAACAACATCATTACACAAAAATCGAAGGAAGCCCGAAGGGGGGACATCCTCCCAAAATTGATCGTCATGCGATCTTCTACCAAAAGATGCTAGAGAGTCGGCCTCGATATTTGCCGATCTAGGAACATGCCTACATTTAAAATGATGGAACAATGAATTGCAAGAGACAATATCATGAAAAATGTTCTTAAGACGCCACGGACAATGAGCTTTCTTGGCGATAATATTGGCAGCAAGCGGGGAATCCGTCTCAAGCAGAATGTGAGTGATGCCCCGGCGCTGGCAGTGAAGCAAGCCACAGCGAATCGCCCAACCTTCAGCCTCCAAAGCCGAATGGAACCGATTATGCAACGCACCTGCACAAACAAAGTCAGTATTAGAAGCTCTGACAATAAAGCCTGCTCCCCCACCCCAGAGTTGCTCAAGAATGAGCCATCCGAGTTCAGCTTGAACTAGGATTGGGGTGGAGACTCCCAACGAACCAAGGAGTGGTTCGTGGGGGAAGTCCCCTCAGACATATAGGGTGTTTGTAACTCATAATAAGAGATCTTAACTCGCGACCAAACCGTCGCAGTGGTTGCCTGAGTGGAATTAAAATGGGCATCATTCCTCATCTTTCAGATTCCCCATAAAGATAAAGCAAAAAGACTCAGAAATTGAGAACGAGAGGTCTGATCTTGGAGGTCGCAACCCTCCTTAATCCAATCCCCCTCCTTCCAAGTAGACATAAACATAAAATGATATCCAGTGTGAGATTGAAACAAATTCCATATTTGGAGAGTCACAGAACAGTCGAAAAAAAGATGAGCATTAGTTTCAAAGCCGACACCACAAAGAGGACAAACATGATTAACAGAAGGAATGAATCTAACAAAAAAATGCTTGGTAGGAAGGCGGTGGTGAGCCAATTTCCAAAGAAAAAAATTTATCTTAGGGGGAATGTTGATGCACCAAATAGTTTTCCAACCTGGCCATCCAGCATGCTTTGATGGCACAAGCGGCCTACTTATAAAGTTATATACTGCCTTGGCAGTAACAATTCTTGTATTGTCCGAAGCCCACACCCAAGAATCATCACAGGGGAAAATAAGCAATTTAATACTTTGAATCATATCCATAAGACAGGGAGCAAAGCAATGCATAAGCATGTCAGAATTCCAGACAGAATGAGAGATAAAATCCGCAGTCATTAGAGTGGCAATTGGTGAAAAAATATTTATGTAAGTAGGCATATGGCTTAAAGGAATATTAAAAATCTATGGATCGTTATATGCATGAGTATTCTGGCCATTGCCATTGTGCTTCTTAAGGCCAAGTTTAATATTATCCAGGGTTTGAGATAAAAGCTTCCAACTCCAAGCAGTGCTGTTAGTGGGGGTACAAGGCAACCAGGGGTGAAAAACTTGATATTTCTGAATCATAAAAAATGTAAAAAGATCAGGAGTCTTGTTTAAAATAGATAACACTCTAGAAGCTAACAAGGCATAACGCATATTATTTAAGGATCTGATTCCTAAACCCCCATCCCTTATAGGTAGATGAATTGTACCCCAGTTTATAAGATGCAGCCCACGATTGTCACCAGAAGAAGACCAGAGGAAGGATATGGAAATACGCTCAAGGGATTCAATGATGCCAGAGGAAAGATGGATGGTGCTTAAAGCATAATTTGTGATGGACGAGAGAGTGGATTTAATCAGTGTGACTTTCCCAGCCTGAGATAAGGTCTTCCTCTTCCAACCAGCTAGCTTACTTTGGGTCTTAGAGATAATATGAATGAGAGAATCTCTTTTAAGCTTCTTGTAAGAAATAGGGTTGCCAAGGTACGTGAAAGGGAAGACCCCAATAGAGATATTTAGAATATTTCGAATGATATTTTTCCTACGGATATTAAGCTTTGGAGGTAAATAAATTATTGACTTATTTAAATTGATTTTTTGATTTGTAAGTTCCTGATATCTACCAAAGGTCCTCATCAGAGCATTACAGTTTGAAGCAGTGGCTGCGGTGCAAACAACGAGATCATCTGCATAAAGAAGATGACTAAGAGATAATCCACCAACCCTAAGAGGTTTAATGTGTCCAACACTAATCTGGTCCTTGATAAACGAGGAGAAAACTTGGGACACCAGGATGAAGAGATAGGGGGATAAGGGATCCCCCTGCCTAAGCCATCTATAACTTTTGAAGTATGGAGATAAAGATCCATTGATATTACAAGTGAAGATGGGGGATTGGATACAAGTCATAATTCAATCAATAAAAGTAGGGGGAATTTCATCAGATGTAGTACCATGTTCACAGCATGCCAGGAGACACGATCAAAAGCTTTTTCCATGTGTGCTTTAAGGATAAAACATTTTTTCCTCCCCTTAGTCAAGAGTGGGTAATTTCTTGAGCCAAAAAAAGATTATCCTGAATTGATCTGCCCCGGATAAAGGCAACCTGAGACTGATCAATGAGATTATTTAAGGTAGGCTTCAAACGGTTTGCAAGGATTTTGGCTATAATTCTATAGATGTTATTACATAGGGATACATGCCTATAATCGGAGACACAGATAGGATTTGTCTTTTTTGGTATAAAGGTAATGGCAGTAGCATCAGAACCCCTAGGAAGTCGATTATGATAGAAGAAGTATTGTATCTCAGTACAAACATAGAAGCCAATAATGTCCCAGTAGTGTCTAAAGAACTCAATTGTAAACCCATCCGGCCCAGGGGCCTTTCCAGTAGGCATATGCCAAATGCAATCTTTGATTTCCTTATGGGTGACAGGTAGAGTTAATTGAGGAAACCAGGTATCATGAAGAGTAGGCAAGGTAGGCCAGGTAGAAAGATTGGGAGGAGGCTGTAGATCAGGAGCCCAGAGTTTAGAATAGTGATTGATGAAATAAGTTTTTATGTTTTGGTCCTCAGTAATAAGATGTCCATTATCATCCTAGATTTTAGTGATTTGATTTCTCCTATGCCTGATGATAGTATTAAGGTGGAAGAATCTGGTATTTTTATCACCATCTTTAATCCAATTTACCATAGATTTAGTCCACCACTTAATACTAATATGTCTAAGAAAAGCCGCATACTGGTTATATTTTGCTCTTAGAAGTTTAAGATCACAATAAGATAGACCAGACCTTTCATCCTTAAGCTCTAGAGCACTAATTTCTTGCTTAACCATAGCCGCCCTGTTTTCCAATTTACCTAGAGATGACTTATTCCAATGTAAGGTTTGTCGCTTGATACTAGTGAAAGATTTTTGTAGAGAAGTATGCGTATCACGCTTAGCCCAGACCTCCGCCACAATGGCTTTGGGCTGCGGGTAATCAAACAAAAAATGCTCATATTTAAATGTTTTAGATCTTTGAATTTTATTGTTTGTATTAAGCAAAATAGGAGCATGATCAGAAGTCCCTCTAGCTAGGTAAGAAAGGTCAAGATTGAGAAAAGAAGATAACCAGTGGTGATTGATAAGGGCCCGATCTAGCTTGCAGAGAATTCTAGCAGGGTATGTTCTGTTATTGCATCAGGTATATTGAGAGCCAACAAGAGGAAGATCAATAAGGCCTTGATTACGAATAAAATTACGGAAGACACGAGTAGATTTGTTTAAGGTAAAAGGAGCACCACCCCTTTTATCCTCGGAAGAGTAAATACAGTTCATATCCCCCATGATAAGCCACAGAATATCATCTAAATCCAAATGTTCGAAGGAGTTCCAAAGAGTATTACGATCTAGAGGCAAATTACTAGCATAAAAGTAAAAAAGAAAAATCGTCAAGAGTAACCACTGCATGAATATGTTGAGATGAGGAACCAATTAAAGAGAGAGTAGCGTTACCCTGCAACCAAGCAATAATTATACCGCCAGAGGCGCCGGAGCCTTCACGAAAACAACCTGTCCAATTGCTACCTAAATGCTTAATAATTAAATCAGAGTTCTTACTGTTCACATGTGTTTCTAGGAGAATAATAATGTCCGGAGAAAGTTCCCGGATGAGACAACGAAGCTAGTCCCGTGCCTTAGACTTAAGAGCGCCGCGGCAATTCCACGCTAGAACCTTCATATATTTAACTGGAAAAAGATGGGTCTGCCTCCTAACCCTGCGTCGGAGGAGGAAAAGAGTTAGATCTAGTATGTGAGGATTCTATCTTACTTTTTTTTTCTTTCTACCCCCTTTCCGCTTGGTGAAGGAGGGAGAAGGAGGGGAAAAGCGAGACGTTGCTTTGCGATTACGCCGTGGTTCCGGGACAGGGTCCATAATCAGCTCTTCGTCCACCTCTTCTGATTCCTCGTCAGACAACCCCTCGGAGTGAGCAATCCGCGGCGACTGAACCTGAGCCACCAAGCATTCGTGTCCCTGCACAGGAGTAGAAGAGGAGGATGGCTTCTCCAACCCGGCCGACAGAGGAGATGCCTGCGGTTGGAGAGCGAGAGAAGGGGGCTGCGGTTGGAGAGCGAGAGAAGGGGGAGTGGCGGAGATAGGGTTGAGAGAGGGGGAAAGAGACAATGCGTTTGATTCCAACGGCGTGGGATCGGACGGATGGCAATCCACCGAAAGATGGTGATGAGGCGAGCCACGTGGTCCAAATAGCTCTGGAGCCACAATCGAGGTAGGCACATGAGAGGCAGGTGCGGTGTCAGAAGCCTCGGGGGCACGTGGACGGACTGGATGAATCCGAGCTAGGGCAACAGGAGAAATCGGGTCACACAGAGGTTTCGGTTCAAGGGCCTGAACCGGCTGACGGCCGAGAGCGCGATCCACTTCCCTCGGGTGCCCGGCACGGCCGTCCCCGTAGGTGGCCATAGCCGGACGCCGACGACAAGAAGGATACGAATGTATCCAGGAACCGTACAGCAGGACGCCATCCTTGCCAGCCGGAAGCATGCCTTGGTCACTCTGACACGCCGGACAGTAATCTAGAAGATGGCCAATGTGACCACAGTTAAAGCAAAACATAGGCAAATTTTCATAAGTAACAACATGGAAATACCGAGATCCATCCGACAACCTAATCCATGTTCCCTGCTTGACTGGAGAAGCCAGATCTAGTTCTACACATACACGAGCAAAAAGGAAATGATCAGTACGTTGATCAATCTTCAAAGGCTTACCAAAAATGCTGGCGATGCGCAAAATCGTCTCAATTCCTCGAGCTCATAGGACAGTCCCGGGAGCTGCATCCAAACAGGGGAGGTGTAGAGACGATCCTCTTGCGGGCGGAAGAAAGCTTTCGCCTGCGAAACATGAAGCAGATTATCATTGAAAGACCAAGGGCTATGAGTAAGGACGTTTAACCTATCATCCTTGGAGCTGAATCTGAAGAGAAGGAAATGGTTTCCCAGATTTGTAATCTCCAGGGGAGCAGTGAGGGATCAGAGAGCAGAGAGCTCGGCCTTGAGATCAACGATGGAGAGATCCTGAGTCAGTAGTCACCCCATGAGGGCCAACTTGAGGTCCTTCGACCTCTGCGCGACATCCTCTTCGCGAATGATGATATCGTCCTTTGAGGCATCTTGGATAGCTTGAAGACGGTGTTTGGAGAGTTGAGGGAGAGAGGATGATGAGGGATGACGGGATTTGACAACGTCCAGTCAGCTCCGGGCGGGACCAGAAGGATTTGGAAGAAGAGGGGGAGAGAATTTGGGGATTTGGAAGAGCTAGGGTTTGAGGGTGGGAGAGGGTCGGGAGGGAGGGGTTCGGGAGGCATTGTGTTCCTTTCTACCCACACATTTCTTCCTTTTTGTCTTTACATGTTGTTCCTTCTCCACTTTTTCTTTCTTTTTATCTTCTTCCATTTTTTTCTTCTTCCCCTCCGTTTCTCTCTCCCGGCCGATTGGCCCTCAGTGGCAGAAGCACTAAGGTGCAGATCTTCTCCACCTCCAAGATTGAAGGCCAAGGGTCGGCCTCCCCCTCTATATGAAGCTCAACTCCCCTCCTCCTCCCCCTCCATTTCCTGCTTCTCCTTCGTTCTTCCTCCCACTTTACTCGTACTCGTGTGTTTTCATTGTTGGTCGCAGATAGAGGACGACGGCTTCGTGCGACGCGGGAGACGACGGAGGGCGGCAATAGGGTGAACCGTGCATGACAAATTGAAAAAGCTTAGGAGTAAGGTCTGTTGATTCGGGATCTCTATCATAGGTTAAATTCTGGAAGACGAATGCATGCGTGATGAAGTCTTCAATTGATCCATTTTCGATTTTGTACCTTGAACGAACCTCTGCATGCTCTACTCGAATGATTTTTACACTTGCTGAACCGATATATATTAAAAATGCTTGAATCTGTGTTAGAAACTTCTCGTCCTTATGATGATGCCTAGAATTACTCATGTATGTTTTAGATAGTAGACGTTATGTCGACTCACACTTGTAGTATTATGACTCTTAATGTGTTGAATCAGGGACCGCCGAAGAAAACGAAACGAGAATGGCCTCGGCATGACAGAACCCGGCCCAGGTTCACTGAAACCTGGCCCATGTTACGTTCAGTTCGAACCGAGTTCCGTAGAGCTCAGCCCGGGTTCGCCATCAATGTCGAGCTCGAGCTTGGCATGAATCAGAGACTTGGCCTAGGTTACTCTCGACCCGACCCAAGTTCGTCCTGATCGCGCTCCGACCTAAGAAGACGATCGGACACGACGATCCTGACCCAGTTATGACCTACACCCGACCGACCCACACCTGATTTTTCGAGATTGATCTAAAACTCGACCCGGGTTCCACCTATACTCGGCCCGAGTTCTGACCAACAAAATTTCTATAATTTGGACCCTTGATTTACATGTGTGATCCCAAATCAATTCTCAATATTAATCTTGCTCGTTAGATCATTGTTTTACTCTTCACAAATGAATTCATGGATTGTTATATTAATATGATTATGTCCTTTCATCGAAGCATAAAATAAAGAATGACCATGATCATTATGAACTCTCGTGAAGAATGATTATGAACTATGTTGAATCCCTATGAAATGAACAAGAATGGAAAGAACGAGCGACCGCTCCTCTTTTCGGTCAATCGATGGATGATGATGAACGGTCTAATGTGAGAAATTGTTGAGAGGTTAAACTTGATGGATGAAGAGAATTTTGTCTAGTTTCCAAATGCACCATATGGAGATTTGAAAATTTCATTAAGGAGCTTTGTCTTACATTACCAATTTTATAAATCACTACTAAATTAAATTATCACTACTTAAATTATTGATAATATCAATCGTATAAATAATAGTTAAAAAAATAAATTACCAAAGTTGCCTAAAAATTCTTTCAAACAAATAAAAAAAGTGAATATAGATAAAAATAAGACAAACTTAAGAATTAATTGTAATAGGTTCTAAACAACAACAAAAAAAAAAAAGATTAAGTTCAATGACACTATTTATTAATAAATTATTTGTTTTAAAAAATAATTAAATGAATATTTTTATCAAAATACATTCTTCTTAACAAAGTATTCTGAAAAGCTCATGAGGTGATAATCGATATTACAAAAAAAAATTAAATACAAGACGACCCTCAAAATTTTAGATACAATTAAATACAAAATGAGATAATGTGGTAAACCCTAAGATTTTTAGATAAAATAATTGATAACTTATCTGAATTATATGATACCAAAACGACCCTAAAACTTTAGCTACAAGACATGTATGTACTAAGAGGCGCATGAGCTTTATTCAGAAGCTATAATCCAACCAACAAATCCTAAAACAAAAATTGGCGAACCATAGCAAATTGTCCACTTTGTCTGAGGGAAGTATCACCTAGCCAATGACGAATTTTCTATCTTCGTTGTAGCCCATTTAACTTGCAATATGTGGATAGACACATTGAAGAATAAGTTTTATCCCCTCCATCAACAGATAAGTCAAGACTAACTCCTCAAACTTTTCTCCTTCACAAAATTCCACCAATTGGATCAAAGAGAATGATTGATAAATTGAAACAAATATCAACCACCTGGATTAAGATTTTGAAGAAGTCATTCTTTACTTTCCGAAACAACATTCTCCGTGGTTGAATCCACTTCAATTGTAGTCTGCATCTCCAACAACTGCTGTTGCTCCTCATCGCCGTTTTGAGTCTTTGTTTCGTTTGCTACTGTCTTAGGCTTCGCCGTGGACTGTTGATAGAGGACGCCTCCAAACATGCAGATTAGTATTCCTATTGTTCCAATTAAGGTAGAGTGTTTGTCCCATATGACCAAATTTATCACAACAGTAAGGAGTTTGTTCACAATGCCGAGCACTGTAAAACCTGTCGCTGATATTGCTCTTCTACAGGAGAAACCAAAGAAGGAGATGGCCAAACCAAACAAACATGATAGAGCGACTGGCAGGATTACACTAAATGAATACCAGTGATATTCATCAGAGATGTCATGTTTTATCTTCTTCAGCTCTCCCATTATAAGCAGCTCCAGGGGAAAGAGCATTAGTGCCTCAAGATTGTTGTATAGAACTAAGCCCCACGTGTTCAGACCTATTGTCATGACGACATGTTTGATGTATACAAAATCAATTGACATACTCACGAGATAGGCCAAAGCCCACATGTAGGCTGTTACAGTGAACTGATAATCTGTGAGAACATATATTAAACTCCCTCCAAAGATGGTGGCAAGAGAAAGCCATGTTTGAATTGAAGGCCACGGCTGGTTAAGGTAGAGTGTCTCTCCAACTGCTACAAACAAGGGAACAGCTGAACGGAACACAATGAATGTATCAACATTTGCATGAAGAAGAAGTTCACTGTTTGTAAAGAGCGACAGATAGAAAATAATTGCAGCAGGCAAGAACTTCCACATCGTCTGTAGGGTTAGACAATCATGTTCGACAAGTTTTAATGATCCACATAATAAAACTCCAAGTGCGCTAGTGAAGTATTGCAAGGCTGTCAATGCACCAGGATAAGGAAATTTCATGACCGCCCACTTGTTTATTATAGACAAGAGTGATGCTGATATGCAGTAACCAGCAGCTACACCATATATTGATGCTTGATGCATGAAATTTGCAAGAAAATGAGTCCAATATCCACCAGAATTTATTGAGGATGACAACTCATCAGTGCTGGCATTGTCCTTCGAGATTTCCGGGTTATTAGACATCTCAAAAGGAAACAATGTAATCTGCAGGAAGGAAAAATGCCTTTTGTCCAAGGAAAATGCAAAAAAAGAGCGAATTAATAAGAAAGTTCAAATGAATATGTAACTTGTGATTTTTTTCAGTTATATAAAATAAAAGAAGACAGTCCAATTCGAATTTAAACTCGGATGAAAACATAAATTGATAATAAGATTTGGTTAATGATATCAGTATCAAGACTTAACCTGTAAAACCACCAGATTACATACTTGCATAAAAGCAGTATAATTTTTAAAACATGAACAAGAGAATGCATGCATAACAAAGCACAAGGAGACTCCCATAGAACAGTTGTTTATAACAATTATTTTACAAAACCTATAATAAAATAGGAAGAAGGAATGCATTATTGGTAAAAACAATTGCATTGATCTTTTTGACAATTTGAGAATAATGTAATGAACTTCGATGCAAGTACCAACAATATCCTATGACTTTACATACATAAACATTAAGTAACTTCAAACAAAAAACTCTTCTTATTTTGTCAACCTGATTAACACTTCAAATGGGTTTTATTTACTGAAGCGCACATGGTTTTCTGAAATGAAAATTCACTATTAAGAAGGCCTGCAATATACTCTGTGGGCTCATAAAAGAACATCATTCACCTGGGCATGACTCTATAGCTTAACAAGTTAAGACAGCAACATTATCCTATGAACCCCCGTTCACTACGCACTGCTTCAAAGAATCAAAATTACTTTATGGGTGCAAAAGAACACACACGAACCAGTAACCACAATTCAGTAGTTTTCTCATCCACATTGCAACGATGGTGATTACTTTTATGCTTTTTTTTTAGTTTTTGTAATCCATCATAATATCAAATTAAAACAATTAATCGTTAATCTTATCAGCGTATTCTTTTTTTTGTCAGCAATTTTGCATTTACATATATACAGGGCAAAGAGGGAGCATTTCGATGTCGCAGTAAAAGTGCAACTTTCAGCAATCTTTTGCATAATATTACACATCCCAATCAGCAAGAACCACGACACACGAGGATAGAATCGCAGTACCTTTCTGCCAACGGCGATATCAGCAGAGGCAGTTTCAGATCAAATTCTCGAGGAAGCCTCCAGGACAAGGATCAAAATTTCATGAGCAGAATCCGACGCATTTTCTGGGTTAAACCGCCGTGGCTGCGAGGAATCTAAGAAGGCGAAGATCAAAAGAGCCCCAGTTTCATGCAAAACGTCAGATCCAACGTCAACTTGCGAAGAAGGGCATGGGTGGAATCGGACTGCGCTTCAAAGATATGGGGGTGAATGGGAAAGTAAATGGCAGCGGTATGGTTGCAGGGTATTTGAGGATGGAATGCGATGCGTCGGCGCAATGTTGACGCGACGGGGAATCAGGGCTTCTTCCGGCAATACTTAGAGCAACGAAGACGACGACAGAGAGAACGGAGACGGCGATGCTGCTCAGCTGCTCTCCATCGATTTTGCGAGTGAGACGAGCGCACGAAGACTGTGAGGGACGATTTTGCATTAGGATTTAAGGGTTGGCATCGGATTTTGTATATTAGGATTTAAGGATTTTTGCCAATATTTTATAGAGGTTAGAGCACTTACTTTTTATTATTTAATTAATTTAATAATTATAATTTATCATCAAATTGATTATATACTTTTTTTTGGATGAAATCATATATATTTATTTATGTAATTTGATAATGAAAATAAATCATTTAAAATTAAATAAATTACAACGATTGAATTAGTCATATTTGTTAACATTTGATCTTAATTTTAATCATCTTTACTATTTAACGTATACTTTAAATTAATATAGAATTATTTTATTAATTTAATAAGTAAAACTAATGCTCTACACCTTTACATATACATTTTCCTCTATTTTATGTAACAAAATAAAATTTCTCTTAAAGTACATATTTTAAGGACCATTTTTTTACCTGCCAACACATTTGGAACCGTAGACCGGCTCCAATCATTTTTTTAAGAATTTGATTTTGATTTAAAATATATTTGGATCCCAGTTTGGATTAGATAATGTGGATTAGGATAGTTGGGGTTAAAAAATCCTAATTTAATTTTAACTCAATTTTTTATGTTATTTTTATGATAGATATTATAAGATATATATATATATATATATGCATGAATTATATATGCTATATTATAAAATTTTTCTTTTAACTATATGTTTTGTAAGTGATATGCACTAAGAAGATGGATTTTAATCAATTAATTCAATATTTATAAATCATATACGGCATTTAAAATATTTTTTTTTAAAAAAATAAATTTGATTAGGACAATGAATCCCTCCCGATTAATTCAACCTCGAGTCCAAATTCCAAAAATCCGGCCCAAATGGGGTAGGAATCAAGAGCATTGTATAACTAATTTGGATCCATCACCGAGTGAGACGTGCAAAAGAAGAAGAAGAAGAAGAAGAAGAAGAAGAAGAAGAAGAAGAAGAAGAAGAAGAAGAAGAAGAAGAAGAAGAAGAAGAAGAAGAAGAAGAAGAAGAAGAAGAAGAAGAAGAAGAAGAAGAAGAAGAAGAATAATAATAATAATAATAATAATAATAATAATAATAATAATAATAATAATAATAATAATAATAATAATAATAATAATAATAATAATAATAATAATAATAATAATAATAAGCTCCATGCTTCTGGTATCTATTGGGTCGGCCCATGAGCTTCAAGAAGGAATATTGGACCTAGTAAATATTTGGATTTGGTCTCCATTTTGTGGATAAAAATACGGAAATTTTATTAGTTTGAATTTTGAATCTGTGGCTAGTCGATTACTTCTTGTGGAATATAATTTATATTTTATCATATATTTATATTGATTATTACAATATTCTTATTATGCCATAGGTAACAATTTTTATTAGTTTATGATTAAACTATATTATTGTAATCATATAACGAACTTATATTAGTTTAATTTTAAACTATTTGTTAAAATTGGGGAGTATTTGAATTTTGTGTACAAACGATTCCTTGTATTCCTTTCCTAAATTTATTATAAACTGTAATATATTTTTTTGTAGTTCATTTAGTGTTTTCAACTAACCTAATTGATATACAAGGCTATTTAAAATATTTAATGGATATTAAAACATATAGTGTTTTTACTTTTCATATTTTTATGGTAAGGGAAAACTTAAGTATTTTCATCCAAAGAGTTTTCTATAGTTTGTTAATTCAACACTAAGTCACTTTTCAATGAGGATTATCAATAATTATACATGCAATATTTTTTAGTTTTAAAACAACTTATTATACTGATTATTATTGTATTTTCTAGAATACTATAGTATTTTTATGACATTTAAAATTATACATTGAATTATATAAAAAATAGCAAGTATTTCTGTTATTCCTAGTATTTAATCGTATAAAGTTATAAAGTTATTCCTAGTATTTCATATTATTATGATTATAATAATATTTTGTATGTTATATTGCATTTTTAATTTGTGACATTTAATATTATATTACAAAAGTGTAATATACTAATATATACGAAAATATTTCGAATTTTAGAATTCGTAGCAATTGAATGCTTATCCCAACGTCTTACAATACTTTGTACTTTTTTTTTGTTTTTTTTATTATATGTTGTAATCCACTTTTTTTTTAAAAATGAATTATTTTAAAAATGCTTATTTATTTTTTAACGAAATATTTAAACATATCCTTAGTCTAACTAATTAGTCCATGGAGGCTTTATAATCAAAATTTCAAAATCATTGGCCTAAATATTTTATTTTTCTCATATTAAAATAGATCAATATGGTGTTAATAGATTATTGAACATAAGAAATTACGGTGAAAAAAAAATATTCTTATTTTTCAATAATTTTACCTTATTAGTTACATACTAATTTTCTTCCCATAGTTAACGTACTGGTTCCAAATTAAACTTAAAACAGCCCATCATCACGAAGCTTTTTAGATTAATAATATTACAATTATTCTACTAGCCGGTGACACATTCCTTTCACCGCATGTATATATTAATTCCAATGCTCTCAGCTGTCAAAAGCTTGTGGAATGTTGAGTAGATGCCTGCCCATCAGCATCCAAACCTACAATTAACACCGTCTCATCAATTTGGGTAAATTACACTGATCCTCTTAATTTGGATCGATTTCTAAATAATTTCTTAATTTTAATTTGTAATTAAAATATTCATCAATTTTAATATTTTTATTATTTCAAGTGGTGACAACCGTCACCAAGCATTTTTTTATTTAATATTTTTTATTATATATTTTTATTTTTAAATGACATGGACGAAAGATAATTAATTTAGATGGCACCCATGTTAGCGGAGAAATTGAGAAACCCATTATCACCTTTCAAATGGATTAATCATACAAGAAAAATAAAATTGATGATCGTTCTAGTTACAAATTAAAATTGAGAGACTGTTTAGAAATCGACTTAAAGTTGGAAGATGATTCGTGTAATTTACCCCAATTCTAAGTCAATAATTGATTCTTGTTTCTTTTAATTCCAATGTACATGCAAAATGATTTTATGTAATATCATGATGAGAATTGAGTAGGGAACTAATAATGTTATTCAATATAAAAAAAGTAAGGTAATCTTGTGACTTAGTAATAAGCAGGGAGAAATAAAAACAAACGGCATACCATCTAAACTTGTACAACTAGTCGGTAGTCAAAACCTAATCTTACATACAAGAATATGCATGCCTTGATTAGTTTTTTTTATGGTCATATGCATGCATGCATGCATGGATTCATATGATGTTGGCCATGAGCCTTAATTAGCTGTGTATGCGCTGTTGCTGATGGGGAATTGCAAGCATGGCATGGCATGCACTTGGCAACAGCCGGCAGGGGTTTAGAGTTTAAAAATTAAATTTTGTTTTGTTTTTTTGGATTTATACGTTTGCTTGCTAATCTAATAAAGAGAGTGAAGTATTTAAAAAATTAATCTCTTTTTAATGGTGTCTTAGTGGATTTAAATAAGAGCTTAATTAGTTAATTTATGAACTAAATCAGACTTCTAATGACCAATCCTTAATTAGCAGGTGATGATATTTTCAGGTATGTCAACTATTAGGAATTAAAGTTGATCATTTTACAATTAAAAAGGTCTTCTTTTTGGGTGATGATAATCATGAGAAAATTAGATCTGAAATGTTATCCTCATGTTCTTTACTTCTAATCCTTCACAAAGATTTATTTGTTTGCTACTTTTGAGCTCATGTGGAGGAAAAAAACTCACCATTTGGTTGGTGAATTAGGAGGCTTTCATGAATCAATTAGTCCACCTCTCTAATTAATCATCTTCTAACTTAGTGCCCAGTTTGAGAAGAACAGAACAGAGCAGAGCAGAACAGAGAGGTGTGGTTTTCCTTTTCTTTCTTTTATTATTATTTTGTTTTTTTGGTATGTGTTTGATTGGAACGGTGGACCAACCAAACGATGGAGACGGTTTGCATATATAATATAAAAAGAAGGGGGAGAAAGAAAAGATGGAGGGAGGGGACTTTTTAATTTATTTGTGTGGTCATCTCTCTCTCACATGCCATCTGATCTGATAATAATAATATTATTAATAACCCCATGGGAAAGGTGTTTGGTGAAACAGAGCCCTCGCCGACACTTCTGCTCCTGGTAGAAATTAAGATGTAACCCACCTTCAGCTGCTCCTGTGCTTAATTCATGCAGGGTTAGAAAAAAAAGAATTATTATTTATTAACAGCAGCATGTTGCCATGTAAAAAATATGGGTGATATTTATTTATTTATTTTTAAAACAACATACATTATATATATATAGGTGATTGAAATAATTTTTTTCATTATGTATTTACCGAAATTTTATGTTGTGTAAAGAGTTCCATTTCTGTTTTTTTTTTCAGACAAAAAAACAAAGTCCTATATTTAAGAGGTGAGTTGAAGCAGATCTTTGCTGGCAATTGTTCCTTGACTGCAAAAGTTTCACGCACTGTAAATTTTTTTTTAATACCATCGTCACAAATGTGGCAGTGATGTAGCGAAACTTCTCCAGGGAGTCTCTTAATCACTTATATTATACTCTACCTTCCGCTTCCCACACACAGGAGCTCTTCTTCTCCTCTCTCTTGGCCCGTAGGAAACTGAGGGACAGGAGGGAAGCAAGATCTGTGCTCCTCTGCTCCGTAGCCATTATCTTGCTGGTAGTGGTTTGCTCAGGTGCAACCGCGAAGGGAAGGTTTCTCTACTTGAGCAAGCGATGGGGATGGATCTGTGCTCCTCGGCCTTCCCCATTGCCAGATCCACATCCAAGCTCGCTCCTTTGGCCACCGCACTCCTGCTCTTTCTGGCCTTCTCCTCTCTATCGCCAGCTACAGGTCAGCGACTCTCCTCCATTCTTCCAAAGATTTGATTTTTATCGCCCGAGATCCGGTATTCTTGGCGAGAAATTTGCTGGATTTCGAGGTGTACTGTTGCCCGCTCATTTCAGCTCCCTGGACAGTGGTTCTAAATGTCAATCAATTGAGCTGCCTCCTTGGGCGTCAAATTTGCAGATTAGTTAACGACGACGCAAATCCAAACCTGGATTACTGCAGATCTCTCCTCTACCTCCCGCCATTTGATTTTGCTTAATGGAAAAAATAACCTCTTTTCCTCTATTATGTTCAAATGCCTCGTTTGCCTGTTCAAATGCTTTTATTTCTTAGATCGCTGCTGTTTTCTTTTATTTTCTTCTGGATCAACTAGCAATACAAACTGAAGGACATTTCTTTGCAAATCACGAGTTATTCAATGGTTATGACGTCAACTGTTACTTAATTCGATTATGTTGTGTTTTCCAGGAATGAATTGCATTGCCTGCTTAACTTCAGGGAAATTGACTTCTTTTAAAGAAGATTCTGAATGGAACTTCTATAAAAAATAGCTCTAGTTACTGCAAATTGACTGAATGCAGACTGTTCTTTAAGGGAAGGACGTTGTATATTTTAGACAGTTAATAGATCTTGCAAATTGATTCCGATTACTTCTCTTACCACTTGTTATGCTGATTGTTGAGAGAAAATCATTTCCTAGTTCAAATCCCTTATTCTTTGGTTTCCTTGCGTACTCTTATGACTTTAAGAATGCCATGATTTGTATTTAAGATTTATATTCGTCCATCTTTCTTCATCGTGGATCCAAGCTTTTGTAGTCGGATCCTTGTGTCTGATAAGTATGGAAGACAGGCTGTAATCTTTCCTGACAATATTGTATCTTTTATCTTCATAGAGGCTTATGATGCACTGGACCCAAATGGAAATATAACGATCAAATGGGATGTAATGCAGTGGACTCCTGATGGCTATGTTGTAAGTAGCATGCCCACACCGATTTCCAAATGAGGCCAATTAATTAACTTGCCATGTTGATCTGTTTTATGCAATCATATATTGAAATGATAATCACCCAGTTGATATCCACTCAAAACTAAAACTTTGAAATTTTTGATCATTTTCAGGCTGTTGTTACAATGTATAATTACCAGCAATATCGTCATATACAAGCACCTGGTTGGCAACTTGGATGGACATGGCAGAAGAAGGAGGTGATCTGGTCTATGGTTGGAGCCCAAGCTACAGAGCAAGGTGACTGCTCAAAGTTTAAAGCCAACATGCCGCATTGCTGTAAGAAGGATCCGACGGTGGTTGATCTACTTCCTGGAACCCCATATAACATGCAAATTGCCAACTGTTGCAAGGGAGGAGTTATTAATTCATGGAACCAGGATCCTGCCAACGCTGCAAGCTCTTTCCAGATCAGTGTTGGTCAATCAGGAACCACAAACAAGACTGTCAAAGTGCCTAAAAACTTCACACTAAAAGCTCCGGGGCCTGGATATACATGTGGAATCGGAAAGATTGTCAAACCTACTAAATTCTGGACACAAGATGGACGGAGGGTGACACAAGCTCTGAGTAAGTCTTGAGTAAATACGCTCTAGTTGATAACACTAGTACATATATAGAAGGTATAAAGTTTCTTTTGTTAGAAGATGATACAAATCCAAGATTCCAGAACATGGCAGCCCCAGTGTAGTATCCATATTGATCCGTGATTTGTGGAGAAAATGTCTTTATGATTATTTTTTGAAGTTCTCAAAATTCTTCTTCTCTAAAGTTTATTTTCTCTTTCAATGCAGTGACATGGAACGTAACTTGCACGTATTCCCAATTTTTATCTCAGAAATCTCCTACATGCTGCGTATCACTTTCATCTTTCTATAATGACACTATTGTGAATTGTCCGACATGCACCTGTGGGTGTCAAAACAACAAAACTCAACCAGGAAGCTGTGTGGAGTAAGTTTGAACATTATCTACTTAAAATATTCTATCAATGTAAAATTTATTAATATAACAATACCTTTTGATGCAATGTGACAGGGGAGATTCACCTTATTTAGCTTCTGCCATAAATGGTCCTGGCAAGCAAAGTCTAACTCCTTTGGTCCAGTGTACATCACATATGTGCCCGATAAGAGTTCATTGGCACGTCAAACTCAACTATAAGGAGTACTGGCGTGTAAAGGTCACAATAACAAATTTCAATTACCGGATGAATTATACTCAATGGAACCTTGTTGTTCAACATCCCAACTTAGATAACCTCACCACAATATTCAGCTTCAATTACAAGGCACTGACTCCTTATGGAGGAATAAGTAAGTTTTTACATTTGGGTTTGACATATTTGTTGTATTTTCTGCCCCTTTCCAAAATTTTCTACATTATTGCCATAATCATAGTAGTCTTTTATATATTCGTTTACGGAATATTCGTTTCTTATAAAACAATCATTATTCAGTGGATATGTAAGACTAGCTATGGTTATTAGCAAGATTATTAGGTTCTTAATGCATTCTTTGTTCTCACAGATGATACTGCAATGCTTTGGGGTGTCAAGTTCTACAATGACTTACTCATGCAAGCAGGACCCTATGGAAATGTACAGTCGGAACTACTTTTCCGAAAGGATTCAGCAACCTTCACTTTCGACAAGGGTTGGGCCTTCCCACGACGGATATACTTCAATGGTGACAATTGTGTCATGCCTCCTCCAGATGCATATCCATGGCTACCAAATGCTAGCCCTCGGTTGGCAGTTCCATCAACAATGATCCTCTGGGCAGCTATGGCATTGTTGATAGTTTACATATAGGTAAACTCATTGGACTAGCTGAACTTTATGAACATTTACAGCATGACGACAAGTTACGGAAAGCTTAGTTATAAGGAGAGGAATGATCAATTGCCTACAGAAACAGATTTAGTCTTGTCATGCCATCCAAAAGCATCTGTGTAATGTAAATCAATATTTGGAATTCGGTTTGTAGCTAGGTGCTAGCATGAGTTTCACTTGCCACAATTTATTCATTTTTCAATGGGACCCTCTTTGTTGTACAAGAGTAGAGTGATGATAATTTGAATTTTAATAAAGTTTGTATACTGGACTAAAACATTTGTTGTAGAATGTTAAATTAATTATATCTGTTGCCTGTTCGCTATCTCAGTTATATGAGCATTATTGAAATTTAATATTCAATGTACTGCTTTCCTGGGTTAGAATCGAATCACTAAAGAATGAGCAATGCAATGCCGCTAGTGCAAATGGCAAAACTCGTGTCCACTCCAAAGTGAAGGAAAAGAATATGGCAACCGGATACTATGTACTAACTGTGGAGAATGGATTGCTGATATTGGGATCTTTCTTAGTTCATTTAATTGATGGAAAACAATAAGTTGTGGCTAGATAATTGTTGGACTCTTGTGTACTGATTGATATATATTTCATGTGCATTCTTCATTGGACATCTAGTCTTGGGGGAGCTTATATTTATCAAATTTCAGGATGCCAGAATTTTGTTTGTCTAAGCTTCTTTGTGTATATTGAAAGGTATCAATTATCAACAACGGCAATTACTTGACTTCACAGAACACGCTTAAGAGCAATAATGGAATAAATTTCTGAACAGAAACAAACGTCTTTTGCCAAGAGTTCCATCATATGTACAACACACCAAAAATTTTTCGTTTGTTGATGGGAGCTTACTCGAATCAATTTACCCCAGAAGACTTAGTATCAGAAAAAGTACCGGACCAGCCCAACCGTGCAGCACGACTTGAGAAGCCAGAGGGGAAGAGTTGGGCAGGTGAGGATAGGCGTCCGGCTGTGGCATCAGACACTCGTCGCCATTGAAGTAGACCTTCCGGGGGAACGCCCATCCTTGCTTGAGCGTGAACGTGTTCGCGTCCTTCCTGAGTAGAATCTCCGACTGGACGTTGCCGAGTGGCCCGGCCTCCATGAGCAGGTCATTGTAGTACTTGAGGCCGTAGAACATGCCTGTGTCATCTGCAACCAAAAAGATATCGTCCAACTCCTCGTTACATGGTGAAGGGATGCAGCAAACCAAGTGACCAATTGCCACAATTCTGATCCGTGTGATCTTTGGACTTACTGATGGATTGGTACGGCACGAGGGGCTTGTACTCGAAGCTGAAGACCTCGGTGACGTTGTTGAGGTTGGGGTGCTGCGCGACGAGCGTCCACTGGGTGTAGTTCATGCGGTAGTTGAAGTTGGTGATGGCGATCTTGGCGCGCCAGTACTCCTTGTAGTTGAGCTTGACGTGCCAGTGCACCCTGATGGGGCACATGTGGTGCGTGCACTGCAGCAGCGGCGCGTTGTCCTTCCTCGGCGTGTTGATGCCCACTGCGCTCAGCAGATTGGAGTTGCTCCTGCATGCAGAGATTGCAGCACCATTCAAATCGACAATCGCGCGACTTGTATAGCTTGAGGTTTACATGCATTCTTGATGGATCGACTTATTAACGAACACAGTTTACTGGAGATCAGAACTAAAATGAAGTAATGGCTTGGTGAGTACTCGATACAGTTCTTGTTCTGGCAGCCGCAAGCGCAGGATGGACAGGGCACGATGGTGCTGTTGTAGAATGATGAGAAGGAGACACAGCAAGTTGGGTTCCTAGAGGCTAGAAACCGTGAGTACGTGCATGTCACATTCCAGGTCACTGAAAAAGCACATAAAAAAGTTAGTACCATCAGATATATTCTTATGATGAAACGTCAAACAAAATTCTTCAGAATTTATTAACTTTCAGTATCAATTAACTGAGTCATTCATCTTGGAACTTTGCAATGGATGCCCGAGGAGACTTACTAAGCGCTTGAGTCTTTCGCCGATGGTCCGGCGTGAAGAAAATGGTGGACGGCACGACCTTCGCCGGACCGCAGGTGTAACCGGGTCCAGGACCCATCAGCGTGAAGTTCTTGGGCAGCTTCACTGTCTTGTTTGTTGTACCGGAGAGCCCCACGCTCACCTGGAATGCAGAAACAGCAGCTGCTGGGTCCTGGCCGTAGGAAGAAATCACCCCGCCTTTGCAGCAGTTTGCAATCTGCTGGTTGTAAGGGACTCCAGGGAGCAAGTCCACCACTGCTGGAGTTCTCTTGCAGCAGTGAGGTATGTTCCCTTTGAACTTGGAGCAGTCACCTTGCTCAGTGGCCTGAGCACCCACCATGGACCAGATCACCTCCTTCTTCGCCCATGTCCATCCTAAGGTCCACCCAGGGCTCATGATGTGCCGGTACATTTGGAAATTGTTCATGGTCACCATGGCCTGGCGCGAACATCAATTGCAGCTCAATCAGTATGTAATGTTTTCAGAATTTTCTGTGGCCTTTCTGCTCAGTTTGCTGATGCACTAAAATATTAGCTTCTAAATCAGACATCTTATAGGATTCCAGTGGTGTTATGAAACCATATTAAATTGTCAAGTACAACTTTTGCAGTTTGCACACTCGTTTTTCTTTTATTGAAAATTGAGTGAATTATTTCAATCTTTTCCTTAAGTGCACTGGTTTGCTGCAACATCTCTGCATCACGAACATCTCAAATTGCTATGCTGTAAACCTTGCATTAAGATCAAAATTTCTGCAAATTCGGCAGCTAAACTTCATTTCTTATTTTCTTATGTGTTGATAGATTCTACATTATCAGGAAAGTCATATATGGAATCGTAATTTATCAATAGGAGTAAAATAAAGAACTGTTCAGAGGGGAAAAAAGGGCTATGAAAGGCACCAACCACATATCCATCAGGAGTCCATGACATTATATCCCATTTGATCGTAATGTTGCCGTTTGGGTCCAAGGGATCATAAGCCACTGCTTCGCAAGCAAAGCATGAAACCATTGAACAATAAAAGAAAAGAAAAAAAACACAATGTAGAAAAGAAAAAAACACAATGTACAACTAGTTAATTAGTTCCTCAAAGGATCAAACTGAAACCTGCAGGAGAAGACATCAGTGACAGGATAAGTGCAGAGAACATGCAGCTCAATTTCCTCGTCGAACAGCACCAACGAGGATTGCGCGAAACCGAAGATCTGCTGGCCGTGCAATTTTCGTGAACCCCGCAGCCATGTCTGCAGAACTCCATCTTCCTCAGCATTCACTTCCCTTGGACGATCAAGATCTACCAAGGACCAGCTGGGTGGACACTGCAGGAGCAAAGAGCTTCTGGGTCTTTATGATGAAGGAATGCAACCCCCTCCATGAGTGTGTGATCGCTCACCCACTAGTTGGGTGATGCTAGAGAAATTTAGAAGTCTCTCTCTCTCTCTCTCTGTCTACAATTCTCTTTTCCTCCAGTTATCCTTCTGGTTTACTTGTATTCCAATTCCTCAGTTGCCAAGCAATGTGTTTGGTGAGGACGTGCGCGGGAAAATTTGGAGACTACCCCTCAACGGTTAGCTGTTATGTGGCAAGGACCCTTAAAGAACACACAAAGTGATTTCCTTCTGTTTGATCCTATATGCTTAATCTGCCTAATTGAATAAAAATTAGCGATTTCGTGGGCGATAAATGTTCACCATCCGATCGAGATGGGATGATGACTTGAAATCCTTAGCTAATTAAGATGTGATGAAACTTTGTAAAATGTCAACTTGACTGCAAGAATGGGAACTTCTGCATCATGCAGGAAATATGAAAGTGAAGGTCAACCATACAAAACCAGCATTCAGATTGTTCTGTTAATGGTGGATGGAAATATGCAAGATTGATCCTGAAGGAAGACTTCATCATCAATTTCCTTTTTCCTTTTAGACATCAAATTAATTGAGAAAGAAAAAGGGTGCTGGACAGCTGCAAGGTGAACAGTCTGCATCTGAAGATTACTTCAAAACACAGTTTTGTCTCTGTGAACCAAAGAAAAAAAAAAAGATACAAGTCCTGTTCTCTTTTCAGATTTATTCTTCCTGTTCTTGTGGTGCTGATCAGAATGCATATTGCTGATTACTCATTAGGAAATGTCTGCTTCCCAACGTCTGGTGTGATCGATCTTATGAGAGGAGATTCAGATAAACAAGTAATTCATTTCACCAAAAAATACTTTCCAGGTGGCTTCATCCAGGTTGACAGCACGTACATTTATGTTTTTTTTCTATATAATAAAACACAAAATAAGTTATTCTAAAATAAGAGCAATTCATCTGCCAAATTAATTAGATATATAAAATTTATGATTGCGATAAAATTTTATATCTCCCCAGTACATTAATATTGTTAGTTGTGATGGACGAAATTTAACATGCATCCGAAGGACACCCGGTGGATGATTATATTCTCATTTATTAAAAATATCTTGTTCATTTTTTGATTCGTTTGGTGCACAAACATCATTGTTCTCATTTTTCTTATCAAACATCTGATTTTTGAGATTGTGGACTTCATCATAATAATTATAAAAAATAACATCAAGTGGCAAGACGAAAAAAAAGGGTAGAAAAATAGGTACACCGAGTTTATTTATGTTACGAAAAGAGGGAGAGATGGATCGCACGGAACATAGAAGAACGCGAAAAGAAAAAATGACGACGGCTTTTTATTATGGAAAAATGATGATTACAAGATGGGTCTCTGTCTAGACCTCTAAAAAGTTTATATAGGCACTCCCTTTGACAAATGATAGGAATTACATACGGACTATGCAGAAAAAATTTGCTGAAACGTCTGACTATGTAGAAGGACCAATTATGTTCAGATTCAAGACATTATTAACAATTTTTGAATTGCTCCAGTGAATGAGATAACTACATGTAAGTTAACAATCATCTTTACAGTTTATTCGTATAGTCATTTGTATCGGCATGACATGTGTCAATATTTTATATAAGGTAATACATATATATATCTAATTTAAGTTTTTAAGAAAATAAAAAAATTATTTTATAATAAGTTGTTATATAAGATAGATTTGTTCTTTTATAGGAAATAAAAATAATTTATAATAAATAATTCAAACTGAGTAAAATTAAGATCATTTTTTCTTCTTATCAATTTGAGTATAATTAAAATAAAAAATATTTTCTTTTCAAAAAATAATATGAAAGTAAATAATTATACCTATTAAAAAGATAATTTTTTTATGTATGAAATTTAAAAAATAATTTAAAATAAATAGTCCAACTTGAGTCAAATTAAGATCAATGTTTCCTTTTTATCATTTTGAGTATGATTAAAATAAATACTATTTTCTTTCTAAAAGATAATGCACAAGTAAAGATAATTCTTATTTAAAGGATAACTTATCATTTTCCGAATTAAAAATAATTAAAAATAAATAATTAAATTTGAATCAAATTAAGATTATTTTTTTGTCAATTTTAGTATGATAACAGGTAAAAATATTTTTAAAATATAATTTGTTATTTTTATAATTAAAAAATTAAAACAAATAAATGTGTTTCAATCAAATTAAGATTAATCTTTCCTTTTTATCAATTTGAGTATGATTAAAATAAATAATAGATAATGCACAAGAAAAGATAATTTCTTTTTAAAAGATAATTTTTTATTTTTTAAACTAAAAAATAAGTTAAAATAAATAATTCAATTTGAGTCAACTTAATATTAATTATTTTAAAAATATATTAATCCATTTTTAATTAAGATATTTAATTTAATTTATTATTATATATAAAAAGAGAGGTAAAAGCATTAGGGTGCGACAATTGATATTATAACGTGGTGACATGTCTCAACATTTTATATAAGTTATTATACATAGAAATATAATTTAATTTTTCAGAAAATAAAAATATCTAAGCTGTTATAAAAGATTAAAAAAATAAAAGAAGATTAAATTTTTTAATACAATTTGATTAGAAGTAGATTTTCTAATACAATTAAAATAAATAATATTTTCTTCCTAAAAAGATAGTTACAAGTAAATGACATTTCCTTTTTAAAATATAATTTATTATTTTCGGAACAAAAAAATATTTTCAAAATAAAGAATTCAATTTGAGTCAAATTAAGATTAAAATTTTCTTTTTATCTATTTGAGTTTGATTAAAATAAATAATCTTCCTTTTCTAAAAGGTAATGCCCAAAAGATAATAAAATAAATGATATTTCCTTCTTTTAAGAAATAATGTATTATTGTCGGGTTCAAATAAATAATATATATATTTTTTAAAAAGGCAATGTACAAGTAATGTATTATTTAATTTTTAAATGATATTTCATGTTTGAAAGATAAATGTATTATTTTTTAATTAAAAAAATAAAACAATGAGCCTAAATAATTAAAAACAAAGAATTCAATTTGATATCAATGAATATTACAATTTTCATATTTTTTTTATTAAAGATTGGACAAGATAAATTTGTTACCTTCGGAAATTAAAAATAATTTTAAATAAAAAAATCATTGAGTTCAATTAAGATTAATTTTTTTCTTATTTTAATATTTTCAATATTGTATGAGTGTAATAATTTCTGAAAAAAATTATATTATAATAGTTAGTTACATAAGATAACAAAAATAAAAAGAAGAATAAACATATGGGCATAATTTGATTAGAATAAAATTTTCAGTGTGATTAAAATAAATAATATTTCCGATCTCAAAAGAAAATGTAGAAGTAAATAATATTTCCTTTCTATCTAAAAGATAATGCTGAAGTAAATGGTATTTCCTTTCTAAGTGATAATTTATTTTTTTAGAATTTAAAAATAATTTGAAATAAAAAATTTAATTTGAGTCAATTTAAGATTGAAACAATGAATTCAATTGAGTCCAAATAAATTTTTTTTAAAAAAGAGTACAATTAAAGTTAAAATTTACTTTCTAAAAAATATGAACAATTATAAAAAAACATTTCATAATGAAAAAATAAATTCGAGTTCAATTAAGATTAATTTTTTCTATATTTCTTTCTTAAAGATAATGGAAAATATAATAAGTTTATAAAATAAAAATTGTTTTATAATAATTTATTATATTAGGTAACACCAATAAAAGAAGATTAATTAGCATAATTTGATTAGAAGCATTCTTTTAGTATGACTAAAATAAATAATATCTCCTTTTGAAAATGTTATGTAAAGTAAATAATATTTTCTTCCTAAAAGATAATTTATTATTTTTAAAATTAGAAAATTATTTATTAAAGAATTCAATTTAAGTTGAGTTAAGATCAGTTTTTCTTTTTATCAGTTTTTCTTTTTAAATAATTAATTCACTTTAGTCCAATTAGAATTAATATTTCATTTCTAAAAGATATTGAGAAAGTACAATAGAATGAATAATATTTTCTTCTTAAAAGATAATGTATTATTTTATAAATGAAAAAAAGTAATATTCAATTTGAGTATGATGGAATTAAATAATTATCTCTTTCTAAAAGTCAATGTACGCGTATAATGAAATATTATACTATTTCATTTTCAAAAGATATTATTTTATTTTTAATATTTAAAAATAATTTAAAACAAAGAATTCAAGTTAAGTCTGATTGAGATTAATATTTCCTTATAAATGAAATAAAAATTATAAATCAGAAGATAATTCTATTTTTGTAAAATAACTAATTATTTAAGAAAAAATAATTTAAGTAGAAATTGGGGCCTTGGTTGATTTAAATTGATTTTTAAACTTTTCAAAATAAACTAACATATTTATCACATTTAAATGCTAATAAATTAGTCTTTATAATTATTATAAATTATAATATTACAACTTTTTTATGTAAATTTCACATTATAAATTATTTATAATATACGTCATCCGTGCATCACATTTGGAGTTAGCACAAGTTTTTTTATGATACGTGATGCATAGATCAATAACATTAGTATAATAGTTGCAAAAAGTTAATATTAGTACAAAAAGTCCAACGTACGGAGTCATGCCAAAGCCTACTCAAAGTTAGTCTTCCCAAGGTATTTATTTTCAACATGGTCGTCGAGGGGATCACTGTGGGCGGCGGCCGAAAGGGGCGGCAACGTCATCGTGGTCGAGGGGATCGCCGTCACGCCGTGGTCGTCATGGTCATCGTCGTCGTCGTGGGCGGCGGCCGAAAGGGGCCGCGGCGTCATCGTGGTTGAGGGCGTCGTCGTCGAGGTCGGGTCGTCATCGTTGAGGGCGGGTCATCGTCGAGGGCGGCGGCATCATCGTGGTCGTCGTGGGTGGCGGCGTCATCATGGTCGTCGGCGGCCGAAAGGGGCGGCGGCCGAAATCGTCTGCGCAGAGGCGATTTCGCCGCCGCCCCTTTCGGCCGATTTCGCCTCTGCGCACAGTGCGCAAAGGCGAAATCGGCCGAGTGGCGGCGATTTCGTTGCCACCGCTGCGAAATCGGCCGAGTGGGGCGATTTCACCGTCGCTGCCGTGAAATCGACTGAGTGGCGGCGATTTCGCCGCCGCCACCGCGAAATCGCCTCCGCGCGCAGAGGCGATTTCGCCTCTGTGCGCAGTGCGCGAGGTGATCACCTCTGCGCACTGTGCGCAGAGGTGACTCCTCTGCACTGTGCGCAGAGGAGAGTCACCTCTGCGCACAGTGCATATATATTTTTTTGATTTTGTTTTTGTAATTTTTTTTAATTACTCGAATAGTTGATTATTTTATAATTTTTTCACATTATGTAATAAAAAAATTTGGAAAATCGGATTTCCCTCGGGGATCGGGGCGGGGAATAAAATTTCTCCCGGACCGGGAATTCGGGGCGGGGTCGGGTCATCGGGGTCGGGGCGGGGGTGGTGTCCCCCGTTCCGAACAATGGCGGGTGCCATTCCTAACTCGAACTGGTATTGTTAACAATTTTGATTTTTTGATTTTAAGAATTAGGAACAATCTTTGAGGGCAGACCCTGGGGGCCCCTTCAAAATTAATTAATTTTAGACAATTGTATAATAATGACCTTGCGCTTATTCGCTGGCTGACCGCAGCTGGTCGGTCAATTGTCTTGGCGTCGTCCGGTGCAGCTCATGTATTTATCGGTCGACCGGTGTTACGGATCTGTCGACCGGTATTGTCTCGATCGGCCATCTTTATTATTTCGATCGATAGGTTGACCGACCTACACTATTTTTAGTATAACATTTTGCACAGTTATCCAAATTAAATAATATCATATTCTATGGATAGCTAACAATATTCTTTACAACTTTGATATTCATCATTCATTCAGAATCTAATAAGATCATAGTCAATTGTTTAATCAAAGTGTAGCGCATAAAGTTGTCTCTTTTTTTTAAACCTTTTTCAATATTTTAACTTTAATCTTTCGAAGTTTGTATCATCAAAATATAATGCATTAAAATTTAGATCCAACAATCTCCCCCTTTTTTATGAAGACTTTGAAGGGATTCTCCTGTCTCTGAAAGGATAGAGGGTCGAAAAATATGAAAAAAATATAAGTTGCGAAAAAATTGTAAAATCTTACAAAATTAATTTTAGTCCCCTTAACATTTAGCTTTCCTAACGATGATAGATATTCACATAAGTATTAATTGTAAGTAACTCTTAATATAAAGTGATATTCAGATCATATTTTTCCTATATTTTTCCCCCTTTTGTTTCATGAAAAAGAATAATTTATATATGAAGCATATAAGAAATTATATGTAATTCCCTCTTAACATGTTGTCTTTTTTTTAAAAAAAATATTCTTCCCTTTTTTGTCATATAATAAACATGTAAATATTGCATCATAAAGAGTTAGTATGAAAAAAATAACTCCCCTTAAATTTATGACTATTTTATAATGACAAAATGAAACAATTTGATGAAAGCAAAAAAAAAGTTATTAAGGATCAAAATATTGCATAAAACTTTGATACAACAATTTGACATCCATAAAACAAAATATTGCATAGAACAATGATATCCGTGATATGTCAAAATAATGTTTAACATGCTCTCCCTATGACTATCACCAATTTTCATTTATATGTTTCCTCTTTTCAAAGAAATAATAATTTTGAATTTTTGAGTTAAATAAAAGAAATAGATAATATTTTTACTATAACCTTTTGTGCTTTCACATATTCCACATTTGCTTTGCGTGTGAGACACATATGCAAAAACAATTATGTAACCTTTGATATCCAAATTTCTTTGGGTCCTAGAGTTTCAATTTAAAATTCCATTTGGTGTTTTCCTAATTGGTCTCTTGAATTTATGGCTTTTGAAATTACGACATTAGATGCTAACATATTATGTATCTTGAGTCTATCGACATTCAAAACTTTTACTATCAAATAATCTTTTAATAGGAATGTCCTATGTCTTGTAGAAGTTTTGGTGTTCTTATTTACAATTTCATGGTGACACTACTTAATTTTAACTGTAAATTATAGCATTTGTAGCAATATGTTAATTCTAAGTTTTCATATAGTAAGCTTATGGCATTTCATGCGTTTCATGGTCACCATGATATAGATGGCATGCGCGGTTTTCCATCATGGGATAGAAATATCATTTAGCTAGGTTCATTTGTCCCCTTAAATCTTGACAAAACTTTTGGTGAAAAATATTTCCAACACATGAGTGCCACTTTTGGAAAGCTTTTAGAGAAAAAGATGACTTCTGTAACACACCATATGATTAGTTTTCAATTTGATTGAACTTAAGCGAAATCGAGGCCAATGTCAGTGGACATTGTAGGTTTGAGTTTCTTGGAGACAAAATTTTCTTGAAGTAAAGGGGACTCATCTAGAATCACATGAAGATGATAGCAACATTGGAAGAATGAGTAATGTGAAGCTAATCAAAATGATGGATTAGTCATTCATGTTGTATATGCAGCACTACAAAGTAAGCTTATTACTTTCAAGGTCTAAAATTACTTTTTTTCCACATATTTTATTATACAATGCACCATCAGCTCCCGAGGAGTTGCGGTTTGAATTTCAGACATTGTTTCTTTTGGAACTCAAATCATGCCATGTTGAAATATTTTTCCTACTTTGCATTAATAAGCATAATGGCCATGAAATCTACATGTAAAACATTTAAAATTTGATTTTCTATCATAGGAATGATTAGATTTCCAATAAGAGTTTTTATGTTCAAAATGATTTCTAAGATTATTTTTCATTATATAGGAGATAGTCTTATCATTATTTTGTGCAGTTTTCAAAAATATATTTTTCTATTTTACTTTTTTTAAAGAACATGCTAATTTTATAATTTCATATGCATGTATAATTTTCAAAGTATCAATTTTATTTTTCAGATTTTCATTTTCCATAAAACAAGTATCATTTTCTTCTTTTAATTTTTAATCTCATGTATTACTTTTTTATTTTCCTCTTTAAGTGAAAGATACCTTTTTATAAGAGAAGAAAGTTCTTTGTGCACATCAATTGCAATATTTACTTCAGAAAAGCTTGATAAGTCATTATTTGAATTTGAAGAGTTAGAAGTTACCTCATCGTTGTGTACCATTAGGCATAGGTATGCATCTTCACTTGAGGAATTTGAGGAGTCATTTAATTCATCTTCACTTGACTCTTCATATTCTTCTTCGTACTTTTATGAAATGTCTCTTTTTTGTCATTCTTTGTGGGACTTGAATTTCTTTCCGATGATGTTTATGTATTAGTCTCTTTGGCTTCTTATTCTTTTCTTTATTTCTCACCAATTTGAGATACTTATCTAGCTTTCTTGTATAGCGTGCGAGTTTCTTTTTGTCTACTTTTTCTTTGCTTGAGTCTTCTTCCATGTTGCATACTTTCAAAATTAATGTTTTCTTCTTGGGGGCATTTTCTTTTTCTTCTTCCTGAATTCCGATCTCATAGGTCAATAGTGTTCCAATTAGATTATTGAAATCCAGACTATTCAAGTCTTTTTCTTCAATCACAATCCTCTTTAAATGTGACCTGAGAATCTTTTTCACTTTTGAGGATTAGTTCTTGTTTGTCCAAGGAGACTAAGTCATTCACAACATCGTTAAAACGAAGCATATCATTAATGGATTCATTATCTATCATTTTGAAATAATCATATTCATGATTTAAAATGTTTAATTTAGATTCTTTAACTTTATCCATTCCTTCATAAGTAATAATAAGTTTCTTCGTTTCTTCCAAATCTTAGTTGCACTTTCATAGCTAGAAATCCGATTGAATTCTATTGAGTCCAAAGCACAATAAAAAATATTTTTAGCTTTACAATCCAATTTTGAAAAAATATTTTGTCGTTCGTCATAATCTAAAAGTAATTTTTCATGTAAATAATAGCCTTTTACAGCAATATCCCACATGTCAATGTTAATGGAACATATGTATGCTTGAATCCTAATTTTCCAATAAGCAAAATTAGATGCATTAAAAACGGAGAACGAACAATAGATTGACCTTCGAAAAAATTGAATCCACTTGATGCCATGGCTCTTAAAGATTGTTATATCTTAAAACAAGATGATCAATATTAAAACTATTAGATCTAAAAATGATTAGACCTTTAAACAAGAGCAACCCGCTCTGATACCAATTGGTGTTAAAATAAAAAAATATACATAATATCGATTCATTAAAATAAAAAATATCGATTAGACAAAAATCATTACGGAAGCTAAAATTGATTTGTTAATCCTTTTAAATCAATGCAATTCGGATCATATACATAATATGAGGAGAGTGAGAGAGAGTGAGTGAGTGAGTGAGAGAGAGAGAGAGAGCAAACACAAAGAATACGGTAGCTGTTGACGAGATTCGACCACACCTTGGCCTACGTCCCGCTCCGACTTCTGGACCTCGAGATCGTCGAAGATTTCACTAAAGCACTTCTTTTATTCCAAATGGGGCAAGGAAGAAAGCCTTTTACACAACCATCTTTTCTTTGCTCCTCTCCTCCTAAGAAGCTAATCTTTTCTCTCGCTCAAGAGGTAAGATTTGGAACCTCTTTCTCATAGGAGCTCTCACAATCTTTCTGAAAAATGATTTCTCTTTTTTATAATAGAACACTCACAAAAAGAGAAGAGAGGGAAAGAAAGAAAGCTCTAAGGGCCCGTTTGGTTGATGATTAAAATAGGCTGGGGTTAAGATATATATATTCCATCGGATGCGATTTTTGAAGTTTGCACCCAATTAAGTGTATTCAACCTTTTATAAAAAATATGATAACTCACATATTTTGACTATTTACAAGATTAACTTTTTTACAAAAGACAAGATTGCCCTTTATACTTTTTGTAGAATAAAACACGCGTTTGGCGATAACCCAGGGAATATCCATATATTCCCCTAGTTATTCTCCAACAAAACGCCCCCTAAATGATAACTTTAAGGAAAAAGATCTTCTTTTGATTTCTTGAAGTTTTGCTTCAATGCTTGGATGAATGTCTTTGCTTCTGGCTTTGGCACTCCTTTTATAGACTTCAACATGTGGAAAATTCGTTCAGAATTTGTTCTCCTTGATAAATAGCCATTACTATTCATGTTAGCAGTGGAGCAATTGATCACATTTATGGACCAGTCGATCGTCTATATGACCGTAGCGTTTATTCACTGACTGACCGCATCTAGTCGACCGATCGGACTATCGACCAGTGTGTCGACCAGGATAGTCTCGTAGTTTTGATTTCCTCTTGTTGAGTTGATCGGTCGACCGATGCATCGACTGATAAGTCGACCGGTACCATCTCGACTCGTTTGGAGCAGCTCATGTATTTATCGGCCGACCGGTGTTACAGATCGGTCTTTGTCTCGACCGACCATCTTTGTTTCGACCGGCAGGTTGACCGACCTGCACTATTTTGAGCATAACATTTTGCACAGTTATCCGAATTAAATAATATCAAATTCTATGGATAGCTAACAAGATTCTCTACAACTTTGATATTCATCATTCATTCAAAATCTAATAAGATCATAGTCAATTATTTAATCAAGGTGTAATGCATAAAGTTGTCTCTTTTTCTTTAAACCTTTTTCAGTATTTTAACTTTAATCTTTCGAAGTTTGTATCATTAAAATATAAGACATTAAAACTTAAATCCAACAGTACCCACCCCTCATCAGCCCCTTGCGGGCACAGGGGTTCACCGTCTGCCACGACAACATGCGATGGCGAATTTGGCTGTCGCTGAACTGCCCCCAATCGTTGAATCACCCCCAAACGATGAACCATCTATTTTTACATCTACGCTCATCAATGATCCTACGGTGGACAATACTTTCCCCAGCCTCCAACGGCACAGATCAAACGGTCCTTTGTCCCACACTACACAATCACGATTAGTCATTATTTCACCCACCCAATCAAGTGACCTAATTAAATCCAATGGTGGGCAACGTACCTCGCATCTAATATCAAACCATCAGTTACACCAGTCATTGGTTGCCCTAAAAATCCATCGCTCCACCTCCTCCCCTATCACCTTCAAACCTACTCACTCTCCTCTTTCACAACACCATCTGGATCCACTCGCTTCTCATCCTCCTCTACTACGCTGGAAGACAATGAGTTGGTGCAATAGATTACGGAGCAACGGACTAGGATCCGACACTCGCTCCTCATCCTCCTCCAATCCAAAGGTAGAATCAAGACAGTAAAATCCCTCTTGAATACTGATGATACAAATTCATTGTAGTCATAGGGCTTGAGGCTAGAAGAACTGGATGGATTGTGCAATTGCAAGTACATCCTCCTCCGGAGGAATTATTTTAGCTTGGCAAAATAGGAACATAAGGTAACGAAAATTTCTCTCTCTTCTCAGCTCCTCCATGCAGTAGTGACAATTAACTCTTTTTTCTTTTTCATACATGTGTTTATACTAGCAACTCACCTGATGTCAGAACAAGCCTTTGGTATGAACTTTGCAATTTAAACTCTTCTGATTTTCTTTGGATCATTGTGGGTGATCACAACTCTTGTATTCAACTCGAAGACAAGCAGAGTGGCCACCCATTTAAACTTACCAAATCTATTAGCATGCTCAGAAACCTAATTAATACTCGGTCTTGTAGATGTTCCCCTTGTAGGTGGTCAATTCACATGGTGTAACAACAGAAGGGGACTAGGGCGCATTTGGTGTAGATTAGATAAGGTACTACTTAATGCACATTGGTTTACAAGATTCCCATCTTTGTATCTTAGTACTCTTACTAAGTGTGTATCTGACCATAACACCATCATCCTCATTACAAATTCTAAAGCTTGGAAGCCACATAGGTTTAAATATGAACCCTTCTGGTTTCAATATTCGGAAGCCAGACAAATTTTCATTGATGCTTGGAACAACAAAACTAGAGGTAGCTCTATATATGATACATGATGTGAATTAAGTGGAGTAGTGATAACTTGCTGATTTTGTGGTTAGAATAGAGAATTTTCAATAATTGGATCAACTTCCTAACTCACTCTCTACTGCAATGCACATGTCAATTGTAGTAACCCAAATGTCGTATCCATAGTGATTTGAAGCCAATGACTCCCTAAACAATCTAGACTAGTCCTAATTTAAGTGACAAAAACAAAAATTTAAGAAAAATAGAAAACAAATTTTTAATTGTGGCAAAAAGGATAACTGTTTTGGAGTTTTGGGAATTTATCTGAACTGAATTTTAGATGCTGACTAAGGGCTAAATGAGATTATCAATCAATGAGAAAGGTTCTCCTAAGAATTGTGGTTCATATACTTCAAGTATGGAAGGAGTGAGACAAACTGCCAATATATGTCAAATTTTGACTCAACTTGAAATGGACTGCTCTCACAGCATGGTTAGACCCAAGATAATCATCATATTCTCATAGGGATGACTAGCTAAGTTGAATCAGAAGAGATCCTTAATGATTTCGAGTTAACATTAAGCACAAACTCAAGTTCCTTACTGATATTGCCAAAAACCCTTTCAGGTTTGGCAATTCAGTAAGGTATGAAATCATAACAACTAATTATATTCATAATAATAAGAGAATTACTTCAATTAACTAGACAAGAATGAAATCTATCCAATATAAATGCTAGTGCTTCTTAGTTTATCTCTAAACAACAAGTGGATTTAAAATCAATCTTTCGACTGCAAATAAAACTGAAATCCACATTAACACTGATTAATTGGAAACAGTAAGCATACAATCATAGATTGGAAATTCAGCAATTGTCATTGCTCCTTGGTTCATTTCTGAACATCAAGAAAGCCATAAATCCACCTCTCAGTGGTCGATTGAAGCAGGGTTTACAATAACAAGCAGATTTCCATGAGAATCAGGAAACAAATATTAGCAACATATCGAAATCAGGAAAATCAGTGGCAATCACAGATTTGAATCATAGAAATATCATGGCATCTTAATTCATTTATGAACAAGATTGAAACTACAAATCAACCTCTCAATTGCTCATTCAATTAGAGTTTCCCAATGACAAACAGATTCAACTACAAATCAAATTTCAGAAACTAGAATAATGCTGATATCAGTGCAGGAAATCAGTGTTGTTCAACTCTATCCATAACTTGTATTAAACTACTACCCTATCCTAGGAGAAATAGGATCTAGCTCCTCATAATTACAAAGATTGATATAAAGTAGGAAAAGAGACTGATATAAATCATCCTGAAATAAAATCTGTCGATTGAGAAATCAGGATGTTGCCGTAGCTCCTCTCTTCAGCTCCTTTCTTCAGCTCCTTGCTGCAGAAAACCCTTCCAATGGCCAGCTCCCCTCTTCTTCCAGGTTTTTCAGCTTATATATGACCATTCTACACCCTTAGATGCATATCAGAATGTTCTATTATGCCCTGATTATGTCATGTGTCCTGGTCCTGAAAATATCAGTAGGTACCAGCAGCTTTTGGACAGCAAAAAGCAAGTGGTCCCCTCTCCTTTTCCAGCTTGTGCAGCCTTGTTTTCCCTATTAGAAAAGTCAAAATAGCAAGCATCAAAGTCCTTGAATAGGATTTAAACAAATAAGGATTAGGACAGCAACTAGTATAAGCTCTATTGTCAAATGGAATTTGGTGTTGTGCAGGAATGAAATCCTAATTTGTTTAATGATAACTTATTGCCCGGAATGATAACTTGGTACCATATCATCATAATTGTCCAAATATGAGTGGTTTAGATTAGTGAAGGCATCAAAAGAATTAAGATAGCAAGTAAATGAGGTCAATTATCAAGTGTGAATAATATTTCATAGGAATGATAACTTGAGCCCCAGAATGATAACTTTGTGCCATAAAATGATAACTTGTTGTAAATTTAGTTATGATTATCCAAATGTGATCAAATCAGAGCAGCAAGGAGTTAGGACAATAATTTAACAATTGCCTAATGTTGTTATGCAGAAATGATAACCTTGCACATCGAAATGACAATTTTGCCCCCAAAATGATAACTTGACACAAAGAATGATAACTTTTGTATTGGGGTGATAACTTTGCACAAATCAAATAATGATTATTCAAATATAATTCATTCATAATAACAAGGGATTTAGGATAAGATAACAACTAGAAATCAGCTCAATTAGTAAAATGATAACTTTACACATTGGAATGATAACTTGCCCAAGAAATGATGACTTGGCATAGAATTGATATCTTTATGGATTTTAGCAATTCAGAACCTCTATGCACATGAAATTAAGTGTAAAATGAGGATGATCAGCTAGTTATCATAATCCATTGCATTTCATGCATAATTGGCCAAAAGTAAGGCAAAATGAGAGCTCGATATGGGTGAAATGAATAGAAAATGGGATAAAAACCTAATATGATCAGCTAGTGATGAATACACTACGCAGAATTAAGGACAAGCACTTTTTTGGAACATAAATTCTCTTGGTAAACTAGAAGATAGAGCTAAAGAGATTAATAATCAAATTCAAATGCTTGAACTTAAAGATGAAAATTAGAATCTTAATGATCAGGAACTTGGAACCCTACTTAGATCTCTCTACTTAGATGAAAATTAGATCTCTCTACCATCTTCATGGTGCCTTACTTAGACAAATCACACTCAAATGATGGGACAAATCTAGAGTTAGTTGGATTAGAGATTGTGACAAAAATACCAAATTCTCCACCTTAGTACAATGATATACAAAAACTTGAAATGCTATCATGATACATAATGACCTGGCAATCCTTGATGCTTTTGTTGAGCACTACCAAACTCTCTGGAAGCCTAATGACTCACATTGTAAAGTGTGTATAGAGAGCACAGAAAGATATCAAATGAAGTTTTAAATATATTAATACTATACACTATTACTATGAGAATTCCAAGTATACGACATGTTATTGTAGTGCTTCAGGGTCGATCCATAGAGACAAACACGAAATAAAATGTTCACACTTAATTAAACTATTTGAAGGAAAAGCAAAGTCTATAGATGTTGCTCAAATTAAGAAAGCGAAATGCTATAAATTGCTATAAACTAGAAATCATGACAAATAAGATTAAACTAATTTTTATGGGTTTTTTAACATAAAAGTAGGCAAAGATCAGTGTAGATAAACACTAGGGCTGTGGAGGTTTCTTTGCTTAGGATTTATGTTTTCTGAACTTCAGTTTCGAATAAAAATAATAGATCACCCCTTAATGTATATATTAGGATAACTTCATGATAAAGAACACTCAACTTGTCCGTGACACTCTTGTGCTCATGGCGAGTCCAGTTAACACACATGAAGGGATTTACATGTCCAGCGCAACCATCACTCTCGTGCACGATGCTTGAACAAGTAAATCAATCTTTCCTCTTTGGATTGAGCTAAGGCTTCATGACAACTAAGTATCCGAGTATTCAAGAGAAATACATTGAAGGCGAGACAGCTACGATCGACTTGCACTTGCCTCAATGGAATAAGGACAATCCTCCCGGGTAGAATGCAATGAACTAAATGTCACTAAGACTGTTTAGACGATTTAAGAGGGGAGAGAAATCGATCCGAAAATATAACTTGGGATTACCGAAAACTCCTTAGACATAACTCCCTCACCATACGCCTTTCTCGGGTCGCCTACGATGAAGGATGGGTAACAAACCTTCCCTCTTCTCAGAACCAGAAAAGAATCGGAGGTAGCAATGGTAAAGTGAATAGAAAAAGAATAAATCATGCATGCACTCTAGACCCGTCTATGATAATCTAAGTTCCGGCTCACTTAGATCGGTTATTTTTGGGATCTCAGAGTGTGTACATCCCTTTTGAGCTTCAATTCTGGGAGCTTATGACGTCTAAACCAAACGATAGAAAATTGCCATTGCTAATGAGGTATAGAATCCAAACTCAGAATCACTATCGTTGGTGCTCGATTTCTCTACGTACGATCGCACAGAGCCTAACACATCCCTACGATCGAGGGTGCAAAGAGATAGTGATTCAGGAACTCCCCTAATTCTAGTGGCAAGGAAAATAGAGAAACAAAGTAGGGAATCGTCTCATCTAAGCTCGTTTTCCCTATGTACGATCGCGTAGAAGCTTGACATATTCCTACGATCTGGGGTGCAAGATGAAGACGATTCAAAATCACAATCCATACATAAATCTATCACGACGCTTCAACACAAGACAAATAGAAGGCAACTTCAATAAAACAATAACAAGATTCAACGATCTTTTCAACAATATGATATCAAAAGAGATAAGAATAGAAAACATGAAGTTCCATCACAGAACACCTCCCAGCCACTATTTGGTTGTAGGCTACACATCGCAAAAATGAAAGAAGAGGAAAAGAAGAAAAACAAAGAAAAGAAAGGAAGGAGAGAGACTACTAGCCATAGCCTCCTCCTCAGCTCCTTGATCCCTACTCGGCCAAAATTTGAAACCCCTTTTCAAAGTTGCATTCAGCCCCTTTTATAGTCTCACTCCTACTGCCAATTTCAAATGGCATTTTTGACCTTTACTGCCAGGAAGCTTCCTTCTGGACTGAAGCTCCTTATGCCTACTTTTTGGACCACCTTTGCCATTATCCAGCCGAAGAAATCTGCCATGGTCCCTCCTTGGTTGCCTCTTGGTGTGCCACTTGTCCAACTTTTCAGCCAAGAGGAATCTTCTCTTGTGGTCATGCCACCTGTCCAATGTTCTAACAGAAAGAAATCTTTTTTGTGGTCCTTCGTAGCTGGCTTCTTATTAGTTTGCCACCTGTCCATTATCCTTTCAACTTTCTTTGTTGTTTTGGATAGCTGAGGTTCGTGAACTGCATCATCTGCCTTCGAATTTGTCTAAGTGTTTGGGTTGAGAAAACACACCCGTCTTCCTCATATTTTGTCGTATGAGATTTCTACATGAAAAACGATCAAAATAAGTAATAATATCCCAAAGATCATAAGATAGATGTGGAGAAGTCATAAATGTTGCATTTCAACAATAAAGCATGTGTTCGAATATGAAAACATATCAAAACATGAGTTAAATGCATGGCAAACATATATGAAAAGTATATATAATTTCTCCACGTCAACTTCCCACAAACTTAAACCTTTGCTTGTCCTCAATCAAAATTAGGAACTTAGGGTCAAAAGTTCTCATATTTTCATGATCACATTATGCATAACACTACATTTTCCTAACCCTCAAACTTGACCTATCTGAACATCATTTACACATTTAATGCCCTTACACATTTAAGACCCTTTAACCCATGACTTAGTAATCACTGACGCAAGTATCTATGGGTGTCAAATGAAATCACACTGTAGGCTGAACATCTACATAATCTCACCTAAGAACTTACACATTCACATAGCATGTATTAACACTAAAAAATGATATGTACGTGTAGGGCCTGTCCCTTTATTAAACAAGCTTTCTTTTTCATTTGACCTTTTTTATTATTCTTTTGCTGCTAAGACCTTCTCTTCAATATTATATTGAGAAACTAAAAATAAAAAGAGTTTCTAGTTAGCATAGTCCTCGTCTTTCTTCCGAGAATACTCGGCTTGGGTGCTAGTGGTGCCATGCATAGCATACTCTTATCTTTCTCAAGTGAGATGATAGAGGAGTAGTTATTCAAGATAGAGAAGTTGCCCATAATCTTCCCCACATTTTTTTCGTAGAATACTCGTGTAAGGCACTTGAGACTTTTATTAAAGAAAGAGAAAAAATATTTCCCAATATACAAAAGAAGAGAAGTGCAGAAATGAGGGCATACAACTATACAATTTATTCCTATTACACTGTGACAGATCATAGTTTAGTATCACACAAATAGTTGAGTGCAAGATGAGATTATGTGGAGGTCAGAAAACATGTCATATGCTTTGATTTCATGTCAGGATCATTTATGTAATTATGTTTTACTTCAGGAATGTTCAAGACAGACTAGCTATGAAAGCTATAGGGTCAATAACGTCATGCATAATGTTTCATAATATGTGATTGATTACATGCAAAAGTCTAAGTGGGATTTTGAAAGCTATCATAAACATATTTTCAGAAAAAAGTTTGAAAAATTTTTAGAACTTTAGCAACATTGATAAATTTCAAAACTTTGGCAACAATAATAAATTTCAAAATTTAAAAAGATAAAAAATTATAATTAAATTGCAATGGTATATATGTTCTATGAAAATAATGATAGTTAAATTCAAAGAAACATGCCATTGCCCCCAAACCTAAGCTCAACATTGTCCTCAGTGTTCTTTAAGCTGGGAGAAATCGAATTATCAAATGGGGGAAGGCGAGTATGTAGGGGCAAGCGTATGTTTCTTTAGTTGTTCTTTCGTGGCTTCAACACTCCTTGAAATGTGGATCAATGAATTACTCTCCTTACCTGAACATAAAAATATTTGATTATTGTCAGGTTTCATAGATAACAATCATTAAAATTGACAAGGAGAAGAGTGTAAAATTAGTGGCATCTCTATAATTGGAGGCATGTTAGTAATTTGTGATTTCAGTAGAGGTGTGGGACTCCCTATCTTGTTGGGGCTGCTTGATTTTTGCAAAATAGAGAAAAATAAAATGAACTTATTAGGTTGCGTTGCCTCCCAACAAACGCCATTATTTATAGTCCTAGACTAGACTTAGTCACCTCAAATTCATATTTTCAGCTTGGTGGGTCTTCAATTGATGTCTAGTAGATTTAGACATCTTTCCTCTATCAAATACAAAAGTTCTTGGTTCATGTTTCACCCTAAATAAATTGGACCAGACAAAATTCAGCTTCTTGGAAAATAGTTCGAGCCTTGTGTTGAGTCATGGACTTTCAATTTTAGCTTGGCTCTCTTCCTTCAAAGTCTTATGTTCTTGATAGAATTTGACTACTATATTTTGCTGTGAAGTAACTTAAAAAATTCTTCCTTTTGATCTGAGCTTTTGTATTTTTAAGAATCTCCATCTTATTTTAGTAACCACTTTTTGATTGGCCTGTTTAGGATTGTGGTTGCTGTCATCTCTTGGAGTACTTAATATTGAACTTTGTCTTCAATAGTAGAATAATTTTTTTTCAACTTCTGAATTATGCATTTCTTCAAGGTAGTGTGTCTTGATATACTGGCATTCTTCAACTGATGGAGCCTTTTGTCTTGGCTTGTGCAGAAAGTGTGTTCAACTTCTTGATAGTTGGATGCAACTGTGGAGTTGTTCTAGGCTGCTGGGCATGTCTGATTTCTTCCCTCAAAGTCAGTCGCACCCTTTTTCTTTGGAATTGTTTCTATGCGTTGAGCTGCAGCTTCCTTTTCAATTTTCATGACTTGACCATCAAAATTGATCTTTTCAACATCTTCATTATGAAATTCAGCAAGGTGTTCAGCAGTAGGGGATTCATGTCCTTCCATTTGTCTTGCACATTCAGGTTGGATGACTTGACTTTGACCCTTAGGCCTAACTTTAGCTTGTTTAGAGAAAGTATCAAGTGACTATAGAAATATTTGTTCATCTAAGTTTTTGTTTCAGTTGCAAGACCTTCACCCTTCTCAAATAACTCCATCATTGGTGCATTTTGCACTTCTTGTTGATGTATTAGCTTTTCCATCACTAGCTCCATATTTGGTGGCTCTTTATAATCCAAAAGCTCCTCTGCTTGTGTTGGTTGATTCTGATATTGATGCATGCAAAATACAACATATTTTAGATTATTATTTTAGTTAATTTTTTTATAATTTGATCATGGCATGCATCATTTTAGACCATTTTTAGTCCTAATTCTGGATTTATCGATTTTAATTATTAATTCTCTGAATATTTTAATTGTTGATGGATTTACTTAATTTTTATAATTATTTTACAGGCAAGCCGAATTAACGGATGGATCGGTCGTAAACCACATTATTTGGCCGAGATGATCACAGCCAGCCAGGGCGTAAAAGTAATATGTCTGACTTCTTTTGGGGGTAAAAGAAATGACGTAAAGATAAAAGGATTCATCGTTTTGGCCAAGATTTGAAGAAAGGGGTAAAGATAAGAAGATGTTATCGTTTTGGCCGAGATTTGAAGAAATGATTTAACGTTTTGACCGAGATTCAAAAAAGGGAGTAAAGATAATAAGACTTATTATTTTGGGCGTAATGAGTTATGTTTTGGCCAAGAACGAAGAGAAGTTTATCATTTTGTGGCCGGGAATGAAAAGGTGCAAAACGGATAACCTTTTATCATTAACCAATCGACACCGTAAAGTTTATCTTGCGAATTTAAAGTTGACCGTACGATATTCACGATCATGATCAACTTGAAGTCTGTCCGCACCTATAAATAGAGGACGAAACTATCATCCCAACTCGTGCTTTGAAGTTCATGTTCCACAGCGAGTTGTGAGCTCTGCAAGCTATGACCAAGAGGAGAAATGTGCGACAACTGGAGGTTGATCACAACTCTGATCAAATTTGAAAGACTGCCCGACTGTTTGCCCATATTCGAGATATCTATTTTGGGTGTAATTCTTCCAATTTTTATGATTTGTATTTTATTATCTCTCCAGAATTTCTAGGATGAACTCCATGTTTTTAGATTTTATATTTTAGGAGATTATTAATTGAAGGGAATGTTTGGATCCTATTTTATTTGTTTTAATATTTTTTGATCAATTATTAATTGTGCTTAATGCTTTTATGTTAGTTAATTGAATTTCTGAATTAGGCTATATCATTTTGTGGAGTGTTTAATTTCAAAATTCATTTTACTAATTTTAATTGATTTTATATGAAATTAATAATTGACATAAATTTGATAACTAGTGTGTGGAGAATCATATTTATGTGGTCTATTAATCTATACCAATTTGTGGAGTGATTAATAGTCCATGAAATTTAATTTATTACGTCTTAATATTAATATGATTTGATGAGATGCCAGTCGTGGAGACCTCATTTCTTATTAAATTAAGATAGTTCTGCATGCTTAGGTTGAGGGATGCTAGTCGTGAAGACCACAATCTAATTATGTTAGATTACTTTAGGGAGACTCTAATCCATCTTTGAAGATTGAATTTATCTTTATGGTTCAAATATTTATCTTGGTCTATTTTCATCCTAAGGCCTAACTTCAACACCATTATCTTATTTTCTTTATTTTATTTTATAATTACAAAACCTATTTTTAAAATCCATGTTTTCCTCTTTTATTAATTTATAAATTCAGATATTAAATTAATAATATTTTTCGTGGGTTCGACACTCTTACTCCTATTTTTTATATTACTTGAGCGACTAGTGCACTTGCTAGCGACTTTATTTTGTTACATCATTTTACGCATCAGATATGCAACTTGTTGAAGCTAAATCTCTAGCAATCTTCTTTGTGTGTGGAGACCTTCCAACTTGGCAAACAACTTTTCCATCTCTTCATTCTGCATTTTTGTTAGTCCATCATAATCTTCAGCTGAAATTCTCTCATAGGTACTGTTGGCTGCTGAAAGTCAAGTGGAATGACATTTTGAGATGCAGTCAAAAAAAGTGATTCCATTCGATCCTTCAGCTGATAGTGTGTATCTGACATTTGATTTTGATTATAAGTTGCAGGATAATGGAGTTGTCCACTATAAAAAATATTGTCTTGATAATTCCATGGATTCATATTTTTGACATAGGAATCAGAAATCTGGTTACTCCATTGGCTGTTGTGATTTTCCATGTGAAATTGCTCATATGGTTCATGCTAAATGTCGGATTGACTGCAGTAGGCTTGGGAAGTTGTGAGAGGTTTCAGCTTGAACTTTGCAAGTGCATTTCCTACTATGTCTTCAATTCTAAAAACTAAGTTGTCCCAACTCTCAGATTTTGACATTTTAGTGGCTCAATAAGAATTCTGCTCATCTGTTAACCAGTTTTGGAAATTCCAATCCATCTCAATTTTAGTTGTGCTTAAATGGTTACTGATTCGTACTAATCAACACTATTCAAAATCTGAAATGTTTCTGCACAATGGAAACCTAAGAGAAAGTTGATAGAGTAGGTGCATAAATTCAAAATATGAAATTTGATATCTAAAATTTGAATTTTGAGATCAAACTAGAAATATGAAATTTGAAATCTGGAACTTGAAATTTGAAAGTCTGAATTTTAAAGTTTGAAATCTAAAACTTGAATTCTAAAATGTCAAATATGATATGAGCATTCAGGGATAAAAAGAAAACATTGTTCAGATATATTTCAACACAATAGGAGCTTAGGATCATATTATAAGTGTGGAAAATTGAAATATGAAATATGTTAAACTTGGAATTTGAAATTTATAATATGATATCTGAAATTTGATCTAAATATTCAAAGATCAAAAGTAAGCATATTTAGTAATATTTTTGCACAATGACAACAATAAAGAAACTCAGAATTATTGAGTAAGTACAGAAATTTTGAAATAAAAAAATCCAAAGTGATATTCCAGGATTAAGATGCTAGTATGTTCAGCAATTTCAGTAATGTTTCTGCACAATATGATATTAGGATCATACAAGTCAATGCAGAAATATGCAATCTAACATAAAATATCAGAAATGAAAGGTCTAAAATTGAAAATAAAAATCTAATGATAACATCCAAGATTCAGAAAACAAGTATGTTTAGCAGTGTTCAGGAAATTAAAAACTGTCGAGTTCAACAATGTGTAAAGAATACATGTCAACAATTTCAGGATACAATTGTTCAGCAAGATTTCTGCAATCAGAAATTAGAAATAAGTAATTTTAGAATATAAAATGTTCAGCAATTTCAACAATGAAAAATTAGAAAATTGGAAATAACTAGCATGTTCAGTAGAGTGTGTTCGACAATGTTTAGCAAGATTTCTGCACTATGAAAACAGAATAGACACTTTATAGCATAAGTGCATAACATGAAATTCAAAATTTGGAATATAGTGTTTCTACATTATAAAAATTCAGAAGGTACTTTGTAGCATGTGTAGAATATGAACTTTGAGAATTGATAATCAGAAATGCATAAATAGAATATTGAAGATGATAACTACATAATCTAACTGAAACTTCTATAAGCAAGTAAAGAAAAGAAAAATGCAGAAAGCTTACATCCACTTTAAGTAGGAAAAAAATTAGTTAAACTCTAAACAAGCAGGATATTCACAGCATGATGAAATATAAACATTGACTATAAACAAGAGTTAGCTAGATCAAAATAGAAAATCAAATGTGACAATTCAAAACTTAGTCTTCAGAAACAACATAAAAAATATGACTGGCATTTTAAAGTGCGTATAGAGAGCACAAAAAGATGTCGAATGGAGTTTTAAATTTATAAATCCTATACACTATTACTACAAAAATCGCAAGTATACGACATGTCATTATAGTGCTTGAGGGTCGATCTATTGAGACAAAGTTGAAATATTCACATTTAATTAAACTATTTGAAGGAAAAGCAAAGTCTATAGATGTTGTTTAAATTAAAAATGTGAAATGCTATAAATTAGAAATCACGAAAAATAAGACTATGCTAATTTTTATGAGTTTTTAATGTAAAAGTAGACAAAGATTAGTGTAGATAAACACTAGAGCTAGAGAGGTGTCTTTGCTTAGGATTTATGTTTTTAGAACTTCAGTTTGGGATAAAAATGATAGATCGCCTCTTAACACGTATATTAGGATAACTTCATGATAAAGAACACTCAACTTGTCCATGACACTCTCATGCTCGCGGCTAGTCCAATTAACAATTGTGAAGGGTTTCACATGTCCAACACAACCATCACTCTCGTGCACGATGCTTGAACATGTAAATCGACCTTTCCTCTTTGGATTGAGCTAAGGCCTCATGACAATTAAGTATCCGAGCATTCAAGAAAAATACACTAAAAGTGAGACAGCTATGATCGACTTGCACTCGCCTCAGTGGAATAAGGACAACCCTCCCGATTAGAATGCAAGGAATTAAGATGCCACTAAGACTATTTAGACGATTTAAGAGAGGAGAGAATCCGTTCCAAAAATACAGCTTGGAATTAACGAGAACTCTTCAGACATAACTCCTTCACCATTTGCCCTTCTCGGGTCGCCTACGACGAAGGAGGGTAACAAACCTTCTTTCTTGGGCGGAGATTCTCGGAAGTAGAAAAGAATCGGAGGTAGGAATGGTAAAGTAAATAGAAAATGAAATAAATTCCGCATGCACTCCAGATCCGTCTATGATAATCTAAGTTCTGGCTCACTATGATCGGTTATTTCGGGATCTCATAGTGTGTACGTCCATTTTGGGCTTCAATTTTGAGAGCTCATGACGTCTAAACCAAACGATAGAAAATCGTCATTGCTAATGCGATACAGAATCCAAACTCAAAATCACTATCGTTGGTGTTCGATTTCTCTACGTACGATCGCACAGAGCCTAACACGTCCCTACGATCGAGGGTGCAAGGAGATAGTGATTCGGGAACTCCCCTAATTCTAGTTGTAAGGAAAATGGAGAAAATAAGTAGGGAGTCATCTCATCTAAACTCAATTTCTCTACGTACGATCGCGTAGAGCCTGACATATTCCTACGATCTGGAGTGCAAGATGAAGATGATTCAAAAGCTCAATCCATACATAAATCTATCATGATGCTTCAACACAAGACAAAACAGAAGACAACTTCAATAAAAATATAACAAGGTTCGACAATCTTTTGAACAATATGATATCAAAAGGAATGGGGAAGCAACTTGGCATTGTCAGCATTATACTGGAATCGGGCTCATTCATTGTGGTCGGCATCATCAACGACAAATACAAAACACCATAGTCCCTATGGTCCATCTTTGCTGAAATTCACGGTCTCATTATGTATTTTACAAACTTCAAATGTATTCATTGTTCAAGGAAAGTGAACACTGCAGCCGACTATTGGTAATTCAGACCATGATTTCTTTTGGTTGGAGAATCCCCCTCCTGGTCTCAACAGATTTTATACTTTGACCACAATGGTCAGCCTCCTACTTAGTTAATGAAATAATCTTTTTTTAAAAAAGATTCTCTCTCTCAATATATATATTATTGATAATGTCTTAAGTCCTACCCTAATTGGAAATCCATCTTACTCTTAATTTGGAATTGATTTATTTTCATATGATGTGATTAGTGTACTAATTTTGTGAAATTAATATGTAAAGATAGTGTCTATGAATCACGTTATAATCATCTTTTTCATCTTAAAATTCTTGATGCATTATTTGATGCATAATTTCTCTCATGCAAAATTCTAACAAACTAATATTAGAGCGAAGTTTCGTCGTTGATCCTTCATTAGACATAGAGATGACATCACACAATATGAAGATCAAGAAATTCACAAGGTAGAATAATTTCAGTTTCTGATAAATCAAGATGCAGATACTTATGAAACAACAAGGAGTCTAGCCGATACTCGCGTATGTGTTGAAGAAAAATATTAGAGAAGAAAAGATTTGAAGGCAAAAGAGACCGACTTTGACGATTTAGTGGCACAAGTGGAGAAGATGCACTCTATGATCATGTTATGTCTGACGGATGAGATGATTATTAAAGTCGTTAGTGCATGACCAAAATTTGAGAGTCTGTCTATGATCAAGTCTTTGACAAGCAATGTTTGTTCATCTTGATTAGATATTACTTTGTTGGAGTTAAGAAAGATAGATGTAGAAATTGAGGTTGAAGAATTGTCCTATTTTTGTTGGTTTCTCTTCTTCTGTCACATGAAAATTTTGTTTAGTCTATCATAATTAGAAGAGAGACAATAATTTTGGAAGAAGTAAAATCGTGTATACGCACTTGTAAACTTTGACATAGGGAATCTGACAAATTTGTGGAGACTCAGCCACAAGATTGATGCCACATAGAATGGACCCATCTGAATCTTAAGAAGAGTAAACCGAAGAAGAAAAGCATCAAATACAAGGACATATGCAATTATTGCAAAAAACTTGGACACCAAAAGAAAAATTGCCCCAAGAAGAAAAAGAAGGCCACGATTAGTGTCGTAGTATACGACGATAATGAGTCTAAAAATGACAATTTGACTTTGTTTGATTAGAGATATATTTGAAGGAGAATTTAATTCTCTATCCGGAATGTTCTTATCATATGACTCCATATAAAAAATAATTATCAACTTATTGATGGCAGAAACGTCATTATGGACAATGATACTTTCTACAAAATAATTGAAATTGATTTAATTCAGATCAAAACTCAATTTTGATAGAGATTAAACATATTCCACATTTAAAGAAAAAATTAATATCATTAAGAGTTCTAGACTTCAAATGATATCTAATTGATATTGTAGGAGGTGCTCTCACTGTCACTAAAGGTAAATATTGAAGTTATGAAAGGGTTGGCAAAAGTCCTTATATGTGTTATAAGGCGTAAATTTTCTGACGTAGATGCAATAATTAGTTAATGCAAATGAGAATTAAAAGCATCAAAGTTGTGGCACATGTCATTTGGACATATGAGCAAAAAAATGGATGAATATCCTTAGCAAATGAAATCTTCTAGGTGGTCAGAAGATATCCAAAATTAGGTTCTACAATCACTGTGTCTTTAGGAAGCAAAAATGACTTCAAATCAATAAAACAATGCACAAGACAAAAGAACATTGGATTGCATCCACATTGATTGTTGGATCCCTCTTATGTTTCATCTTTAGGAGGTTTCAAATGTCTGTGATAAATGATTATTTAAGGATGACATGGATTTTCATGATGAAGCACAAGAGAGAGGCATTCAAAAGCTTCAAATAGTGAAAAGTTTTGGTAGAGAATCAAATATCAAGGAAGGTGAAACACTTTTGTATCGATATTTTTTGTCTGAATTTGATTAGTTCTGCAAGGATGAAGGTATTTTCAGACATCGCACTATTAGAGATACACCACATTATAATAGTGTAGCAGAACGCATGAGCATAACACTTTTGGAGATGACATGATGAATGCTCTCAAACTCTTACTTGAACAAGTCATTTTGTGCTTGCACAACATGTTACATGATGAATTGAAATTCGACGACTGTGATAGATCTCAAAACTCCAAGTGTGGTATTAATATAAAAGTTTTTTGTTGTCCAGCATACTACTATGTCAGCGAAAGAAAGTTGAAACCAATGTCCAAAGAAGAAATTTTTTTGGGACATAATACATGTAAAAGACTACACAATCTAGTCTTTTTTGGAGTACAATTAAGGTTATTTACAACAAAAATATATCCTTTGATGAGATGTCATGCTCCAACAAAAAGCAAATATTATTGACTTAGTAGATGAGAGTGTCAACAAATAGGTGAAATTTGAATTAACTTCAATTCAGATTGAAGCGATCATATCAAGTTCAACAACTAGAACCTAAAGAGTAAATAGAGAAGAAACTTCAAGTTGTCAAACATACTCACAGACAAATAGGTCCTCCTAAACGATATGACTTTGAGGACATAATTATATATACATTCCAAGTGGTTGAAGAGGTAGAGTCGTCAGAGATGTCAAGTTACAAGAATGCCATTAGATGTACAAAAATCAAAATAGTGAATTTCAGCAATGAATGAAGAGATGAAGACTCTTTACAAGAATAGGATTTGAGAGATAGTCAAGTTACCAAATGGTAGAAAGATCGTGAATGTAAGTGAATTTTCAGAAGAATCTTGAAAGTCTAAAAGTTGAAGGCATTAGATACTAACATGTCTAATTGCTAAAGACTATAATCAGAAAGACAAAGTAAACTACAATAAGATTTTCTATCTAGTTGTCAAGCACACTTTCATCGTGGTGCTAGTCCTTCTAGCACATTAGAATTTGGACCTTGAGTAGTTAGAAATGAACACAATATTTTTACATGAAAATTTTGAATAAGACATCCTCATGAGTCAGCTAGAGAGAGAGAATGATTTTCTATCGTAGGCAAGGAGGATCAAATTTGTAGATTGAGGAAGTTATTCTATGACTTGAAGCAGTCTCTTAAAAGATCTAATAGTTGTCATGTATATTATAAGAAGGTGGAGGGTGACTTCACCATCTATATGCTATTGTACCAAAGTTGTCATGATCGCTTTTCAAAGTATGATCGGAAGGGGTTCGGAGGATCGAAGATTTTAGGGTCCTACCTAGGACTGTAAGATCCAACTTTATGAATAATAATAATAATAATAATAATAATAATAATAATAATAATAATAATAATACAACTTAATATTTTACTCTCATTACTAACATTATACTTAATTAGTATCGTTTATGGGTTGCATAATAATATAGAATGTTAGAACAAATAATAATTATGACAATTAACAATAGTAAATTAATTTCCTCATTTGAATTATAAAAAGTTAGATGATTTTTTCTCTTTTAAATAATTTTTTTCACATAAGTTTATTAATTAGAATTAGACATACATAAAAATGAATAAAGAAAATGAGAGGAATCTTATCTAATTCCTTGCCATTTTTTTATTTTTTAGTTTTCTCAATTTTAAAATTAATTGAAAGTAAAAGAATAAAATTATAGGATCTATATGATAAAAAGAGAATCTTACATCTTTCTTGCCAAAAAATTTAATATTCTATATTTTAGTTTTTTAATTAAAAATTATTTAAAATCCACATACGAACATATGTTAAGAACACATCGATCTTACGATCCAACAATAGAATCACATAGGATCCTATATTTCCGATCTTCATAATGAGATTGAGATTGTTGGTCGACTCTTGGATCGTAAGATCTTATGATTCAAAAAACAATGCTGGCTACGATATCTTGTACGTTGATAATATATTGATTACTACTAGGAATATATCGGACGTTCAAAATTTGAAATTTCTTAGTGCATAATTAGATATGAAAGATCTTAGGTGTCGCAAAGAAAATTTATAGGGATCACATAAGAGGTAAACTCTTTTGTCTCATAAAAGTTACATTCACAAGATTTTATCCATGTTTGGTATGTTTGTGGCGAAAACTTTAAGTACTCCATCACTCTCAAATGTGGACATTTTCGCAATTACACTTATGTCAGATGAACAAAAGTACATGTCTTGAGTTCTATATGACAGTGCAGTCAAAAACTTTATATATATATATATATATATATATTATGGCATGTATGAGACCTAGTATTGCACATGTCGTTAGTGTAGCTAGTAGAATCATGAGCAACATTGGAAAAAAAGCATTGATAGATAGTAAAGTGTGTATCTTTCGATTTCTGAGAGGAATATCTAATATTGGCATCATCTATCAGAATGGTATAGTGGTATAGAGTGTTTGGTTGCATGTTACTCAAACTCATATTATGCTACAAAAGTTGATGGAAGAAGATCCATGACTATGTAGCATTGACAAAAGCTGCTAAGGAAGACGTTTAATTAAAAGACCTTGTTGGAAATACTGAACTACAATAAGATCGGGCTATAATGTACTATGATAATTTAAGTTCAATATGCTGTGCCAAAAATCAAATGCATCATGAGAGAACCAAACATATAGACTTCATATATCACTTCATCAATACTGAGAAGAGGACGAAGGTGAAGAAGGTAATATAGATGATAATCTAATTGGCATGCTCACAAAGTCGTACCTACTAGCAAGGTCCAACATTATTTGGATTTGCTAACATTGACAAGTGACAATAGTTCCAGCACGATGATAGATGTCAAACATAAATTTGGAGAATCCAATTTAAGGTAGAGATTGTCATATCTTGACTTCCACCTCAACCCAAAATTCATCAGGCTCCAATTTGGAATCAATTTATTTCCATATGACGTGATAGGTATCCTAATTTTGAGAGATTAACAAAGTCATAATCATATTATAATTCCTATCATTTATAAAAGGAGTGGTTATATAAATTCTTTAGGGATCAAGATAGAAAATGAATATGGTTGTAATCCTTTTCTATTCTTATCTAATAAAATTTTGTGTCGCATTAAAATTTTCGACGCGTTCATATGTGTATATTTTCTCCTGTGCGAAATTCATAATATGCATTGTTTATAGTAATATTAAATAGTGTAAAATTACTTCTTACCTAATTCAACTTACGTTTTAGCTATCTGTATGAACTAACACTACTCACTAGCAACTTTCATTTGGTCGTTTGATTGTTGCAATAGGCTATAGTAATTAAAACTGAAAAAATTAACAAAAAAAAAATACTTATTAGTTGAACTATTTTTAAGATGCCTTATGAACACAATAAAAAAATTGGTTTACTTAATAAAAAAGAACTAGGTTGGGATCAAAGACAAATGTAATTCGTAATCTGATAATGAATAAATTTTGTTTCTCATCCATTTTATCATCTTTTTTGCCCCAATCTGCATGTGTTTTGACCTCCTCTTGTCGCCTTTTAATTCATTGCATATTTTTCATAATTATCTTACCTAATTTTATATAATATTATAATTTGATTAAATTGCACAGATGTCATATAATTTTACATAGAGTTTACAAATTAATATTCGATTGTATTTTATCATTATCAGGCACCTTGAAAAAGAAGAAAGATCAAATCTCTTGATTTAAAGATTAGAATGAAGGTCTCTCTTATTTGATCAACCCCAACACGGGAATAAATTTGAACTCAAATTAGGAAAGAAAAATGTGAATAGGGGTGAGTGCTTATCCAAATTTCATGCTTTTTTTTTTCATCCCGGTAGTTAGTCAGGTTGGGATTGGATCTCATTTCTTGAGATTCTCGAGAAAGTCAGGACTGGATTTGAGTTATAAAAAGCTAAACTGTATCTCGATCTGGCAATATATTTATATTTATTTCATTTAAAATTTTATATTTTATTATATATCTTAAATATACATTATATTATGTTATTAAATATGTAATTTAATTAATAATTATTACATTAATATGATAGCATTAAATATCTTTTTGTTATTATACTCAATTTTTATTTATTATGGTTGATCGGGACAACCAAGAACATCTTAATTTGATTGGGATGTCCTCGTCCTGATCTTGACTAGGACTAGGATGATTTTTTTTGGCTTTGGTATAAGAATTTTGAAAAAATTAGTTCATGAAAACTAGTCGATTAGATAGAAAAGTTTAAGTTAGTGCTTGGATGGAAAAATGTAATGATGGGAATTTAAAAAGTCAATTTGATAGATAAGTTTTAGTAGGTGTTTGGATAAAAAGTAAGAAGTAAATATATATTTTATTATGTTATAAGATTATTTTTATATTATTAATTACATAATACTTTTATAATTAGCAAATTAGATAGAAGAAAAAAATTTAAGATAAACTAATTAATAACTAGAAAATGAAATAAAAAGAGAATTTAGCATCATATTTATATAAAATAATTATATAATTATAACTCATTTAGAATACCATAATTAATAATTTATTTATATTATACTAATATCATACTAGTTAATTTATTGTGATATATGATAAGTAAAATAAATAAAAATATTTATGTCAACATTTAAAGAAGAAAATATATTTTTCATAATAAATAACAATGGAATTTTTTTATTTTATTATAACACTAAGTAAATTGTAATAAAAATAAATGTACTTTTTTTATTATTATACATAAATAAATTATACATTTATGATAGTATATAAATAATAAATAAGTATAATATATATGTATATAATAAAATATATGCATATAATATATAATATATGCATATAATAATAATATTAAAATAATAGGTTATAGGTCTAAAAGTAGCTCTATAACAAAAAAAATTAAAAAAATAGGCAATTCTTGCTAATAGCAAGAACTTTTGGTCGGAACTTTTGGCTAAAAGTTCAGGCCAAAGATCACGTGAATGTTTCCGTCACATATAGTGTTTGGCAGAACAAAGGGTTGTTCTACATTTTGTTCTGCAAACAAACATAGCCTTTGGGAAATCAGAGCAAACCGAGTCGAGATGGTAAGGACCCGATCCCAAATTCGAGTTGCTCACCTCTATATGTGATTGCTTCTTCCTAATTCGTGCAATCTAGAAGAATAAAGAAAATTATGCAAATAATTGTGATTGATTTGTTCCGACCTTTAAGTACATGAACAAGAAAAAGATGAATAAGTCAAAAAATATATACTCATTGATTGATCATGAAGAAAGGAGATAACGATGAGCAGAAGTGATTTTAGAATCAAGGAGAGATTTTTTTTTGGATAGTAAGCATGTGTCTAGAAAGCGGTGATGACTATTCAAGTCCCGTGACGATTATGCACATTATTTATTCAGTGCACTATCGAGTCTAACTAATCTAGTTAAATCACCCAACATCGCATGCCTAATAATATAGGTGTGTTGGAACAAAGTTTTTATACCCTATATAATTATATTTTGATGATGCAAATTTTAAAAAAATAAAGTTATATTTAAAATGCCAAAAAATATAAATAAGAATGAGTTACTTCATGTATTAATTTTTTATTAATATTTGTCCATCTTCTCATGATATTTAAATTACTAGGTGACTATAAAAGTTGTAGATAATTCTTTTATATTTTTAGAAAACCAAGAATACCTCATTTGGACAATCACATACACTACAAGAAAATCACGATTTTCCGACGGATAATTTTCGACGGTTCTAAATCCGTTGCTATTTGCGACGGATTTTTCGACGATTCTGTTTCCGACGAATTTTTTGACGATTATGACCGTCTGAAATAATTTATATTATTATTTAATTTTTTGACGATTAAGAACGTCGATATTTTCGACGGATAACCATCCGTCGTAATTTTCGATGACTTTTCCGACGGTTATGACCGTCGGAAATAAAAAAATTAAATTATGTATTTTTAATATTATTATTAAATTTTTTCGACGGATTTTCTGACGGTTTTGACCGTCGGAAATAAAAAAATTAATTATATAATTGGTTATATTATTATTTAATTTTTCGACGGTTAGGAACGTCGATATTTTCGACGGATATCCATCCGTCGCAAAATCCGCCGCAATTTCCGAAGGTCGTAACCGTCGGTAAATCCGTCGCAATTACCGACGGATATCCAAACCGTCGCAATTACTGACGGTTTTGACCGTGAGAAATAAAAAAATTAATTATATAATTGGTTATATTATTATTTAATTTTTCGACGATTAGGAACGTCGATATTTTTGACGGATATCCATCCGTCGCAAAATCCGACGCAATTTCCGAAGGTCTTAACCGTCGGTAAATCCGTCGCAATTACCGACGGATATCCAAACCGTCGCAATTACCGACGGTTTTGACCGTCGGAAATAAAAAAATTAATTATATAATTGGTTATATTATTATTTAATTTTTCGATGGCTAGGAACGTCGATATTTTCGACGGATATCTATCCGTCGTAAAATCCGCCGCAATTTCCGAAGGTCATAACCGTCGGTAAATCCGTCGCAATTTCCGACGGATATCCAAACCGTCGGTAAAATAAAAAAATAAACATTATATATAACTAAATAAAATAAATTTTTTTATTATTTATGTTTTCGACGGCTGAAACCGTCGGTTATTAAAATTTCGTTATCCCGCGCTTTTTTCCCTTTTTCCCGCTTTCTTTTCAAATTTTTTCCTTTATATATTTTCCCTCCTCCCTCTTCTCTCTCCCTCCTCCCTCCACTCTCTCTCTCTCCCTCCTCTCCTATCTCCCTCTCCCGGCCGCGAGCACGGACGCCGGACGCCGGACGTCGGTTACGCCCCGAGATCGGCCTCTCCGCGCGCCGGACGCCGACGACCCTCCCACGCCGGACGCCGGCGACCCTCTCCCGCACCGGCGTATCTCTCTCTCTCCCGCACTGCTGTCGGCCGGATCCGGCACCGGCATCTCTCTCTCTCTGCCGTCGGCCGGATCCGGCCGTGATCGTTCGGATCCGGCCTCCAGCGGCCGGATCGGCCCGCCAGCGCCAGGCGGCCGATCCAGCCTCAGGCGGCCGCCAGGCGGCCGGATCGGCCGCCAGGCGGCTGGATCCGGCCTCCAGCGGCCGATCCGGCGCTGCCAGGCGGCCGGATCGCCGCCAGGAGCGCCGGATCCGGCCCGCCAGGCGGCCGGATCGGCCGCCAGGCGGGCCGGATCGGCCGCCAGGCGGGCCGGATCGGCCGCCAGGCGGGCCGGATCCGGCCGCCAGGCAGGCCGGATCGGGCCGCCTGGCGGGCCGGATCGGCCGTCTGGCGGCCGATCCGGCGCTGGAGGCCGAATCCGGCCCGCCAGCCGGATCGGGCCGGATCCGGCCGCCTGGCGGCGGATTCGGCCTCCAGCGGCCGGATCCGATCGCCAGGCGGCCGGATCCGGCCGCTAATTTTTTTATATTTAAAAAATTATTTGCGACGGTTGCGACCGTCAAAAGATCGACGGTTGCGACAACCGTCTATATTTTCGACAGTTGGGACCGTCGAAAAGTTGCGACGGCTCGGACCGTCGGCCTTTTCCGGCGGTTGCGACCGTCGGAAATATCGACGGCTCGGACCGCCGGCCTTTTCCGGCGGTTGTAAATGTCGAAAATATCGACGGTTCGAACCGCCGGGGACTTCTGTTCCGACGGCCGGAACCGTCGATATTTTCGACGAATTTTTTTCAACCGTCGCAAATCCGTTTGCGACGAGCGTTTTTCGGACGGATCGATTCCGACTGAAAAACCGTCGGTAATTGCGTTACCAACGGTTTTCGGGCTGATTACCGACAGTTCGGACCGTCGGTAATTCGCGTTTTTCTTGTAGTGATAAAAAATTATGCCTAAATAAGTGAAGCCCAAAATTTTAAAATTGTATTTTGATATTTTTATGCACTGGAACTTGCACTTCATATTTAATTACTTTATCAATAGTTTTTGGATAAGAGGTAAACATGAAAGTTGTCGATAGTGTTGTCATCTTTATATAGAATCAAAAATCAACACTTTTGAATACTTGTACAAAACAATTATGTATAAAAGAATAAATGTCCAAAAAGTTTAATTTGAAATGGACAACGCTAAGTGCTAAACTTTGGTTTAATAATTTCATAGAAGAAAAAATAATTTTATTTGGATAACTATGCAAAAATATATGTATAAAAGACCACAGGTCTATCAAGTTGTCAATGGAGTAGCGGATGTTTGTTTCACAAAACAAACATCATTTTGTCTGAGTAACAACTATATTTCAATGGATAGTTCAGAACAATCATCCACTAGAAGAAATGAATGTCTGTTTCAATGCAGAAAAGTACAAAATTGATTAGTTTTGATTAATACCAACGACTATAGAGATGGTTAGATGCTATAAAAGAGGTCCAAAACATATCAAGAATATGAAGATTGCTAAGAAAAAGTTGGATAAATACTTTTGCTCATTCAAGAAGTCATATTAAGTTCAAAATTGTAGATCTTTCAATTCTTTCTCTTATCTCTTTGTGGACTTTCATTTGTGAAATAGAGTGAGGAGTGTTATAAGAGGTAGTTTAGCTCCTAAGTGATAAGAGGTTGTACTTTACTTCTTGAGCGAAGAAAATGTACAAGTGAAAGCTTCTTAGGAGGAGAGGTTATTTTCAAAGCGGAGAAGAAAGTGAAAAGTTTCCTCCTTGGAATCAAGGAAGGGTGCTAATGAAATTTTTGACGGTCTCGAGATCGAGAAATTAGAACGAGAACATATATCAAGGTGTGGCTGAGCTTCGTCAATAAATCTCTTGCCTTTTTGTGTTTGCATTCTCTCACTTTCCTTCCTACTTTATTATGCATGTGATTTGATCATTATTGTGTTTGATTTTAAGCTTATCGAATCGGTTTTGTACTTTCATGACGTATTTTGTAAAATTGATATTTTTGATAAAAACATCAATTCATCCCTCTTAATGTCTTGTGATCCAAATAAACGAAATTTTGAATAAATGTTTTTTTTTACATTCATAAAAATCAAATGCCGATTGAGCATGAAACAAGCAAGCAACTCGTAAGGTCCCCGATTGTAATAGCTAAATTCCATTTTCATATTTCCTCTTGTAACACCTCTATTTTTTCATATATTAACTCTCTTAGATATTAATTCTCTTATTTTTGTCACTTAGTAAAGCTAAGGCAATACTTGAGAATTTTTTTTATGACTAATTTGTAATTGGTTTTGCCAAATTCGGAATAAATTTCAGTAAATGCTCTCCATCTTTGACGTTTTCTCAGCACTACCCTCCAACTTCATTTTATAACTAAACTTCCTCCATCTTTTAACTTATTTCACAAACTGTCCTTTTGACTTGTGCTCGGCCATTACCTGGGCGTCTACATGACAATTTTCTCTCTATTCCACGCGAGCAAATGGGCGACGTGGAATGATTAAAAATTATTTAAAAATAAGTTTAAAATAAAAAAATGGGGTACCACCCCTGCGACCTTCAATCGATGACATGAGGGGTGGCGTGGCGCCCCTCTGTTGGTGTGGGAGACCATTGGAGGTCATAGCGGTCCCCCCCCCCCCTCTGCGACCTCCGGCCGGTACGCAGAGGGGTTGGTTTGGGGGAGGCCTCCGACACACGCTGAGAGGTACGCCGGGGGTGGGGGGGGGAGCGATCCCTCCCCACCCCCCTTCGTACGCGAGCTGGTGCGGGGAGCTGGGAGGGAGCGACCTCCGTGCTGGCACACAAAGGAATGGTTGGGAGGAGGGAGGACCCCCCTTTGCGACCTCTCGCCGATGCAAGGAGGGGGGACCCCCCTATCCGACCTCTGAGCAAAGGGGGCGACCACCTCTTCCTGCGTGCAACAACGCGGGGAGGGGAGGGGGAGCGACCTCCATGCCGGCACACACAAGAAGGGGGGCTTCCCCCCTTTCATGTGTGCACTGATGAGGGGGCGTCCTCCCCTCTCCAAAAAAATTTTCTTGCGCGTGCTGGTGTGGCCCCTCCCCCACACCGGCAAAGGGTCGCCACACCTCGCACTGATGAGGTCGCAAAGGGACAAAGCCCCATTTTTTAAAATTTTTAATTTATTTTTTATTTTTAATTATTTTTTAATAATGCAATGACATTCATTTGCTTACGTGGAAAAGAGGAAAAATTGTCATATAGACGTCACATCGATCGGGTAATCGGATAACGACCGATTACAAATTAAAATGACAGTTGGCGAAATAAATTAAAAAATGGAGAACAAATTAATTACAAAGTGAAGTTATAGAATAATGCAGAGAAATTGATCAAACTTGGAGGATATTTAATAAAATTTATCTGCGAAAATCGTGTTCTTTAATGTTTTTATTTAAGTTCATAATTGTTTTATTCATACGATCACCCTCACTAAAGTGGGTTTATTGTTTGGACGAGAAGGATCACCTTGAGTAAATGAGAGATCTCACAATTACGAAACTATCTTTATTTATTTATTTTTAAAAAGAAGGTCGTGATGAGCTTAGAAATTAATTTTGCATTCAACGGTAAATCTATTTGAGGTGATCTTGTATTGAATACGATATTATCCTCCTAAATCTCTATCATTTAAGTTTGTGATGGACATATGTCACAGTCATAGAATCTCTATCCTAACTTTCTGATCACTAGTTGATCACTATAGTCTTTTATCCCATTTTAGATGCATTTCACCCCTATCGAATCTCTAAATTGCCTAACTTTTGGTCAATTATGTTTGAAATGCATATATTGTGATAACTAGTTGATCTTTCTCATTTTATACTTAATTCCATGTGCATAGAGGTTCTGAAATGTCAAAATCCATAAATAATTCAATTCTATGCCAAGTTATCATTTTTAGGACAAGTTATCACTCCTATATGCCAAGTTATCATTATTTTGAGTGAGCTGATTTCTAATGATTTTCTTGCCCTAAATCCATTATTATCATGAATGAATCATATTTGGATGGTGCAAAATTTTAAGTCCATTTGAACAAGTTATCATTTTTCCAATGCCAAGTTATCGTTAAAGGTAAAACTGTCATTTCGACATGCAAAACTATGAATTCTGCACAAAGGCGTTAGGCATTCATTATATTGTTGTCCTAACTCATTGCTGTTTAAATTTGATCACATTTGGATAACCACAACCAAAGTTATGACAAGTTATCATTTTTAAGACAATTAAGTTATCATTTTGGCACTCAAGTTATCATTTTTATGAAATCTTATCCATATTTGATTTCTGACATCATTCACTTGCCATCCTAATTCATTTGATGACTTCAATGCTCTGAACCATCCATATTTGATCATTTTCCAAGATTTATGCAAAGTTATCGTTCCGGGCATTGATAAGTTATCATTTTAACATTGATTTGAGACATCTAGATGCTGATCTAAGGGTGATTAAAGACCATATATAAATTGAAGAAACCCTGGATCAAAGGGGAAGGTCGGCCATTGCAACCAAGGGGGCAGATTGTGCAAAGGGTAGAGCTGATTGGAGCTGAAGTGTGGAGAAAGGCTTGCTGATTTCTGCAGAACAGCCTTGATTCCAAGATGAATAGCTTCTATTCTTCATTCCATATTGTATCAAACTTTGTAATTATGAGGAGCTAAACTCCATATCTCTTAGGATAGGGTAGTAGTCTAGATTAATTATGGATGGATTATGGACAAATCTGATTTTTTGCATTGAATCAAGTTCTGAATTAATTTCTAAATTCTGAAATCTGTATTGAGTGAATCTATTCTTGCCATTGTAAGATCATATTTGTGCTTACAACTGAGGAGTTGTCATTTGATCTAATCTTTGTTCAGAAATGAATAAAGAATCAATGCCAAGTTACATTCTAGTTTTGTGGAGCCTCAATTGTGTTTTGTCATTGTGGAGCCTCAATTGTGTTGACAACTGAAAGGTTATCTTATGGTTCCATTCTAGTTCAGAAATGATCAAGATGCAATGACATTCCTATGGTTCTAATTTGTAATTGATGCTGATTTTCTAATTTCTGAATTCCTGAACTTCTTAATTTTAGATTTTTGAGTTATTTGAATCTGAATGTCATTGGGGAATTTGATTTATTGAGCAACTGAAAGGTTGAATATTGGTCCCAATCTTATTCAGAAATGGATTAAGATGCTTAACATTTCTATGGTTCAAATTTGTGATTTCCATTGGCTACTCACTGATTTCAATGTTGCTGATTTCTGATTTAATTGGAAATCTGATTGCCTTTGTGTAAACCCTGTTTTAACCTACCACTGAGAGGTGGTCATATGGCCTTCCTTGTAGTTCAGAGATGAAGCAAGGAGCAAAGACAATTCCTAATTTCCAAACTTGAGATTTTATGCATATCGAGCGCCTGGCCGCCGATCCGGCCGGATCTGACGCCTGGCCACCGATCCCGCCCCGGATCGGCCCCCAGTTGAGCCGCGGATCTGGCCAGCGTCCATCATTTCACGTTTTTTGATGATTCCCGGTGGCAAACTCGGTAACATTCCCGGATTTTCGGGTCCGACCCGGAACCGGATCCGGCCGGGTTCAGGTCCGGTACCGGGTCGAAAATTTTTTTACCCGGTATAATCCGGGTCGGGACCGGGTCCGCTTAGACCCGGACCCGAACCCGGGTTTGCTCAGCCCTAGTGGATTTTATTTTTAATTACAGCCGAGAGTTTGAATTAAAGTCCTCTTGTAATTTAGAGATAAATCAAGGAGTATTTGTACTAATATTGGATTGATTTCATTCATGTTTAGTTGAATGAAACATTCCCTTCATTTTCAAAGTGTAATTGAAGGTTATCATTTCATATTTCATTAATTTGTTAAAATTCATCAAAGGATTTTGTTTTGAACTCAGTGATAACTTGATTTTCAGTAGGGATACTCTTCTAATTCAACTTAGCTAACAATTATATGACAATATATTATTTAGTTATGGTCCAATTGAGCTATGAAAATAGTCATATAAAATGTTGAATTGGATTTGATTAAAAAAGTGATAACTTGTCCATTTTCATGTATAATTAAATTAGATAAACCTCAACTCCTAGGAGAACCTTCCTCATTGATAGATAAACCCCTTTAGACTCTAGATTAGCATTTACAATTCAGTTTAATTAACTTTTCAACAATCTACAACAAGTTATCAATTCTGCATTCCTAAAAGAAAAGAAAATTCTATTTCACTTCCTTTAAAAATCTGTTTTTACCACTTTAAATAAGATTAGTCTAAATTATTTTTAGGTAGTCTAGAATTTTAAATCACTGTGGATACGATATTTAGGGTTACTACAATTGACCTGTGCACTGCAGTAAAGAGTAGGGGTGTTCACGGGTCGGGTTTGACCCGACCCGTGAACAAACCCGACCCGATCCGGCCAAGCCAAAGTTGGCCGGGTCGGGTCGGGTCGGGTCTCTGCCCTTTTTGGGCTATGACCCGAACCGACCCGATCCGGGCTCGGTCGGGTCGGGTGGTCGGGTTACCCGACCACCCTTTTTCTTTTATTTTTAATTTTTTGTTTATTTTTTTTAATATAAAAAGCATTTATTATTTTATTTTTTTAATACAAAATAAAGTATTTTTAAATACCAAAAATATTTTTAAAATATCTACATACTTTTCTACATTTAAAATAATTTATTTCATATTTTTTTAGATTTTAAATGATATAAAACTATACATTTAACTAAAAAATAATTAAAAATTAAAAAAAAGAAAAAACCGGGTCATCGGGTCGGGTCGGGTCGGGTCAACTCGGGTCGAATTTCCGGGTTCACCAGGTCGACCCGACCCGGTAAGCACCCCTAGTAGAGTGTGAGTTAGGGGATTAAAACAAAAATTAAAAAAAATGACTTTTGATCAAAAAATTAGTAAGTTATCATTAAACCCCTCAATATCACTATCACTTTCCTATTTAACATAATCATTTGGGTCCAACTCCAAGAGGAATCACCCAATATTGTTGAGCCGATAGATCGATCGCAATTGTGAAGAAATGACGACATGTGATAGATGAGTGCAATAAGGATTGATCAAGAGTTTTTATTTTATTGGAAAGAACGCTTGCTTAATTACTCTCTAAGCTAATAACGAAGAGAACTGTTTGGTTATTTTCTCGATCAATTTTGAACACTAAATAGTGAGAGTTGATTGATTTATATTTTGATTTTTACTAATTCTTAAAATATTATTAATAAGTCGACTTATTTTTAAAATTCGACATTTGAAACACCATAAGTACAATTGTGTAACTTGAATTAACTATAAATTTTAAAACTTATTATTCTCTCACAATCATCCTATCTCAACTCACATCATATATATAAACAACTAAAAAATACTACGACTTTACGCGGTAACATGCCATTTTCTTTACAATATTAATATCAACGACCTAAACCACTACGTACCTTTACAGTCAACACTGATGTAAATTGTAAAGTAGCTCAACTGTGTAAAAGGCAACACACTGTTGAACTGTGTGCTAGAAACAAAGTTGATATCAAATGAAGAGACTGATTAGGACGTAATCTTCATGTTACATGTGCGTTACAAAAGTACGTCAATAATATTATGTCATCCTGGTTGAGAGTAGATAATGATTGAAAATAAAATGCAGACTACGAATCCAGACATATACCATCAGGGAGCCCTTTCTTTCTTCTTGGAGCAAAGCATGCATGCAGCTGTTACCTAATGCCAAAAGAAACCTTGCACTGCCTTGTTTCAGAGATGGCCGAATATTAATAGGATTCAAAACTCTTCCCCCTTTTTTTTGGTGAGATTGCAGATATCGCCCATTGCATCACACAGGATCCAAAGATTGGTTATAGGTAATAAGATATGGAAGCAAAGCATGCATGCTGCAATTAATGGCTCATCAGCATCTTCTTGTCGTTTGGATCGACCTAAAGATTCCTTTAACTGCGATGATGCCCAATGAAAACCTTCCTTCAGCGTCTTTGTGCCTGTCCATTTTGGCTTGGAGGCGTGCTCTTTAGAAAGTACATATAGTTCTCATTCCAAATAGAATTAACTTATTGATTTGTGATAATAACCTGATTAATTAATTACTATATCACAACAGAGGGGTGTGAGGAAAAAAAATGTTTAGAAATAAGGAAACTTACTCTACTCGACCGATCTGAAAAGAAAGAAAGCTTAAAAGGTAACATTTTAAATCAAGATCATCTCTTGGCCTTGCCTTGATTCATAGGTGTTGAGTTACTTTAAGACTCAAACTTTTCAAAATGACTGGTTGTCTGGTTATCTTATTTGTAACAAAATAGATTCCGGAGGTCTTGAGTTCAGAACAAGTTAATTATTTATTCTTGAGTTTAGTGCTGATCTCTTACTTGTGCAAAAGAGCATTAAGATTGAAATATACAATTACTTACTATGTAATTGTAGCCCTACCATCTTCTGTCTGAATCAATGAGATAAAATTTTATTTCCCTTGAATATCATATGTGTACCCATTCTTGCATCCATAGCTCATAGTTGTGCATGGGGCCTTTTTTGTTTGATAAACATGGCAATTGTTCAAAGGAAAAAAACAATAGAAAAAAAAGAAATGAGCTGAGGCCCTGCATGCATGCATAGCTTGAGCAAATGCTCGTCCGGTGCCATAAAGAGAGAACACACCATGAACTATTGCACATGGTAATGATGATGATGATGATGATAATTATGATCATGAGGATGATGAGGCGAGGGAGAGAGAAAGCTAAAGGAGCAAGGCAGGTGGTGGAGGAAAGAAGATGGAATGGAACCCTTGCAACTAACTGGGAGGTAGGATGAAAATATGGGGGGTTCCACATGTTAGCCACCTTACCTTAATGTCATTGCCAAATCATTCGAAAGAATCAAGATCATTATTTTATATCTATTTCAAAAAGTTGGCAGCGCTCTCAAACGGCCCAGTTCGGATATTATTTTATATCATAATATTCTTTTTTTCAAACGGATTATTTTATTAATATATGATTGGCAATAAATTTTATTATCAGTTAAAAAAACAATATGTTGAACAAAAATGTTGTAAAAAAATTATCCAAAAATGGTGTGTTTTTAGGTTCTCTCTCTCTCTCTCTCTCTCTCTCTCTCTCTCTCTCTCTCTCTCTCTCTCTCTCTCTCTCAATTTGTTCCACGAGTTTTTAAATTATAATATAACAATATAATTATACACTATACAATTTTTTATTGTTTCATGTAAACTGATTTTGGTAATGATATCATTATTGGGTTGCATACTTAATATATTTATTTATACTTTTCGTTCAAATTAGATTTCAATATCTAACATTAGAATCAGAATCCATAAGTTTATAAAAAAAGTTTAAATAATTCGATCATAAGTTTGATATATATATATATATATATATATATATATATATATTGTATATATCAAACTAAAATTTTTTAGATGAAAATAGATCAGACAATATTCATAAATTTTAATCTAATGACGACATGATATGTTCATCATTTAAAAGAGAGAAATATCATTCTAGGCATCACTTATTATAGTCATTAATATAATAATTTATTGTAGCAGAGTATTTAGTATTTTATGATATTTAATTTTATATAAATAATTGGAAGTATTTAGAAGTTAATTAATACTGTATTGTAATTGTTTTTTGTTGCTGTACATTATATTATAATTCGTTTTTTATGTATAATTCAATTAAAAAATAATTATTAAAAATTATCCAACATGACTTGAATATGAAAAAAAGGGAAGCTAGGGTGAAATCCCTCTCATTTAACTAAAGTCACTAGGATCACTTTTAGAGATTGAGTTATTGAGAACTTTGAGGATTAAGAATGTAATGTTAAATTGAGAATCATAACATTTTAAATCATAAAATAATTTTTTTAACATATGACTTAATGAAATATCTACTGGGCCATTAATATTTTATTAACATATTTCTAAAAAAACAATAGATGTTTATATATTGTAAAATACAATATGATAATATTAAATAAATTAAAATAATAATATATAGTATTGAACTTTAGAGAAATATAGTATTTAGATAAAGGGCAATATTATATGAGATTAAGTTCACTACAGAATGTCGAACTATTGGAATATATTAAATTTTTCATAGGTGAGAATAATATTGCAATATATAACAATGAAATAATCAAATCAAATTTTCTAGAAAATTTTTATGTTTATTTTTAACTTCTTTATTTGAATAAATAGACTTGTATCATTATCGTAAGAGATCCGAATCTAGATTTTGCATAAGTTTTATATTTAAAATTGTGCGGATAGGATTAAGATATATTTTTCTAGATAAGGGATTAAGGTATTTTTCAGAAGATCATGATATAGTAATGTTTAGGATTCATTAAACTTCATTGATACAAAATAATTGATAAGTTGAAGTGTTGATAAGCAGTTTAATGATTGAAACTTTTTTAAATAAACAGTTACGCATTTGATAATAAAACAACTTATAAGTTATTATTTTAGTCAAATGATAAAAAAAGTTCTTAATATTATAATAGAGGAAATATATGAAGAAAAAATATGTATATTATAAAGGTAAAATAATACATTTATTATTTAAACTGATCAGCTTTTTTTCTCATACAAAATAAGTCAGGCTCCCAATTTATTTTTTCTAACTTATAAACAAGTAAAATAAGTGCTTATTAACTTTTTTTCAATGATCAAATAGGGAGAAAACTTCAAAACTGCTTATATATAAGTCATTTTGCTTAGCTACCTTAATTAACCAGAATACGAACGTAATAATGTTTTGACCTTGAATATGTAAGTATCACCAAACTTTTAATTTTTGTTCCGTAAAAAAGTAAATCATGTTTAACACTTATATTAGAGATGCCAAATCATTTGATTTAGTCTAGTTATTTTGAAAAATCTCAAAACAATTATTACTTATTAACATGAGGTTAGTGAGTATGTAGAGCACCCATTCTACGCTTCCGTGTAGAGCGCTTATTTCTTATCATTTAATTAATTTAATGATTATACTTCATGATTAAATTGATTATATACTTCCTAGATGAAATAATATATATTTATTTGGATAATTTGATAATAAAAATATATCATCTAAGGCTAAACATATTACAGTAGTTGAATAGACATATTCATTAACATGGCTTGATCATGATCATAAAATAATTCGATGATATTGATCATAAATTTTTTTAATATTTAACATATACTTTAAATGAATATATAATTATTTTATTACTTTAATAAATAAAATTAGTGCTATACACCTATTCTATTAATATATATATATATATAGAAAACATAATTAAAAAGTTAAAAATACATAAGTTGCAAACTTTTAGAAAGATAATTTATTTTGTGTTTCTTATTTTTTATAGCACACTGTCTTTGAGTTAAAAGTCGTCCAACATCGAGTCTAACTAATTTGATTAAATCACGTCGAATAGCATAAGTGACAAGTGGAACTGCCAACTAAAAAATTTTATGAACTCTCCACTGCACCTCACCCCAACTCCTCTAGATAAAGATTGTTTTTCTTATTGTTGAGATCACGTGGCACTATGATATGCACGGTAAGAAGATTTAACATATGAATGACTTATTGTCAATAAATCTTAGATATATGACATATAAATTAGAGTTCAAAATTAAATAACTCAATTACATGATTATGTTGAATAAGTACTTGCTATATATTTAAGTGTTCCAAAGTTTATGGCAACTCCATATTTTCTCTACGGATCTTGCTAAAGATTCAACAAATATTTATTTCCAAAATTTAACTTAACATTTCTTTTTCAAATTGATATATATATATATATATATTAAAAAAGACAAACTACATCCATTAACTAAAGGTACCAATATATGAAAATACAAGAAGAAAAAGAGAACAAATCAATTTATGGCTTGAATCTAACACTTATATGTTTTGGACACTTTATTATTTATTTACTTATTACTACTACTATTATTATGTACCTTGTGCAATTAAACCTTTCATGCCACAAACAATTGATTGCTCAGAAGCATCTACCTCTCGTGGCACAGTTGGAGGAAAAGAATAATAGTAGTAGTAATAATAATAATAATAATAATAATAATAATAATAATAATAATAATAATAATAATAATAATAATAATAATAATAATAATAATAATAATACATGTTAGAAAAAGAAAACACCCCATGAAAGAAAATGTTAGAAAAAAGAAAAAAAGGGGAAAGAATTATGTGATGGTATGGATTGGACCACAGAACAACAAGGACATGCTGATTGCTGCCAAACAAGAGCACACACCTTTTATGGGACATGAACATGGAGGGGGGTTGGTGCTGTGGTCCAACAACTTATTATAAATCCAGTGAGTAGTCTGATATGTAGCCTTGGAGCAGCATGTTGGATTTTGAGGTGGAGGAGAATATATTCCCTCTGCGGCTGATCAACTGTTGTTTGCAAATATAGAGAGAGAGAGAGAGAGAGAGAGAGAGAGAGAGAGAGAGAGAGAGAGAGAGAGAGAGAGAGAGAGAGAGAGAGAGAGAGAGAGATGTGGGTGTATGCATGTGTAGCACAGTGTACACAAGTATATCAAAATAGTATATATATACATATATATATATATATATATATATATGTGCATTTAGTGTTTAATATTTTAATATCATCAATTATAGCTTGTACAATTGTATATTTATGAAAATAGTAAGTAAGATTTCATTTTATATAACTTCACAAAGATAGTACATTTTATAACCTGATCGCTTGTACAATTTTGTTAATATGTATTTATGAAATCTATGTGTAATTGAGTTATATATATATATATATATATACATATATATGATTGTAATTAGGTAGGCATTTTTTAAACTAAAATACGAGTTTGTTGAATGTGAAAGATTTAATTTTTTAATGGCAGATTGAATTGATTTTTAGATTTTTGTTTTACACATCTACATTGGATGTATAACAAAGTATATATACACACGTATTTTTTTATTTCAAATATATATTAAATTTTTACAAGTTAAGCACCATCATGCAAGTATATTTTTGTAATTTGTAATGGTTGATATTTATGAGTTTAAGGAATATGTGAAAAATATATTTCTTATATTTTTACAATGAGCACTTCTCACATTGAAGTTTCTAATACATATAAATTATCATACAACCATACATGAAATAATATAATATAATCTTCATCTCATGATCAACATCGGTTTTCAAATACCTTGGGTTATAATTATAGCATGGATCAGGAAGAAAAAAAAACATACTACAAGGAAAATTGCTATTTATTTGTGACAAAAAAATTCCTCCCTAATTTGTTGAAATAAATTTGCAATAAATATAGGAACAATTTGGACAAAATTCGATTGTTGCAAAGGAAAAAGAAGAATTAAAATTTGTAACAAATATTTTCATGTATTTGTTAACAATGGTCTTCTCAATTTCACCCATGCTCGAAATAGAATATAGAAATAGATCTATATCGCAAAATCTCATAGTACTTGTATTTTTTTGCACATTTATATGACATCGTTCTCTCCACTTAACTTGGACTGCTCTACAACTAGCAAATCATAATTTTCATGACAATGAAAATAATGTATTATACAAATAAGAAAAAAAATTAAACAATAAAATGTTGAAATTAATAACATAGATAAATAAAATTCTGCAAAGTTTTACGACATCACATATTCGTTACCTTTTTATTTTTAATTTATCTTTTCTTATATCATGATCATAGTGCAAAATATTTGTTATGAAAAATGGATGAGGTCAAAGATTATGTTATAAGCTTAAAATGTAAATATGATTGAGATATTGACTAGTTCATCAAAGTTAGTGCAAGACTAAAGTAAAATTGAGTTCAAAACTTCAAAAAGAAAAATATTTTAAAAATTTTAATAAATCATTATTACATACATTAAAATTTGAGTTATTATGATTTATAAATAAATAAATGAATAGAAAAAAAAAGTGCATGATGATGTCCTTTTCTCCGTAATTTGATATTCCTTGTTGGGGTCGATTTCCATCACGGGGTGGGTCCAGACCAAATGCACGTCGATCACGTTCGAGTCAGGTGGGCGTCCCGACTCCACCAGAACCCACTTGCGCTCTCCTGCCGCCCTCATCTCTTAGCTGCCCCAAAGGCCACCACACCGCCCACATCCATCGATTCATTCACGGAGAGAGAGATAGAGAGAGACGAGAGAGAGAGAGAGAGAGAGGAACATGTCTTGAGCGTTCAGCAATCAGCAGCCACATCTGCCAAGTGCCCAATGCTCGACCGAGGAGGGACCATGCAGCAGACAGGGCCGGGGCCGGGCAGCGCAGCGGAGGCAGCTGCAGCAGTGTGAATGAAGCCCGGACGACGGACTGACACCACCGCACGTACACGCCTTTGTGCGTGCGTGCGTGCGTGCGTGGAAGACCAGATCGAGCGCGCGTCCCCAGTCCATTCCATGCATGCACTGAGCGCGGGGTCTGCACTCTGCAGCCCATGTGCCTCCCCTCCTGCGGCTGCTGCTCGTCCTTCTGCCTCAATCCCCTCACGTCCCTTAGCGCATAGTAAGCTGGCCGTCTGGTCCATCGAGGGAGGAGGCGAGTGAGCGAGCGAGAGAGAGAGAGAGAGCAAGTACCAGCCTTTCTCGCTCCCAGCTCTCTCAGTCCCAGTGTGGCAGCAGAGGAGGACAAGGCACAGACACTCGTGCAAATGGGTCCTTTCAATTTGGACCGAGCACGCATTCCCCTTGACTTCTCCCACTGTTGGCCGTGTCATACCATAACCATGCCATGCCCACGCCTTGCCCCCATGATAACGATTGCTTACTCCTGTCAGTTAAGGGAAGTAACGCTGGTAATGCTGCATTTGATTCGCAGTTAATTCGTATCATCATGGTCATATCCTCGAGTTGATCCTCCCAACACGAGATCCAGAGTGCAGACGACCAGAAAGCGATGAGTCGATTTGTTCACAGAAGCAACACTGTTTGACTGACGGTCTTTAGCCTCATTTGCCAGGCGAAAAGCAGGTATATTCATATATTCGACCAAAACAGTGCTCAGGTGCAATGGGGTTGTCGGCCGATATGTCTCAGCATGCACAGGCCTGCAGTTTCACCAAGTGCATGCATAATGTATGCTATGATAAATGCGATTTAATTAGTTGTTCTTGGATTAATCGTCCAGATATGTTTCTTCCTATTTTGTAAGAGAAAACTTTGTTCTGTTTCATTTCATGGTTTTTACCTTTTTTTTTTCATTCCATTGGAGACTCTCTACCAGTTGCTGCTGGCTTTAGTTGGAAATAATGAGAAATGGCAAAGGTGATTGTTTGCTCAGGTGACTATTAGTTGCAGGAGTTAAATAGGAAAAGCTTAAATTCAGGCTTGCTAACTTATCGTTAAAAGATCTGAGTCCTTCTGACAGACAATTATGTTCCATTATTAGCAATGAACCATATTCAGATGCAAAGAAAACGTATCAATAAGGCATTTTATGGACATTCTATTATGTTCTATAGGCGTCCAAGCACCCACAGTGAAGCAATGGATAAAGCTCAGAAGTAAGGACTATTTGTCTGTTTGCATCTACAGGACATAAAAGCCCCTGAATAGAAATGTGCCCATGAAGGGAAGAACACAAATTTTGTAGCCAACCTTTGCTAGCCTTAAGTCGTGAAAATTCTACAATTTTTTTCCTCTTTTGGAAAATAATAAGCATGCTTAATTTTCAAGCATCTGCAAAGCACAAAAACATGCAAGACTTCTGAAAGATGCAACTTAATCATACTTAGATGAATTGGCAAAAACTTGAGGTTCAACATATGATCATGCATATCTCCTACAAAAAAAATGATGCATATCACTACACATGCGTTTGATCTCCAAAACCAATTGAGTAGCATATTGGACATAAACCACATTTTAACCAGCCTGTCAAGAAGCTTCCTCAACCTTTTCAGACATTATCAACAGAATTTCCACCACTCTTCATCTGTTAAAACTTGGTTACTCCTGACTATAAAATCCATAATAGACTCCAAGATTTGTCCATTCCCAGCAAGCAAAGAACAGATAAGGATGATGGGCATGTTGAGATCGCAGATAATTTAATATATCTCTGATATTGACCTGTGGGATATCCAGAGCTTTCAGTTATTTCTCCTATCAACTAAGGATGGATTCTAGCAGAAATTTTCATCATTCTCGAGTTTTTCTAGTGGATTAATACCAGTATTTGCTTTCTGTCAGCTCAAAATTCTTATTTGACACAAATCATGTCATCCCCAACGAAGTACCTGATAAGTTGATGCATATGTGATAGTTGATTACAGGGATTCCCTTTAATTCTCATTCCTTTTTTCCTCTATACTGAATGCAGATATGAATCCTGCAGAGCGGAAAGTGGACACCATGTGCCACCTCACCTTTGATTACCGCCTCTTTCTTTTCGTATCAATTATTATTTCTTTTCTTTTTGTTTCCTTACTTTTCCAGCATCTCGGCATATACTAAAGTTTTTCCTGGCACCAACTGTCATGTCATGTTGATGCTCACAGGCATTTTTTTTTTACCATGCCAAGTTAAAGGAATCAGGATCTCAGGGGGTTGCTCAGCAGCCTGCATGCGGTGAAATGCATGGCAAGTACCATGGTCAAACATAACATGTAACGTGTTACAGATGATGGTGGACACTTGGACTTGTTTAGTCACGACCTTCTCTGGCAGGGTGTTGGGCTCGGGACCTCCCAAATGGTAGTTTGCGGCTCAAAGCGGCCTGTTGTGTTGGGGGGGTAATGGAGGATATAAATACATGCACCCCTTAGGCGTACAGAGAGAGGACCATGAGGAGCATCTGCCATTTCCTCATCTCTTAAAGCTTCATTTCCGGGTCCTCTTTGTGGATTTGGAAGGATGGCTGCTTCCTTGGGAGTGATTCTTGGGCTGCTTCTTGCGTTCCTTTTCGTCTGCAGCTGCTTGCTGAGATGGAATGAGTTGAGGTATAGGAAGAAAGGCCTGCCTCCTGGGACTATGGGGTGGCCATTGATTGGAGAGACCACAGAGTTCCTGAAGCAAGGCCACAGCTTCATGAAGAACCAGAGGGCCAGGTGAGTCTGCATAAGTAATAGAGAACTGTAAATGTAGTCTTGATACTGACTATTTAGAGTTTCCTTACAAAAGGAACATGCTTAAGCAGCAGTGGATATTTTGCAGTCTCGGGTCTTAAGGTGCATCTTTCTATGTCGCAAATGTTTTGTTCTGTGCAGTATTCAATCCCCTTGGTACCTAAGGACAGTTCTTGTACTCAGTTCTGTAACTTTAATAGCATCTATTTTACAATCAAAAGTGGGAAAAAAAAATAAAAAACAGAAGAGGAGCTGCGATGGATATGGTAGTTCCTTTTGACATAAAAGGACAGCCATTCATGTATGGACATACAAAACATGCTGACCTTCTAATTAATGAGAAAATTTAAAGGCGTTAATGGTTTCATTCACGCACCCGGCTGTTGATTTTTCCTCCATTTTTCCCTTGCTCTTTTGTTCATAAAGTTGGTTAGTTAGAAAGACAAGAAATCCCCTTCTTTAAAGGCCCTGCACTTTTTGTTGGCTTCAAGTGGTAAATCCACTCATCCACTGATAATGATGTATTATGGTTTTGAAGTAAAAAGATTTTGACGACTTATTTAAATCCTCAGGTAACATGCTGAATGAATGATTGCTGAAACTAGATGTACAAGTACCCAAGTTTTTATATTCTTTTGTTAGAATAAAATTTGAGTGCTGCGCATTTGGCTGATTCACTTTTCAATAAAGCTACTATGCACAGGTTGTAAGTAGAATTAGTACCTTCACCTTTGATGAGGAGTGAGTTCTAAAGCAAGAGATTTTGGTGGACCCTTCAGTTAAATAGTTTAGTCTTCCTTTTATGCATTATTTGTATCTGAGGAGAAAAGGAAAATGCTTTTTGCTTGTCCTTCTGTCTAAGCTTACGTAATTCACCCTTCCTTCTCTAATTTCACATAGTTAACATGGCAGGTATGGAGATCTGTTCAAGACACATATACTTGGAAGTCCAACAATAGTGTGCATGGATGTGGATATCAACAGATATATCATAATGAACGAAGCAAAGGGCCTCATTCCTGGTTACCCGAGATCTATGCAGGATATGCTCGGGAAATGGAACATCGCAGCAGTGCAAGGCTCCGTCCACAAGTCTCTGAGAAATGCCATGCTTGGCATGGTCGGCCCTGCTGCGATGAAAGATGAACTCCGTAAGATTGATGAGTTCATGAGTACCTACATCAGAAACTGGAATGACCAAGTCATAGATATCCAGGAGAAAACTAAGGAGGTAGGTTGGAAATTAAGTCATCCAATCCAATACATGTTGTGATAAAATAAACAGGCAACTCTCATAATGTAGCTAAGAAATAGAAAAACATAAACAAGCTTACGACACTGTAACACACAGCAATAAAAGGATACTAATTGAACAATACAAAAATTTGCCGATGGTACAACTGCGAGAAATAATATTGGTTAAGTTGATGTGTGAGCTGAAAGTTTGCCACACAACTACACAATTTGAACATTCTATCAGTTCAGGAAACCAGTAGATGGTACAGTTGAAGAGTTAATTCCAATTGTTGCCAAATATGTAATGAGTTATTTCTCTCTCACACTATGTCTGAACTTGTCTCCTGCCCATCTTCAGTTGTGGCTGTACTCATCCCTGAAGCAGATTGCCAGCATTGAGAGTGGTCCATTTGCCATAAATCTCAAAGCAGAGCTCAAGGCATTTGTTCTCGGAGCCATATCCCTGCCTATAAACTTCCCTGGAACTTATTACCGCCGTGGTGTCCAGGTAATCCATTTGTCTCCAACCTCCCTAAATTATAACCTTATTTTTTACTTGGCTAATGGTAATATATTTCAGGCAAGAAATAAAATTGTAAACATGTTCCAAGAACTCATTGGGGAACGAAGAGCTTGTCCTACCTGCAAAGATGATTTGCTTCAGTCCCTCCTGAGAAATGATGACATGAATCCGAAGCAGAAGTTATCTGATGAACAGATAATTGATCTGATGCTCATACTAGTCTACTCAGGATTTGAAACTGTGTCTACTACTTCTATGATGACAGTTAAATACCTCCATGATCACCCAAGGGCTCTTGAAGAAATAAGGGTGACAACAAATGACTTTAACAATACTTAATCCCATTGGTTTTCCTTTCTAATTTTCTTCCTCTAACCAAATTGCTTTCTTTGTCTTACAGAATGAACAAATGGCGGTAAGAAGAAGGAAAGCACCTGGGGAAGCAGTTGACTGGAACGACTACAAGTCCATGGCCTTCACTCGCGCAGTTAGTAAATAAACTCGATTCCGATCAACTACTTTACCTCAAACCAGCAAACTCTGGATTCACAGACAAAATCTCATGTTTGTTCAGGTTATCTTTGAGACCTTGAGATTAGCTACTGTTGTCAATGGTGTCCTCCGAAAAACAACAGAAGATATTGAAATAGAAGGTTAGTTCACTCAAACTGCATCAAGAAAGTTGAGTGGATTAATTGTTTAGCATACAAGGGATCATGAATCTCAAGATTAGCTTCTTCTTTGCTTTTTATCAGGATTTGTCATTCCCAAGGGTTGGAAAATATATGTTTACATGAGAGAACACAACTACGATTCGTCCATCTACCCGGAACCTTTCAAATTCAATCCTTGGAGGTGGCTGGTAAGAATTTAAGCTTATCTGCTATAATTTAATCTTGTGGAGTTATTAGCTCCCATAAAGTTGCATCATACTTTTCCATTTGAGGTCACTAAATTCCATCTTCAAATTGGGCATACTTTACAAACCGAACACAGGATAACAGCTTGGAGTCCAACCCATACTTCATGCAATTTGGAGGGGGCCTTCGGTTATGCCCAGGCAAAGAAATGGGGTTAGTGAAGGTAGCCGTTTTCCTTCATCACTTTGTCACCAGTTACAGGTACCGCAAAATGATCTTTGCTTGCCAAGAATTATATGTCCTGTGCATTCAACATTATTCTGCTTTTCGTTACTGTTAGCATGCTGTTATGATACATAAAAAAGGACTAAACACTATTTTCATGCGAATTGTGACAGATTTTACTTAAAGTTTCCTGGTTGCTTACTGATAATCTGTTCATTTGTGCATTATCATACTGATCTCTCATTATGTGCATGTTCATGTATGGTTGTTGCAGATGGGAAGAAGTCGGAGGAGACAAATTACTGAAATTTCCAAGAGTAGAAGCACCAAAAGGGCTACATCTCCGGGTGTCCAAGTTGATGGACTAATATCTTGTGACAGCCTCTGCCCAGGGCCACTAACAAATCGGAACGAATGCACCATCTACTCATGTCTTGTATAATTCTGAATAAGAGAATAAAGATGGAGAAAAAAAAAAAAGAAGAGAAATCCTGATCCATCCAAATTTTTTCCTAGCTACCTGTGCATCCTTTATGGCTTGGGTGTCCTTTGAACAATGCTAGGCCATGGATTACAGAAGGCCATGGATTATAGAACAGGAAAACCATTCAGCTGAACAATGGAAGCTTGAGGAGAGAACTAATTCATTTAATTCCTCCCACCACCTCTTTTTTTGTTTCCATGCAGTTAGTGAGGAAGGAGTGCTTCCAAGGATGGATGTTACTGGCTGCAAGTCAATCATTGTATCAATTTGATGATATATATAAAAATTATATTCCTATTTTCCCCTTAAAATCACCAAGGGGCATGAATTTGCAACATATTACTTAGTAGCAATTCAAACTAACAGTGCACGAAACAGTAACTCAACACACACCTTCACGCTTTTCTACACGATATGTAGCTAAAACAAAATCATATCTTTTGATTCAACAGGAGGTCTTGACGTATCACCATGTAATTAATGAGAAATGTTACTGAAAATATTTAGGAGGTAGAAGCCCAATGCAATTCAGAATCAACCAGAGAGTAATATAATTTGACAAACAGTATGATGATTATCCGAATCATAGATATAATCATATTCATGTTATCATAACGATAAAGCTAATTCAGGTGTATCAGAAATTCAGCATGATTAAAGATATTATTTAGCTCATATGGTTTTTGAGATAAAAACTTCAGTATAAAGAAAAAAAAACATTTACCAAAAAAAAAAAGAAAATAAAACATAAGGACGTACTGTGGGCTTGGGGCTACAGCTCCTGATCACTGGGCTTCTGGATTGCTTGCCTTGAGCCTCATTTATTTCTGACGTAAACTAGAGTTTTTTGTTTTTGGAACAAAGGCATAGCTCAGTGGCACACACCAAATCACTCGAATCCTACCATATATGCACTTCTTTATTTTTAATCTTTAATTTTCTTGCATTAGGTTTATGGATCTCCCTATGTATCGGAAAAATTAGAGTTTTTTTTTTGGTTCAAATAAAAGGACCTAAACAAAAAAAAATCTGAACTACACAAGAAGATGAATTCTGTATAATCTGCCTTGCCTAAGAAGAAGAAACCACCTAGGAGTCAGCACACATTTGAACTCAGGGATCTCAAGCAGAGAAATAGAAACGTGAGTGCATAAAAGCAGTAATATTTGAACCTCTTGAGCAAAACAAACCTTGTAAAAATGATCCCTTATTGATCATTAGAATCAAAACTTTGATAAGATCCGAGGGGGCGAAAATCCTAGATTCTTTCAAGATCTTCTCTCAATGTAACATGTCACTATCTTCAAGTTCTTTAGCATTTTCCTCCCAAGGTATTGTTTACAGAAGTCTCGATATATTCTATGCATGCATGATCCGTATTATGTCAATCTCTTCACCAGAAACCTAAAGCCTCATATTTCAAAAGAATAAAGAAAAAAAAAGGCAGCGGCAACTTCGAGCGAGCAACAGAGATCATTTGGCGGCACCGGCAAGGAGAAGTTCAATTTTGGGTAGCGAGTGCAAGATGTGAGTAATGACCTCGTTGCAGGTGAGGAAGTCGGATGGTTCATGTTGATGCTTCCTACATGTTGATGTAGGGAGCATGTAGGCTGTAGCATGTCCATTAACCTGATCTTTTATGGTGTATATATATATATATATATACAATACTTTAAACATTAGAGGTCTCCATCTCAAGTGTGTTTACGTTTTTTGAGATAAGATCGAAAGGGTATGGAGGATCGAGGACCGTAAGATCTTAATTCATGAATAAAAAATATTTTATAATAATAATTATTATTATTTAATATTGCATTCTTAATATCTACATTATACTTAATTTTTAACTTTTGTGAATTGCATAACAATATAGAAAATTAGAATTTAGAACAAACTAATTATGATAATTAACAATGGTAAATCAATTTCCTCATATAAATATAAATAATTTTATTTCTAAATAGCATTTTCCCATATAAGTGTATTAATTGACATAGGATCATACATAAAAAATTAATAGAAAATTGAGAAGGCGAGAACGAAGAGGAATTTAGTCTCATTCCTTGTACATTTTTATTTTTAATATTCTATTTTTTAGTTTTCTAAAGTCTAAAAACATTAAAAATTTTAAATAAATAAAATCATGGTATTGGTATTATAGATAGAGAAAGTTACCTCTTTTCTTGCCATTTTTTTAACTTTAGTATTATTTTTTTAGTTTTCTCAATAAAAATTTTTAAAAAATAAAAAAACAAAAATGATAAGATAAATAGGATTTTACGACCCCATCGATCTTATGATCGAATGATAGATCCACGTACGATCCCAAAATTTTCAATTTCTAAAAGGAAATCGAGATCGTTGGTCGATCTATCCAAAAAGTAATTTTGACAACCATGATATATGATACTTTGTATTATTACTATGGAAAATCATTAGAGATTTCTGACTCAAGTGTGTTTAAGATTATTAATCCATGATACTTCTTATTGTTACTGTAGAATATTTTAGTTCCACTTTGCTATTTTTGCTTTCTTTTGATGTTTTAATTTAATCCGGGTTAGTTACATGGTAAAATGATTAAGGACTATAGATACGTACTAATCCCCATTTATAATTGTCACTTATATTTGTATCCCTTACTAGGCTGGGATTTAGGGAGTCCATGGGCCATTCCTATGGGCATTCTATCTGTAATTCTTTTAAATGTGAATAAAACCTTTGATAATTTTTGACAATTAACATAATTCTCAATATATGTGCATCCTCTTCATTGTACATGCACTAGGAAATAATGAATTTTATTTATTCCAATAAATTCATCTAAATTTTGGTTGAATTAAAATATATGTTTTTTGTTGATAATTTTTTTCACAAACAAAGCACAACATGTTTATATTAGTAACGTTTTCTATTTTAGTGAATAGATCAATGTTATGTTTTGTTTAAGAGATGTTTAATTATATATGGCCCTTCTTCTCAAACATGGAAAGAAGGAGAAAGCTACAATAAAAGAAAACAAATTTCATGTACGAACTTTAATTGATAACCACAAATTATTAAAGATTTATTGGTTTGTGACTATTTTGTTTCTCTTTCACGTCATCTTTAAAACAGAAAAATATCATTCTTATCACGTTTCAAATAAATAAAATAACAAAAAGGAGGGGAGCCCCTTTCTTCTTTGGCCCAATCCTCAAGTGCAGTGTCTTAGAGGTGGAGGCGTGGGTTGATTATTGGCATTTGGCATTTTCTACGACTAGAATTTCCACAAATCTCTTGTCAAATATACTCCACCGTTTGACACACGTAAAAAAAAAATAAAGTATTTAGTAGCAAATAGTATTTTATTACAGTGTTTGATAAATATTTTTTCACAGTAGCGTTTAGTAATTTAAACATAAAACGTTATAGACTACATCTACTAGCTTATAGAGTATAAATGTAGTATTTTTATATTTTTTTATTGTACCCTCATTTTTAAAATAAAAAATTATTTAATTATTAAATATCATATATTATTTTATTTTATACATCCACTTCTTTAATTTTACTTACAACCGAAATAAGTTTTTTATTTTGATTAATCAATATTTTACATTAAAATTAGATTTTCAAAAGTATTAATATTCTGAATAAATATTTTAAATTAAATTTTATGAATATGATGTATTATTTAAAAATGATTATAAATTATATCTTATGTCTATTTTTATCATTTTATACAATACACTAATTTAACTACTATATTCACCAAACATATTTTATTAAATTTATAAATAAATTTCTATCCGCTATCATCTAATAGCTAACCACTATACTTTAATCAATTTGCTATCCTCTAGTAAAATTAGGGGTGTTCACCGGGTCGGGTCGACCCGTGAACCTGATGACCCGACCTGAACTCGACCCAACTTTTTATTTTTTTTTAATTTTTTTTCTTTTTTAATTACACTTAAGGCTTATATTTGATTTAAAATTTTAGAAAAACTGAAATAAAATATTTTAATTGCAAAAATAATATTAAATAATTAGGAAACTTATTTTATACTTTTAAAATAATATTAAACAATATTTTTATATTAAATAAAATATAAAAATAGTGAGAAAAAAAAATTGGGTGATCGATCGAATCTAACCTGCCCAATCCCTTGATCCGACCTGACCAACTTGTTCACAGGTCGGATCGGATTTGTCCAACTTGACGCGTGAACATCCAAAGTAACATTAGCTTTACCGCATAGAGTCTACATATTGTACTCACACGTGGCACGATATAAAGTCTTTTCATTCTTTTAATTATAACCACATCTGCCCCAAAGCACATCAGACAGCAGACTTTTTGGCTAATTACGTTTGAGGCACTATCTTGGAAGCTTTTTGAGAGAAGAGCCCTTTTCAAATTTTCCTGCCAAGACAATTAACCTTTTGTTTTAAAAAATACAATAAAGTGCTTCTATAGATAAATATAAATGGATAGATAGAATACAAAATATATAGGAATATTTTTTTGGGTTATTTTCTTACCCCTCCTCTAAATTATAACATTTTTTGTGTTTGACACTCAACTATGAATTTGTTTTATGACATTTTTATATTTTATCACAATTTTAATTTAAATCCTTCCATTCGGATATGTTAATTTTTCTATTATTTTTTATTTATTATTTATGAAAACACTAAAATATTCTTCCACGAACTATCCCTTATTTTAATTTTGAAAAAGAATAAAATAATAAAATAATAATTATTAATAATATAAAAACTAGAAATATAAAAAAGAGTCTTTGGCATTGTAAACTTGTCAAAATGTTTTATTTTATTTTAAATATTAAAATAGAATTCTGAAAAAAATATTTTACTCATTTCACAAATAGAAAAAATAAAAATAACAGAAAATAAAAAACAAAATGACTTAAATGAAAAATGTAGTAAAATTTAGAGACGTTAGTAAATTAATAGTTCCGGATTAGACGAAAAAAAGTAGTTATAATTCTAAGTGAGGTATAAGAAAATATTTTTTTAAAAAAAAACTTAAGTGAAAAATATAGTAAAATTTTAAAACATCATTAAGTAATCATAATTTAAAGCTAAATGAAAAAAAAATCATTATAATTAAAAAGAGATAAAAAGAAAACCTATTTTTTTTCCTGCCACTCGCCCCATCTGTTCAGGATCACTTTTGGTGTCATCAACCTGCAGCTGCAGCTTAGCAGCATCTGAAGCCTGAAGAATCAATGTGTTGTCCATCAAGGGGCAGCCCCTGCGTAAATGAATACTTTTTACCATCTTCATTCACCGTCCCCGAGAAGACACAGCGCCACTCTCTGAACGTCGATTACGAGGGGGGATCTGAAAATTTTGTTTGGTGGTCGGTCAAAAGGGGAAAAGTAGAAAAAAAGACTTTTCTTCTTAGGTCTCTTCTAAATTATAAAGTTTTTTCGTATTTATTCATGACTTTTATATTTTTATTTTTAGTAAATTTTTTTTAAACTATCATACTTTTTTCACTTAGATCTATTTGTCAACTTCTATTATTTTTTCTATCAAATTCATTATTTTGATTTATGAAATGATCAAATTACCCTTTTGCAATTCAGATAAATGAGCTTCTTATTTTCTTTGTTAACCTAGATGAAAGGGCAATTAGATTATTTCATAAATTAAAATAATAAAAATTAACGAAAAAAATTAATAGACGTTGACGAATGAATCTAAGTGAAAAAAGTTTAGAGAAAAAATGCGAAAAACACGAAAGTCGTGGTAGACATGAGAAAAATTGTTTAGAGGAAAAAGAAAGAAAACAGACCAAAAAGTCTGGGTTCTTTAAGTGAAATCATGAATGAGTTGAAATAAATGACTTCTTCGTCTCTCCTCGAGTCCCATGAAAGGTCTCAATTTTCACAGCCGCCGGGGACATACCATTGCCAAATTGATATTATTAACATTCAGTTTCCCTGTAAATATCCATTCTCATGCAAGGGATTCCTTTTCTTTTCTTGTTCTCCTTTTGCCAAAGCACATGTTTCTTTAATTACTATTTTTCTTTTGTAATTCCAGTAAAGTCTAAAACACAGCACAATAACAAATATAAGACATGAAACAAAATCAAGAGAATCATATTTTATGTCCACTTTCATAGTTTGAATGACAAACAATTTTAATTAATAATTTATTTTTCTTGCATGGTTAATCAAGAGTTTGTGATGCAAGTGAATCACTTCGATACATGGTTTTAATGTACATTGTTAAACAAGCTATCAATAGCCCATTGATTTTAATAGAGTCAAGAAATAAATATAGAAATATGTTTTTTAGTAATTAAATGTAAGAAATATGTTATAAAAACTAATATTTTAAACATCGGATCGGATGTCCAATCGACATGTCAATTGAATCATGATTCGACTATTTTAAATAATATTTTTGTTAAAATATTATTTATCTATTATTTCAAAAAGATATTATGAATAAAACTCTCCAAATAATATAGAAAATACTTGCAAAATATTTTTTCTTTAATATTGAACATTAATTTGAATATTCCTAATAATACTTAATAAATAAATTCATCCAAATCTATTATAACTTTATATAAGATTAATATACTTGAATGCAAATAGAAAAGAAAATTTAAGCTCACTATCTTAAAATAATATGAAATATTTGCATTACTAAAAAATATGTCAATTCTTGAAATCCATATCCATTATATTTAAAAGAATAGTAAATTTGAATTATTTAATTTTATTATTATTATATAAATATTATAAAAAGTTAATAAATTATTTAATGGCATATATATATATAACTAGATTGAAATTGACCCCTATTATTTTAATTTATAAATATTTTTATTCTTTTATTGTTTATGTTAATATATTTTTTAATGTAATTATTACTTCTATCAATAACTTTCCTTTTTGCATATCTTTTTATTAAATTATTTCTCTTTTTCATTGAATTCTTTCCATTTTTACTTTTTCTCTCACTTCCTCTTTTCCTCCTTAAATTTTTCACTTCATTATTTTCCTTAAATTTCTCACTTCGTCTATAAACCATCACTTATCTTTCTTTTCTTTCAAAAGTATTTATTTTCTTTCCTTTTTTATTTGATTCTATCATTAAAATTTCTAACTTTACATTTTATTTCATACAAAAATAAATCAATTGGTTGAACCGATTTTTCCTTTTTTTAATGATTTATTTTCTCTCCTTTTTCATTTCATTCTATCATTGAAAATTTTTAATTTTCATTCTTTTTAATACAACTATTAAAAAATCGGATTGAACCAATTCAACTAGTGTCTAGTTCAATCCGGCTCTTTTATCATTTTCGATTTTGAAGAAAAAAATTGAACCATACTCATGGCCGGTTCGTAGTTGGACCGATCGAACTGTTCAGTTCGGTCCGATTTTAAAAACACTACTAAAAACAATATTTGTACAACAGTGTTTATGGAACACCATAATCAATGTATTCATGTTGTCATGGTATTATTCTTTCTGCTAGTTTGCAAATATATGACCTTCATTTTCATAAACTTATTTGTGGCATTTAAAAGTCGCTTTATTTTTTTTTCTTTCGTAATATTAGAATTAATTCCTTCTGTATTGCATAAAACATCCTCTCTTCTTTGTCTCTCATGCACATCTCCAGAGTGAATCAACACACATCTCAAGGCATGACAACCAATAGCAACAATTAACTTGCTCTCTCAACTTCGGCGGATGAAAGTCCAGACATAAAAAGGCATACTAGTTCAAGTTAGGAGGAGTTCTAGAATTTTCACAAAATTTAAAGTGCATAGAGGATCCTATATTGACAATTTTGCTGATATAGACCTGTTTGATATCTCAAGAACTTGGCCAATGTTTGAAATGGCGCAGCCCAAGTTTTGCGAACCAACAATGATGGTTTTGAACTTTCTCAAGCATGGCCTTGGTTTGGATGGGCGTGGGCCAAGTTTAGACGACATCATGATTAGGTTAAATCAGATGAACAGAAGTTCCATGGAACACTTCCTTGTGTCATAATTTCCATAAACTAGACAATAAGAATTAATATTATTATTTCTAACTTTATTATCATGATCATAGCCATGTGATTTGATGATTGATTTCTTTCTTATGCAATCATGTTATACACCAAAATGAAATGAACAAAGATATACATCATAGAAAGATAAATAAGATAAAGGACAAAGTAAAAGTCATCATGTTCATTGATTGCTCCTTAGATTGAATGGTCAATTATTATTTAGTGTGTTGGAACAAAGTTTTTATGTCCTATATAATTATGTTTTGATGATACAAACTTCGAAAGATTAGAGTTATATTTAAAATGTCAAAAAAGTTAAATAGAAATGAGTTGCTTTATGCATTAAACTTTCAATTAATATTTGTTTATGTTCCCACGAGATTTACATTAATGGGTGAATATAAAAGTTATATATAATTCTCTTATCTTTGTATATAATCAAGAATCACCTCATTTGGATAACCACATAAGAAGTTATGTTTAAGGAAAGCTCGAAAAGTTAATTTTAAAATTTATTTTATGTGCTAAACTTGCACTTAACAATTGAGTATGCTATCATGAGATTTGAATCAAGAGAGTGATATAAAGTTATAGATAATTTTGTTAGATTTTCATAGAATTAAATATCATCTCATTTGGATATAAAAGTTATGTATAAATAGGAGTCTAAAATGTTTTATTTGAAATAGACAATTTTGTATACTGAAATTTCAATCAATATTTCACTATAATCTCATTAGATTTTGAATGAATGATGAATATCAAAGTTATAGAGAATTTAATTACCTTTTCATAGAATAAAAATCATCTCATTTAAATTACTGTGCAAAATATTATCTTTAAAATAGTGCAGGACGATCGACATGGCGGCTGGAATACCTGTTGATCGGCCAGTGCAGAAATGCCAATTTGAGCAGTAGAATGTTGAGACTATATCGGTTGATGCACCAGTCGACTGGTCAACATAAAAAATGCAAAAAATGCATCAACGGTCAGATTTTCCAAACGGTCATGTGGACCGGTCGACCGGTGGTACTGAACGGTGTTCGGTCAGCGCGCAGAATGCACTATAACGAACATATTTTCATCCCAAAATTAGAAAATAAGTTCCAACGTCTAAATGGAGTTAAGAAGCTTATAAAAAATGACCCAAAGGTGTAGGAATCATCAAGACTTCCAAGGAAGAGTAGGAAGAACATTTGAGAAGTTCATTTGAGCTCCAAGTTGTAAATATTTTATTTCTTTCGCTTTTCTTTTCTTATGAGTTTGATATTGTAAAAGAGAAAAATATTTGCTCGGAGATTTGAGTGTGAGCTCCTGTGCAGAAAAGATTTTATCTTACCTTTCGGATTAGAGAAAAGATAAACTTCCTATGAGGAGATGTGTGCCTTACCCCTCAAAGTGATGAAAACGCAAATGAATATGAAATATTCTTATTCTTTGAAACCTAAGCACTCTCATTATTATCATTTTAAAAATAAACCCTCTTATGATAGTTCTCTTGGTGTTAAAAATTCTCATGTCTCCCATAATGATACTTTGAAGTTTGGATATTATCATAATCATTCTATTAGGCCATCTATTATTTGTCATTATTCTAATGCTCATGGTCATTATTCATTTGAATGTGAAATTAAAAAATCTATCAATATGAACATGAAATTGACCAAAATTAATCATGGTTTGGATACCAAAATGCAAATGATTTTCGTTTGTACGTGTGCTTCACAAGGGATGAGAAGAATGATTCATAATTGTAAGGAAAGCTTAATTTTAGGGGGAGTAAAATATACTTTAATATTTTTTACTTCCCAAGTCATATATTTTTCATATTTCTCGGTTTGTATTCATAAAAAAGGGGGAGATTGTTGAAGCAAAGTTTTTATGCCCTATATATAATTATGTTTTGATGATACAAACTTCGAAAGATTAGAGTTATATTTAAAATGCCGAAAAAGTTTAAATAGAAATGAGTTGCTTGATGCGTTAAAGTTTCAATTAATATTTGTTTATGTTCCCACGAGATTTACATTAATGAGTGAATATAAAAGTCATATATAATTCTCTTATCTTTGTACAGAATCAAGAATCACCTCATTTGGACAATCACATAAAAGGTTATGTTTAAGTTAAGCGTAAAAAGTTAAATTTGAAGTTTATTTTATATGTTAAACTTGCACTTAATAGTTGAGTATTCTATCATGAGATTTGAATCAAGAGAGTGATATAAAACTTATAGATAATGTTGTTAGCTTTTCATAGAATCAAATATCATTTCATTTGAATACTGGTATGAAAAGTTATGTATAAAAAAAATAGAAGTCTAAAATGTTTTATTTGAAATGGACAATTTTGTATGTTGAACATTGAACCAATATCTCATTAGATTTTGAATGATTGATGAATATCAAAGTTGTAGAAAATTTTATTAGCTTTTCATAGAATAAAAAATCATCTCATTTATATTATTGTGCAAAATATTATGCTTAAAATAATGCAGGACGATCGACATGGCGGCTGGAATACCAGTGCAGAAAATGCCTAGTTTGAGTAGTAGAATGTTGAGACTATATCGGTTGATGCACCGGTCGATCGGTCAACATAAAAAATGTAAAAAATGCATCAACGGTCGGATTTTTGAAATGGTCATGTGGACCGATCGTTCAGTGGTGCAGAACGATGATCGGTCAGCACACAAAATGTACTATAACGATCATATTTTAGCCCCAAAATTAGAAAACGAGTCACAACGGCTAAATGGAGTTAAGAAGGGTATAAAAGAGGACCAAAGGTGTAGGAATCATCAAGACTTTCAAGAAAAAGTGGGAAGAACATTTGAAAAGTTTATTTGAGCTCCAAGTTGCAAATATTTTATTTCTTTTGCTTTTCTTTTCTTGTGAGTTTGATATTGTAAAAGAGAAAAATATTTGCTTAGAGATTTGGGTGTAAGATCCTGTGCAGAAGATGTTTTATCTTACCTTTCGGACTAGAGAAAAGATAGACTTCGTAGGAGGAGAGGTGTTCCTTACCTCTCAAAGTGAAGAAAAGGTGGTGTGCTGTAAAGGATTTCTTCTGCCTCATTTGGAATGAAGGAAAGATGTTTAGTGGAATCTTCGATGGTCTCGAAGTCGAGAAGTTAGAGCGGGGACGTAGGTCAAGGTGTGACCGAACCTCATCAACAAATCATCATGCGCATTGTGTTTATCTTTCTCTCTCCTTCCTACCTTATTATGCACATGAAATGATCGCTTTTGTATTAACTTAAATATTAACGAATTGATTTTAACCTTCCGCGATGATTTTCGTAAAATCAATATTTTCGATTTAACACTAATTCACCCCATCTTGGTGCCTTGTGATTCTACAATTGATATCAGAGCAAGGTTGCTCTCGTTTCTTTTTTTTAAGATTTAACCATCTTTTAGAGCATGACACCATTTTTTGGAGAAGGATCTTCTATTTTTTACTCATTGAATTATACAAACTATTCTTTTGCTTCTTGGTAATTTAGAATAAAGGCATATTTATGTTCATTTTGATATGTGAGAAGTTATAGAAAATGTTTTTCAAAAGTCAAAGAAGAGTTTAAATGGTGTTTTCATTGATCTTTCTTTCTTTGAATATGATGATCTCCAAATGACGAATGAAAAACTTGACTACAATGTCAACAATATTTTTTACTCCTCTTTATATTCTTATGGCATAAATCTTATTTCTAAATGCTCAACTTCTCATGAGATTTGACAAGTTTTGTTAAATAGTTATGAAGGGAGGGTTGAAATGTGATTCAAAAAATATTATCCATATCGTTTTGTATTTTGGAAAAAAATTAATTATGAAGTTAGTGGATAGTTGTGTTGATGTGGTAGTCATGGTTACGAGATAATGTAATTAGTGATAGTAGTGTGTTAGTGGTGGAGTGTGTGCATGATTTCCTACGTTTTTAGGCATGATCTCCATTTTGTTATCTTGTATCTCAAGTTGTAAGCCTATTTATAGGCCATCTTATTTTAGTTTTTAATATAGCAAAATATCATGCAATGATATTTTCATTTTCTTCAAAAATTGTTCCTTGAATACTCTATTACGCGCTGAATTATTTTTATAGTTTATCCTTTAATTTCTAACAAGTTTGGTATCAGGTTGCGAAATACTCGGACATGAGAAGACATCGATTTGCATATTTGGAATTGCTAGCAAGTGCAATTAGTCAGTGCTCACAACAAGCAGAAGTGTGGAGCAAATTATGGCTGCAAATGGTGGTAGTGTAAGTTTCTCCAAACCTTTTATTTCTATTTTCAAATGTAATAATTATGAATTTTGGAATATCAAAATGAAGACTTTGTTTATGTCACAAGACCTTTGGTATTTGGTTGAGAATGAATATGTAGATTCAGATGAAGAAGGGAAATTAAAGGAAAACAAAAAGAAAAATGCAAAGGCATTATTTCTTATTCAACAAGCTGTACATGAGACTATTTTTTGCATAATTACAAGTGGACTTACATCAAAGCAAGCATGGGGTATATTACAAAAAGAGTATCAAGGAATATCAAAGGTAATCACAGTTAAATTGTAAATTCTTCGTCGAGATTTTGAGATGTTGTTTATGAAATCAAATGAGTCTGTTCAAGAATTTTTATCAAGAATAACTAATGTGATTAGCCAAATGAGATCTTATGAAGAAAAGATTGATGATAAAATTGTTGTTGCTAAAGTTTTAAGGAGTTTGACCTCAAAATTTGATTATGTAGCTGCTGCAATTGAAAAGTCTAAAGATTTATCTATGCTCTCTTTTGATGAATTGATGAGTTCTTTGCAAGCACATGAAGCAAGAATGAGCAGATTTGTAGAAAAAGTTGAAAATTTTTTTTCAAGCCAAAGTAGAAGCACCTCGATCTGATTGCAATAGAGATCGTGGTCGTGATGAATTTCGTAGAAGAGGCCGAGAAAGAGGCCATGGTAGAGGAAGATTTGATGGACAAAATGAGCAAAGACAACAACCATCAAATAAGTACAAAAACAAAGTTCAATGCTACTACTGTAAGAAACATGGGCATATTGAGGCAAATTGTTGAACCAAAGCAAAACAACTAACAAATTTTGTTGAAGAAAAAGAAGAGTAAAGTAAGTTATTTATGACTTATTCTCATTCTACTGATATAAATAAAATATGATTTTTAGACAGTGGTTGTTCTAACCATATGACCGGAATGAGATCATTGTTTAAAGTGCTTGATGAGTCAAAGAAAAGACAGCTCAAATTTGGAGATGATAAACCTGTGCAAATTGAAGGAGAATGTACAATTGCTATTCGACAAAATGATGGTAAAGAAAAAATTCTCCATGCTATTTTTTATATTCATATTTTGGAGAACAATCTTTTAAGTATTGGACAGTTGATGGCAAGTGGTTATTCTATTTTGTTTGATGATGATGTTTGTTTGGTCGAAGATAAGAAATCTGGACAGATTATTGCAAAAATTGCTATGGTAAAAAATCGCATGTTTTCTCTTAATGTTTTAGATTCTTGTGCATTTTCAATCAAACAATTTTTTAGGCTAAAATCTAGCATTTGAGATATGGTCATCTTAACATTAATGGACTGAAATTATTGTCTAGAATGAATATGGTTGTTGGTCTTCGAGAAATTAATTCTTTTGATGAAGTTTGTGAATGGTGCATTTTTGGAAAGCAATGTAAAAAGTCATTCCTGTAGGAAAATCATACAGAGCAAAGTATCATCTTGAAATTATTCATGCAGATTTATGTGGACCTATGCAAACGAAGTCCTTAAGTGGTAGTCAATATTTTGTATTATTTATTGACGATTATTCTCGCATGAATTGGGTATATTTTTTTAAGTAGAAATATGAGACATTTGACGTGTTTAAAAAATTCAAGGCAATGGTGGAAAATGAAAGTAGTTATCACATAAAAATTCTGCGCATAGATAGAGGTAGTGAATTTTTATCAAATGAATTTAATTATTTTTGTGAAGAACATGGAATTCAAAAGCAGCTTACAGCTCCATATACACCTCAATAAAAATGGTGTTGCTGAAAGAAAAAACCGAACAATTGTGGAAATGGCAAGAAGTTTTAAATGAGAAAAATGTTCCAAATACTTTTTAGGCTGAAGCAGTTGCAACTGCAATATATTTACCGAATATTTCTCCAACAAAAGCAGTGCAAAATCAAACTCCCTATGAGTCATGGAAAGGTTGCAAACCGAAAGTAAGTCATTTGAAAGTTTTTGGGTGCGCATATGCTTTGAACAATTCTGAAAATTGTCAAAAGCTTGATGACACGTCAAAGAAATATATTTTTGTTAGGTATTCTGTTCAATCCAAAGCTTATCAGTTGTACAATCCTTCTACTAACAAAGTAGTTATTAATAGAAATATTATCTTTGATGAAAGATGCAGTTGGACATGGGAGGAGACAAATAGAACTAATGTGGCTGATTTACAAATTGAGTTTTCTACAGAAGGTGAAAAAAATATTATTGCAGCACCAACAAGAAATGAATATGTTCCAAGTAGTGAAAACAATTCCTCAAAAAATTTGCCTAATTAAGCACCAAGGAAATTTCATTTTTTTGCAAGAAATATATGATTCTTGTCAATTTGCCTTATTTGTCTCACATCCGACATGCTTGAAAGAAGCAATGGAAAAGAAAGAATGTCGCAATGCAATGAAAGAAGAAATGATGTCTATTGAAAGCAATCGTACATGGGAGTTAGTTGATTTACTTGACAACAAAAATTTGATTGACTTGAAATGAGTGTTTAAAACTAAATATCATGCATATGGAAGCATTTAGAAGCACAAAGCAAGGCTTGTAGCAAAAGGCCATGCACAAGAGCAGGGTATAGATTTTGAAAAAAACTTTTTCTCCTGCTGCTCGTCTTGAAAGAGATTACTTCTAGCCTTAGCTGCTCAATTGCAATGGCCTATCAATTTGATATAAAATCATCTTTTTTGAATGATAATTTAAATGAAGATGTTTATGTCAGTCAACCAGAAGGCTTTGTTATCAATGGCATGGAAAACAAAGTTTATAAATTGAGAAAGGTTTTGTATGACCTAAAGTAAGCTCCTCGTGCATGGTATAGTAAAATTGATTCATTTTTTTATTGACAATGATTTTCGCAGAAGTGAAATTAAGCCAACACTCTACTTGAAAGAAAAAGGGGCTAAATTTATTATCGTTTGCCTATATTTGATGATATTCTATATATGAGATCTTTTCAATTACTTGTGACTGATTTCAAAACATGCATGATGGTAAATTTTGAAATGATAGATTTGAGGTTATTGAACTATTTTCTTGGTATAGAAATGAAGCAAGGTACTGATGGTATATTTATTTATGTCTCAAAAGAAATATGCTAATGATTTGTTGGACAAGTTCAATATGCTCAATTGCAAAGTTGATGCCACTCCCATGAATGTGAATGAAAAGCTCAAACTTGATGACGGTATATGTCATGCTGATGAAAGAACATTTAGAAGTTTGATTATTGACAATTTATTTGACTCACACAAAATTAGATATCTATTTTTTTGTTAGTCTTTTATCCAGATTTATGCATTCTCCAACAAAATATCATTTTGGAACAGCAAAGCGCATTTTGCGCTATATTGCTGGCACGGTGGAATTTGGAATTTGATATTTTAAAGTTTTTAATTTCATATTGTTTGGATTTACCGATAATAATTGTGCATGATCTTTGGATGATAGAGGGCATGATCTTTAGATGATAGAAAGAACACTCTAGGAAGTGTTTTTAGTTTTGGATTAGGAGCAATTTCATGGTGTTCAAAGAAGCAAGCAACTGTTGCCCTCTCATCTTCGGAAGTAGAGTATATTGCTACTACATCTACTGCATGTCAAGTAATATGGTTAAGAAGAATTTTATTAGATCTCCATCAATCACAGAATGAAACAACAATTATGTTTTGTAATAACAAGTCAGCAATAACAATGACCAAGAATCTAGTTATGCATGGACAAACAAAGCACATTGACATTCGTCATAATTTTATACGTGGCTTAGTGGAGGATGAAAAAATCAAATTGAAATTTTGTGATACAGATTAACAAATGGCAGATTTGTTCACCAAAGCTCTTCCTATTCACAAGCATTCTTTTTTCACAAAATTTCTTGGAGTCTACAGTTTTGAATCAAGGGGGAGTGTTGCAATGTGATTCAAAAAATATTATCCACATCATTTTATATTTTGGAAAAAAGAAAATTAATTATGGAGTTAGTGGATAGTTGTGATGATGTGATAGTCATGATTACGGGGTAATGTAATTAGTGGTCGTAGTGTGTTAGTGTTGGAGTGTGTGAATGATCTCCCATGTTTTTAGGTATGATCTTCTTGTTGTTATCTTGCATCTCAAGTTGTAAGTCTATTTATAGGCCATCGTATTATGGTTTTTAATATAGCAAAATAACATGCAATGATATTTCATTTTTCTCCAAAAATTGTTCTTTGATTATTTTGTTATGTGCTGAATTATTTTCCTATTTTATACTTTAATTTCCAATGAGTCATTTTGACAAAAAGAACACATCGGATGTGGACAATGAGAAAAATGATAATTCTTAATACACGACATCCAAGATGAAGTGTTATGCTTAATGACAAAAAGTGAGGATGATGAGGTAGTCTCAACTTCATTTTATTCCTCTAGTGATAGTGATGATGATGCTGATATCACTTTTGGTGTTCATAAAGAATTTGTTTTTCTTATTCAAAAGCATCTTTCTCTCAAAAAGAAAAAAATAAACTTTAATAAATGATTTTCATATCATGAAAGATAAGTATGATTCTCTCAAAAAAGAAAATGATGCATGCTTAGTTCAAATAGATATATTAAAAAGAAAAAAATGATTATCTTTCATTATCTTGTACATCTTATGAATCTTTAAGAGTTGAGAATTCAAAATTCATTGTAGTGCATGATGAGTTACAAAAGAAAAATATTTCTTTTCAAAAATTCTTAGATAAAAACATTATTAGTTCTTAGAAAAAACATTAAGAATGTTAAGAAACCTATTTATGTCGTCAAAACTTCTATAAAGAATATTTCTCATACACCACAAAAGAAAAATGATTCAAAGAAAAAAAATTGAAAAACACAAATGATATTATTTGAAATATTCTTATTATTTAAAACCTAAAAATTCTCATGATTATCATTTGAAAAATAAACCCTCTTATGATTGTTCTCTTTGTGTTAAAAATTCTCATGTCTCTCATAATGATACTTTGAAGTTTGGATATTATCATAATCACTCTATTAGGTCATTTATTATTTGTCATTATTCTAATGCTCATGGTCATTATTCATTTGAATGTGAAATTAAAAAAATCTATCAATATGAGCATGAAATTGATGTGAGTTCCTAAAGGAACCAAAATTAATCATGATTTGAATATCAAAATGCAAATGATTTTCGTTTGTACGTGTGCTTCACAAGGGATGAGAAGAATGATTCATAATTGTAAAGAAAGCTTAGTTTTAAGGGAGTAAAATTGGTTTTAATGTTTTTTACTTCCCAACTCATATACTTTTCATATTTCTCGGATTGTATTCATAAAAAAGGGGAGATTGTTGGAGCAAAATTTTTATGCCTTGTATAATTATGTTTTGATGATACAAACATCGAAAGATTAGAGTTATATTTAAAATGTCGAAAAAGTTTAAATATAAATGAATTATTTCATGCATTAAACTTTCGATTAATATTTATTTATGTTCTCACGATATTTACATTAATGAGTGAATATAAAAGTCAAATATAGTTCTTTTATCTTTGTATAGAATCAATAATCTCCTCATTTAGACAATCACATTTTAAGTTAAGCGCAAAAAGTTAAATTTGAAGTTTATTTTATATGCTAAACTTGCACTTAATAGTTGATATTCTATCATGAGATTTGAATCAAGATAATGATATAAAACTTATAGATAATATTATTAGCTTTTCATAGAATCAAATATCATTTCATTTGGATGTTGGTATGAAAAGTAATGTATAAAAAAATTGAAGTCTAAAATGTTTTATTTGAAATGGACAATTTTGTATGCTGAACATTGAATCAATATTTGACTATGATCTTATTAGATTTTGGATGAATGATGAATATTAAAATTGTAGAGAATTATGTTATCTTTTCATAGAATAAAAAATTATCCCATTTGGATAACTGTGCAAAATGTTATGCTTAAAATATTGCAAGGTGGTCAACATGGTGACTGGAATATCGATCGTCCGGTTAGTCACACAGGTCAACTGGTCAGTGTAGAAAATGCTCAGTTTGAGCAGCAGAATGTCAAGATCATGTCGGTCGACCGGTCAACACAAAAAATGCAGAAAATGTACCAACGGTCGAATTTTTCAAACGGTCATGTAGACCGGTGGTGCAGAATGATCAATCGGTCAGCACACAGAACGTCCTATATATAACAATCATATTTTTGCCCCAAAATTATAAAACTACTCACAACGGCTAAATGGAGTTAAGAAGACTATAAAAATGAACCAAAGGTGTAGGAATCATCAAGACTTCTAAGGAAAAGTGAGAAGAACATTTGAAAAGTCTTATTTATTTCTCTCTTCTTTTCTTTTGAGTTTGATATTGTAAAAGAGAGAAATATTTGTTCAAAGATTTATGTTTGAGCTCCTGTGCAGAAGAGATTTTATCTTACCTAAGATGAGAAAATATAAGATCAGAGATTTGTGTTTTATCTTACCTAAGAGGTGTGTATTTCTCTCGGGCTAGAAAAAATATAAACTTCCTAAGATGAGAGGTGTGTCTTACCTCTTAAAGCGAAGAAAATATGGTGTCTTGTAAAGGATTTCTTCCTTGCCCCATTTGGAAAGAAGGAAGGGTGTTTAGTGAAATCTTCGATGGTCTCGAGGTCGAGAAATCGGAGCGGGGACGTAGACCAAGAGTGACCGAACCTCGTCAATAAAATATTGTGCACTTTGTGTTTGTCTTTCTCTCACCCTCTCGTTCCTATCTTATTATGCATGTGATATGATTGCTTTTGTGTTAGTTTAAATATTAACGAATTGATTTTAAGCTTCTGTGATGATTTTCGTAAAATCAGTATTTTTGATTTAACATCAATTTACCCTTCTTAGTGCCTTGTGATCCTACACATTGATGGGATTGTATAGTAACTAGGGGTGATTAGTGAACTTTTGCCACACACACATTCACATACATACACACAACTACATCTGTTCTATTGTACAAGTTTTATCCCTCTTGTGTAATGAATTTCTAGGTTCTCGAAAAGGAGGATTTTGCTTCGAACGGAGACCTAACGTGGTCTCTGCATGCTGTTGACCATTGTTGTATGAAAAGTAAGATAAATGTAGAATCCAAAATATTTGAACAATACTTATAAAATTTGATAAAAATGAGTCTTGTGAATTCAATGAGAAGGTAATAGTACTAATATTAATCAATTTATATGATATTATCAACCCCAAACTTAATTGTTGCTTGTCCCTAAGCAAGTTTCTACACTCAATTTTCATGTAATCTCTGCACACTATTCATAAATTAAACATGGATGATCACATTATGCGATCGCGCATCTTGAAAATTGATATCATTTAAGATATCTCATTAGGATTTTAGTCTTTAATTCTATGAAATTTCTTCATATATCTGAACCAATTAAAAGGGGTTTTCACTCCATGTCTCTAGTTACATTATCATATTAATTTTCACATTTTTCAAGGATTCTAGGAGGTGATCAGATGTTGACCACTAAATTATTATGAGCATTAATTAGTCATCATTAGTATATTATGATATTTTAATCTAGGAATTTTATTTACAATTTAATGTATTAAATGATTTACACACATATATACATTTCGAGGACCACCAATTCCATCATCATCCATGGCACCATAATCCAAAGGTTAATAACTATATGCATACTAAATCATAGGAGTATACTCTATCATGATATGATTGTAATCATATTTAATATCTTAATTAAAATTTAACAAACTTTTATTACCTCCACAAGTGACATTACAACCTATGTTCCAACTCATATAATCAAATATTTATTAGACATACAACATATACCATGGATATTACTGATAGCATATGAATTGAACTTTATAACTATATTTTACTATCATATGTCATGATTTTGATGGAAAAATCATACAAAAGTTGTAGGTTATGATTGATTATCCTTTCATAGGATTTTTTTTTTGTCTCAATATGATATTTGTGCCCAAAGTTATGTCTTTATATTCATGATAGTTAAAATTTGAGTAGGGATTAGATGAACCACTTATCAAGGTTAGTCGATCAAATGTGGCGATTGGGAGAGCCCTGATAATTCAAGAAGGTAATAAAAAAAATGATTTCTACATATCTTTGGGTTCGAGTACACAGATATTTATATAGACAATACAAGATAAGAAGTTACAACTGAAATGATATAACAATGTAATCTGAACAATATGAGTAAACATCATATAAATCTGTTAGTGTTGGTTGCATAGATATTGCGTTAACATGCCCCTACAAGCTACGCTGGACGAGAGTGAAGACGCAGCTTGTCTCGGAGAAATTGAAAGCGTGCCGAGCTGAGTGGTTTAGTTAGGAGATCCGCAACATTATCCTTTGAGGAAATGAATCGCACTTGCATATGACGATGAGCAACCTCATCATGAACAAAATGATAATCCACCTCAATATGTTTAGTATGAGCATGGAAAACAAGATTTGCAGTCAAATAAGTTGCCCCCAAGTTGTCGCACCACAAGAGCGGAGTAATAGCTGACACATGGAGATCTTGAAGCAATGAGCGAAGCCAGATAAGTTCAGCAATAGTATCAGCCAAGGACTTGTACTCAGATTCTGTGGATGACTTGGAGATTGTGCGTTGCTTTCGAGCGGACCACGAAATGAGATTCACACCAAGATAGATAAGATACCCGCCGATGGATTTACGATCCCTGGAGCAGCCTGCCCAATCCGAGTTTGAAAATGCATGTAATTGACCTAAAGTAGTGGGGGATAGTTGAAGACCAAGGTGTTTTGTGCCATTCAAGTAGCGGAGAATGCGTTTCACTTGTTGCCAATGTTCATCTAATGGATTTTGCATATGCTGGCAGACATGGTTGACAGCAAAAGCGAGGTCCGGACGAGAGATGGTCACATATTGCAGCGTCCCTACAACATGTCTATATAAAAAGGGACCAGGAGGCTCCACAGATGATGTAGTAGGAGTTGCAGACCGTAATTGAATGGGAGAACGCACTGGTTTAGATTGAAGCATGTTTGTGCGAGATAAAAGATCAGTAATATATTTCTGCTGGGAAAGAAGAAGCCCACCCCAGAAGATTGCAGAACTTCAATGCCAAGAACAAATGATAGGACTCCAAGATCACGAACAGGAAATATGGACCCAAGATATTGCACCACTGCGTCAACGAGGGAAGTGTTGGAGCCGGTGATGACCAAATCATCGACATACGCAAGCAAATATATCCGGTCAGAACCACGATGATAAACAAATAAAGAAGTATCCGCTACAAAGGCAGTGAAACCAAAAGAGCATAGTGCATCATTTAGTTTGGAAAACCAAGCTCGAGGTGCCTACTTCAGGCCATAGATGGACTTGTGGAGAAGACAAACATGGTTCTGTCGTGACTCATCAATAAAACCTAGTGGTTGTTCCATGTAAACTACTTCTTGTAAATCACCATGAAGAAAGGCATTGCTGATGTCCAACTGACGCAATGGCCACCGTTGAGATACGGCTAAGGAAAGAACAACCCTGATAGTAGTGGGCTTGATCACCGGGCTGAAAGTCTCAAAATAATTAATACCTTCTTGTTGATGAAAATCTATGGCCACAAGGCGGGCTTTGTGACGCTCAATAGAACCATCTGGGTTATACTTAGTTTTAAATATCCATTTGCAACCAATTACAGACATAGCAAAAGTGCGAGGCACAAGTGTCCACATCCCATTGGCCAGTAAAGCAGAGATTTCAGCAGACATAGCAGTACGCCAATGAAAAGACTTGTTGGCAGAGGAGAAGCACGTGTGTACAGAGTTAGGGGCTTGAGTGAGAAAAGTAGTGGAGGTTCGAAGGCCAGCAAGTTCACAATAATTAACCTTGGTACGGGGATGAAGTTGGCGAGGAGAAGAGACAGATGTACTAGGGATATTAACTGGTGGGGGAGATGATGATCGCTGGGATGAAATAGGGAGCAAAGAGATAGGTGGTGGAGCATTCAGAGAGGCTGTGGGGAGGGGGGGGGGGGGGGGAGAACCACGTGGTTGGAATGCTGAGCCAAGGAGTGGAAGGCGGAGTGCCAAGAACAGAGGGCTTAAAGGAGGGTGCAAGTTTGAAGGGATAAGAGGACTCATCAAAAGTGACATGACTGGAATGGTAGATTTTGCCAGTGGTGAAATCTAAGCAACGATAACCGTGGTATTGTGAAGGGTATCCAAGAAAGACAAACTGTAGAATGAGGCTCAAGCTTATGGCAGTTGTAGGGGCGGAGGTAAGGGAAAGCCGTATAGCCAAAGAGTCGAAGACCCGAATAATCAAGGGAACGATGGAATAATAATTTGAAAGGTGACAGCATTGAGAGAGATGGTGTGGGTATCCGATTAATTAAATATGCAGCAGATTCAAAAGCATAGGGCCAATATTGAAGTGATACCGCAGACTCAGCAAGTAATGTAAGGGTTGTCTCAGAGATGTGACGAATTTTGCGCTCAGTTGCACCATTTTGTTTTGGTGTATGTGGACAAGACAAACGATGAAGTATGAATGTTTTGCTGAAATGAGGTTTTAAAGCAACAAATTCGCCGCCACCATCTGATTGAAAGGATAAAATTTTTTTATTAAAGAAACGTTCAACAAACAATTGAAATTGAAGGAAACAAGCAAGTACATCAGACTTATGTTTAAAAGGAAACAACCAAGTGAATTTGGAATAATCATCTATGAAAATGACAAAGAAACGATAACCACTAGAAGACACAACTGGAGCAGGGGCCCATACATCACTGTGAATGAGTTGTAGAGGAGCAGTGCTGATGGACGGCGTAGCAGGCAACTGATGACGAGTTGTTTTTCCTAGTTTGCAAGACATGCAATGGGAGGAAGCAAACACAGGAGGTCCGAGCTGATGCTGACACAGAACATAGTTGACGACTCGAGAGTATGGGTGACCTAGCCGAGCATGCCAAGGAATGAACGCAGTGGACAAAAGGGTAGTCGGCGAAGAATTTGAGGATGGAGGAAGGTAATATAAACCATCTTTAACCTTCCATGAAGAAGTACCTTGTGGGTCTGTAAATCCTTGACAACAAAGGAATTTGGGTAAAATATAAAGTAGCAGGAATTGTCATTAGTAAATTGACGAACTGAAAGAAGAGAGAGTGATATCTGTGGGACATGCAAAACATTTGATAGAGATAATGGACGAGTGGAGGAGGAAAAAGTAGATGTGCCAACATGAGAAATTTTCAAAGGCGTACTGTTGCCCACACGAAGTTGCTCACTGCCTTGGTATGGTGTTGATTGCTGCAGAGCATGCAAATCTGGTGTGACATGATGAGTTGCACTGGTATCACTCAATGATGGAAAAGAGGTAGAGGCAACGCATGCCATCGTTGGGAGAAAGTATGGAGTTGAATGCTGCAAAGAGGAGGTGTATGCCTGAGGGGTATTCGGCAAAGGCGATTGATAAGGCCTTGTTGATTGCATCATGACTGGTGGGCGACGAAACTGACATTTGTAAGGACTATGTCCATAGTGCCCAGGACAAGGATCACGACGATCACTTGGCTGGCAAAATCGGCCACGACCACGACTCCTGCCGCGTCCACGAGTATTGCACATAGGATGCTCAACCATATTAGCAGTAGGAACAAATGTGGTATCTGTTGTAGTGCTGATTTGAGCGAGACGTATCTCATGACTAAGTAAGATGCTGCTCAATTCAGCAAAGGACACAGCTGTGGATCGCGCATCCAAGGAGGCTACTATGTCACTAAAGGCAGGCCCAAGATTATTGAAAATCATGGCATTAAAGGCAGCAGTAGATACAGGATGTCCTGCAGCTGCTTATTCATCAATGATGAATTTGGTCTTCCGAAGATAGGTACTGACAGTATCTTCTCCTTTCTTCATAGTTTGAAATTGCATCTGTAGTTGCAAAATTCTTGTATGAGATGGCGCTCCAAATGCTTGATGCAGGACATTCCAGATTTCATGTGATGTGGAGAGACCAACTACATAAGGTAACACTTCTTCTGATAAGGAGGCTATGAGCCAACTCAGGAGCGTCTGATATCGTCGTAACCAGGAATTGTATTCTGGATTAGGTAGAAGAGAGTCTGATGCAGATGTTGTTGAAGGTCGTGGTGCAGACTCATCAATAAGACTTTCAAGATCAAGACTGCGTAATAAGGGTAGGAGTTGGGTTCGCCATAAGAGATAATTGGTGGGCTTAACTTGATTGAAAGGTTGTTATGCACTTGTGCAAAGGAGGGTAAGGTCGCTGGGAAGACATTGGCAGAGGAAGTAAAGGAAGTGTATGATGTTGCAGAGGAAGATGTCATGTTGGTTCCAAGTATTATGGCTCTGATACCATGATAATTCAAGAAGGTAATCAAAAAAATGATTTCTACATATCTTTGGGTTTGAGTACACAGATATTTATATAGACAATACAAGATAAGAAGTTACAACTGAAATGATATAACAATGTAATCTGAATAATATGAGTAAATATCAAATAAATCTGTTAGTGTTGGTTGCTGAGATATTGCGTTAACAAGCCCAAGTGGTCAAAGAAGAGCGATTGACTGAACTACTATTGTTTGATACAATCGAGTAACTGATCGAATGGGACAAGCACAATGATAATAAAAAATGTTGACATGGGTCAAGGATTTGTTCAAAGTTATGTCGATCGGATAGGGCAAGAGAAGACATAAAAGAGTATGTAAGCCAATCGACGAAGAACTGATCAAGGATAGTTAATTGGTCGAAGAAGAAACTGGTACAATTCTCCTATAGATAGTAGAACAAGTCAATCGAAGATCGGGATCAATCGAAGAAGTTCGGCTAGTGGTAGGTTAGAATGAACCCCTAACGACTATCTATGGAATCCAATGACTCCAAACTTGATGCCTAGCTATCCCTATGATATTAGAATTTTCTACCTTTATGTTATTAGTATTTGATTAGTATACTATTAGTATAATGAATGAGTATTTTATGCTTAATTAGTATTTAATTTGTTTATCTCTTGAATAATGTTAGATTAGTTTGTATGCCTTTTATTAGTATATGTTTTAATTAGTATACTATTGTAATTCTTATATAATTAGTAAAATTTATATTTAGTTTATTTTAGGTAGTTGTGCAAATATGAATAAACATTTTGCATCTAAATAAGTAAGTATCTAAGGTGTGACTCTTTAAATATAAAGTGTTAATTGTTCTTACTCAGCCATTAAAATTATTTTTTTTAATATAGTTAATTTTATGGATATTTGTTAAATGATGAAACTCGATCGAAAATGGATTAGATGTTAGACAATGTAAATGAAATCATAACGAAGGAATACACAGACAAAAATGATGAATTCATTAGGATCGCATACGAAAATGAATGCTTGGCTTCAACTAACAAAGAAATTTTATGCCCACATCAAAAGTGTAAATGTGATGAACGAAAAGCTAAATGAGCAGTGATGTAGGATTTGTATCACAATGGTTTTCTAACTATATATTGTAATTGACACTATCACGATGAAGAATAAACAAATAAGAGACATGAAGTTGAACATGCAAAACCATTTGATGCTAAGAACCCTTACTTGGATATGGATAGAGACGCAGTGGTTTCTGAATTTGTTGGGAAATAAGTGAAAAAGATGTTAAATTCATATAGCTTCAAAGTTTTAACAAAGAGACCGGTGAACCATTCTAGGACACAATCAAGAGTATACTGCCTCTGCAAAAAGGTTATCCATCACCAAATTATAACAAGTACAAGAAAATGTGAAAGGATCATATATGAATCATACGAAATGACCTTTTTGTTGTCTTACTACTAAATCACAAAAAAGTTAGCATATTTTATTGCATATATGAAGTTCTAAGTAAGTAGTTGTTATTTAAATGTGTAGGATTATGTCAAGCCTGACTCCATTGCATAAGTTGGTTTCGACTTATTTTAAATTTGCTAAAAGGAGCCCATTTGTGGATAAAGTCCGTGTTGTAGCAAAGAACGACATATTCCACATCTTGTTTTGTACGAATGGCATTTCATTTTAATAATGTTCATTTATAGTTGCCAAATAATGTTAATATTTCATTTAGCAGGGCCACCAGCTTCATCAATCACCTAGTGAAATGATAATCAAGAAAACTTTTAAAGTCATGACAACATAACAACTCTCGGATATGTTATAAACTCTACAAAAAAACATGTCTTTTGTGAAGTATTTTTTGTGATGAAATAATTGTGTTACAATATATGATAGATTTGTGAGAAATTTATGGTTGATGTGAATTCCACATTTTACTGATTACTATGTGATGATAATTATTAAATTTGATGTGCTGACTAGTTTTTTTAAAAGCTTAAGCCGTTAGGAAGAGCAACATCTGTGACTTTATATTCTTAACATCCCCTTCACGTGTGGGCTGCTGACAACTTTGGTCTAGCCCAAACCCAACACGTGAATAACTAAGGGCGGAAATTATTTCTTTTAATAAAAGCTTAACAAGATTCAAACCCTTGACCTCTGACTCTGATACCATATTAAATTTGATGTGCTGACTAGTTTTCCTAAAAGCTTAAGCCGTTAGAAAGAGCAACATCTATTTTATATTATTAACAATAATAAGCATCACAAGATCAATCATTAGAAGTCTCTCACATTTTAAGTACGATTTCATGACCATCACTTTAGATAAGATATTTGGTGACCCAAAGTGATAGATACAAAATCATCGCCATATATTTGTCATGATATGATCACATTTATTATTATTATTATTATTATTATTATTATTATTATTATTATTATTATTATTATTATTATTATTATTATTATTATTATTATTATTATTATTATTATTATTATTATTATTATTATTATTATTATTATTATTATTATTATTATTATTATTATTATTATTATTATTATTATTATTATTATTATTATTATTGTTGTTGTTGTTGTTGTTGTTGTTGTTTTTTGTTGTCGTCGTCGTCATCATCTTCTATGGTCACATCATTGCCACAAATCTATTTTTCTTTCTCTTTAATCAATTAAATATTTATATTATAAAAAATACAAAAGAACATAAGGGCCAATATTGAAAACAAAGCCTAAGGACCCTTTTGACTTAGCTGATATAAAATAGCTAATAAGTTGAAGTGTTGATAAGTGGTTTAATGGTTGTAGTTGATTTTAAAAATAAGTAGTTACGTGTTTGATAATAAAAAATTATAATTTATTATTTAATTAAATGACTAAAAAGTCCTTAGTATTATAATAAATAAAATATGTGAAGAAAAATTATGTCTATTGTGAAGGCAAAATAGTATATTCATTATAAAGGCAAAAGTTATGTCTTTTCATAAAAAATAAGCTGAGATCCTCCAATTTATTTTTTCTAACTTATAAGTAAATAAAATAAGTGCTTATTTCTTTTTTTCAGTTACCAAATATGCAGAAAATTTCAAAATTACTTATAAGCTTAGCCAAATAAGTCCTAAAACTAAAATAACTATTGGAGCACGTTTTTATCTTCTATCCTAGTAAAAAAAATTCCTACTCATGTTTTACATTTTGTTTTTCATTTTGATGCATCCTTGTGATGTAAAAGGTTTATTGCAGCCCCATGTAGGGGCTATTGCAGAGCTATGTTGTGGTAGGGGACGACGTTGTTAGAAAAATGCTCGTCAGAAATGATTTTCTGACGGGCGTAGAAAAACCGTTCAGACAAGTAACGCAATTGAAAAGACGCCCTTGAGGACTAACCCATCGAAAGTTCTGAAGGACGAACGCCCTTCGAAAGTTTTGACGGGAGTTACCCGTCAGAAAATTTGATGGACACCTATTTTCAAAATTTCTAACGGATTTATCATGGGAAAAGTTTTTAAAAAATAAAAAAATACGGCCGCAGGTAGCCCTTCGTGCGACCGGATCTGACCGAGAAAGAGGGAGATAGTTGGAGTTGAGGGTTGTCGGAGGCGTACGTGGGATCAACGGAGTCAGTGATCGCAGGAGTCGCAAGATCGGTTAAGTCAGTCACCGGAGCCAAGAGAGTGTGTGAGTGAGTGTGTGTGAGAGAGAGAGAGAAGGGGAGAGGGAATGTATTTAATATATTTTATTATAATTTAAAATACCAAAGATCAGGAGTATCGGAGCATAATATTAAAATACTAATATTATGTTAATATTTTAATATATTTTATTATAAATTAAAATACCGATAGTCATGATGGACTCACAATATTAATATTATCACAATATATTTTATTGTCATTTAAAATATTAAAAGGTTGCGACCGCCGAAAGCTTAATAATGAAATATTAGTATTATGCCAATATTTTATTATATAATATAATAATATATTTTATTAAAATTTAAAATATCGATGACCTTTGTGTTCAATATTAAATACCAAAGGTCAGAACCATTGGAAGATTAATATTAAAATATTAATATCGCACCAATATTTTATTATATAATTTTATTGTAATTTTAAATATCGATGGTCTTAATATTAGGTAATACCGTTCGTCGATAATACCGAAGGTCACGATCGTTGGAAGCTTAATATTAAAGTATTAATATTTTGCCAATATTTTATTATGTAATGTTATAGTATATTTTATTGTAATTTAAAATATCGACGGGCTTTCGATATTACCAAAGGCCATGACTGTCAGAAGCTTAATATTAAAATATTAATATTACACCAATATTTTATTTATTAATGTTATGATATATTTTATTATAATTTATAATATCTTCTATTTTGATTTTCAATATTACTTGTGGATTTTTTAATCGTCAATGTAATACTATCGGTATTTGTGACGGATGCTTTGTCCGTCAGTATTTGGAAAGGATATTTTTTTCTCGGCACAAAATTCATAAAAAATGTAAAAAGTTTTTACCTGAAAAAAATTGACCGTCGAAAATACGTCGTCATTTTCTTGTCTTGTAGCAGAAGCGTCAAGAGGAATGGAAAAAAAATATCTAGAGCTACAAAGGCGAATAGTGCTTGTAAAGTAGAAGCTCATATCCACGCTAGATGGTTGGTCTCATTCTCGGAGTTTTATCTAGAAATGGTATAGTTTATCGAATTATTTGATTATGCATTCAAATTTGTAAAATATTTCAAAAAAAATGCAATGTCGAATTACTACAAGAATAAAAAGCAGGCCGTGATGTCCACTTTCTTTATTCTACGAGAGACTCCAACAAAAAAAATGTTTGGTCACTTTGCAACGAAGCCAGAACGACAAATCGTCATAAGGTTCACGTCGAAGTAATTATCATTCTCAACAGTGTTCTTTGCATTTCTACTGATCATGATTTTATAAATTTTAGATGAATTATATATGAGGCGAGGTTAAAAGAAAAATATATTGATGATTAATTCCTTGAGCCAATCTTGCCTTAATAAAAAATTGTGGAACAGCTGGTTGGAACAACTCGAGGCAATAACTAGTGCTTGCAAACTACAAGATGACAACCAATGCCACACTTTACCACTGAAGATGAAGTGATTTATCAAATTGTTCCATCTGACAAGATCTATTCAATAGATCTGTGTTTGTCCGCATGCAAAGAATTGTAGAAAGAATTTTCTCCATAGAGAATAATTTGAAAAGTAACAAGTTGATAAGGAATAAGACGAACTCTAGGAGAATCCAATGAATAGATATTGTTGTAACACTGCATAATGTAGAAGCTGTTTCAGAAGCCATGTACTTACAAGGAAAACAAGTTTCCAAAAGCTCCAAGAAAACAGCAGTTTGATGCAAGGAAAAGATCTCCAAGATGCACATGATGAACATAGAAACCCAACCAAGTCGGAAAATGAAGTTTGAGAACTAATTCTGATCGAATCAAACTGTCGAGAAATCCAAAGTAGAACTGAGACTTGTCAAGCATATTGAGCTGCTACAAGATGTGAATTGTAGGAGTAAGAACAGTATAAAACTGTAACTTGAGGACCAGATGGAATTCTTGATTGATTGATTTGAAAAGTTGGATCGAATTATATACCACTTGCCTTCGGATAACTAACAAGTTTTAAATATTACATTGGCATATATCTTCTAAAAGTATAATCAATGTAACAATAACTTTATTTATCACAGTATAATACTACATACATTGCTATCGCATATTTCTTCTCTTGATAATGTCTTAAATCTGAATCTAGTTGTAACATATGTTGCCCTCTATATATAATCAGGCTTCAGTAGATATCCCTACGGGGTCTTGCTGCCCGAACAGCAAGCTTGAGGGGGGATCTAGGAGGGATCCAAGAGGATCCCTTGCGGGGGCTCGGGGGCGGAACCTCCGAAACATAGACGGTTTTAGAATTTCTATTTTTTATTTTGTAATAGAGTTCTCTATATAAATTCCATGACAGTTAGGTTATTTCATAAAAAAAAAGCCATCACCACCCGAGAACGTAGTCCAATTTAGAATAAACCTCATATATTTTTCTGTGTTCGTGCGATCTCTTTCTTCCTCTTTTCGTAACACTTCCAAAAATATTAAGCAATGTAATATGAATTTTAACACATAGTTTAGCGCTACATCTACTTGATTCTCATCAAGATATTCCTTGATTTATGTAATGCTATATATAATTTTGTTCTGCAGGAGGTATAACGTTGTGACATCGTCTTATGGGTCCTTATTCAACTTAGAGATCCCAGCTAGACACTTTACTTTCTTTTTTTTTTCAACATTTAACTTTACATGAATTACCATAAGTAAAATCTAGTCAATATACATATGAACTTTTTTTAATAGAAAAATTCATTTAAGGAAGACTTGGTCAAAGTACAAAAAAGAGACGAGGCCTAAAGGTGGGACATCCTCCCAAAAATTATAGCCATCACAGAGATACTAAATAGTCCGCAACTTAATTAGTACATCTCAGACAGTAGTCTAAAGTAAAAGCGAGATAGATAATATGAAAGTACGAATGTCCGAAATGAGGCTCGAGTTTCTCCAAGGGCACCACGTCTTTTGCATAATAATATCCACCAAAATCTTTGACGTTATTTGGTTCGCGAATATATAGCGGAATAGGACCTTATTCTGTAGGTTTTAGCCAAACAACGCATGAAATAGGAATAAGTGCCGACAGCGAATGCACGGCGCCCAATAAATGTTTAATCCTGTTTGGTGTGTGTTTTGCGGGTTGAGCTATTCGTCAAAAATGGTCGAATACAAAATATTCGTAAATTTTAACAGGGTACAACAACTTATTCCATGACAAATCAAACGACACTTCAAAATAAAATAGGACGATTGGCGTGTCGCATGCATCGTCTATTCGACCAAATATTTGGACTTATTTCGACTGTCGTATTCACGAACCAAATGGCTCCTTTGAGTCTAAATTGATCCTGGTCCTCTTTAGTTCTCGGCACAAGCACTCTCAAAGTCCAAGCATAATGCTCCAAACTTCCATCTCTATGGCCGATATATCCATTATCCCTCTATTACCACAATGAAGTATACATATGAACTTTTGAATATTACATGCATATGAACTTTGAAATCAGGCGAGTGAGAAATTGTACGGTAATTTGTAGTTTTCTACTCTACAAAAATATTAAATAGGACGAGAATGATTTGTCAGCACGAGGGTCAAAAGAGGTATATGTAAAAAGTAAATAAAGTTCAACATTTATGCTCTCCATGGTCAATTCTCTCTCTCTCACACACACACAATTTCCTCTGATCCGGGTTGTCATATCATGCAGCCACTCTTTCCAAAATAGGCCAAAGTGGAAGCCTGGATCCAACTCAATGATTGTGTCCAAATCCGTTAAAGGCGACAAACCTTGATATAGTCTTTAGATAGACTCCTGTCCCTGAATCCTTTGGTATATATGTACAATTCTACATGCATATATTGACCACAGACATATAGATACTATATTACTTAGGGAGGGAAAAGAAAACTGTAAAAGTAAATAGTCTCATCTGTACGTATCACTCTGTAAACGTCTGTATACATCGATCATGCAAAATTTATTCAGATTGGTCGTGTAATATTACTAATTATAAAATGGAAAGAGAGAGGGGGGAGGTGTTAAAGACAAGAAATGACACATGTGTACATGGACTTGATAGAAAAGGACTCCCAATTTTTGCTTAGGTAACAATGGCTTGGGTAAAGGCGAGGTTTATACGAAGCAGGCAAAATGTAAGGGTGGGAGGGAGGGAGTCCTTCTTTAACCTCTATTGGAAACCTAAGGAATCGTCACATCAAGCTTCTCTCCCACTCTCTCTAAGACAGTGACAAGTGATGATCCCTTCACCATGCATGCACCACCACCTTTTTTCACACTATCTTTATTTGTCCTACAAATCTCTCGGGACCTTCTCACCTGCTTCTCACTTACCATATCATCTTTCTATGTCCTATTGTTTGTATCTTCTCGTAACTTTGGTCGTATGTATATAACTTGATTGTACTTGTGCATGTTAACCTTTTTTTTTATGTGTGTATGTTAACTCAACAAGGTCTTTTTTTCTGTGGGTTTTGGATAATGTTCATAAATTATCACGGCAGCTTGCTAATGGTTTTTATAAATTTGGATAGAGACTGCCATGTGTTTCACAATGACGTGCTTACTTGAAGATATTTGCTATGTTTTTTAGCATCTTGTCAAAACTTAGCTAGGTATAGATTCTTCAAATCCTTCAATACTTTTGCTTTTTGAGATCGAGCTTAAACTCGTCGAATCAATCAGATGAGCTTAAATATTAATTTGGCCAATGTACCCATGAGCTTTTGATTTAATTAAATTCTGGAACACCACAAGGAATTTGGATACGAATTGAATTTTATAGCATGCAACTGTTATTTAATCAATTTCAAGAAACTGCATTCGTATACTGTTCTGATTAATTTATCAAAACTTCTAAAGACCACCTTTACATATTCATCAATCATAGGCCTGCCAAAAATTTACTTTATTGAACGTGCATGTGCAGAATCATTCCTCTAAACAAAATGATAAAAATTACATAATTTATAAGTGAGGTATTGATGCCTATGCAAATTGCTTAATGTCTTTGTTCTTCGCAAGAAGTTCAACCTGTATTGAAATCAAGTGATAGTAAATCCCAAATATGCGTTACTAGTCATGAAATTATATGTATGTTTGGATCCATTACCATATGAAAAAGAATATGTACCCACATGTGTAATAGTTATTAATTAGCACATAAGTTCATGCTTTCCAACTACAATCAATCATTCTATTGCGATTGGTACAGACAGTAAGAAATATAGTTTCACTTAAGCAAGACTTCTATTTCCGAGTATTCTTGATATATCTGTAGTCACATGTGCGATCTTGGCATAGATAACAGTGAATCATTTATATTTTTCGAATTACTGACTTTGAAATTGCCTTAACATAAGAAATTACTTCTTTGACATGTACTTAAGTGTTAAAACATATTTAACACTTATAATCTTCTCACTCTTATTTCATAAACTTGATAAAATCCATAATACATATCTAATTAGAGTATTGTCAACTAAAATAACAAACAAAACATTGAAAATACATAAATTTGAATTTGTTGATGTACAAATTTTCACACGGTATGAACTTAGTTAAGTTTATATGATCATTAAGATATATACGTTTCTAGTTTGAATACAACCTGGTAGTAGTTGTAGGCACTTTATGCTAACTTTTTAAGTTTCAACATCTCAAACGTTAGATACCATGTGATATAGAAGGAGGTCTTATACGTACCTCCTTTTTACAAAGGCCAGTGAGAGGTCGGCTCACCGTACCTTCCATGAGTGGGGTTGCCCCAGGCATTATTACCAGAATAGAAACCCTAAAGACATGGTGTTTGGTGCCTTGCCCATTTCTTGTAGACACACCTAAGCAACCATGCCTCTTACTTGAATCCACTAGTGTAGTGCCCCCATCACTTGTTCTTCTTGTGTTCTTGTTCTTCCTCTTCTCCTTATCCCCTTTTCTTCTGCAGCTGCTACTGCTGGCGCTTTGTGGAAATGGATTTGGTTTCTCCCGCAGAACACCTTTGCTACGTTCGTTGCACCTACTGTAACACCGTTCTGGCGGTAAGTTGTTGAGGTAGAAAGTTTTACAATATATGCGTTATACATGAGGCAATTTTTAGAATATAAGTACAACAACAGATGGATGAGAGCAACAAGTACATATTCTTTTCATCTACATGAGTTTGAAGAGAAATATTTTCTAGTTTTTTCTTACGGGGAAGCCAAGGACTAAATTGCTTATCATTTTACTGTCCTATTTCCTAGTTGGCGTTCGCCCTTGTTTTTTGCTACATCATTCTCTTGAAATTCCAGCCATGTCTATAGAGAGGTTACTGTTACAAGGTTCTTCTTTTCTTTTTGTATTTGCAAGCTCTACTTCTAGAACTTATATGATCTCTAGGTGTTCTTGCCTGTACCGAAAATTAGGACATATATGATCTCTAGGAATTCTTGCAAATGAAAGTTCAAGAACGCGCATGCATACAAATTTGAAAAGGAAGGTGAAAAATGGACAACATTTCTGTGTCTATACACATAGAATTTAAGATCAATCGCTAGCCCATTCATATTATGGTTCTTAGATACTTCCAGTCCGCATTCGACCTTGTAGAATTTGGTACCGACCGAGGAATATGCCTATTACACAAAAGAAAGATCGATCCCAAGATCGCTGGTTTCTTTAATGCCCCGTGGCTCTGATGATCTTTCCTCAGTTTTTCTATCTGTGTTATGCATCCGCTTATATTTCCAACGTCTGATATATGTCATTTGGACTATGCAGTGCTCATTAGCTACTGGGATAATTATATATGATGTGCTATAACTATATGTTAAAAATACTTGTTTTAGTTCCTCTAGCTGCGACCATGATCCTAAGGGAAGTCATTTTGGCTGCAGGTTGGTGTTCCATGCAAGCGGCTTATGGATACAGTGACAGTGAAATGCGGCCACTGCAACCATCTGTCCTTCCTCAGTCCCAGATCTGCCGCACAGTCTGCTAACCCTGCTGACTACCAGGTTGGTTTCAGCACAAAGCTAGCTAGTCGATAAACATTATTAGCCTAATTGCTTTCCTCTTGAGTCATTGTCAATCCATTAAATGCTTGGATCAACATGATATGAAAAATTGCATGCATCCACAAAGTTCTCTCATATGGATATGGAATATCCTGAACTTTTATTTCCCTCTAATTGGATTATGCACATCTTATCATGAGCTCCTCTAGATTCTTTATCTTAGAGACTACTGGGCCAAATAATAAAGATTAAAGAATATTCTGATCAATTCTGTCTATGTCTTGTGGGAGCAGGGTCCTTGCATTGATTGCAGGAGAGGCCAGTTACCGTCACCAGCATCCTCATCAACTGTAAACGAACAGTTGATTCCAAAGACACCGTTCGTTGTGAAACGTAATTAACTTCGTCAATTTTTTCCTTTGATATGTATGTATATGTTTATATATGTACATGCATGTTTATCTATCTTTTATAAGCTAAACTTCTTTTTGACAGCACCTGAGAAGAAACACAGGCTGCCCTCGGCATATAATCGCTTCATGAAGTAAGTTCGCTCTTTACTGACCCGTTATTAATTAGATACACCTGACCTGAATCCTCATGATGATAAATTTTCTTTTGTGGTTAACCGTCTAATTTCAAAGCACGTAATTATCCGATTTAATTGCTTGGAACATCTAACATATACCATTAGCATTCCGAGAAGTTTATTTGCATCACAGAATCAAATTACGTAATGTAATAAGATACCAGGTTGTTTATTGATTAATGAAGAATAAAATAAATAAAATAGGAACGAACATAAATACCAGGTCGTTTATGATGTAAACTACTTCAGAACAATAACAAAGATCACTTGGTAGAAGTAGAACAAAAACATTAATCAATAACTCTTCAATTGACGTTAAGCACGGACTCTCTTGTTTCACCGTAACTCTCTTAATTTCTTCTTTGATTAGGTATAAAATTTGATTACGTTTTATATTTCATAATAAGACTCTACATTAATAGTTTCTTTCTCTTCTAGTTAAAACATTCATATATGCCAAAAACTGCAATTATATCTGAATGCATGGTCTTCAACTCCTCATATGAAAAATGTGAATATGAAGATAACACACAGTGTAACATACAAAATATATGTTTATATATAGGCACACACGCAATGAACTGAATTGGCCTGTAAAAGCTGGTCTAGTTTAGCAAATAATTCTGGAGTAATTTGGAACTAAAAGAAAAGTTTAGCCAACTAGCTAACTTGATGGTTTATCTTCATGAAATGAATGGCAAATCATCTCACCAAAAAAAAAAATGAAAAGCAATATCACAACCTTTGCTGATGAAACTATATATCTTCACTGCACATATAAGTCTGATCGGTCCAAGACAAACTAGTGGCTTGGCTGAAAATATATCTTTTTTGCAGGGAGGAGATCCAGAGAATCAAAGCAGCGAAGCCTGACATTCCCCACAGAGAAGCTTTCAGCATGGCTGCAAAAAATGTATGTGATGTATAAAAACCTATGAATTCTCCTAACCAAGAGTCAAGTAGATGGTTCTTAATCATATTTGTTCTTGATCATTCGTTACAGTGGGCTAAGTGTGATCCACGCTGCTCTACTAATGCTTCAAACTCTGACAACAAGGGGGCAGTGGAACCTCTTGCCCGTCCACAAGTGGTAACTAGTTAAAGACATCAATTCAATATAATTGGACAGAAAAAATTACAAATTTGTTAACTGTGAGTTCTCTCCTCATACGTTTGTGGTACAGGAAAGAAACAAAGGCATCAGAGTTGAGAGCTTTGACGTTTTCAAGTGAACTGGGCTCCCAGGACAATTTGGAGTTCATTACGTGCACTAATAATCGTGGAACACTTCTCTTTTTTTTCCTGCTTCGTGCATGCGTGATGCAAGTTAACTATTTTGATGATGTAGTGGTATCCCACAAACTGAAACATCTTTACTGTTGTATTAGCGTCAGTAGTTATGTATCCTTTGGGTCAATTCATCATGCATGCCAAAACGAGAGCAATGGCCGGAGAGAGATACATATCAACTGTCACTGCGTTAATCCATTGCCATGTTCATTACGACGTACATATTATTCATAACTCTTTAATGCCCTAATATATATTAGTTACCTTACCGGAATTCATGTTCTTTAGCTGTGTAATATATGTAGTATTCTTCCTGAAATCTGAAAATAAGTCAGTTATCTAATTTGATATAATGCTCGAGCAAATTGAACTAGATTTCTTTTAGTTCAATTGCCAACAAACTCTACAAAAATTTGGGTTACATCACACTAGTGGCTCATATAATGTTAAAAATATAAATACAAAAAGAATTTAATGGATAATTAATTAATATTTGGATGTATAATCAGAAAATTGAATTACATATAGTAAATTTCGTAAAACTTTAGCTTCTATACTTTTTTCATCCAGGTGAATGATATCATATTTTTTTTTCTTTATTTGACATCAACTTTCTTCTTCCTCCATGTTTTAAAAAAGGTAAACAGAATAATACATAACAAAAAATAATTAAAACATAATTAACCAATAATATAATATAATAGGAAAAATGAAGATGGATGACGTACGGCCCATGGTGCCTCCCCGCGCCCACCCCACAACCCACACACACACCTTCAAAGAAAATTTTTGTCATTTTATATACTTTTATAGATGATTTAGAGACATTTTTTTTGTTATTTCTAAATGATGTCACTTTTAACACTTTTCTTTCGTCAAAATAAACCATGTATTTTGAGATAAAGAGGAAATTGTATAAAATATTTTGAAACTTTTGTTTTGTTCTCATGTGTAATCTTTTTTTTTTTTGTGTGTGTGTGTGTAGAAAATCATGCACTTTTTAGTTGGTTGAAAATATTTTTATATATTTTTCTTAAAAAAATTAACTCAGTAGTTATCACATGGATAAGTGGATGACATATCATAAATTTTTTTAATTTTAAATATTGACTATTTTATTTTACGTAATTTTATCATTCTATAAAATTCATCAAAATATTATATAAATTTAAAACAATATTATGTTTACGCGTAATGACGTAGGAAAATAGTAAGTTAGTGAGTTAATATTCAATTATACGAGTGAAATTATTTAATCAAAATTTGCCTTATTTTATCAAATTATAATATAAGCTATGATTATAACTAATTTAAAAGTTTTTTTAGACAGAAGTAAAAAATTTTAGATTACCTTTGTAAAAAAAAGTAAAAGTTCATGCATTTTTATAAAACTTATCATTGAGAGAATGGCTGTTGTGGATTATTTGGAAAAATAATTTAGACGATCGATATTTGATAATTTCTTGGAGGTTCCACCTAGTAACAAGATTACTCTTTGTCATTTTGACTTATGATCGATCGTTTTCCTATTGCCTTGTCGACGTGACGTTCACGCGATAATTTTCTCTCTCTTCCATGCGGCAATCGTCCATTGTGGCATCATTAAAAAATGAAAAATGAGGGTGTCTCCTTTGACAATCAGCTCATGCACCCCTCTGCTAGTGAAAGGAATGGAGCGTTCTGCGATGGGGGGCGACATCCCCCACCCCTTCCGTGGGGAAAGAAGGGGTGGTTGCCCCTGCCCCTTCCCTACATGCGTCGGCGCAATGAAAGAGGGGGTCGTCGCCCCTACGATCGGAGAGGTCGCAGAGGGGGACAACACCCCTCACCCCTTCAATAGAGGGGTGTCGCCCCCTCCTGTCGACATCAATGAGCTTGTTGTCGAAGGCGCGACACCCCCATTTTTTATTTTTAATTATATTTTATTATATTATTATTTTTTAATGATGCCGTGTCGAGTGAATGCCTGCATGGAATAGAGAGAAATGTCATGAAAGAGAGAGAAAATCGTCACGTCGACAGCGTAATCAAAAAATGGCCTATCACAAGAAATAAGTTAAGAGATAAAAGACAATCTGATTATAAAGTGAAGTTGGAGGATAGCGTTAGAAAATAGTCAAAGTTGTAATGTATTTAGTGAAATTTATCCATCATTTTTAACCTAAGAGGCTAAGACATAACAATCGTTTTATGGATGTAAATAAAAATCTATAAACATGAAAAAGTTATTCTACCTAACAAGCTTATACTTAGAATCTCAATTAAAATTTACATGATTTTTATAAAGAAGATGTAAAATCTCTCGAATAGATTAAGACCCTTTAATAAAAAAATCTTGGAGGCCCTACTATAGTATGTACTTATATGTTCACTGACCTCATATATGCATATATAATATATATATATGCATGTAAGTAAGTAAGTAAGTAAGTAAGTAAGTATGTATGTATGTATGTATGTATGTATGTATGTATGTATGTATGTTATAAGAGTTGTGATTTCATAAATACCAGTGAACTTTTTTATCTTTTAACCCTAGTTAATTAGTTGAAGAAAAAATATATTTGTGATTTAAAATAAATTAAAATGAGAATGATGTCAATATTCAATATTCGAACATTTAATCAATGAGAGAAACTAAATTTAAAACCTTGCAATTTTCTCTTATATCTTAACTAATAATTAAACCTTTATTTAGACTCATGTGATGAAAAAAATCAAGAGAATAGGTTTTTATTAAGATAAGCTAAATATCTTAAGTTAAAAATAGAAATAGTTGAACTAATCAACTTTGATCTACTTGATTAGGATGCTTTCAAATGAAAATTTATATTAGTAATTATTAAATTTAATTAGTTATCCATAATTAATATCATCTGAATCAGACTACCAATAAATGACTTGATATGGTAGAGCCTAACCCAGACTAGCAAATTTGCAGTCAATCAGGTTAGCAAGGCGCGACTCAAGTTGGATTCGAAATCTTGCTTAGGTCAATCAAACGTGACTCGAGTTGTATGTTATTTCATCTCAACACATTGTTCAATTAATTATCATGCACAAAATTGATACATAGCTACTAATGATAAACTAATAATTAATACATATTTATGCAACTATGATAAGAGCATTAAGTAAAGACCACATGCTAAGTTCATAGAATTCTAAATCATAAAATAAAAAAGAGAAAACAATATTCAAATTTGATCTTCCTATAATGACTAACTACTTCATAATGAATGATTTAGCATTAAGTTCAAGGAGAAATAATGAACGAACTCCTAAGTAGTGGAGGGAACTAGCCTTGGCCGAGATCATTGAAAACAATTGTTTGAAATTCGGATTCTTCGTAGAAACTTATCCTAATGATTCAAATACTATTGGGCGTAGTATTGATTGCAACGAAGATGACAAAAGGAACACAAGGAAGCAATGAAGAGAAGACATTGCAAAGTTAAGAGAACTATTTATAAAATATATATCATCTTTCAATCTGAATCTAATAGGAACCAAAGGCAAAATATTGATAGAAGGTTAAGTACATAAAATTATTTGTTCAATTTTTTTTTGTTTGTCGATACGTCAAATGATAAATCATAAATATTTAAAATTTCTATAAGAAAATATAATTAATTAAGACATAAAATTTAGCTTCCAACAGCAAACATTAGTTTGATTTATCTTGTGTGGTTACTCTTCTTAGCTGTTCTACTTCTATGCTCTCTTTGACAAGATTACCGATTTAATTAGAGACTATCAATTCAATTATAAGCTGATAATTTGATTAGAAGATAGAGATTAGATATTAGTGGATGACGATTTGTTCATAGGTTTGAAAAAATAAGTGTTTGAAAATATAGAAATTGAATTAATATAGATTTATTTGTAAAATAGAATATTATATAAAAATAAATTTATTATCAATCTTATAAGCATCATATATAATAATTATTTATTATTTATTAATAATAATTTTTAAAAATTATTATTTCAATATACAAATATTAATTATTTTAAAATAAAATATTGTTAATGTTGGTTTATTTAAAAGAATGAAAGTATAGAGTTTTATATTAAAATTTTAAAATATATTTATTAGACACTTATAGTAGGTTTTTTTTATCTAGTTAAAACTTTAGTCCCTTTTCTATTTTTTATTTTTTTAATGTGTTAGTTATTGTCCTAATCTTTTTCATGTACCAATTGAGCGTGATGAACCGATGATTACTCCTAAAGATGGAATTTCATGTAGGCCATCTGGTTCAACATGCGGACCGCACAATTTCGTGAGGTTGATACAATCATGGGGTCGAGTTTGGACTAGATAAATATCGGGCTGCCCAATGAGATGTTGGGCACGGGCTCGACGAGCATAGGTCCGATATGAGCCGATCCGACATAATATATTTCTTAATTTTTATTTATATATTTAAATGTTTCATAATATATTGTAACTATATATATTAATTTTATTATATATGTAATAATCATAATATAGCATATTATAATGTTTTTATTAATCTGAATTTTGGGGCCTGATCCAATTATCCGGTGTAGTACTAGTCGTACTGGGTCGGTCTATTATGACCAGTTTTATGATCTCTAACCACTTAAGCATCACACGACCCACTATGACCAGTTTTATGATCTCTAACTACTTAAGCATCACACGACCCAGCATGACCATTTTTGTGATCTCTAACAACTCCCGGTACCTGCTTCGTCTCTTCTTTGACATTTGGCACTTTTTATTAATGGACTATTGAGATCAAATGTATTTAATCTGAAGGATGATAATTATAATAAATTAGTAATTAAAATTTAAGGTGCAGAAATACGGAACCTCGACAGGGTGAGGGCAATCCACCCCGCCCCCATCCCCGAAAGAGGGGGTGGGTAGTGTGTCCTCCATCCTCGCCTTCGGAGGAAAAAAATCTCCAAAGGCAAGGTCCCGAACGGAGAATTCTCACAGGATGCGTAGGGGGCAGGATATATTATCATCCCTACTGTCATGCAATTTTTTGTTACAACCGTTGTCTACTGAACTAAATGTCATAGTAGGAAGCAAACACCATCTAAGCTAGAAATTTGAAACTGAGATAGCGAAAGCATTTGATCTTATATATAATAAATAATCAAATTTTAAATCCTCAAATTAGAACTTCACAAAGTATGCCTGACTCAAAAATTTCAGATATTCATGAAGCAATTTGCCTTGAAATTTTCCTTGCAGAATTTTTTAGAAAATCAGGGATGCTCGGAAAATGAACTTCTTAATATCAGCAAATTTCATGTACTTGCATAATCTAGAGACGGTGCGTATGAATTTGGTACCTTTTCTCAATTAGCAAACACATTGCACCAAAGGCATTAACAAGTCAAGTAAGGAAGCATATTAAAGAAGCTCTTCCTCGATTTTTTATATGAAGAATTTTAGTCCGGAGGTTTCATTACGGAGTTTGCGAGTGTGTATAAATAAACAACAATAAAGCAACCACACTAACAAATCAGAGTGGCGCAGCGGAAGCGTGGTAGACCCATAACCCACAGGTCCCAAGATGATAGAATAGCTTCCATAATTTATTTGTTCTTTTTCTATTTTTTTGGATTGATAAGGATAAATTAACATACTTTGTTATACAAAGCTGTGCACTAAAAAGTAACTCATTTCATTCATCTCTAAGGAACAAAAGTCTCAATGAGACAACATTTATATAGCGATTCATCGGGAATATCAAGCAATATCAATGTTCCACATGTGCGTCTCATTTAGGGATGGCACCGGACCCTTCGGGATGGGGGACACTTCCCCCATACTCACCTTGTTGATCGACCTCTGCCCTCTTCCCCGCCCCAAATCTTTGTTGCACGGGAAAATTTGATCCCCCACCCTGATCCCCGCAAGTCCCACAGGGACTCGATTTCTCGTCCATCACAAAAAAAAATTAATCCAAAAAATTGAACATCGACTCGTCAATCACCAAAAAAAATACAAAAATATTAAAATAATTCATTTATTTGTAAGATTTGTATGCCATTAATTTAACTTCTTATCTTAAAGATTATGCTTTATTATTTTATATATGATTACTTTTTATATATAATTATGTGATTTATTTAAGTTATGTCATTGTTTGTAAATATTTTTCAAAAGATAATTATGTCATTATTAAAAGTTTTTTGACATGAAAATTTTATTACATCAATTTTTAAAATAATCATATTATTTTTATATTAAATATTATTATTCTAATTATGGTAATATGAATTTTCTCTCCCTCTTGATTAGTGAACCTAGTGAAGATTATTCCTGACTTTTCCATGCCTGACTTTGTTACTGAGCCCTGTGGTCTGATATATGGAGCTTTTTAATTGACTTTAATCCCAACTTAAATTGAGAGCATCATGCTACCAACTCTTCCCACCGCACTCTTTTTTTTTTCTCTCTCACGTTGGATGGAGCTTGGTTCTCTCTCTCTCTATGGGGACTGCCCCTTTACTTCTGCCCTAAAATTCATGGGAACTCCTCAGCGTCACAATTGCTTCAATCGACCTCCCGAAGGGACCCCTGCTTCGCTCAACCTCGCCACTGAACCTCACCGCCACCTTCATGAGCACATTGTGACTGCCTGAGCTTGACCTTGCCTTCGCAAGGAGCTCAGAGACCTTTTAGGGTAGACGATCCATGAACTGTTCCCCACCCAACGCGAGAGAGTGGAAAAAAGAGATGAACCAGGCTCTCGTCTTCCATATTCGCGCCTCAATCGTGCGGTGGGGAAGTTGGTAGCAACTTGGGAGCAATCCTATTAAATCTTTTTTAATTTGACATGTATAACGCCACATGATATATATATATATATGAGATAATAAAATAAAAAAAAGTTATGATGAAAGTGGTTCAAATTGGATCGATTTTTCTATTTTTAAAATTAAAAAATTACTCTAAATTTATTTTAAAAAAGAAAAACTATCATCTAAGAGATCAAATTTTCAAGCTCCTATTGTAGTAGAATAATACTTATAAAATATATAAATTAAAATTAATATATTTATTTTATAACTAGATATATGATATAGTATTAGAATTATTAAATTAGAGGTTAATGATGTGATATCAACATATTAAACTATATAAAAAATGTTATACCGATAAGAAAAAAATTGATTGCTTATAAATTAATTATATAAATAAATATTAATAAATACAATGGACTTCACGGGCTTATAGTTTTTTTAGATGGGCCTAGTTTAAGCTCATCGATTTTGTTTTAATAAAAAAATCATCCGAAATCATAGTTGGTCTGTTTTTTCCTGTCCCATGTTTTTTTTGGACCAGTCGAAATTTTTTTTATGACAATATGAACGAACCCATTTCAATTTGCTTTATTTGAGTCATTGATAACTCCGATCAAAATCAAAATAGGGCCAAGTATGAATTTTAATTTCCCAAACTCCATCAATTTGCTCCGTTCGGATGACCCAATATATTTGATTTACTTTTAAAATGATTTGATTTATTTTAAAATTTAAATTACTTGGTAAAATTAAATCACATATATATATATTCTCACTTATAAAATTATTATAAAATACTTAATATATTTTTAAATATGATAATAATATATTCATAATAATTAACTAATATTTATTTAATTATTTATTTTATAATTTTATTTAAATAAAATTGTAAATGACAAATACGAAAAGTAAAATCGAAAAGATTGCAACTCAAATGATAATGTGGATTGTCTTCCCCTCACATAAGCAATCTACATTGTCACTTCATACAATGTGTATTGCCTAGATAATGCAGATTACTCATTACCTGTCATAAGTGAATAGGATAATGTGATGGACCCAGATAATGTAATATAATATTACTTGGTAATCTATAAAGATTACCTCTAAAGAAATACCCCCGAGAGATATCGAAATAAAATATTTTATGTGTACTAAAATACTGAGAAATATTAACATTAAATTAGACCGAGGACTCGAGCGATAAGTAAAACTCAATGTTTCAGAGGCGAATCGACGATCACGGTCGAATCGAACTTCTTATCGGATCACGATTGAACCGATCCGATCAAGTTCTATCGAATTAATTCGAATATTATTAAAATAATTATTATTTAAATAAAGAAAATAAAAAACCGGTCCGGTCGGGTCATTAACCACACAATTTCGAGTCATAGACAGATGCGTTGAAAATAGAAGCAATCTCTTTTTGGAATACGAAACGGCTGTGCCCGTCTCTGACCGAAGAGAAAGATATGGCAATTATGATTGATTTGGTGCACAAGTTAACTCCATCTCTTATAAAATCTTGTGATTTTATCTTCCACAAAGCTGTGTTGAGATCAGTTCCAAATCAACTCTTGCAGCAGCACGCAGCCATCTGATCTGTTGCAGTCAGCAAACCTTGGACGAGAGAATGCTCCAATATGTGATTCTCCTCTGCTGCTTCTGCTTTCACCATTAAGGCTTGCACTCCGGTTGCTACTCTCCTTGCTTATATTCTAACCCTCTTTCTTACGGGCTTTGTCTAGGTCCTCCGAGGCTTCTGCTTCTGCCTGCGCGCCTTGTGCCTCGGCCTGCGCTTTGCGGGCATTCCCATGATGACTGCTCCGGGGACTGGTGGCCTCCTCATACCCAGGTTCTTGTTTCAGTTCTCCCCCAAGCTTTACTTCCTACTCCTCCGAGCAATCCAGAAACTGCTGCACGTCTCTGTTGGTGGCTCGTTTGCACTCATCGGTTTGGTGATCGGAGTTGTCCTTTCTGTACTCGAGTTTTTCGGAGTGATTTCAGAGTAGAAATATATATATATCGTTTGAAAAATGTTGTTTTGTTAAGATGAGTTCGAGACCTTTTGCTTATCCGGTAGATTCCGCCCTTGGGTTTTGCTTGGAGCATTTTGGAATCTCTGATATGTACTGCTAAGAGTAAGTTATGTTGTTGGTCGATTTAAAATGCTGAAGGATTCAGTGAAGAATCACAAGTTACTTTCGCTTTTGGTTGAATGAGAATGGTCACTTCATTCAAGATGCTTCTTGTGTCTTGTCGCTTCAGCTCCACTGTTGGCTGGAAACAGTCTAATGCTGCTACGTTTCGCATCTTCCTTAATTCAGTGCAATGCTAAAGACACCAAGTCTGTCTTCAATGTCTTCATTAGCAGTTATTTGCATGCACTCAGGTGATTTCAGTAGCAGTAACAGACCAAAGTATTTTTTTTTCAATGTTTCCCTTTGTTCTTGTGTAAGCTGCGGATGCAGGAATTAATTTCAGTTTTTCACTAATTATATATAGTTATAAGTGTCATATAATTCCCACATATATATGTATATGAAATAGTTATAACCTCTTTTATAGACTAAAAATTCTTAAAGACCATATATCCAGTGCTCCCATATCATTATATTATCCTTCTATTATTAAATACTTTTGGTATTCTATAATGAATTTATATATTTTATATTTTTTTGCATTCATAAATTTAAGGTTTCATAAGTAACACGTTAGGCATAAATTTTATAAATCACATAATTAAATAATAGAATAAATTTATCAATTGAATTATTTGAAATAGGAGAATAATTGGATATTAGTCATTTTTAAGATGATCAGTAAATTATAATTTAAATAATAAAAAATTAACTGATATATCAAAGTTAAAATAAAAAGATAAGTAGAAAATGTACAATTAAGTAATTGCACGCCTAAATACTATAAATATAATTATTTTTTTTGATAATTTGCTTATGATAATAAACAAGTTGGAGCTTGGTATAATAAAACAAAAGTGTTGGAAGATAAGTAGATAATTAGAATAAAAAGATAAGTATAACACTAGAGAATTAGGATATCTAGAATGAAAAAGAATCTAATTTTTTTATTTATGATAGTATGAAAAGATAAATGATAAGATAGGTAGAAACTTATGATAATAAACAAGTTGGAGCTTGGTATAATAAAACAAAAGTGGTGGAAGATAAGTAGATAATTAGAATAAAAAGATAAGTATAACACTAGAGAATTAGGATACCTAGAATGAAAAAGAATCTAATTTTTTTATTTATGATAGTATGAAAAAATAAATGATAAGATAGGTAGAAACATCTACACTCGCAGTGTTGCACATGTATGCATTGAACTACTATTTACTACTTAATCTAATTAATTCCAGTGGATGCAGTTGATGGCAAATCCTATCTTCCATTAACACTATGGCAAATAACTTGTAGGCACACTATTTAATATCTACATATAATTAATGACCTACTCTCCTTTCTTAATCCTAGTTTATCGCATATATTTCATCACTTAAATTAAACTTCTTATTATGGTCAGAATATTTTGGGAAAAAAAATGTTTGCTAGATTTCACATGTTTCGTATGGAGAAAAAAATTCAACTCAAAATGTTTTTTCATTACCAACAACAAAAAATATTCAACATAATTAAGATTATTAGGAGAAATCAACATATATGACGTTCTAATTTTATTTACATTTTAATGTAATGTTTCAATGCACCAATCCAATATTATGTTTTTAATGCAATGGTAGGGGAAGATATGTTCAACTTCTAGCTCTTGGACATTTCTATGCAATTTCTTTATTAAATATTTTGTAGCAATGAGAATACGAGATATTATCGGCTTGTGATTGTGCACACAACAATAATGCTCTTTCTTAGAGAAGGGATATACACAACATGTGATTGAGCAAAGCCATTTTTTGTTGCACGATGGGAAGTAACTATACAACATGAATATGAATTTGTTGGGTTGATAGCCAACCATCCCATTAAAAATGTCATTAAGTAATTTTTATAAATTAATTCGTAGTATGGACACCCTAAGTTTTATATTTAAATTTATTAAATTAAAATTCCATTTTGTTTGTTCGAAATTTTAGTCATAAATATACAATATGAAAATATGCTAAAATGTTCATTAATTTAGAAGCATCAAGAAATCAGTATCATGATAATATCATGAGAATTATTTTGAAATGTTCATTAATTATTTTGAATATCAAGAGAATATTTGGTAATGATCGATCTTCCATAAGATCATAGGTCCAATCTTTTCAAAAAATCACATTATAATGACAGAACTTGCATATTAGATGAAGTAATTATCTTTTAGCCGCATGATACTATTTACACATGGACATGATTACATATCATGGATAGAAAATATGGTGCGAGTCTGAATCATATTAGATATTAACATATAAACAATTATATGATATGTAAATAAATTTTCGAATACTATTTATAAATTTTCGAATTTAAATAAATAATTAATATTACTCTTACTTGATTTTGGATTTAAAATATTAATCTAATATTACTGCATTTCTTGAATATTTCTATTTTCAAAACTCCTAATTTTAACATGACTTCTAATTCAATCCTTCAACAAATCTCTAATCTTCTTCTAACTATCTTTCTTCATTCCATCTCTCCTAAATATAATTATCCCTAAATTTAGGAATTCAATAAATAATTATTATCTTTTAATTTTCAAAATAAAATAATAAAAAAATGTTATTTTATCTTCTAGATATTTCTGGATATAAAACTTTTATTTTAACTCTCACCAAGAGTCTTTATAACCTAAACTTATAATTATATTAAAATTCAATTTTTGAACACTAATCTTATTATAACGTCAACTCCTAATCTAATTATGAATATCTTTTCCTATATCTTATCTACTAATACTTTTTCAAACTTTTCTTATCTTTTCTTTTCTTATATTTTTCAAACTCCACATTTTTATTACATCAAATTAGTGAAATGAGAAGGAATAAATAATTTTAGACCAAATTAAAAACATCTTTCCCTAATTACTAAATTATATCACCTCTATCTCTTTTCTATCTCTCTCTTTACATTTGTAAATTATTTTTTCACCATATGAATATTATATTGATAAAATAGTTTTTTATTTATAATTATTTTATTTAAATTTATCTCTCATTTGTAACTTTTTAAAATATATGAATAAAAATAAAGAATGTAATAAAAAATTAATATAGACTAAACAAAAAATAAAAGATAAACATTATTAAATGGTAAAGAAATAACTATTTATTACTCGTTAGATATTATAAATAGTTTAGATAATAATCACGTGTAAAAAAAATAACTTTTCATTAAATAAAACTTTCATTATCTAATCTATCATTTTTTTACAACTTACTATTCAAAAATGAATTTTCTAATAATACACTGCACTTTTCTACCCCATCTGTCTGCACCCAATCTCATTCCTCCATTGCTGAATAGATAGAGATGTGTAAAGGGGATTGACCTTTCGACGATTAGGAACGTCGATATTTTTGACTGTCGTAATCGTCGATAAATATATAATAATATAATATGAGGAGTATTTTATTAATATAATTAGTGACAGTTCAAAACCGTCGCAATCCGACGGTTCCGACCGTCAGTAATAATTAGCGACAGTTCACACCGTCGGTAAAATAAAAAATAAATATTATATAAATATTTTATTTTTATAATTAAATAATATTCGACGGTTTCGATCGTTAGTAACTTTAAAAATAATATAGTATAAGTAAAAATAATAATATAACATATTACCGACGGTTCGGACAGTCGATAAACTAAAAAATAAACATTATATATATGTAAGTAATATTTTATTATTATAATTAAATACATTCCGATGATTTCTAACGTCGGTAACTTTAAAAATAATTAAATATTATATTAATATATATCTTTACTAATTTTCCGACGGTCATGACCGTCGGTAACTAAAAATACTCTCCCCCGCTCTTTTTTCGTTTTCCCGCTTCCCAACTTTGTACCATATATATATGCATTTTCCCAACTTTCGTTTTCCCACTCTCCACTCTCCATTCTCCACTTCTCTCCCTCTCTCCTCTCTCTCCATCTCCTATTTTGCCTTCCTGACCTGCCGGCGACCTCTCCCAGCCGACAACTCTCTCGCTACCGGACGACGACCCGCCGGCGACCTCTCCTCTCTCTCTCTCTCCAGCCAGAATCTGTTCGCGCTGGCCCCCGCGGCCAGATTTGGCCGGATTTGACCGTGGGCGGCCGGATCTGGCCGCGGCCCGATCCGGCCACTAATTTTTTTATCTTTAAAAAAAATTTTATGACGGTTGCGACCGCCGAAAGATCGACGGTTGCAACGACCGACGAAAGTTTCGACGGTTTATGATCGCCGAAAGTTTCGACGGGTTGCGACGACCGTAGAAAGTTTCGACAGTAGCAGCCGTCGAAAACTTTTGACGGTTAGAACTGTCGGGACTTTTCGGACGGTTACAACCATCGGCCGGGTCTTTTCGGACGGTTAGAACCGTCGATATTTTCGACGAATTTTTTTCAACCATCGCAAATCGATTTGCGACGATCGTTTTTCCGACGGATCGATTCCGTCCGAAAAATCGTCGAAAATTGTATTACTGACGATTTTTTGGGCTGATTACAGACGTTTTTGAACGTCTGTAATAAGCGTTTTTCTTATAGTATTCCTTCTTCCTTAATGTTTATTATCTAATTTGAATTGTGGATCTTAAGAAGATCGTATTCCTAGGGCTTGATGGAATGGGATTACATATGTCAGCAAGACATTATATTCCTTAGATAAGAACATGTAAATTGATGTGTTAGCTCTACATATTTAAGTTACTTCAAACTATGTTTAAATGCCTTTAGGATAGATTATAATTGCATAGAACTTGTAAATTTCATAAGGAGGACACACTATGATGGAAAAAGACTGAAATGCATGGGAAAAAAATGTTGAATCGTAAAAGAAATGTCAAAATGCACATCTCTATCATTTGGGTACATGTCTATAGCAAGTTTCTTAAACTAGCTAAGATCCGCCCATTGCAAGCTATAGAAAGCGCTATGAGTCACGGATTAAAATGTAGTGGTAAGCATCTTTTTCTAACTTTAAGTCAAGGTTTTGACTTCGAGTTCTTATAAATATAAAAAAAATTGTTGAGACCTAATTTGCCGTTGTATGCGCCATGAACTGATCTAACTGAATTATTTGAGCTACATTAATTTGTGGATAATGCGCTCATTTAAGTCATTTTTCAGAGCTCTACAAGTGAAACCATATTGCACCCTCATCCAAATAGAATGCTTTGGAATGATACCACGGTGTGTCGTTAGCACGTGAGAGTTAACTCTGGCGCAATATGCAATATGATAGTAACTTATCCAACCCTTTTAATTAATTTATTTCTTGAAATTTTCAAATTCTTAATAGTTTATATTAAGATTAATGGTTGAATTTTTTTTACAATTATTTATTCTTTATGTTTATCATTGTTCTTAAATCATGATTGATATTGATGTGCACTAAAATATCAAATTATTATATTAAATCATAATTATATTTAAAAGTCAAATATAATTAGATTTAAAAGTCCAATATTGTTATGGATGATTGTTATATCGAAAGCGAGGAAAATAATAATATTTCGTCAATCCATAAGAAGTAATTATTATCATATCTATGTATAATGACACGTAATTACTCAGAATGGCAATGCGCTTGCTTGTGAAACAATTAAAGTGCAAATTAGACTCATATGTCTTGTCTAGCCAGTTGTAATTAATATGATGGTGATAAAATATATCAGAATTTGATAATAATAGATTAGACGTCGTGACAAAGACCAGACTCCGTTTTGATTCTCTTGGGAAGGTAAAACGTTGTAGACTTAAAGCCACAATAATTTTGTGAAATCAATTATGCTTTTATCAGGGAGAAGAGTGATTTAATTAACTCAATTATTTGATTGGATTAAGTGGACAATTGAGTTTCATAATATAGAGGGAAGCTCAGAGCTAATACCGAGGACGAGAAAGTGGGATCAGGGATTTTGGTGCTATAAATATAGAGAAGTGCAAAAGCCCCGAAAGCCGATCGATCTTGCCCACACGGATGGATGCCAAAAAGTGGGACAATGCGATCGCATTAGATTTGCTTAAGATGGGCTCGAGGGATAAAGGAAGCACACGAGCTGTCCTATACAGATGTGTTGAAAATATTTGTCCGAAGCAAATATCTTTTGGCCGTGTTTAGATGAAAACTTTGACTTCTGAACTAATCGATTAAATGGAAAAGTTTTAGTAGGTGTTTGGATGAAAAGTGTAATGATGAAAATTTAAAAAATTAATTTGATAAATAAATTTTAGTGGTGTTTGAATAAAAAGTAAGAATAAAAAATATAATTTATTATTTTATGATGAATAAAAATATTTTATCTATTTAAAATTTATATTTATAATTTAGTTTAACCTGAATAATATATATTGTTACGAAAAGGGGGAGAGAGGGATCGCACGAAATACAGAAGAACACGAAGAGGAAAAACGGCGGCGGCTCTTTGTTCTGGAATAATGATGATTACAAGGATAGGTCTCGGTCTAGACCCCTATGGAGTTTATATAGGCACTCCCTTTGACAGATGATAGGAATTACATACGGACTGAGACTCTAAATATATTCCCTAAAAATAGGACACCTATCTCGTGATAAGGAAATAAATCAAATTCGAATCACAAACAAAATACCCCTAAAAATTTTCGCTCAGGGGGCTCCGCCCCCTTGCAACCCCCGCAGGGGGATCCCCCCTTTGACCCCCCCACAGGCTCGAGACTCCCGTAGGGAAATTCTGCTAAAGCGTCTGACTATGTAGGGGGACCAATTGGGTTCAGATTCAAAGCATTATTAACAAATCTCCACCTTGACTTGAATCATCTTCAGAGCACAAAAGCACGCCACGCCGTCGCCAGTCCCATCTTGAAGCTATTACCAAATATTTATGTTAAGCAAGTCCAAACAATGTTGGAACTTGCCATAAGGAACAGATTTGGTGAACATATCAGCTTGATTGTCTTCAGTGCCAATCTTCTTCACCTTGATCCTCTTCTCAGTGTGGATGAAGTGATATCTGACATCAATGTGTTTGGTTCTTTCATGATATACTTGATCCTTGGCTAAACATATTGCACTCAGACTGTCACAGTGCACTATAGCCTGCTCCTGATGTAATCCGAGATCTCCAACTAAGCCTTTTAACCAGATGCCTTCCTTGGCAGCTTTCGTCAGTGCCATGTATTCAGCCTCTGTGGTGGACAATGTAACTGATGGCTGAAGTGTAGCCTTCCAACTAATAACTGAACTGCCCAAAGTGAAGACATAGCCTGTCATAGATCGTCTTCCATCAACATCTCCAGCATAATCTGAATCTGAGTACCCTGCAACCAAACACTCTTTATCACTTCTGTAGATGAGGCCAATATCAGATGTTCCTCTCAGATACCGAAAAATTCGCTTCACTGCTTGCCAGTGCTCCTTTTCTGGATCGCTCATGAACCTACTGACAACACTGACTGCATGAGCAATGTCTGGTCTTGTGCAAACCATGGCATACATCAGACTTCCAACTGCACTAGCATATGGAACCCGAGACATGTACTCATTTTCTGCATCTGACTTTAGTGCGAAGGCAACAGAAAGATGAACATTTGCAGCTGATGGAGTATTCAAAGACTTCGCTCCAGACATTTCAAACCTGGATAAAATCTTCTCAATATAACTTTTCTGAGATAAGAAGAGTTTACCCTGTGCGCAATCCCTTAGAATTTCCATCCCCAGAATCTTCTGTGCTGCACCAAGATCTTTCATATCGAATTCTGCACTGAGGAGCTTCTTCAGATTTTGAATGTCTGCCATGTCTCTGGCAGCAATAAGCATATCATCAACATACAAGAGCAGATAGATGGTGGAGCCGTCCTTCACCTTCTTATGATATACACAGCAATCATAGGGATTTCGACTGAATCCCTTACTGATCATGAAGCTGTCGAACCTCTTGTACCATTGTCTGGGAGACTGCTTCAAGCCATACAGAGATTTCTTCAGACTGCAAACTTGATTCTCCTTTCCAGGAATGGAGAATCCCTCTGGTTGGCTCATAAGAATATCTTCTTCAAGTTCTCCATGGAGAAAAGCAGTCTTCACATCTAGTTGCTCGAGCTCTAGATTCTGATGTGCTACAAGAGCAAGTAGCACCCTGATAGAAGTATGTCTGACAACAGGTGAGAATATTCATTGTAGTCCACACCTTCTTTCTGACTATAACCTTTAGCAACCAATCGTACTTTGTATCTCGTGCCTTCAACTCCTGGAATTCCTGCTTTCTTCTTGAAGATCCATTTACAACCAACAACCTTCCTGCCCTTAGGCAACTTGACCAGCTCCCACGTCTGATTCTTGTGAAGAGATTCCATCTCCTCACCCATAGCAGCGATCCACTATTCAGATTCGGCACATGTGATGGCATCCCTATAAGAGGACGGCTCCAGGGACTCCACCTCTTCAGCCACCTGTAGTGCATAAGCAACCATGTCCTCGAAACCATATCGCTTAGGAGGACCCACTTCTCTGCGAGGACGTCTAGCAACAATTGACTCCTCTTCAGGTTGCTCATCAGATTCTTCACCTTCTGGTTTTGCTTCTTGATGTGATCCTTCAGCATCATCCTCAATTGGAGTGATTTCAACCTCCACCTGTTTACTGACACTCTCTTCAGCCTCCACCTTCAACTGAAGCATTGATGCTTCATCAAAGGTCACGCTTCTGCTATGGATGACTTTGTGTTCTGAAGGAGACCAAATTCTGTAGCCCTTCACTCATGCACCATATCCCATGAACACCCCTTCTTTGACCCTTGGCTTCAACTTCTCTTCACTGACGTGATAGTATGCTGGACAACCAAAAACTTTCAGACAAGTATAATCAGCAGAATTTCCTGACCATACCTCAGTTGGAGTCTTGAGATCAATCGCAGTCGCCGGACTTCGATTCACCAAGTAGCAATCTGTGTTAACAGCTTCAGCCCAGAATGTCCTATTTAGGCCAGCGTTAGAGAGCATGCACCTTGCCCTCTCCAGAAGTGTCCTGTTCATTCGTTCTGCAACTCCATTCTGCTGTGGAGTATCCCTGACTGTGCGATGCCTGGCAATGCCTTCATCTTTGCAGAACTGGTTGAATTCAGCAGAACAGAATTCCAAACCATTGTTAGTGCGAAGACGCTTCACTTTCTTCGACGTCTGATTTTCCACCAGAACCTTCCACTGCTTGAAGGCCTTGAAGGACTCACTCTTGTGTTTCATCATGAATACCCAAGTCATCCTCGAGTAGTCATCAATCACAGATAGGAAGTACCTCGCACCTCCTAATGATGGAACACGAGAGGGACCCCAACAATCGGCGTGAATGTAGTCAAGTGTCGCCTTCGTCCTGTGCACTGCCTTGCCAAACTGAGACCTTCGCTGTTTGCCGAATACGCAGTGCTTGCAGAAGTTGATTTCAGATATCTTCTTCTCCCCTAGAAGACCTCGTTTGCTGAGGATATTCATCCCGTTCTGACTCATATGCCCAAGCCGTATGTGCCACAGCCTGGACCTATCTGATTCGGATGAACTAGCCACTGCAGCAACGCCAGAGTCTGTCTTGCCTTGTAATACATACAAGGACTTCTGTCTGACTCCCTTCAGAACCGTAGCATCACCTTTCATGACCGTGAGGATGCCTCCAGCAGCATTGATCTGACACCCTTTAGAGTCGAGGACTCCAAGTGATATCAAATTCTTTTTTAGTTGCGGAACATGGCAGACATCTGTCAGCGTCCTCACAAGACTGTCATGAGTCCTGATCTGCACAGAACCGATCCCAACTATCTGACAGGCTGCATCGTTGCCCATGATGACGTTTCCACCATCAATCTTCTGATAAGTTGAGAACCACTCTTTATTCGGAGTCATATGATAGGAACACCCCGAATCCAGAACCCAACTATCCGCCAGACATCCTTGATCAGAAGCAGCCAGAACCAAATCATTTTCGGAATTTTCTGTTTCATGTGCCACCGCAGCGACATGGGCCTTCTTCTTCTTCGGACAATCCTTCTTCCAATGACCTGGTTCCTTGCAGTAATTACAGATGTCTTTCGCAGTGATTTTCTTCTTCTTCGACTTGGATTTCTTTGAATTCGATGACTGTCCCTTCTCTGCGGTTGATATCAAACCCGCGGCCTGAGTCTCTGTAGAATTTCCAGATGCCTTATGCCGAAGTTCACGAGTATGGAGACTCGATCTTGCTTCTTCCAGACTTATAGTTTCCTTCCCGATAATCATAGATTGAACGAAATTTTCATATGATGGAGGAAGCGAAACTAACATAATTAGGGCATCATCTTCATCCTCGATCTTAACATCGATATTTCTGAGTTCCATCAACAAAGAATTTAACTGATCAAGATGTTCCTTTAGAGGGGTACCTTCCTGCATGCGGAGAGAGAACAGACGTTGCTTCAACAACAACTTGTTGGTGAGAGACTTCGTCATATATAGACTCTCGAGTCTCAACCACAGACCGGCCGCTTTTTTTTCATCTGCGACCTCGATTATCACCTCATCCGCCAGACACAATAGGATCATCGAGTGCGCCTTCTCCTCCTGTGCCGCCAAAGTTGCGAAGTCGATCTCCTTTTCTTTATCTTTCGAGTCTTCCTCCTTTGGCTTGTTCTTTGACACGTTTGAGAGCGACGTCCAGACTCCTTGTTGCTTCAAAAGTGCCCGCATTTTGATCTGCCACAACCCGAAACTGTTTCTGCCGTTGAACTTCTCCACGCTCACGTTGTGCGACGCCATCTCCCTGCTGATCGAGAATCGTTGACAAACCCTAAGGCTCTGATACCAGTTTGTTACGAAAAGGGGGAGAGAGGGATCGCACGAAATACAGAAGAACACGAAGAGGAAAAACGGCGGCGGCTCTTTGTTCTGGAATAATGATGATTACAAGGATATGTCTCGGTCTAGACCCCTAGGGAGTTTATATAGGCACTCCCTTTGACAGATGATAGGAATTACATACGGACTGAGACTCTAAATAAATCTCCTGAAAATAGGACACCTATCTCGTGATAAGGAAATAAATCAAATCCGAATCACAAACAGAATACTCCTAAAAATTTTCGCTCAGGGGGCTCCGCCCCCTTGCAACCTCCGCAGGGGGGATCCCCCCTTGACCCCCCACAGGCTCGAGACCCCCGTAGGGGAATTCTGCTGAAACGCCTGACTATATAGGGGGACCAATTGGATTCAGATTCAAGACATTATTAACATATATTGATAAATTATTAAGTAAAAGTAAAAGCAAAAGAAAGAAAAAAAAGTAAAAAAAAAAGCGGCGGTGACTTCCAGCGAGAATCGAAAGTTTTTGCTTTCCGGTTCTCGCTGGAAGTCACATGATGGAAAGTTCTTTAATTCCGGCCACATTGATTATTTGATAAGAAATTCTAGAACTTAGTCAAGTTCTGACCAATTTTTGACCAAGTTCCGCTTGACAAACACAGCCTTTGGAATACGAACCGGCTGCATGTGCCTTTGGAATACGAACCGGCTGCATGTGCCGTCTGTTTGAAGAGTAGGATATGATTTCTGCTTATCGAGGAGAAGTAGATTGCTGGCGTCTTGCTGATAAACTCCCATCTCCTATAAATCTTGTTATTCTATCTTTCCAGAAAGCTACGTTAAGCTTTTTTTTTTGACATCAAATTCCAAGTCCTTCAGCAGCACGAGCATCTGATCTGTTGCAGTAAAAGCTTGAACGAGAGAATGTTCCGTGCTGTGGGTCTCCTCTTCTTTTGCTTGTTCCTCTGTCGGCTTGCACTACATTTGATACTATTTGCTTCTAACCCTCTTTAATTTACGGCTTTTGTCTAGGTCCTCCGGGGCTTCTGCCTCTGCCTGGGAGTTGCCGTTGCAGTTGCAGTTGCAGTTGCAGTTGCAGGCATTGCCATGATGACTGCACCGGCGAGTGGCGGCCTCCTCATCCCCCTCCTCCACGTAGCCAGCTCCTTGTTTTGTCTCTGTTAGTCCTTGGAGCAATGCAGAAACTGCTTGGGGGGCTCGGTTCTGCAATGAAGTTTTGGGGAGTGACTCCAGAGTTGTAATATCGTTTTGAAAAATGTGGTTCTGCTGGTTTGAGGTTGACACCTTTTGCTGATGTATTGTTAGTTCCCTTGTTCTAGGTAGGTACTGCATGTCCTTGGTCTTTTGCTTAGGAGCATTTTGGAATCTCAGACATGTGTCAAAGTAAATTATGTTTGCTCGATTTAGAACGTTCAAGGGTTAGTTCAAGAATCACAAGTAAATTAATTGCCTGATTGAATGGTTCAATTTCATTCTTTCGCTTCTTCTGTTGTCGTTCCACCGCTGGTTGGACTAGGAAACAGTCTACTGCTACTTCCTCTGAGATTTACTTATTTCTCATCTTCGTTAATTCAGTGCAGCACTAGAGTAGAGACACATAAACATAAATTACGTATATCTGTTTTTGTTTTAGGGTCGAAGTATTTGGAGAAAGTGTTTCCTAACTTAAACATGTTTGTTAAGCAGAAAAAATTTGTGGATCAACGACGTGGAGTAACGTATTTAAATTTAGGAATAAAATAAAGTTAACCAAACGGGAAATAAGAGCGATGAACTAAAAAAGGATAAGAAACAGAGGAAGACATTCCAAAAAATGTACAGAAAATTTTCAAGAAAATGATATTATTACTCTTCTATATTACTTTTCAGTCGTGAGAATGGAACTTTTTTTTTAAAACATGGGCATTTTTGTCACTACTTGTTGCCGTTCCCAGACTAATTTCTTCATAGGCGGGGATTCGAGCACCATTACATGATCTGTTGTACGATGCCTACGCTGTTAATTAAACAGCGTTTATTTACTACAGATGCTTGGATTTGCATGATCATCCCCATTGAAGTCGTCCGATTGCCAAGTCATTATATTGTCACTTCATAGAAAAATAATGTAGATAGGTCAAAACCGTCTCTAATCAGTCCAAAACCGTCGGAAATTATGATTTTCGACGGATTTTTTGACGGATTCGATCCGTTGAAAAAACGATCGTCGCAAATCGAAATTCGACGGTTGAAAAAATTTCGTCGACGGTTGTGACCGTTGAAACTTTCGACAGTCAAAACTTTCGATAGTCGTAGCAACTTGTCGAAACTTTCGACGGTCACAAACCGTCGAAACTTTCGGCGGTCGTCGCAGCCGATCAGGCCACGGTTGGCTAGATCGCGTCGGTTGGCTGTCGATCACGCCGGCATGGTGGTCAAGCGGCCAATCCGGCCGCCCACGCTATTCAGATTATTCAATATACGACGAGTCAACATGATAATATAACGAAGAGAAACACTACAAAAAATGGTGATTTTGTGACCGACGAAAATCCTTCGCAATTTGCGATGGATACTCATCCTTTAAAAGTTTTGACAGTCTAAATCATCGACAACTAAAAAATATATATTATTACTAATATTTTATAATTATTTTTTTCGATGGTCGGAACCGTTAATAACAAAAAAAAATATTATTAATCTTTTCGATGGTTTGGACCGTCGAAATTTTTTGGTGGAACCGTTAGTAACAAAATAATAGTTTATTATTAATTTTTTCGACGGTTTGGACCGTCGAAACTTTCGGTGAAAGTTCCGACGGCCGAGATCATTGGTAACTTATATATATATATATATATATTATTTTTATTAATCTTTTTGTCGGTTCGGACTATTGGAATTTCCGACAGACGAAAATCCGTCGAAAGTTTCGACGGCCCGGACTGTCGGTAACTAAAAATATTTATTTTATTATTAATCTTTCCAACGGTTCGAACCGTCGATAATTTAAAAATAATAAAATATGCGCCCAATTTAGGGATCGTTGGTAACTAAATATATATATATATTATTAATCTTTTTGACGGTCCAGATTGTTGGAACTTCCAACGGACGAAATCCATCAAAAGTTTCGACGGCCCGAACCTTCGGTAACTAAAAATATATATTTTATTATTGATATTTTATTATTAATCTTTCCAACGGTTTAAACCGTTGATAATTTAAAAATAATAAAATATGCGCCCAATTTTCCCGTCTAATTTTTCCATGCGCATACCATTTTTTTATTTTCCCTCCCTTACTTTTCCCGTCGAATTTTTCCCTCACATCTCCCTCCCTTATTTCCCACTCTCAGTTCTCCCACTCTCTTCCTCTCTCTTGGTGGCCCAAACCATCATCTCCGACCACAAGCGCGGCCAGACAACAATGATGGGATGACCCGCCCGACGACCCTCTCTCTTTCTCGCCCGTGGCTGGAACGACCGCTAGGCAGCCGAATCAGACCGCCTCACGACGGATTGGCCGCCAGAGGAATTAACTATAATAATTATGGATTGGTAATCTGATTTCTTGGTAATCTGATTCAGATGCCATTAACTATGGATTGCTAATTAATTTATTTAATAATTACTAATATAAATGTTCATTTGAAAGCATCCTACTTATGGTAGGTTCAAGTTGATTAGTTTAATTGATTCTATTTATTTTTAACTTTAGATATTTATCTTATCTTAATCAAAACTATACTCTTGATAATTTAGACAACTGAAGTTGATTTGCACAACCAGTTATGAGGGTTGTGTATAGAAGGTGATTTGACAAAAGGCAGTAGTACGGGATATCTTGAAGTAACCAATTTGACTACTATCATTCTATTCTTTCACCTCCATTCAAATCAATAAGATTTTAGTAGCTCTGGACATAAGGGTGAATGACACAGGAAAACAAAATTTAGTCCTGACATGGTAAGTAGTGACACAAAATGCTCATGTTTAAAACAAGTTTTGAGTTCCATTCTCACGACTGAAAAGTGATAGAAAAGTAATAATATTATTTTATTAAAAAATTGAATAATTACACAAATAGTCTCTTAACTTTGAATCAATATCTCAATAGTCAACCAACTTCAATTTGTAACTGAAATGTTTCCTACCTTAATTTTCTTGCATGCTTCATTCACTTGACCACTAATAGTGAGTTTTCCGATTTTCTCACTCACGTAGCCGCCACATAAATTATTTCTCTTTTATCTACGTCATTTAACAAAATAATATAAATATATAATAAATAATATTAAAAATAAAAAAGTTACAGAGGGGGCCATCGCCCTCTCTCTCTGGCGTGCGCCCGCGGGCGTCGGCGCATGCAAGAGAACCAACCGGTAAAGGGCGGGGACCTCCCCCCCACCCCCCTCCGTTATTAACCCTCCTTTTTATGAATTTCGTCTACTAGGTCCTCCCGGGCATCTGCCTCTGCCTGCGCGCCTTGTGCATCTGCCTGAAGGTTACATATTCTTTTATTAACTAAAAATTCTTAAGCATGCATCCAGATCTCCGTTATCATTATATTATTCCTCTATTATTTGGCAAATTCTATCTTTCATTAACACTATGGCAAAAGAACTTGTAGATACAAATTTTAGTGGGTGTTCTGAGGGTATTGGATTGGATTGAACCGATCAAAATTGATGAAAAAGTGGATAAAGTCAGAAAAAAAATCAGATCACATCGTGTTTTCGTTGGATCGGCCGGTTAAAAAAAAACCCAAAAGGGCCAAAACCAAAGAAGAAGTAAAACACAAAAACACCTGATGGCTACACTACTACAACTGCTACACAAAAAACCCTAAACCTAAACAGTAAATCTGGAGACCCTTCTGACGACCGGACAACGTGATGCGCACGACTCCGGCAGTGGCGAACGATCCGTGGCCGTCGACGATCTCCTGCAGCCAACCAAGAGAATCAAATTTGTTTTCTTGTGCTTTTATTTCCATCCAATGATCTCCGCAGTCGCCACAAGACACAGCTGCCACAAGGCACAGGCTCAGACACTGCTGCTAAAACTCACAAGCGCCACATGAGCAGCAGTGAGGCACTCAAGGAGGTCTCTGCGCCGGTGCTATAGTCTGCTCGCGTTCGCGAAGGCGCCGTTGAGACCCTCCCGCGCCTGTCGACTGAAGGGAGTTCTCTGCGCACGCAGCCTCGTAGGGTCCGATGCCATTGAGCCTCGCAAGGCCTGAGCATGCAGCAGCGAGGCGGGCAAGGGAGTTGGGAGGTCTTTGTCCCCATGAGCTGGCTCTGTCCGCTGCTCAAGCTACGTATATCTGTTTTTTGTTATTCAATATACGATGAGTGAACGTGATAATATAATGAGGACAAATAACTTAATGCAATATTAGTTTGTAATATGTAAATATTACCTCGCATATTTTTTATCTAATTTTTTATTATTATGTATATATATATAATAATAATAATAGTGTATAATGTTTGTCCTCTCCTCCCTACATGGACGTGCGTCCATTTCTCATCCAACACATGAACCAAAAGGGCGCGGTCGAGAACTGGTTCTTTGGGTTGTGAGGAAGAAAATGGCCCGGTTCATCTGTGTCTTCTTGCGCTTGCTCTCGCTCTCGATCAGTCTGCAAGCTGTAGTGCTGGAAGTAATAGCAATTCAAAGCGTGGGATAAGGAGCAGTTCATGCAGGCGCGCGAGGAGTATGACAAAATGAAGAGATCGAGAGGAGGGGCCAAGGATAACTCGCTCAAGGTGTGGAGACACCGAAGAAGCAAGAGTGTAGAGCAAGCCAGCAGATCAACGAAGTCTGGTGGCGGTGCAAAGAGGAGGAGTAGTTGGGAGGTCTATGTCCCCGTGAGCCGAATCTGTCCGCTGCTCAAGCTCACGGAGGCACCGCTGAGATCTCCTGCTGCTGCCGCCCCTTGCCGGCATTGTCGTGTAGATTGTAGCCGCACTCATTGATCAAGTTCTCTTTGTAATCTCCTTGATTGTCTCGCCAAGAGAGAGTGCACCATGCACTATGCAGTGTTAAATGTGATTACTAATTGGCTGAGACAGAGAGTGTTGTGCAATTATATTGCTAATTGAATTCTTACTAATGTGATTATTATATTGTTGTGATTAATATTATAAAATGTGATTATTATATTGCATGTGATTATTGATTATATTGTAAAATGTGATATGGTCTTTGGTGTAAATGTGATTATGCCAATTATATTGTTGCGATTATTGATTATAATGTGGTTTGACCTTTGTTGTAAATGTGATTACTATTTTTTTTGTACTAATTATATTGTTGTGATTACTAATTATATTATCTTGATTATATTATGTAGGATTCAATTATGACATCTGCCAGATTAGTGCGGGTGATTCTCAAACTGCAGCAAGGAACACTCATAATTGGTAATACTCAATCACTAAGACGAAAATCTCAATTAATGAGACTAAAATTTGATGTTTCATGGGAACATTGCCAAATTTTCTATGATGTCGAAGGAAAAAAAATGTTGAAATGTTATATTGTGCAAAAGTTTTTAAAGATAGAGAATACATAGAATGAAGATGCATCTTACAAGATAAAAAGGAGATGTAATACCTTGTCCTAACGTTAGCTATGAGGTGAAGTATCTTCTTGGAGAGCAATTGAAAGCTACATCTACATCCAAGAAAAGAACACTTGATCAAAGGGATGAAGAAAATTCTAGTCATCAACTATATGTGGATGCACAATGTTTACAAGAACAAGTCACAATAATTTCTAGTCAAGAAAAAGAGAATGGGAAGGAAATAACAAATGCAACCAATTTTTTTGTGCACAACCTTCTATTAAAAGTGTTTTGGCATACTATATCGAATTGATTTGGTTGTTGCTAGATTCTTTTATGATTGTTGTATTTTATTTAATTGTGCAAATTTAGTTTATTATCAACCTATGCTATTTGCTGTTATTAGTCCGGGATACAAAGGACCTTCTTATCATTCTATTAGAATCAAATTACTACAAGAAAAATTGACTTTTTCGACGATCGCGGCCATCAAAATTTATGAGAAATCCATTGTCTCAATTCATCATGTTTCATCAGATTCGGGATGTGATATGGTTTCGAAGGATGAACCGAATATGGACAGTTTCAATAAGATTTCATTCTTGAACAAAAATCCATTTTTTTAATAGATCATAAATTGTGTATTTATTCGATGGAAGATTTCAATTGAAGGGAGAATGGAATCCTAAATGAATTGGCTTATTCGAAAAAAAGCCTCGTTCTTTGAAAGATTTATCTCGTGTCTGGTACTGCATGGTTCCACTCTACAAGAACTTCGATAGTGAAAAGAAAAAAAGACAAAATTCTTTGAACTTTTTTTGTATTTTCGTCAAGTCTATCTTCACACTCATTTCCAATGGATTCCTTGTCTTCATTCAATTCTTCTAGGTTCATGTTCTACTCTGGGAAAATATATGACCGAATTAGAGCTTTTGAACATTATCATTAATCCATGATGATTTAGTAAAGCAAAGCCTCAAGTTCAACTTAAACTCAAAGGTTCTATGAGTAAGAACTATTTGATGATCATTTATTCAACCTAGATAAAGAGTTGTCTTTAGTCCCGGTAAAGCCCCTAGGCGGCGTATTTTTTTAGGCGTATTTTTTTAAACGAGGTCCTCTACCGAGCGGTCATTTAGGGGTCTTGGCTAGTGATGTTTCCGTCTCGATGATGAACCGAGTAGTCAAAATTCTTATACTTTTTTCTTTCGAAAACATGACAGAATTGGTTTTAGTTACTCTTTTGGACGGAGTGGAATAAGGGAGGAGATTCTCGAATGAAGAAAAGGGAACTATAAAAATGATTTAAGTACGATAACTGCACCAAGTGAAATTTTGACTCAAAGCCTTGCCACGTCGGGTCTTTTAATCGAAGTGCATCAATTTGAAATATTAGTACTGGCTCTCCAATCTCAGTGGTTTTTGTCTCAAATAAGTAACCCTTTCCCAGCTTTCCGCCATATTGTGTGCAGCACCAGGGACATCCCACGATTCACTTTCAAGATGCCTTGATGGTGAAATGGTACAAGAGGTATGCATAAAAGTATTTGCCCCAAGGAATAGCCTAGAATCCCGTCTATTGATTTTGGATAGCTTTATCGAGATCCGAAGCGAATTGGGCAAAGGCTTCTAACTCCGCAAATTGCGCTAGTTCCAATTTGATTTGCCGAATGGAAATCAAAGTTTTTGATGGTTTTTCTGACGGATATTATTTGTCAAAAAAATGCTCGTCGCAAAATATTTTTGACGCGCGCGAAAAATTCGTCAAAAATTTCGACGGCCGCACCCGTCGGTACTTTTGACGACTGTACTCGTCGAAAGTGGCTGTGGCCATCAGAAGGTCTAGCTATTGGAAGACGTACTGCCGCCGCCATTGGAAGTTCTGATGGCTGTACCCATCGAAAGATTCGAAGTTCTGACGGCCGTCTATTTTTTCAATGGCCTAAGCCATCGGAAAAAAGGTATAAAGTATTAAAAAAATTGTCCACGCGCAACTGGATCAAACCCGCCAAGCGGTCGATCCGTCGTGAGGTGGCCTGATCCGGCTGCGTAGCCGCCATTCCATCCACGGGTGAGAGAGAGAGAGAGAGAGGGTCACCGGGCGGGTCATCCCATCATTGTTGTCCGGGCCGCGCTCGTCGTCGAAGAGGATCGTTCAGACCGTCAAGAGAGAGGAAAATAGCGGGAGAGTGGTAGAGAGTGGGAAATAAGGGAGGGAGATGTGTGGGAAAAATTTGGCAGGAAAAATAAAGGAGGGAAAAATAAAAAAAGGATGGGACGAGCATGGGGAAAATTAGGTTGGAAAGTTGGGCGCATATTTTATTATTTTTAAATTACCGATGATTCAGACCGTCGAAACTTTCAACAGATTTTTCGTCCCTCAAAAGTTTCAATTATTTGAACCGTTGGAAAGATTAATAATAAAATATATTTTTTTAGTTACCGACGATTTGGGCCATCAGAACTTTTGATGGATTTCATCCGTTGGAAGTTCCGATGGTCCGAACCATCGAAAATATTAATAATATATATTAGTCCAAATCGTAAGAAAGATTAATAATAAAATATATTTTTTAGTTACCGACAATTCGGGCCACTGAATCTTTTGACGGATTTTCGTACGCCGAAAGTTCCAATGGTCCAAACCATTAATAATATATATATATATATATATATATAGTTACCAATGGTTCAGGCCATCGAGACTTCTGCCGAAAGTTCTCACGGTTCGAACCATAAAAAAGATTAATAGTAAAATATTAATAATAAAATAATTTTTGTTACCGATGGTTTCAACCATCGAAAAGACTAATAATAAAATATTAATAATAAAATATATATTTCTTAGTTACTGAATGTCCAGATCATCGAAACTTCAGACGGACGAGTATTCGTCGCAAAATCCATCGCAAATTTCGAAGGATTTTCGTATGTCGAAAATTGTCCATCGCAAAATCACCATTTTCTTGTAGTATATATGATATCGAGAAGGAGGTAGGATTATTGGTTGAAACTTTTAGAAGTGCTTCAAAAGAAACTAGTTGCACTATCATGGGTGATGGTTGGCAAGATCAAAAGAATAGACAACTAATCAATTTTCTCATTTATTCTCCGAAAGGAATTTGTTTTTTAGATCAGCTAATGTTTCTGTCATTGTTAATGATGCCATCAGTCTTTATAATTTATTTGTGGAATTGATTGAATTTGCTGGATTGGAAAATATTGTGCACTTGATTATAGATAATGCTGCAAATTATAAAGTTAGTAGGTAGATTATTGAATGAGAACTATCCTACTATCTTCTGGCCTCCTTGTGGTGCGCATTGTTTGAATTTGATTTTAGGAGATCTTAACAAAATGGAGCTTATGATTACCTTGACAGAAAAAATAAGAAAGATAACAAAGTTTGTTTACATTCATTCATTTTTACTTGCTTGGTTGAAAAAAAACAAATTAGACTGAAATTTTACGTCCTAGAGCAACTCATTTTGCAACAACCTTTATTACATTGAAAAGTATTTATGATCACAAAGTTGATTTGCAAACTCTAGTGACAAGTACAAATTTTCAAATTCAACATATTACAAGGATAAAAAAGCTAGAGTTGTCATGGACATTAATTATCTTGGATAGTAAGTTTTGGAATGATTGTGGTGTTATTGTTCAAGTTGTAACTCTTTTGGTTCGATTGCTAAGGATTGTTGATGGAAACGATAGACCTTTACTCGGTTGTGTATGATGGCATCTACGGAGAAAAAAATAATTAAGCAAACATTTATGATGAAAAAATATTTGTTCAAGCCTTACACAAAAACCATCAAGAATAGATGCGATAATCAGCTTCGCAAAAAGATTCATTGTCCTATATATTTTTTTAATCCTACATTTTATTATGATAAAGAAAAATTTTCTATCAAATCGAAAGTGTAACAAGGATGACTTGAATGTATTTGATACACTTGTTACACATTGAAAAACTGAAGCCATGAAACAGAATTGGCTATATCATGATCGAATGTTAAGCTTTGATAATCACTTAGCTATTGAAATAGCTAAATATTTAAGACCAAGTAATAATCTCACTTTTATTATTTTTTTATATTATAACTTTTGTTAAGTATTATTAATACTTTTATATTATTTTTTTTATAACATATCAATGGTGATGTAGTTTTAGATTTAATGCTCCAATAATAACGCAATTGACAATTCGACTACTAAGACAAACTACATCTTATTCTAGTTGTGAGAGAAAGTGGTGTGTGTTTGAAATGATACATTCATAGAAAAAAATAACTTGGGTTTGAAAAATAGGTATGTCTTATGAAAAAGTTATTACTTATAAAGAGTTATACTTCATATTTGATTGGTTATATATATATATATATATATATATATATGTTTTATAGGGCTCTTAACAAGGAGAAATCTTTTACAAGTTAAATTACTTGTTATTAAATGTCTATTATTTTGGTATTAATTGTTAGAGTCTAATATATTATGATTTTACTTCATTACAATCTTTTAACTTATTGTGTATAATTTTTTTGGTACATGTTTATTATGTAAATTATTTGATGCATTGTATTAAATAATAAATACTAAATAATCATATCATGTACACTGATGTTTGATCATATACATAGATAAAATCAAGACAAATTGTAAATGATTAAAATAGCATTAAAGCTTTTGTGCACATCTTGATACGTAAAATGTTGTAGCAAAATTAATTCGCTAACAAGTGCACTACTCACTCAAATAATATAGTAAATAGGAGTAAAAAAAATGTCGAATCCACGAGGCCAACTAGATTAAATTCTGGTCTTCACAAACTGGTGCCCTTCAACTTAATCATGCAAATTAAACTACCTTAATTTAAAGCAATGACGGTTGGCGCAATGGTTAGCGGACTGCATCCCCACGTCGTTCGCCGGGTGCTAGTAGCTCCGGGTTCGAACCTTGGAGTCACCATCTTGTCCAGGGGTTATAAACTTTTCCCGCTCCTAGCCCCGATACCAGATTAGTCAAGTGCTAGTAGCTCTGAATACTGGTAGGTGTTACCTAAAAACTACCTTAATTTAATAAGAATTGAAGTATCCACAAATTGACATTCTATCAAATTAGATTAAAATTAAGATGCATTAATTTGGATTTCATAAATTATTAATCACTCCACAAACTGGTATAAATTAATATACCACACAAAGTTGATTTTTCACCCACTAGTTATTAAATTTGTATCAATTATTAAATTTACAATAAATTAATTAATTTAATTAATTAAAGAATTCTAAAATCAAATACTTAACTCAGGAATCCAATTAACTAAATGAACAATTAACAATTGACAAAAAATTAAATAGGGTTCAAATAATTTCCCTTCAATAAAATGTCTGAAAAATAGAGTCCATCCTAGAATTTATGGAGAGATAATAAAATAAAATTGAAAAATATCGAAAGAATTACATCCAAGATAAAATAGACCTCTCAAATTTGGCCAGACCGTCGAAATCCTCTAAAACTTGATAAGAGTCTCGATCAACCTCCAATTGTCGCCCCTCTCTCCTCTCAATCGTAGTCTACTCCGATAGATGGGCGGGCTCACGACTCAACTATGAAAGAAACCTAGTCTTTAGGGCACAAATTGTAGTAAACGAGCCCCTCATTCATGTATAGGTGCGAAAGGTTGATAATCCTTATCAATTTGGACAAACTAGATGACTATGTTTAAACTTTAATTACGATAAATTCATCTTGACATTGATAAAACTTCAAGTTTGTTCACAGTTCGGATAAAACTTCACTTGACATTGCACATTCTTTCTTAGCAAATCAAAATGTAACATGTCAGGGAGATTGCAGCATGTAACCAATCAAATTCCATTTTGCACCTTGATTATCTTCACTCTTCTTGTGTTGATAAGATTCATGGCTCGTATAATGACTCTTTGTCATTTGTGCCTTGGTAAAATAAGAGGATTCGATTAAATTCACTGAGAATTGCTCCTTTCTTGATAAGAACTTCAATAACAAACTTAGCTCCTTGTCGCTGTAATCCAATTGACATGACCTTTTGCGTCTTGATAAAAATTAACCCTGATTGATAAGTTTGGCATCCATGAACTTCACATGAGTTTCACTCCATAGCATTTGATATGATTTCATGGCCGGCTCATGTCACAATTATCGATTTTAGTAATTTGTTCCTTGTGCTTGATGCAATTGTGATATTTCATTGCTAACTCAGTTGGGTCTTGTGAGTATTTGATCTCAAATTCCATAAGATATAATTCGATCTCAAAGTGGTTTGCACCTTATGCTTACAGCTCATGTAACAACCTCACTTTAGTGATTTGCGCCTTGTGCTCCAAAGTGTATAGAATACATTGCATAACGATAATTCATCTGCTTTTGATCAACTTAATTGCCGAGATTGTATGTGTATTGCATGTGACCAAGAGGGTTCCACCTTGTTTTATAAAGTTCACTCGTCCGCACGCCAATTTCTTTTTTCCTACAAATTAATTAAAACAATTGTGATAATCAGCCACATATTATAATATTTAAAAATTCCATATTCGAAACCAATAAATCCGGCATTATGACTAAAAGTGACATAAAATTATGTATTCTGATCAAATTATAGAAAATTAATTAACATCATACACTAAAATATGTTATATTTTGCATGCATCACATCTCACCAATCAAAATGTTAACACCAATAAATTTGAAATATATTTCCCTTGCACCTTGAGTGCTCACTAGGACAATTTTTATTTTCATATCTTCGAACCCATATATCCTAAAAATATGTTTCCATCAACTCCCTAACTTTTCTCGAGGACAAGGTTACCACAAGATTATTTCTCTAGAAGAAAAAAATATTTACCCTGGTCAGAAAGGCCAAACTAATTAATTTAGTCCTAAGCACAATGCCTATTTATGCCCTTGTTTCGATCTAAAATCCATTAAAAAAGCGCTCTTGGGATTTCTTCTAGAAACTTGGAGGAAATCAAAAGGGAAAACCAACCTAACCAATTGGATTGTCATTTATCTTTCAAAAGGAGGAGGTAGGGTTGGGTATTTGGGATATATCTCATACCCGAACCTCTCTTCTCGCTAGGAGAATAATGAATGTCCTCAATCAAAGTTGCCCTTGGAGTAGAGCTCATAATCAACAAATATGAACTCCCTCGCACTTGGACACCTCCTACACTATATGCTGATCTTTCATGGTCATGGCGCATGCACTAGAACTAAAACTAGTTAAGAAACATACATGAGAGGATCTCTCATCTATTTGACCCATGGATCTTTTCCACCCCTCAATAGTGGATACCCACTTATCTTGATATGATCACCCCTCTCCAAGACCTAACAATTAGTTCCCTAAGTACCTTTGATCTGTCTTTCTTTAAAATTTATGTGCTTATTAATGATTGTAATGATGTGTGCGCCTAGGTAAAGAATATACATGGAGTTGAAAATGCAAAATCCATACACCAATTCATTCGTCGTTAAGCGTTGTCACCATGATCAACTGTACAATCATTCTGGAAGTAAGTGTGGTAGATTCACATTTCTCATAAAAATCCATCTATTCCTATGGAAGCTTATGCACCTCACACTTCCTATTGGATCTTCCTACAAACTTTGTGGCCCTGTGCTTGAGACAAACTCTCATCTATTTTTTAATTATTTTATTGCTCACCAACTTTCACCCATTTTTCAAGATAAGTTAAACATAAATTTACATTACCTAAACTCCTTCAGATAACTAAGTGTACGAGGGTGTAAGAATGGATCATTAGATAAAATCCACTTTCTTATCATTATTCACATTATGTCTTTGGTGATCTTGAAATTTCACAATGACACACTTTCATTCAAAACTTATAACTGTTGATGTGGTATGGAAAAGAGCTCTAATTGGTGCCGAAGACTATGAGAGATACCATACGAAATCGGTCTGATGAGTGATATTAGATTCTTCTATGCATTGACATTGGTCTCTTTGCTTCCGTAGGGGCTCTTAGAAATGTGCGGAATATGTTCTTGCGCTCGAGACGAGGGCCCTGTTGGAAAGATGTGCCATTTGGTTGTTGGATAAAATTGAAGAGAATAAAATAACATAATACCGTATTCTAAAAAATTAAACATATTCTTATTCTACCTACTGTTTAGTTTGAAGAAAACAAATTTAGAAATGTAATATTCTATAACTAAGATATTTATTATACAAAATTTATGTTCATTATTATAATAATAATAAAAATATTTACATAATAATATATGATTAAATAAAAAAAATTAAAATATGATTGAAAAGTTAAAAAGTGAGAATACAAGTATTTTGAAATTTGAGAAGAATAATTATATTCTTCTTTTGAGGTTAAGAATGATAGTTACACATGTTTTTAGGGGGTTTCACATTTTCCAAATTTTGATCGAAATAATCATATTGTAATTGATGTTTGCATATATTCTTAAAATATTAAGATATTATGATGTTTATCTACAAAACAGATGGCCCTTTGCTACTTGCAAAAAAGTATCACATTTTCACATCCACATTAATTTAGAACTTGGATGGGTTAATGGTATGACCAATTTGTACGATATCCAATGGATGTTTACTTCACAAAATTTGGGCAGCATTAAAGGGCCTTTGCCGGTTCAAGGAACTGCATTACACCCATGTTTGGCTTGAGTCAGTCTCCCTTTTTTTTAGAAAAATAAAACTTTCATTCACATGGATTGCAAATTTTAGAGTACAAAAAAGAGGCAAGACCCGGAGGTGGGTTGCCCTCCCAAAAGAAGTCGCCGCTTGAATGACCAAAATTTGCCAAAAATTTTTTTGCCTGATTACATTGTGGGTGGAACTCCATGAGCCAGGGTGAGATTTGTGATAATAAGCATCGAATATAGTAATAAGGTAATAAGCTCCCAAGGGCAGCACGCGCAGTCCAAAATGTAGTCCACCAGGCCTTTAGAGTCGATGCAGATTTTGATGTGTGTATCCGTGATACAAGAAATTCTGTAGTCCTAAAAGCACACTCTAGGACTCAAGTTCGATAGCCGAAGCACCTTGCCTCCTCATCGTACTTGCAAAACGGAAAGTGCTAGAGTCACATCTCAATAAATAGTCAATTCCCCCTTCCCCAGTGGCCCGAATGAAAGAGTCATCCGTATTGAGAAAAAGACAATGCGGAGGTGGGGGTGGGGGTGGGGTGGTTGGGCTCCCACTTGACCCGCGCAGGATCATGGGGCGGGTTTACCTCAGAAGCGTGGGTTGTCGAGTACTCATGATAACCGGCCATCGGCCACTCCCAAACTAATTCGGCGGTTGCACGCCTCGTATTGAAGTGAACATCATTGCGCGATTTCCATATCCCCAAAAGACAAAAAGATAATATTGAAAGCAAGATTTTCTTTGACTTCTGATCCATATCGGCTGCCTCGTGGATCCAAGATCCCGAGGCCCAAGAGTGGTTAAACTGAAAAGAGAGATGGAGCTCAGTCTGAAGGATATTCCAGACTCGGTGGGCAAAAGTACATTGAAGAAAATATGTGGAGATTGGTTTCAAAAGCATGGCCACAAAGGGAGCAGATATGATCAATAGCATTATTAAATTTGGTAACAAGGTCTAAAGTGGGTAATCGACAGTGGAGGAGCTTCTAGAGAAAGTGGTGAATTTTGGGGGAATAGAAATGCACCAGATTAATTTCCAAGGTGGCCCTCCAGGTTGAATAGTTGGCAAGACACGACAGCTAACAAAATTACACAGATTTTGCATTTGGGAGTCCGTGGGTATCTGTCGCCCAGACCCACGTGTCATCACAGGAATTAGAAGATACATAGATGCACAAAATAAGTTCACACAACAATGGAGCAAAAAGATTATAGAGATGGCCAAGATCCCAAAAGCCATTCCGGATAAGGCTAGAAACCTTAAGATCGGATAAATCTTCAATAATGTTTATGAGAGTAGGGGTCCAGTACAATGGGATGGTGAAGATCCAAGGTTCATGAAGGACAGAAGTACTAGAACCATCACCAATTCATTTACAAAATCCCAACCGGAGAACATTAATTGCACCGGTGATAAGGCGGCAAGACCATGCTGGTGAGGTTGCCAAGCAAGGAGTCCAAATGGAGAGAGGTCCATATTCGTTGGAAGATAGATTTACCTAAAGAGTATTACATTGGTTTAAGAGGTCAAAAATTCATCGAGTGATAAGGGAGCTGCAGATGATTCGAAGGTTTTCAGATGCCCAAACCCCCTAGGTCTGACGGTAATTGGACCATGGCCCAATTCATCAAGTGTGAGCCCCTCCAATCATGCTCAAAATTCCATAAAAATAGCGTGATTTTCTTTCAAGTGATTCGATAATTCCAACTGATAGATGTAATGATCCCAAGGTATAGGCCGGCAAAGAAGATATACGAATTTTATGAGCGTAGTGCGTTCGACAAAACTCAATAAGCTACATTTCCAACCAATAAGATGAGAAGAAACCTTATCCAATAGCCACTGTTGTTCTCGCATAGGAATGTGTTTAAAGGATATTGGGGTTCCAAGGTAGCAAAAGGGAAAAGTCCTTAGCGTGAAACCAAGAGTAGCACACAGAATATTCTTTCTGCTCTGGATTATATTTGGGTTTGGGGGAAGGTAGAGGGGAGATTTTGAAGGGTTGACCTTCTGATTAGTGAGTCTGATATTGCTCAAACACCCTGTTGAGTCCCAAACAGTTCTTCCTAGTGGCACCGACACAAACGAAGAGATCATCTGCAAAAAGGAGATGGCTCAACGAAAATTTGTTTATTTTGAAAGGTGTAATATGGCCGAAATCCACCTGTTGTTTCATTAAAGAGGATAAGACTTGCGAAATAATGATGAAGATGTAGGATCCCAAAGGGCACCAAGAGGGGGGGGGGTGAATTGGTGTTTAATCCGAAAATATTAATTTCATGAAATTCGTCGCGGAAGCACAAAATCGATTCTTAAAACCTTTGCAATTCAGATTATAAACATGATATTAGAGAGAAAGAGAGTGAGAGAAATCAAACACAATAAACACGGGTGATTGTTGACGAAGTTCGGCCACACTTTGACCTACATCCCCACTTCGACTTCTCGATCTTGAAACCGTAGGAGATTCCATTAGCACTTTCTTTTGTTCCAAATGGGGCAAAGAAGAAAGCCCTTTACACAACCACCTTTTGTCCACTTCGAGAGGCAAGGCAACCTCTCCTCCTAGAAAGCTAATCTATTTCTCTCGCTCAAGAGGTAAGATATAGAATATTTTTTATATAGGAGCTCTCTCTATTTTTCTGAAGAAGAATGTTTCTCTCTTTTACAATTCTATTGCCCACAAGAGTGGGAGAGAGAAAGAAGAGCAAAACTAAAATGATAACTTCAAGAAAAAAGATCTTCTTTTGATTTCTTGAAGTATTTCTTCAATGCTTGGATAGATGCTATTGCTTCTGACCTTGGCACTCCTTTTATAGGCTTTGGTGTGTGCAAAATTCGTCCAGAATTAATTTCACATTTTTCTCCTTGAAATATAGCCGTTACTGTTCATGACCGCATTTATGCGCCGGTCGACTAGTCTTTATGACCGTTGACTCATTTTCTTCATTTGCCACAGCTGATCGGTCGACTGCATTAATAGACCGGTCCATCGGTCTATATGATTGTTGCGCTCATTTCTGCAGCTTTAGCACTTGGTCGGTCGATCGGACTTTCGACCGATGGTTGGTGCATCGATCGGTTTGTCGACCGATACAGTCTTGCAATTTTGATTTGAGTAGTTTATGCATTGATCGATCGACCGGTATTCCTGATCGGTCAACCGGACTGTCTCAACCAACCTTCATAGCTTCGACCGGCAGGTTGACCGCCCTGCACTATTTTGAGCATAACATTTTACACATTTATCCAAATTAGATGATTTTGGAGTCTATGGAAAGCTAACGGAATTCTCTACAATCAACATTAATCCAAAACTGATAAGATCAGTGCCAATTATTTAATCAAAGAGTAGTGCATAAAATTATCCATTTTTCTATAAACTTTTTTAGCATTTTAACTTTAATCATTCGAGGTTTATATTATCAAAATATAATTTTATATGTCACTAAAACTTAGATCCAACAATCTCCCCTTTTTTATGAAGACAAATCGAGAAATATGAAAAATATGTAAGTTGCGAAAAAGTTGTAAGATTCTTATAAAAACAATTTTACTCCCCCTAATACATAGCTTTCCTTACAATGGTAGATATCCACATGAGTATTAATTGTAAGGTACTCTTCATAGAAAGTGATATTCAGATCATATTTCTCATATACTTCTCCCCCTTTTGTTTCATCAAAAAGAATAATTTATATATATGAAGCATATAAGAAACCATATGTAACTCCTCCTTAATCAATTTTTCAAAAAATTTATTCTTCCGTTTTTGCCATATAATAGACATGTAGAGTATTGCAGGATAACTCCCCCTAAATTTATAGCTATTTTATAATGGTAAAATGAAGACAATTTGATGAAATCCAAAAAAAATATTTATGAATCAAATATGGCATAAAACTTTGATACAACAATGATATTCATGATATGTCAACATAAAGTTGTGAAGTTTTAACACGCTCCTCCTATCATTATCACCAATTTTTTTTGTTCCTTTCTTTTCATTCAAAGAAATAGTCATTTTGAAATTTTTGAATGAAATTAAAAGAAGAAGCCTAATCACTTAAGAAATATAAGAATGCAACTAATGATATTTTTATCATAACTTTTGTGCCTTCACATTTTTAATTCCACTTGTCCTTTGTATGTGAGGCACGCCTGCAAAAATAATTATGTAACCTTTGGTAACCAAGCTTTTTTGGGTCCTATTTTATTAGATGTTGTTCCTTTCGGAACCCAAATCACATCATTTTGTGAAGATTTTCTTACTTTGCATTGATATGCAAAATGGTCATTAAATCCACATGTAAAACATGTAATATGTTATTTTCTATCATATGTACGATTAGATTTCCAATAAGAGTTTTCATGTTCAAAGTGTTTTCTAGGATTATTTTTTGTTACATGAGAAATAGCTATATTTTTCAAAGAGGCATTTTCCTTCTTTTCTTTTTCTAAAGAGCATGCTAGTTTTATAATTTCACATGCATGTGTAGCTTTTAAAGTTTCAATTTCATTTTTTAGATTTTCATTTTCCATAAAATATGTATCATTTTCTACTTTTAATTTTTCAATCCTATTTCCCCTAATATGAAGATCATTTCTCAAGGTTTCATTATGAATTAGACAGTCATCTCTTTCATTTTTCAAAATATCAAGGTCATCTTTCATAATATGAAAGTCATCCATTAATTTTTTATTCTTCTTTTTAAGAATAAGATACTTTTCAATTAAGAAAAGAAAATTCTTTATGCACATCAAAATTGATATTATCATCCTCATCATCATTATCACTATTAGCACTAGAACAATAAGAAGAGTTGGAGGATACCTCATCATTATGTGCCATTAAGCATAGATATGCGTCCTCACTGGACGAATTTGATGATTCATTTGATTCATCTTCACTTGACTCTTCATGCATTTTCTTCTTTCTTCTATGAGATGTTTCTTCTTTGTGTTTTTTGTATGATCTTCGGGTAGACTTCGCATTCTTTTCTTTCTTTTTCACCAATTTGAGATACTTATCGAGTTTTCTTGTGTAGAGGGCGAGTCTCTTTTCGTCTACTTCTTCTTCACTCGAGTCATTTCACTTTTGTTTGCTTTCAAAGCTAATATTTTCTTTTCGGATTTGGATCCCGATCTCATAGGTTAGAAGTGAACCAATAAGATCATCAAAATCTAATTTGTTCAGATCTTTTTCTTCGATCACCGTCCTTTTTGTATGTCATTGAAAGGATCGAGACCTGAGAATCTTTTTCACTTTTTGGGAGTTAGTTCTCGGCTCGCTTAAAGAGGCTAGGCCATTCACAATATTATTAAATCGAGCAACCATATCATTTATAGATTCATTTTCATGCATCTTGAAGGAATCATATTGATGATTCAAAATATTTAATCTAGATTCTTTGACTTTATCCGTTTCTTCATAAGTAGTAATAAGTTTCTTCCAAATTTTGGTTGCACTTTCACAATTAGAAATCCGATTAAAATTCGTTGAATCCAAAGCACAATAGAAAATATTTTTTGCTTTCCAATCCAATTTCGAAAAAATCTCATCTTTCGTCATGTTCGGAAGGTAAATTTTCATGTAAATAATAACCCTTTTCAACAATATCCCACATGTTTATATCAATTTAACATATGTAGGTTTGAATTCGGATTTTCCAATATGCAAAATTTGATGCATTTAAAAGGGGAGGACGACTAATTGATTGTCCTTCGGCAAAAACAAATCCACTTGATGCTATAGCTCTCAAGATTGTTAAATCTTAAAAAAACGATTGAATCTTAAAATGATTAAATCTAAAACGATTAGATCTAAAAATGAGATGATTCAAAAGATCAAAACAAGAGCAACCCGCTCTGATACCAACTGTAGGATCTCAAAGGGCACCAACAGGGGTGAATTGATGTTAACCCAAAAATATTGATTTCACGAAATTCATCGCGGAAGCACAAAACCGATTCTTAAGACCTTTGCAATTCATATTATAAACACAATATTAGAGGGAAAGAGAGTGAGAGAAATCAAACACAATGAACACGGGTGGTTGTTAATGAGGTTCGACCACACCTTGGCCTACGTCCCTGCTCCGACTTCTCGACCTCGAGACTGCCGGAGATTCCACTAGCACTTCTTTTTTTCAAATGGGGCAAGGAAGAAAGCCCTTTACACAACCACATTTTCTCCGCTTCGAGAGGCAAGGCAATCCCTCCTCCTAGAAAGCTAATCTATTTCTCTGGTAATATATAGAACCTCTTTTACACAGGAGGTCTCTCTATTTTTCTGAAGAATAATGTTTCTTTCTTTTACAATTCTATTGCTCACAAGAGTGGAAGAGATAAAGAAGAGCACAACTAAAATGATAACTTCAAGGAAAAAGATATTCTTTTGATTTCTTGAAGTATTGCTTCAATGCTTGAATAGATGCTATTGCTTCTGACCTTAACACTCCTTTATAGGCTCTGGTGTGTGGAAAATTCGTTCAGAATTAATTCTACATTTTTTTCCTTGAAATATAGTCGTTACTGTTCATTTCAGTAATGGACCGTTCGACTACATTTATGGGTCGGTCGACCGGTCTATATGACCGTTGGCGCATTTTCTTCATTTGTCGCAGCTGATCGGTCGACCGCATTAATGGACCGGTCGACCGGTCTATATGACCGTTGTGCTCATTTTTTGTAGCTTCAGCACTTGGTCGGTCGACCGGACTGTCGACCGATGTCTTGACCGGTATGATCTCGCAGTTTTGATTTCCTCCTGTTCGGTTGATCGGTCGGCCAGTGCATCGACCGATTTATCGATCGGTATAGTTTCGTAGTTTTGATTTGAGCAGTTTATACATTGATCGGTCGATCGATATCCCCGATCGGTCGACCGGACTATCATAGCTTCGATCGGTAGGTTGACCGTCCTGCACTATTTTGAGCATAACTTTTTTGCACAGATATCCAAATTAGATGATCTTGGAGTCTATGGAAAGCTAATAGAATTCTCTACAATCAATATTCATCCAAAACTGATAAGATCAGTGCCAATTATTTAATCAAAGAGTAGTGCATAAAGTTATTTATTTTTCTTTAAACTTTTCAGCATTTTAACTTTAATCATCCGAGATTTGTATCATCAAAATATAATTTTATATGTCATTAAAACTTAGATCCAATAGAAGAAATATGGGGAGAGTGGATCCCCTTATCTGACACCACTAAAAGGTTCAAAATAATCTCTGGGGGATGAGTTTATGGCACATGAGAACCTAGGAGAGGAGATACAATTAATGGTCCAATTTATGTACATAAGTGGAAAGTTCATCAAGGTCATAGTAGTCTGTCTACCTGGGCACACGATCAAAAGCTTTCTCCATGTCGACTTTAACAAGCATGTGCATCTTTCTGCCTATACTAAGCGAGTGGGCGATCTCTTAGGCTATAAGGATATCGTCATGTATGTTCCTCCCTTGGAAGAAAGCATACTGCTCAATGGCAATGATATTCCTTAAAGTGGGCTTGAGTCTATTGGCAAGAATTTTTGCAAGAAGCCGGTATAGGATGTTACCATTGTCAACATCATCAACAAGAAGATCATGAGCACCTGGAAGCTATGGACTCTATTGGCGAACTTACATCAGCTAATTGAATCATTTACCTTCTTTAAATGCACACATTGCTGCAGAAAAAACTAATTTTGTAGTTGACAAACTAGCAAATATATTGATCGATTATCATATATTGATGTTTTTGGGAGAATGATCCACCTCTTGACATTCTCCATCTTTTACAACATGATATATCAAGAGCTTATATTAATAGGTGATGCACAATTTTTATTTTAGAAAAGGAATGAAGATTTTGACAAAAGAATAATATATTCTTTAGAGTAAAATTCATTATTCCTTTTAAGTTATTCATTAACTAATCAGCTCGTGCATCATTGAGACCAAGTAGAAGGACATCTCTAAAATTTTACCAAGAGATAAGCAATGATTTCTTTTTTAAAAAAATAAGCACACACTTAGATTAATAGTTGTGATGCTTTGTGGGAGGCAGAGGAGTCACATGATTACTGTTGTATGAAGTAAATAGATCGATGTAACGAGAGATTCTGTGCAGTGGTTTGGCTAGTAATAGGAAAAATGAAGAACTTCCTTCCCTCTTGTATCCGACTTCCCTAAGCTCTTCAATAATCTTCCCCAGCTTTCCCTTCCCCCCTCCCCCCTTCCTCTTAGCCCCTCTCCCTCCCTTCTCTCCCATTGTCAAGCTCCATCCCACATCCAGATCTTTCTCGAAATGGCGTCCCCATCCAACATTGATCAAGCCCTAGGTGTTCCCTTTGTAAACCCCTATGACAATCTCTTTATACTACCAATGGATCAACTCTAATAATCCCCCAAATCTATTTCGTCCTCGCCCATCAGTGCTGATATTCCCGCATCAATGGGATGATATCCAGAATGCAATCATAGAGGAGATATCGATTCCCCAAGAGGAGGTTGTGGCTCGGACCACAGATATCGCCAACAGCCTCATTGGATGATTTATCACCGACTATGCGCTACTCGGGGAAGAAATTCAAAACCTGTGGAAACTTGACTCTCCAATTTGTGTTGTTGATTTGGGAAACTCTTTCCTTATGTTCACATTTACTTCTGAACAGGAAAGTGTGCTAACCCATGATCCTTGGATCTTCCACGGACACATTCTAAGAGTTAATCAAGAAACTCCATTTTTTCGTCTGGTATATGGATACAATTGCCTGATCTTGCCTATGAACTCACTAGCCCTAGCTCAACTAGTTGTATTGCTGCTAGTTTCGGAGGTATTCTGCAAGTGGACGAATGTGGGGCGGAGGGCGGCCAGCGTGCACATGTATCGATCTAAACTTGGGAAACCCTATTAAGCAAGGAGTCCGGGTGTCACTTCTGAACGACAATAGATACTTCTAGCAGGTGTTCTATAAGAACCTGTCGATGTTCTATTTTCGGTGCAGGATGGTTGGTCACCATTTTGAGAGATGCCCGTCAGCGACTCCGACAAACACTCTTGCCCCTGAAGGTGAGCCCTCAACTAACAAAATCTTGCTATTTGGTTCGTGGTTCCAGGTTTCTTTCGTCCAACAACCAAGTGGTGTCGCTCGCCGGCCAACGGTAGTTGGAGATCACAATCGTCACCTGTGCCATGAACCGTTGAGGGGAGGGGACGATCCACATGCTGAATCGTGGTCATACTCCAACCCGGTCCAAACGGTGAATCAATTTGCCCTATTGGATCAGGAACACGTGGAAGCAAAACTGAGGTAACAATGGATCAAACAGTCAGAAATATGTTGACATCCTCTACCCGTTACACTAACGTTCACATATCACACGCCTCGCACGTATCTCAAAGCACAGAAAATTCATCCCCTCAACTCAACGCCACCTACAATGTATCTTATTACCACAAGACAACCAATCACGTGACCACAAAAGATCACATTCCTTCTTCTTCCCACCAATCGAGAGTCGAGCATCCGAATACACTTGTCCTCGGTTGCCCTAATAATCCAACATCCTTCCCCCATTCGCCTACTGGCAATCCAAACACCGCTACATCTGCAAAAACACTGCCCCCTGCTTCCACTGCCTCATCCCAACACTCCAGTTTACAACCAAACTCCGGCCGTCCTCCGCCACTAGTTGTTTCCCCATTAAGTTCTTTGAAACACAATATGCTTGTGCAGCAGGTCTCATCACAACTTGCTAGAGAAAGCAATAGCTCTATCTCAGTTTTGTGTGTCGAGGAGGATGTGGACGCAGAGGAGGAAGACCTGGACATGATTGCCCGCACCAAGTCTCGCCTAGGCCGCCGACTTCATCCACCTCTTGCTCCGGAACTAAAAGGAAAAGCCAAGGAGGAGAAACGTACCCTAACAAAAGGTAAAAATAAAAACACAAAATGTCAGACCATTCATGAGGGTTCTATCCAGGAACAGATTACAAGGCAGGACACTAGCAAACGACCGGTTATCCTGACCTAAATCGATGAAAGTATTATCATGGAATTACAGAGGGCGATCAGAGTCGCTTCGCTAACCTGATCAGAGATTACTAACCGGACCTTCTAACCTTGCAGGAAACCCACACAACGATGCAATCGACCAAGGATGTCATCCGTCGTCTTGGTAAGATGTGGGTCGGCTGTGTAGCTGTAGGTACCTCCTCCTCTAGGAGAATTATTTTAGCTTGACAAAATCGTGACATAAAGGTAACTGAGATCTCTTCCTCTGAGCAATTCTTACATGCGGTCATGACCATCGACTCCTCTTTTTTTTTATTACATGTGTTTATGTGAGCAACCTCCCTGATGTCAGAATGAACCTTTAGACTCAGTTTTGTAACTTACATGCAAATGATTTTCCTTGGATTATTGTTGGTGACCTCATCTCTTGCCTCCAACCTGAGGACAAGAAAAGGGGTCATCCTTTTAAACTAACAAGATATATTTGCTCGCTTAGAAACTTAATCAATGTACATGGCCTAATTGATGTTCCCCTGACTGGGGTCAATGCACATGATGTAACAACAGACGCGGTCTGGGTTGCATTTGGTGCCGTCTTGATCGAGTCCTTCTTAACTCACAACAGCTCTTAAAATTTTCATCACTAACCCTTAACTCCCTCATGAGATGTGTCTCGGACCACAATCCCATTAGCCTAAGCACAAACTCCAAATCTCGTAGTCCCCGGGGATTCAAATATGAGTCTTTCTGGCTTGAGTACCCGGAAGCCAAACAAATTGTCATTGACGCTTGGAACCTCATATTTGTAGACACCCCTATTCATGATTCATTAAGATATATTAGAGATCCCACCCTCTCATGGAACAAGGACTCCCTGGGTAGTCTAGAAGACAAAGCAAATGATGTTAATAACCAAATCATCATACTAGAACATAAGGATGAAAGATATGAACTAAATGATCATGAACTAGGCACATTAAGATCCCTCTATAATTTACATGCTACACTTCTAAGACAAATAACACTTAAGTGGTGGTCCAAGTCAAAAATCAATTGGATTAGGGATGGGGACAAAAATACTAAGTTCTTCCACCTCAACACAATGATTAGTTATAGAAAAGCCGGATCCTACCCCTGATAATAGGATTGAAAATGATCAGGACATTCTAAATGCTTTTGTAAATCACTACCAAACACTTTGGCAACCTCCCTCCCAACCTACAATTCCTATATCTTCCTGGCCTAACTTACCAAAACTTGATAACATTTGACATCAGCAACTAATTGTTCCAATCACTCAGGAGGAGGTGAGAAGTACCCTTTGGTCTCTCTCTATCTCGTGGTAAGGCCCACAGATTATACTTGAATTCTATAAGGCTTTTTGGGAAATCATTGGACCTGACATCACAAAAGAAATCCAAACCTTTTTTCATACTTGTATTCTCCCTCTTGACTAGGCTCATACTGTTTTAATTTTTATACCCAAGAAGTTCAATCCACTCAAAACCTCTTATTTCAGACCAATTGCTTTGTGTAACATTATCTACAGGGTCATAGCCAAGATAATTGTTCTTAGAATTAAGCCTACCTTAGCTCATCTGTTTTCCTCCCAAATAGGTCCATACATGACAACATATCACTAGCACAAGAAATCACTCTCTCAATGAATAAGGGAAGAAGGAAAACTATGATTATTAAAGCTGACATGTCTAAAGCCTTTGATAGAGTTAACTGGAATGCCATCAGAAATGCTATGTATTGCATGAATTATCCCCAAATTTTCATTAATTGGTTTATGCATTGTGTTGAATCCCTCTTTTCATATATCCATATTTTAAAATCCATTGTGGTATACCCTAGGATGATCCCCTCTCCCCATATCTCTTCATTATTGTATCTCAATTTTTTTCCTCTCTCATAAATGTTGTTGCTGCCTCAAATGCTTAGATGCCTTTCAGAATACAATATTTCTCTAATAGTCATATGTTGTATGCTGATGATGTTCTGATAACCATTGCTGCCACCATTAAGAACTGTAGATGTATCACTAAAATACTTGACCAATCAACTCATGCCCACAAAAGTCGAAGGTCTACCTCCTAAGAAGATTAATCAGAGAAGAAAACAAACTATCCTTCAACTTTTACATATTCCTCTAGGTTCTTTTCCTTTCTTGTATCCAGGGGCTCTCATATCTCATAAATACATCACAAGAAGACATCAATAGGATTTATTGGACAAAACTACTAGATGCATAGAGGGTTGGCAAGCTTGCACACTTAACATGGCGGGCAAAACCACCCTAATAAAATATATTTTAAACACCTTTCCAAATTATTCTATGGGGCCATGTACATCACTGATGGACTTTTAGATACTCTCAAGCGATTAGCTAGAAGCTTCCTTTGGTCTAAAAACAACAACAAAAGGGGCATTCATCTAATAAATTGGAATATGGTTCAGCTTCCTACCAGGGCGAGGGAATTACGTATCAGAAATCTCAAACATATCCGCACCTCCATTCTCTCTAGGAGAGTCTTAATGATGTTAAACAAAAACCCTTCTCCCTGGGTTCACCTAACCAATATTAATTATGGACATAATCACCCCTAGACTCCGGCTTGCCCCCAAACTAACATCTCTTGGAGCTGGAGAATGATACTTAGGGTGTAGCAAAATATTAAATATGGTCTCAAGAAATGCATTGGAAATGGTCAGGATACTCATGTGCTGAATGATCCATGCTATTCTGTACCCCTTTAAATTTAATGCCTACTTATATTAGCATGCAGATGCCTCTCTCGGATATGAATGTTGTGGATCTTATGTTGGAGGAAAACAAATGGAATGTGCCTTTGTTATATAATTGCTTTAATGATACAATTGTTGATTATATTCTATCTTTCTTTATTTCACCTGCCAAGGATGATATGTGGGTCTGGTCTTTGGACTCCCGTGGGGAGGATAGGGGTAAATCTATCTATTATTCATTATGCCGTCAGCCACCTTTACCGCTGGAGTCTGGAGGGCCCATATGGGCGAACTGGCATCTCAAGCTCCCTCACAAAATAAAAATCTTCTTGTGGAAATTGACTCACCGCAGATTGCCTACCCAATCTCTCTTGCTTCATCTCAACCTTAACGTTAATAATCTATGTTCTGTTTGTGGACTTACTCTAGAGACTAATGAGGATTTATTCATCCACTATTCTGATTCTAGACGTATCTAGGATATTTTTCAAACTGATATCCAGCATAATTTTCTTTTTATGTCTTCCTAGATTAGGGGAGATTGGATATTGGAGGGTACAAATCTTGATGTTGATTCGCAGCGTTGTTTACACACTTTAATTGCTCTGACCTTCTAGGCAATCTAGCGGCGTCGCAATGAGATCCATTTCAGATCCAAATGGGTGACCACTTTAGCGGTTTGGGCAAGCAAGGGTCCTGACTTGGTATTCTGAATATGAGACCACCCATCTTACTGAGGCGCAATACACACATGCACAACCTTTTCCCCTATTGGACCTTCTTTCGGTCCGATGGGAGCCCCCGCTTGCACTATGGGCTAAGTTGAACACTGATGGCGTCAGTCACTAGCCGACGATGCGAGGTTTTTAATATGTAACACTAACAAAGAGCTCTTGGTGGCAGGTGCATCCAAATGTTTTTCACGGTCGGTACTACAACTTAAGGCTCCCGGTGGGCCTTAGGATGGGAGTGCAGCTGGGGATAGAAAATCTCATCCTGGAAGCTGATTTGTCAACCATTGTGGACATTATCAACAACAAATGCAAAACACTTTGGAGATTGGAATCCATTTTTGCTGAGATCTATCTTTTGTAAACTTCAAATGCATTCACTGCTATAGAAAAATGAACAATGTTGCAGACCATCTTGCGAAATTAGGTCGTCAAGGTCACCACAGTTTTTTATTGGACAATCCATCTCCGGAATTTCAACGTATTTTGTATAGAGACCAAATGGGCCTCAACATTGCCTAACTAATGAATCTACCTTTCCTTTTAAAAGAAAAAAGATTATCGCTTATGTTTTTCAACACAATTCATGGTGGAATCTTTCTCACGTTCAGAATCCACCCACCCACATCTCTAATTGCAAATGTAAAATTTCCATGCACTCGCAGTCTTCCACAAGAGTATCCCATTGTCTATAGATCCCCTCAAGGAAAACACCTCTCTCTCTCTCTCTCTCTCTCTCTCTCTCTCTCTCTCTCTCCCCCCAACCGAAGCCAAATCTAAATCTATTCAAGAAAATAAAAGCTATTAAAAGAAGTAGAAGATTCTCGTACAACTTTTTGATCAATTAGTTTGTGAGTACAGAATGATCCGTGGATGGGGAGCTTGGGACTACAAACACACGGTCAAGACTGGGGAGCGAGAGGGAGAGACCATGTGAAGAGTACATGGAATCCCACATCTGACTTTGACTGTGGAATGACCCTCGAGTCCTTTTTTTATATTCCACGTAGAGATCATTAGACTGCGAGACCTATAAAACCTTTGAAGCAGTCTGATTCAGCAAAGAAGATAAAAGGCAATGGCGTTTTCGAATCAGAAGCTGCAGGCATTAATAAATGCAGACATAGTGCAGCCCATCCACAATACCTAACCATTAAGTCTTCAATAAAAAAAGAAAACTAAAAATACATCAAAGTTGTCTTCCTTCCCTCATTGGCTCCAACTTGTTCTCCTCCAAGTAATCCAATTGTTTATGTCATCCAAAAAGAGAAGCATCACTACATTGAAGTCCTATGATATGATGCCCCACTTCGAATACTCGATTCACATTTGTAATGTATTGAACTTGCACATCACACTCGGCACAAGCCACCCTGAAATATATTGGAGGCTGTGTAAACAATATTCATAGCCAAGCTGCCACAACACAACCTTACAGAAGATTTACAATGCAGCTCTTGTCGAAGTTGGTCCACTAGATGATTCATGGCTTTGTAGAGGAATGATGCATCTTGTGCACTGCATTGTCGGGTGGGTGGGCATGCCAAACGGAATACAGAGGTTGGTCCAGTAGTTGAGAGAGAGAGAGAGAGAGAGAGAGAGAGAGAGAGAGAGAGAGATGCATATGCTACTGCTAAGCTGTAAGTCCAAATCGCATGGGGACAGATCAGGGATGCGAGGAAGGACAAGTAGATCAGTGTCGATAAGCACGCTGGATCTTGTTTAAGATGGTGCAGGAGCGGTCATGTGTTGACCAGGCCTCCACAGTGGAGACTTGTCCGATTTCCTGAAGGGATTCTGATACCAAGATGAAAAATTGGGCAGGAAAAAAAAAGGCTGGGCGTCTGATTCCTGCACCACATGCTGAAGACAGTCTGGCACAGCAACTTTCCCAGAGGGGCGAGACAGATTGGTTGATAGTAGTCCAGTCTTTTGCGTTTCACTGTCCTGCCACTTAAAACCCTTTTTTAAAAAATGTCACTTGCTGTCTTGCTTCTTTTTTTTCTTTTACCTTTTTAACTCCTGCAGTCAGATTTGTTATTATTATCCCCCCATAGGATGAGTTCAAACTTGATCCAGATCTGATGCCCAGTGGTTGAAGTCTGAGAGCACATAAAAAAAATTTAAGTATGCTAATGAATCTTTTGTTCCTATGCATGTATCATCGTTACAGACAAGAATAATTTGGCAGCATCATGAGCTTTTTTTTTTTTGCTACAGTCACTGAGATGCCATGCATGAACACAAGATCAAAAGATTCAGACAACTGACTTCCAAGTTCCAATGATATAACGCCAAAGTTGTATTAGTAGACTGCTTTCTAAACGTACGTAGAAGATATAAGTATTTACAGTCCTATATATAAAAGAAAATTTTTCTAGTAAATGTCAAGGGCTCAAGGCCTAAATCTGCTACAGGAACTAGTCACAAAGCATCATTCCAGTGCAGCAGATGCAGCTATGAAGGTTGATGTTCCTTGTCAAGTGGATGGAACTTCGAGAGAAGGGGTCATATGTACACAAACTAGGAACAGAGGAGCTCTAGGAATAAGACCTGACCAATCCCAGATTATAAAGGGATCTAGACTTAAATAAACCTCCGAAGAGGAATTTGGTGGGAGACACATGAGATGAAGGCTTGGACTGATCGGCGTGGCCTTTAACTTGAAGTACCGTCTGTCCAATTAACTCCCTTATGGAATCTAAGGTCCTTGAATCGACCGAGTTACCAGCAGCATCACGGACATAGAAGGTATTAATGGCTTTGCCTCCTCTCGTCGAAACTTCTGCTCTCGTGACAGTTAGGCTGTTCTCCCGGAATATCCGGGTAACTTCCGATAGCAGGCCGACTCGATCATCTGTGCACAATTCCAGTTTCAGACCCTGCAAGCAAGTCATAGTTAGGATTAATGGTTAATTGGGCCATAGCAACAGAATTCTTTTTCATTAACAACTCATGGTTAAGTCAGATGACAGAAACTGCATTGTAGAATTCACTCCCTCAAATGTGTGGACCAAATGTAGTTTTCATCAATGCTGAACCTCAACTGTAAGTAACATCTAAAGTAACATAATACAATCACTGCTGCAATGAAAGAATAGTAACTACATCAAAAGAAAAAAGATGACCTGAAGCCTAAAAAAATTAACAACAATGCACAGTTACAGCAAACCAAATTATGCTTGCAGACATATCTGAAACAATCATCTACCTCGGACACTCTTCGTTCTATGGCTGCTGCAATGCACTGGATCACTCTTTGCCTCTCAGCTTCTGAGTTCACCGGCGAACAGTCTACGTGTCGGATATAGTACTCCTACAAGATGATCAAAGACAAACACATTGTAAAGGACATACTCATATCAATACAAAATGCAGAACTATGTGCTAGATAGCAAAAGTAAATAGTTCGCAGACTTGGCCAAGTAAGTACCTGATACGCTTCCGGGCCCTCTGCATGGACGCTTCCATGAAAGACCACGTACTGCATATCCGTCAAAGTGCAGATCGTGTCGAAGAGAAGCTTCGGCCTATCCTTGCAGCGAACTGTGACTACAGAATAGTCCTTGTTCAGCCAATTGACCACAGTGACCTTCGGCCTGTGCTGCTCGCTCCCGTCGACGTCGTCCGGCTGATCGCATCGCTCGTAGTCCCTGTCGTCGAACATCATCTGGTGGAGCCTTCGCTCCGTGTGGGTGACTCCCGCGGAGACGGCGGTCCTCGGCCCCCTGGTGCCCATGCTGTTCCCCCTGAGAACGTTGCTGAGCAGCTCCTTGATCCGGGAGAGCCTCTCGGGGTCCGTGATGGGCGACGCGGTCGCTTCATCGGTGACCTGCATCACCGCCGCGGCCCTGGTGTTGTGCGTCCAGACCTCGGCGTTCACCACGTTGCACTTGAGGTCCGCCAGCACCGCGCAGACCTCGGACAGCAGTCCCGGCCGGTCGGTTCCGGTCAGCTCGATCGATGTGCAGTCGGAAGAAGGCGAGAAGCCGACGGATCTCCTCATGGACGGCACGAAAGAGGAGTCCGCGCCAAGCGACTGGGAAAAGGAAAAAGAGATGATCACATGAGCCGGCGTGCCATGTGTGCGCACACGACAACTAAATGCGCGTACAATCTAACAGTTGGAAACGACGTACCTTGCGGATCTCATGAAAGATCGATTCCTCCCGTATCTTGTTCCCCTCTCGATCCGTCACATTAAACACTGCAAAGAACCCCCCCACGATTTCGGCATCGAATGAGAACTAAAATTTACAAAAACTGACAAACAAAAAAGCAGCGGAAAAGAGGAGAAGAAGCAAAAGCTGAAAGTTTCAAATCAAAATGCCAATACCATCCATGAACCATTCTCCATCGGAGGATATGTAGGCCTTGGTAATGATGAGATTGAGATCCGTCAGGACCTGAACCACCTCTAGGAGGATCCCGTACTTGTTAGCGCTGTCGACCTACGCCGAATTGGCCGAACGAGGGAAGACCCAGAGAGAGAGAGAGATTACAAAATACAAATCAACACAGCGTTTTAAAAATATGCAATTAACGAAGGATGAACAACCGGATTACCCTGACAACGGTGGCATTAGCGCAGGAGTCATTGTCCACGACAACCCTGACGGGCAAAAGGGATGAACAGAATCAAAGATTCAACATTCTCACATCATCACGAACAAGAGTGATTAACAGGGAAAAATAGCATGGAGAGAGAGAAAGAAATTGCAGAGAAAGGGAACCTGGGAGGGTTCATTCTCTGGATGAATTTCTCATATGCATCATCAACATCAGCGTCCCAAGAAGCGCTGAAATCTGCATCTGCAGGAACAGGAAAAATCTCCTAATGCTAATAATCATAATCATTCTAAACAATTTGGTAACAATATTTAGCTTTCAGATCTCTTCTCGAAACGATGTTCGCCAGAAATTGACAATGCTAAACACCCAACAGGCCTCAATGACATAAATTAACACAACCAGCACGAAACAAAAAGAAAGAACAGTTGTTCTCGCATCAGATTACGTGCTGCAGAGAAAAGGGGAAAAAAAACCACTCCCGCATTGGACTTCTCTTCCAGGAAGACATTAAAAAAGTTATTTTTAGGATGAAGAAAACAGAGAACCCACGTGATGACACCTTAATCGACATAGGGTAAAAATGAAAAGAAAAATCACGTCTTTGATGCGAGAATAAGAGGAACAATTATACGTCTCTATGGAGTAATTAGGGTTTCAAGGGGAACAAACCCATCAGGAACTGGAACCGGCGAACTCCTCCGTGTTCTTCTTGCTTCTTCGCTCTTCTCTCACTCCTCTGTTTCCGGCTCCCTCCCTCCGTTCGTTGTTTCGGCGTGTGTTAGCGTGTCGTGTGCTGTCCCGCGCGAGTAGGCCGTTACCAAACGAGGAAAAGGCATGGGCTGCACTCGCTCTCTCTCCTCTCTCTTCTCTCTCTCTCTCCTCTCTCCTCTCTCCAAGAAAACAGAGTTTTATGTTAGTGTGCAGGCGCAGAGCCGCGGAGAAGGGTAGAAGAGAGTTGTGTACCCGACCAATATACAAAATATATTTATTTATTTATGTGTAATTGATATTGGTTAAAAGGAAAGTTTAATTACGTATATACGCAATATTAAATGAATCGATTTTAATCTCTGGACTCAATTTATTATGAAGCATAATTAAAAATCGAAATTTAATAATGAGCTTTAAAATTAATATTTTGGTTACACGTGTGACGTGTATGATGTTTGCCTGTAATTATAATCTAAGACACCGGAAGTCATGAACTTTCTTTTTACTATTCTTTGGAGTAATTTGAATATTAACCCTCAAATATAATAGAAGTGATATTTTTTTATTCAATTTTCGATTTATGCGAAGCGGTGTCGACTCAATTCATACGATGCTTTGCATGATACTATCGGTCCATCGTCGAGTTTTAACTAATTCGATAGAATCGCATAAGACGATGATATTTTAAGGGAGTGAAGCATGTGCGTGGGGTGGGAAGGGGTTGGAAGTCATTGCAGAGGGTTGTGAGCTTTCACATGGAGGTTGCAATTTTTGGGGGTAAACAATTCAGGAAAGGAGTAAACTTTTTACCATAAATATATAAAATTGCTACTATCTATGTATATTACGAATCGTATTCTGTGTAATATGTCAAAAAAAAAAGAAAATTGTATTATTTTTATTTAAACACGTCTAAATTTATGTTGATTGTTATATATAGAAATGTTGGATTTTAACGAAATTGGAAAACTGTTCGCATAAAATTCAATAAAACAGATTTCCAATTTGGTTCAAATCCAACATTGCTATATATAAAAATCAACACAAATTTAGCCGTGTTTAAATAAAATAAAAGCGATTTCTTATGATTTAGCACATGGGGATTCGTATTGCCATTCGTATTTCGAAATCAAATCGGCCAAGTAGAAATTTTGATTTGGTGCATGTTTGTGGAAGATGATGATGGAAAAATATAAAATGTAAATGGAAACATGAATATTATTATATGTTAATTAAGTTTCAATATAAAAGAATTACAATATATCACTTTTGTTGCATTTTCTTAATATATATATATATATATATATATGTGTGTGTGTACTTAATCTTATCAGATAATTCAAAGCCCTATACATCACTAATTTATATTATATTATGCTTTCTTGTAATGTTAATTTTTAAACTCTAATATATAATCATGTCATCTTATTAGCAGAGGAGATTAAATAGTTACTTCAAGTCATTCATCCAAAGCAATATTTTCAGAACTGGACCGACGACCGGTCTGGACTCCTTACGGGATCACGAGTTGAACCGAATTTTATTAAAATAGTATTATTTATAATAATTATAAAGATATAATATAAATTATGTGATATAATATTTGAATATTGTACTAATAGCCTATTAATAATATTAAAAATTAATATAACATAATTTTTATTTATTATAAATTTTACTAATGATGAACATATAAATATAGATAGATTATTATTAATTTAATATCTATTATTTATTGATGATAGATGCGATATTAATAAATTTTATCATAAATTATTCTTTTTTCTTTAACATTTTCCTTTTTATTTTCATTATTTGTGCCCTTTGATAATTTTTTATTTTAATGTTATTCAATTTTAAATACTTATCCTTTTATTTCAATTCCTATTTAATTATATACATATCATACTCCCTCCTTTTTTACTCTTCTTACATTCCTTTCCTTTTTCCTTTTTTTTAACTTTCTCATTTTTATCATTTTTTTAATTCTATTCTTCAAAATTTGAATTGAAATAGATTGAACCGGTTCAACCGGCTCAATTCAATTGGCCCGGTTCAAATAGTTTTCCGGTTCAATGGCAAAAATAATTTTGATATCAAACTGAATCAGATTTTCGGACGGTTCGTGATTGAATCGATTAAACCGGCTGGTCCGATCCGGTTTTGATAACATTGAGTCCGTTGCATCACTATTAGTCTATTTATAAGATGTTATGTTTTATTTTACTCTTAATTTTTTAAACTCTAATAAATAATCAGAGCTTATGAGGTTAAATGGTTAGCTAAAAATTTTTTCCCTAGTATAGACTTTACTTTTACAATTTATTACTCAAGTGTTTATTGCACTTTCTCTTAGAGCTTATTTGACATATAACTAATGGAGAGGTGGGTAGGGTGGCATGGTGAGTGATGGGTGATGAAGTATATGAAGTATACTGTGTCATTATAAAGTCCATTTTTGAATAATAAATTATAAAAGATAGGTGATTAATAATAATTTGATTTGTGTAAGAATCAATTTTACTATTCATTATACATTTAAACTATTTATAATGATTGACAATTAACAAATATTTATGTTATAAATTTGTATTACTTAATTTATTTTTCTTTTTATTTTTTGTTTGACCTATTTTTCTATTTTTATTATATTATTTATTGTTCTATAAATTTTTTATTCATCTATTTTAATTTTTTTAAAATGAGAGAGATATATATATTAAAGTTAAACATAGATAAAAATTATTATCATAATACTTATTTACTAGTGTGAGAGAGGAGAGATTGATGCGAGAGAAGAGATATGGAAAGAGAGAAAGAATAGGGCTAGTTAATTTAGTTTAAAATTATTAATCCCCTCTCATTCCACTCGGTGGAATGAAAAATATAATGTTATGAGGTCTTATCTACTCCACCTCTACCCTTCCTAATTAATATAAAATCATTTTTCAAACACAGTTTAAATTCCCTTATATCATCCCACCCCTTGAAAAATCTCAATCCAAACAAGCTATGCCCGAAAAATTATGTATTACTTTATGTCATTTAAATTGCATTTGAAAAGTCATTTATGTTTAATAAAGAATAGAATTGATTTATATTCATAAAATCTTCTTAACATTTTATTTCTACTTAAGTTTGGATAATTTTGTCAAAATGATAACAAATGATAACAAGTGCATTAATCGCTTAAGTAATATAGTGAAAGAGTGGAGTTCCACGAGAATGATTAATAATTAAAATTTTATTTTAACATTTTTAATTGAGAAGTTAAAAAAAGTTTATTTCCAAATGTGAATAAAAGAATAAAAATAAAGAAATTAATGACTTGATTAAAATACCTAATTGATACCGGTATGATCTAATGGAATTTCTCAAATTAGAATTAATTAAATCAATAATAAAGTTTAATTCTCAAAACTAGTTAATCAATGTTTTAGGTTTTAACTACTATATTTATATAAAAAATAAATCAATCCTTTTAATTTTTAACTTATCTAAAGATGCATTCAAATGGAATATAAAATAAGAGTTTTCTCAAGTCACCTTAATGACTTTATAAATTAGATCTCTTTCGATTTTTATATTTGTGACATGCAATAAATAAAATCAATTCTATAAACTATTATTAAAATAATTATTTTTTCTCATATACCAATTAATTCATAAATCATAGAATCAAAAGATTCAAAGTTATTAAAGATTCAAAGTAATTAATGTTAAGGAATATTCCAAAACATAAATAGGGTCCAACTAAGATCTCCCTAATAAGGAAATAAATCTAATAAAAATAACATCAAATCTACTAACAAAGTTCAAGAAAAGAAAACAAAGAACTTTTGCATAGACTGAGCACATACTCTCTTGAATTTTCGATAGAGTTTTGACATTGTTCTCGATCCTCTCCTCTAAAACAATGCTTCAAGGAGTCTTTTATGGCTCTATTGGTCCTCCTTTTATAGATTTTCCGTTCCTCCAAAGAAGAAATCAAAACTTTATCTGAAAAGTGGATAAAGACTTGCTCCATAACCATTTGTCAGATTGTCGTCATGGCCGTGAAAAGTTCCATCACGACTGTGACAAAGACCATGAATTACTCTGCTACAAATCGTCCTCCTTGAACATCCATGATCATCTTTTGGAATAGTCATTATAGAAAGCTCTCCATTATGTCTTCAACGATTGCTACTGCACGATTGTGACATGCATCTAGCACAATGATTTTCTGCAATAAAATTATCCATACATAGGTAGAAATAAAATCTAAAGAAAATTTTATAAGAATAAATCACTTCTCTCCTTTTTAAAATACAAAATATTATAAAATATAAATTAGATAACATAAACTAATGCATGATTTTTCGTGCATCAAATTTTTACAAGCTTAATATTTTACTTATGCTCAAGCAAACTTCAGTTAAGGCCTAAAGCTTCATCACAAAACTATTACTTTTCTCTTACTAATCTTTTACACCACCTTCACTAGAACATCTCTTCTCATCCAATACGCAACCTTGAAGAATTCTTAAGTCCCAAACATGTCCTTCCTGTATATCTACAAATAATATTATTCTATCTCATAAGAGAATCAATATTGAACCACAAGTCTTCCATGAACTTATTTTCATACTATTTTTTTATCATTTTTTCTTTTATTTTCTTCTTTTCGGTGATTTGGTATTCATACGTGAAAATAATTTTGTTTGAAAAAACTCCATAATATATAACATATATTAAATTTTAATTTTTGTTCAACATAAAGTATATGTGGTTATAGACATTTCATCATTTTGTACACATTTCTAAAATTTAAGAGGTGTCGGTTATTCGTCTCATAACTCCTTCCACATATCTTATTTTGTGATTCCAATTTGATTAAGACCATACCTTAGAGGAGTTCAAGATCCAAAAAACTAAAATTTTATCTTTAAATTTATAGCATAATTCCTAATGAGTAAGCTACTTCTGCAGACAGCTAGATATGTTCAAACATAACTTTTCAAGTACAAATGATTTTTGAATAATTCCTTGTTGTTCGAGAGGTAGACTTCCAAAGACTCATGAACTCTAATTCAGAATTTTGTAATCATTTATAAGGATTTTAACTACAAGCTATTAATCTTAGAACAAGAAAAGTATTTTCCCTTGTTCTTCATGTCTCTAAACAACTTGTCTACTTTCCTTATTATTTTAATCAATAATAATAAATACGAACAGACACATAACTATTTTTTTTAAAGTCTAACATAATATAAAATTACTAAAATCAATCGTTCAAGCCACTACTTACCTGCCATATAAATTTTATTTCTTCTACTTTTGATTTTTTTTTTCATATATCCAAGTGATTGGTCAAATTTCTTATTAATCCAATCAATAAAATGCATGAACATTACATTTAAACTGCCATAAAATTGGGAAAACAATTATTGAAATCCACATAATACATACCTTATCAAATTTTCATCTTTTTTTTTCTTTCCTCTTTGTGCAGTGTTGCCTTTCTTCCCTTATTTGGTTCGGCCAACTTTAGAGAACAAATCTCTTTTCCCTTTAACCTTCTTTCCCCTTTTTTTTTTCTATTTCTGGCCGACCACACAAAATGAAGTAATTTCCATTTTTTTCCTTAGGTCGTGCAAGGTAAGTCAGTAATGGAATTTCTATTTATTTTATTTTTGCAAGATTTGTGGTGACGTGGCAGCTCACCATTAAAATGACTAGTCTTAGCCGATCTTATTTTGCTACATGGATGAATGGTACAAGTCAATTAAAATGCTCATAACTTCAAATCATTTGTATATGCCTTTAGTACAAGAAGATGAGGATAATACATATATAGATAGCACCAGTACACAACTAATTAATTAATTATTCTAATAAACAATTAAGCATATTAATGATAGCTTATATTAATCCAATAATATTAAATTCAACTTGACGACATAATATTTTATTAAATTTGTCACTGTAGTTCATTAATAATTTACTTTTTAAAAAAATCACCATTAAATTGAATTAGTTAAAGAAATGTTTAACCTGGAATATTACAAATGTGCTAGTGAAATCTTTGATAATTTCAAAGTTGAGAACTCGGAGAATGAATGTCGGCTAAGGCATGGGCCAAGGTCATCCATATACTCGTTTCTTCATGATTTTGCTTATTTGCCTTATTTACATTCTTCTATTGCTAATTGCATTTCGAATTGATTTATTTTTCTAATCAATTTTAACACTAATCCTTCCCCCATATTGGTGCCTTGTAATTCAACACTTGGTCTCAATGCAACTGATTACCTTTATTAATATTTAATCATCTTTAGGGCCATGGCAGTTAGTACTTCTATCCTATATATGTGAAGGTGGTAAATCATCCTCCATTCTTAAATGCCTTAGGTTTTTCATATTGAAAAATTAGAATGACGTATGTTGCATTGGTATTGAAATATGTTTCAAAATTATTTTAATATGCATGGAAAAACACCTTCAGAATACACTAAGGTGAATTTCTTTTAGTAAAATTAAATTGAAAAGATAAAAATAATTGCTATGATTCCACCGAATTTGATTGCATCTCTACTTGTCAAAATGCTCATCAAATTTGGAAAAACATTTATTATCACATATGAAATACTGAAAAGGTCAAAGAGTCTCTAGTCAAAAGATATAAATTAAGGTGATTGTTGTGAAGTTAATCAAGAATTCCATAGCAAAAGACAAAATGATGAGTGATCTTAGTTTTTTCGTAAATTTTACTTCACAAAGAATTTTGATTTTGTAAAGAATATCTACTTATTCACATTCTTAAATGATTTGTTTGTTTTTTTAATGTTTCATCTTTAGTAAAGAACCGTTTATTGAACCTTTTTATGCACGACTAAAATATGTTATGGATTCATTGTCCAAATCAAATTCAACGAGACCAAAGCATCCCTTTGAGCCTAAATTTGAGGTGGATGAGCCATTGTGATTTGCCATGGATTTTAAATTTATTTTAAGTTTATTTTCAATAGTTACACTTCAGACATCATTCATTACAAATCCACTACAAATTCCAATTTATTTTTGTCACACTAAATTCCTTCATTAAAACCACTACTACAACATTTTAAGATGTTCTGGTTTGTCTCATCCAAATCATCCAATTAAAAGTGCCTCAATCAAATTAGTACTATATGAACTCTCTACTAAATTATTTGAAAGGATTTTTTAACCATTTAGCAGGTCACGAAATAGAATCTTACAATAGCAATAGAGTTTAGAAAACCTCGTCTTATTGATGTAGTCTTCAGTGTTGGTGATTTTTACTTGGAACCTAATGAATTGGACCCAAGTTGACTCATTTGGATGCCCAAGATGATACATATATGTTAACTCTTATGAAATCCTTGGATTAGGAGCAAAACACTAAACACTATGGAACTATTTGGTACGGGGGCAAATTAAGAACAACCAGCTTGTTCTTACCTTTTTAGCCAAACACATTTTTATCACTTGCGGGCCCTACTGCCGTCATGATGGGGGTTAGAACATTTTGTATGTTCTTGATACCACTTGGAACTTCGTCACTCTCACTATTAGGACAAGTTAGGGTTATTTTTTTAAAACCCCGAACTCATCCATCTATGGGATTTTAGGTATTTGTTGTAAGTTGAATTTATGGGATATTCATGTGACATTTAAAATAATTAAGATGTCAATGAGAAGGAGAAATGAACTTAAGTATGAATGAATGACACATGAATATGAATTGGATGTTTAAACTAAGAATGATTTTTTTGGTCCATGCATACATTAAAAAGATGTTTATTTATATCTTGAACATTGAATGGAAATTTGGTAATAATTTGCAATGAATTGTGCCACTAAAAACTTTAGACAATGGGAAACTATGGTTCGAATGTGCAAACATGTCAGGTGAGAGAATCCTTAGCAGATTCATATGTTTGAATATTTGATCAAACTTGAATCTTATGAATCATGAAAAAAATAGATGTTTGAACACCTCAAACATATGAACATTTAAAAATTTTGAACCTTCATGAACACTAAAAGTTCAAACAACCATCCAACAGCTATGGACATACAAAGTATCCAAAAAAGTCGAACGTCCATACCACCATCAATTCGGAACATCTATACATTCGTAGTTGATCCAAATGACCTTCTTGAGGTTCATATGTTCAAAATCATGATAGAGAACATGCAACTTATGATTTATACATGATATTATCTTGACTCTTCTTGATTCCCAATTTTCTCACATGATTTATGATATTGTTTTGGAGCTTCTCTTGCTTCCACGTGAGTTGATTGATTTTTAATGATCACAAGATAGTAAGTAGGCTAAAAACGATAAAGGCTAGAAAACTTAGGGTATCATTGTCTATACCTAAAGGCTAACTAAACAATAATGTAAAGGAGGGGCATATGTAGTGTAACTAAATGCAATACAATGAAGCTACATGACTTAGTGAAGACAAAACACTAAGACCACTATTATTGTTTTGTAGGGCACCTCCAAATAAATGAAAAGGATGGATGATACATCCTTCCCCAAGAGAAAGCACTTGTCATGGCACTAGTCCTTCATTCACACCAAGGTATATGATTGTATCATTTATCATACTCTAAAAGTGGAGTGCTTTTCTAAATAATAAAAAAAATCATTAAATTTGAAATAATTACTTCAATGACTGCTACTACATAAGAATGAATGAATAAATAATATTGATTTATTGATCATTATTATCAAAGAAAGGATATTGATATAGCGTTTATATTATCAAAGTAAGAAGAATTTGTTCATGCGCATTATTATTGATGTGACATCAAAGATTTATTAAAAAATTAATTCAATGTCACCTGAATGTTCATTTATAATTTCACCGATCATAGCGATCCATCATTTATATGGTTCCTTTATCGATTCATATGTCTAAGACTCGTGATTGTGTAGCTTATAGAAATGATCCAGATGTTACTACCTAACATCTAAGTAAGATTAAAGTTATTATGGAAATGATATTAAAGTTCACCATACATTCATTTATTTGTTGTTCTAAAACAAATTATGAAGCTTTATTATTACTAGGTCATGAATTATTATCCATTTGTTTTCTTGAATCCTTATTGCTTGATACGATGATTAATACTAATGATTTGAGAATGCTTATGCTCAAAAGAATCTTAGTTCATGCCTTACTTATATGGTGTTATCATGGTTTTCAAACTCTCGAGTGAACTCTGTTCGAACTCAAATTTGATAGTAAACTCAGGTAGACTCAGACTAAACTCGGTAGAATCGGATGGAATCGGTCAAGTTCATACGTAAACTCGATGATTTGTTAATTAGTTATTTGATTAGATTTTGAGGTTCAATTGGAAGAAAAAAGAATTATGTTTTACTTTATACATGTCATGGTGACTGTGCTTGCTCACCTAACCAATGATGACTATGGCCGCAACAAAGTAGATAGATAGATAGATAGATAATTATCATGATTAGTTTAAATATTAAATAAGAATAATATAAGGAAAGATATTCATTTATTCACTTCAACAAAAGATTTTTAGAAAGACGTTTAATTTAAATTGAGAAGATCGATATGATACCGCATTAGATAGACATTAAAGCTTAATTTTCAAATGTAAATTATGTTTTATGTACTACCTAAACATCATATTAACTTTTTCATGAGCCAATAAAATAAATAAAAAATAAATCATACATGAAAATGAATATTTAAAGGATTCAATAGTTGACTTAATATTTAATTATTATATGAACAAAGGGTAAATTACACCAAATGTCCTCCAACTTTCACGTTTGCTCAGTCATGCCCTCCAACTTCACTTTGTAACAGCGATGTCCTCCATCTTTTAATTCATTTCACCTGATATCCTCTTTACCTGGTATAGACAATTTCCCAGTCGTCGAGCTAATGTGGCACCCACGTGACGCTGATAGGACATATTTTCTTCCTACAGATGTGGCAATACTAAAAAAAATATGAATAAAAAAAATTTCCACCTCACTGCGTGAGTTGGGGGTTCCCACCCGTCCAATCTCGCCGGCACGTGGGACATCGGCGAGGAGGCATCGACAGGAGAAGGGGGCCTGGACCCCCCTCTGCGACCTCGTCGGTCGCCGGCAAGGTCGTAGAGGGGGGTCGAGCCCCCCCTCTTCTCGCGCGTCGACGGGCGGGAGAAGGGGGGCCTCCACCCCCCTCTGGGACCTCACCGGTCTGTGATTGTCGCCGACGAGGTCGCAGAGGGGGTTCGAGCCCCCCTCTCTTCTCGCGCGCCGACGGGCGGGAGAAGGGGGTGCCTCGACCCCCTCTGCGACCTCGCCGGCGACAGTCGCAGAGCGGGGTCGAGGCCCCCCTTCTCCCGCCCGCCCTTCTCTCGCCCGTCGGCACGCGAGAAGAAGGGGGGGCCTCGCCCTCCTCTGCGACTGTCGCCGACGAGGTCGTAGAGGGGGGTCGAGGCCCCCTTCTCCCGCCCGCCGACGCGTGAGAAGGGGGGGGCCTCGCCCCCTCTGTGACTATCGCTGGCGAGGTCATAGAGGGGGGTCAAGGCCCCCCTTCTCCCGCCCGCCGGTGCGTTAGAAGAGGGGAGGGCCTCGACCCCCCTCTGTGACCTCGCCGACGACAATCGCAGAGGGGGGCGAGGCCCCCCTTCTCCCGCTTGTCGACGCGCGCCGGCAAAGTCATAGAGGGGGGCGAGGCCCCCTTCTCCCGCCGCTGCCTCCTTGTTGGCATCCCACGCGCCGGCGAGGTTGGACGGGTGGGAACCCCCACCGGTGTGAGGTGGCAATTTTTTTATATTTTTAATATTGCCACGTCAGCGTGTAGGAAGAAAATATGTCCTATCAGCGTCACGTGTGTGCCACATCAGCTCGACGACCAAGAAATCGCCTATACCATGTAAAGAGGGCATCGGGTGAAATGAATTAGAAAAATGGAGGGCATCGCTGGTACAAAGTGAAGTTGGAGGGCATGACTGAGCAAACGTGAAAGTTGGAGGACATTTAGTGTAATTTACCCTATGAACAAATTAACAATTTCATAAATAATTGACCCTAATCCAAACAAATTAATATAATTATTTAGATAAAGATGTGTTAATTTGATTATTTGAATTTAATTATTGTGTTAATGATTTAATACTTTCATAAGTATATGGCACATGCAACAAAGGGAATAAGGATCATGTCAGATAAAAAGTAACTCATATATATGAGACATCGTTGAATTGTGATATGTAATTATTTATAGAAAGATGCTTATTTATGGATAGCCGGTTATCTAACGATGACCCGTATATATGAATCAATTTTTACTCTACATAATCCTTATCCCCAGTCAAATTAGTGATTTTATAGATATCCATAAAATACATGCAATAATAATTATGATTATTAAGTTTAACAAAAAAAATATAATTGCTATATGAGTAGTTGGCTTTGATCATATAATAGTGATTTTAATTATTATATATTAATAGAATACAATAAAAAATTTTCAATTTTGATTATTTAAATCATATAGTTTCGACAAAAAATTTAGGACATTAAAATTATTTCTTTTTGTCCTAAAGTTTTTTTTTCTTTTAATATATATGACGATATAGATATAGAGATTTATAGTATATTTTAAAAAGTAAAAAAATAATTTATTTTATTAAATAGGTGGGTCAATAATGATCTAATTGACTGACCCATTGAATAAACGGTCAGATTTTAAAAGTATTATATAAAACATACAGCATTAACTTCTCCTGAACTCATTGAAAACACAAAAATTAACTTGTCCTGAACAATCACACATGTCTATGCGTCATAGGGAGGGAAATAAATTAATGGAGGCAACATAGAGAATTAGTGTCACGTGTGTTCCCACGTACTAGGGAGACAGGCAATCGAATTAATGGAGCCACGATGAAACATAAAAAGCATCAATTAATCGTCTCGATGAGACTGATAATAAAGGAGCACGTACACTTTATTGGTGAAATTTGAATCCGTAATTTTTTTGTATCTAAGTGATTACGTGTCTCACTACGTTAAACCTTAATTTTTAAGGTACCACATATCGATACCTCCAACTAGTGATAGAGGATTATGCCGTGTCCGTCCTTTAAATTGAATTTGATCGCGCATCGGATCGTGTCGCGCTACAATATTTTTAAAATTTTTTGTCAATAAAACTTTTTATGAAATTCGTCAAAAAAATCTATATTCCAACGGGACAACATCGTTGAAAAAATGCTCGTCGAAAATTATTTTCCAAATGGGGTATAAAAGTCATGGAAAGTTCTGATGAATAACGTTGTGTCCTTCGTTAACCCTTCGAAATTTTGAAGGATGGGCACGAAGTTCAGATGGAAGTTATCCGTCGAAATTTCTAATGAAGGCCTATCTGTCGAAAGTTCCGACGGGGATTACCAGTCGAAACTTCTAAAGGGACTCCATCCTTTGAATGTTTATTTACCCGTCGAAAAAATTTTAAAAAATAAAATAATTCGGCCACATGCGACCGGATCAACCTGACAGCCAACGACCAAATCTGGTCGAATCCGATTGATGTGGCCATAGCCAGCCAAATCTGGCCGAGAGAGAGGGAGAGGGAGATAAGAGAGGGGGATCATCAAAGCCGGGGTTCGCCAAAGCCGCAAGATCAACCGAGTGTGTGGTTGCCGGAGTCGAGTGAGTGAGTGAGAGAGGCAAATGGGAGAGGAATAGGGAGAGAGAGTGAGCAAGAGAAAGAGAGGGTGAGAGGGAGAGAGAAACGACAAGAGAGGGAGAGAGAGGGTATTTTTATATTTTATGATAATTTAAAATACCGATGTAAGGCCATCAAAAGTTTTATATTAAAATATTAATATCATGCTAATCTTTCATTATATAATGTAATAATATATTTTATTATAATTTAAAAAATGAACTATACTGGCCTTCAATCATGACTATCGGAAGGTTAATATTAAAATATTAATATTATGTCAATATTTTATTATATATTATAATACATAGGATTTTTTTCGCTGATCCTCTCTGAACTATGAATTTTTTTCACGTCTACCCATGTCTTTCGAATATTCTGTTAACCCCCGGACTTTTCCACTTAAGTCCATTCGTCAACTTCTATTATCTTTCTCGTTAATTTTCATTTTTTATTTATGAAATGACTAAATTATCCTTTCCTCATATCATCTAATATTTAACAATATAAAATAATATATTAAACAAATAAAAAAAAGGGCTCTCGTGTGGTGGGGCGCCCCGCCCCACGAGCGCAGGGAAGGGGGGTCGCCCCCTCCCTACGACCTCCGGCGAGGTCGCAAGGAGGGGAGATCCACCCCCCACCATGCGCCGGGGAGCGCAAGGAAGGGGGTCCTCCCTGCGACCTCACCTATTTTTTATTTTTTTTAATATTTTATTTTATATTATTAAATATTAGACGATGGGAGGAAAGGGTAATTTAGTCATTTTATAAATAAAAAAATGGAGAATTAATGAGAAAGTTAACAAAAGTTGATCCATGGACTTAAGTGCAAAAGACGTTATAGTTTCGGGGGAGTTAGCAGAATATTCGAAAGAAGTGGGTAGATGCGAAAAAAATTCATAGTTCAAGGGGGTCGATGAAAAAAACCCTAATATATATTGATGTAACTTAAATTATCGAAGGTCACGATCGTCGAAACATTAATATTATACTAATATTTTATTATATAATTTTATAATATATTTTATTGTAATTTAAATATCAATAATTCTGGCCTTCATTATTACCAATGGAAGGAACTAATTTAAAATATCGAATGTCACAATCGGCGGAAGCTTAATATTATAATATAAATATTATGCCAATATTTAATATATAATGTTATAATACATTTTATTATAATTTAAAATGCCGATGGTCCTAAATTTCGATATTATCAACGGATGAAAATTCATCGATAATATCAAAAGTCATAATCGTCAAAATCTTAATATTAAAATATTAATATTATGCAAATATTTTATTGTATATTGTTATAATATCTTTTATTATAATTTAAAATACTGAAGCCACGATTGTTTGAAGTTTAATATTCAAATTATGCCAATATTTTATTTTCTAATGTCATAATATATTTTATATCGAAGATTAGGACCGCTGAAAAGTTTAATATTAAAATATTAATAATATGCCAATATTTTTATTATATAATGTTAGAATCTATTTTTTGTAATTTCAAGTACCGATGGTCCTAGCATTCGGTATTATCGTCGGATGGTACTGAAGACTTCGATTGTTGACGAATTTTTGTCATCGGGTCAAAAATTGACAGTCGAAAATACGTCATTTTCTTGTAGTGTCAGCACTTCTCGCCTTAATATTGGTTTGTGTTAGCACCGGCTTGATCTGCGTTGATCGAGCCATGCTGGCATAGTCAATTTTAAAATCAAGCTAAATTGTATAAGGCTCGATCGTAAAACAAATATTGAATATATATAATATATGATATTATGACTATTAAATATATAAAAAAATATATTTTATATATAATATATTTATAATATATGACTAAATATTGTTACCATATATTACCTAGTTATTACACAACATGAACATGGGTTAAATGGAAGTTCCTTGTTGCACAGCTAGTAATGAGCAATAGATGAATTGAAGTGTCATTGCACATTGATCAACATATGCATATCATTAAGCACATTGTATCCAACTAATCCTATTATGTTGCTTCGTGTCGCGCAAACGAGATTCTATTCTTATTTGCATTCACCGAATATCGAACTCATATTTAAGCAACGAGGGACGTTTACACGGCATGCATAATCTTTTTGCTATCATTTACAGCATATGTACAATTTGATCAATCTTGTAATGCCTCACAGTTTAAAAAAAACACCAAAAAAGGAAGGGCGGAGGGAGAGGAAACGAAGAGCTCTGCTCTCTCTTCCTCTCCCCTCTTCAATGACCGAGTAGTTCACAGATGGAGGGGCAGCACCACTCCATAAAACCCCTCTCCCCCTCTCATGACGTTTTTCCCTTCGTCCCTCTCTCACTCACCCTCTGTTCTTCCTCCGACGACGTGCATGGACAACAGCAGAAGGTGAAGTCACTCCAGCAAGACTTTCCGACGTGGACGACGCAGGAGATGGCAGCGAGTAGCAGCAGCTAACCTAAGGACAAACCACAATTTCGTAGGCATTAATGTGTGATTTCAAAATCTATCTCATAGGTTTACCCATCTTATGATTAAATTGAATGGAAATAATGTAATACCAACTTGATTATGATCCTCCTCAAAATGACTAATGATGACGATGCTTATGGAGAACAAAGATGAACCATTATGGTTTCCTGTGAAAAGATAAGCGGTCCTCCGCTCCTTCTTCGGACGACTGTTGAAAAGATTTAAAGACGGACGACCGCTTGACATCCGAGCGTCCGATATGTGGATAGAAGGAATTCCTTTGTCCACCAGATTTATTATCAAAAGAAAAGGACTTAAAGATTATTCAGAGCTATGCTCCATACGGCCTTGATCAATCTACGGATTGAAAGAGAGGTCCACGATGATTCGGAGCTTTGCTCCATACGACCTTGATCGATCTATAGGTCGAAAGTGACGCAACGTTAAGGATGAATTTGGTATAAAAATTTAAATACAGTCAAGAGCAAACTCTAGGCCCGATGAACGGTGTTCTATTGCACCGTGCAAGTATGCCTTAGATATGCTTGAAAGATCTGCAGAAAGCAAACGTCGATGTCGCTGGTTCAAGCGGACGGTAATCGACAAATAAACTAACAGGAATCCACCAGCACCTTAGAAGAAATTCAAGGCCAAGATCGTGCTTCACGAACTCAGAAATTCAGAAACCTCTGAACTGGAACTTTAATTAAAGAGATAAAGATGTTTTTAACTCTTACAAGTCAAACCAATATATAGGGACTCACAACTTGCAATACTATTAGTACTAGGACTCCTATAGCAAAAGGAAAATAGAATCCCACCAGCATTAGGACTCTTATAACCTAACAGAAATAAACTAATAGGAAATAACAATCCTAATAGCATTAGGACTCCTAAGAGAAATAAACTAAAAAGGAAATAACAATCCTATCAGCATTAGGACTCCTAACAGATTCTTCAAATCTGAATCAAACTAAGTTGATGACTACTTGGATTCTGTACAGTAGTAGAATTCCCTCTTTTCTTCTCAATAGGATCTACATCAGGCTCCCCTGCTTGAAAAGAACTCGACCCCGAGCTCGATAATAGCAAACTTGGCGGATGGTACAAAAAGAGATCTGAAACATTGACGGTAGATGAAATAACCAAATCTGCTCGCAGGTCAATGATATAACCATTATCATTGATACGCTTCAAAACTTTACGAGGACCAAACTTCTTGTTCATTAATTTATGATAAGAACCCTTGTCAGCACGCTCCTTAAACTTAGCATTAGATTCTTCCAACTTCTTCTTGGTTTCTTCATGGATATGTTGGATACGCTCAGTCATATTGTCAACAGCAATACTTTTACACACAGTTTTAGGTAAATTGATGAGGTCTACGACCTGGCGAGGCATTCTATCATAACCAATTTCAAACAGTAACATGTCATCCAATCTAGGAATTGGAAATCTATACTTGATTGTGATCTTGTTTATAGCTCTACTATCAGCACACATTCTCCATGTGCCATCCTTTTTTGGTACAAGGAGTGCTGGTACTGCGCATGGACTCATGCTTTCTCGAACAAATCCTTTCTTTATTAATTCATCCACTTGATCTTGTAAAATCTGATTTTCTTTTGGACTTAATCGGTAGTGGGGAAGGTTTGGAAGACTTGAACCTGGTATTAGATCAATATGATGTCGAATGTCTCGCATGGGAGGTAATCCATCAGGTAATTCTTCAGGAGTGATGTCTTTGAATTCTGAAATTAAATTTTGGATTGCCTCTGTAGTGTGTTCTTGATCTGGAGGAACCTCTCCTATGCACATAAGTGCATAAGCCTTTCCACGGTCTTTTACTTCAGAAATGAACTCATCTGCCCGTTCAATCAAGTAGCCATTCTTCAAGCTATTTTCTTTAATTACTGAATCATGCTGTAATGGTAATAAAGAGATGCGTTTTCCGTCTTTAGAAAACTTGTAGATGTTGTCTCGCCCTAGATGGGTTGCATTAATATCAAATTGCCAAGGACGACCCAAGATGATGTGGCTTGCATCCATATCCAATACATCACATGTGACCACATCCTTATAACTCTTGCCAATTGATAAAGATACCTTACACAATTGTGTAACTTCTTTGTTAGTGCCTTTACTAATCCAACTAAATTTATATGGTGAAGGATGAGGTTCTATTTTCAATTTCAATGTGCCCGCCATTTTTTTGAAACTATGTTTTCAGAGCTCCCACTATCAATAATAACATTACAAAGTTTACCTTTCACTGTGCAACGGGTTCGAAATATTTCATGTCGCCGAGGGTCCTCTTCTTTCTTAGGTATTAATAATAGGCATTGCACGACACTCGTAGATGCTCTCCATCTTCATTAGCACAGATTTCTTCTTCAATATCATATTCATCATTAGCCTCTTGATCATCAGTTTCTTCTTCATCCTCTATTATTCATGCTTAATGGAGTGCTGGACGTTGTGGGCACTCGTTGGATCGGTGGCCTAATTGTCTACAACGATAGCAAACAATAGAATTGGACTTCTCATATGAGTTAGAAGTTCCCTTAGCATTATCAGCACCCGCAAGTTTTGATTTAGAGCAGGCTAAGCTTTTGTCAGCATTTCCAACCTCTTCAATTGTAGGAAGTTTTGATGAATTGCGTGCACTTGCCATAGTCTCAGCAGAACGAAATTGTGCCTTGGCTCCTCGTTCTAGTTGGCGTTCAACAATTTCTGCCAAGGTGGTGCTAGGAGTCTGCATCTCTACTTTGTCTCTAATGTTAGACCTCAAACCATTTAAGTATCGAGCTACCTGTTGTGATTCTAATTCAACCAAGTTGTTGCGAGATGTTAGATGATCGAATTCCGCTGTATAGTCCCGCACTAGCCTTCCGCCTTGTCTGCAATTCTGTAACTGTTGGTATAGAATCTGTTGATAATTTGTTGGAAGATATCGATCCCACAACATTTGCTTCATTTTCCTCCAACTCCGTATTGGTTGTTTACTTTTGTGCACTCGCAAAGACTGAATTTGCTCCCACCATGCAGATGCTTCTCCTTTTAAACGATATGCCACCAATTTTGCTTGCTTATGTTCTGGGATTTCCATGTACTCAAAGAATCGTTCGACCTCCGAAATCCAATCCAAAAGGTCTTCAATGGGTAGATGACCATTGAAGTGGGGCAATTCCATCTTCATCCTAAAATCAGGTTGTTGGTGTGCAAAATTTCTTCCTAGGTCAGCAACTAACTCTTCTTCACTATCGCTGTCCAACGAAGAAGTGGCTGTTCATTGTCGTCGATTTTCTTGGGTTGCTTCTAGTTGGACACATGTCTGAATAGGACCTTGATTCGTAAGCAATTTTTCGATGGCAACAGTAAGGCGATCTACCTTCGCTTCTAATCCTTCAACTTCTTTTCTAGTTGGAATATCAGCCATGATCTCTTCCTCGCTCTGATACCACTTGACGCAGCATTAAGGATGAATTCGGTATAAAAATTTAAATACAGTCAAGAGCAAACCCTAGGCCCGATGAACGGTGTTCTATTGCACCGTGCAAGTATGCCTTTGATATGCTTGAAAGATCTGCAGAAAGCAAACGTCGATGTCGCCGGTTCAAGCGGACGATAATCGACAAATAAACTAGCAGGAATCCACCAGCACCTTAGAAGAAATCCAAGGCCAAGATCGTGCGCTCATGAACTCAGAAATTCAAAAACCTCTGAACTGAAACTTTAATTAAAGAGATAAAGATGTTTTTAACTCTTACAAGTCAAACCAATATATAAGGACTCACAACTTGCAATACTATTAGTACTAGGACTCCTATATCAAAAGGAAAATAGAATCCCACCAGCATTAGGACTCTTATAACCTAACAAAAATAAACTAATAGGAAATAACAATCCTAATAGCATTAGGACTCCTAAGAGAAATAAACTAAAAAGGAAATAACAATACTATCAGCATTAGGACTCCTAACAGATTTTTCAAATCTGAATCAAACTAAGTTGATGACTACTAGAATTCTGTACAGCAGCAGAATTCCCTCTTTTCTTCTCAACAGGATCTACATCAGAAAGAGACCATTATGATGGGGAGGAGTTAAACTAACCTTGAGCAAGGCACTCCCTCACAGGTCACCATTCGTCATATCTAGATGGGAGTCTCTCCCTTTAGGGATGTTTCCCGCCTTGTGCGAGGTCATCCCAGTCCGACGGGCTGGCCATGGCACTGATCATCCATTGACTCATGATGATCTAGATAGTTGCACCTTGAGTGTTGACAATGGTATTCTCTACAAGAATGAAGAGCTCTTCCAAAGAAAGAAAGAAAGAAATACTGAAAGAATAAGAGAACGAAAGAAAAAAATGAAGAAAGAAACAATGAAAGAAAGGAAATGAAAAGACATGAATCATGTTATGATCTTTCTCTATTTTGTGATCCGCTTTTACATTTGATTATATGATCTCTTCATGTTTATTTTGATAGAACTGATCTATGATTTATACGAACTCACAACTAGCTTTACGGTAACGGTTGAGCTTGCTTCCCTGTGTGATCTCCACAGGTATATGATGATGACTCGTGACGTGTTGGTGTGTGCGCGGAGACTACGCTTTGGGTGGCACATGCATATGGCTATGGTCGAGTCTAATATGAGTCATATGGTCATACGTTAAGTTAGATGGTATATCTACCTGGATGGATCTTATCAAGTCATGGCTGAATATATTTAGTAGTCTACCTTTGCTACTCCATATGAGATCATGGGATGTATCTTTTGCTTTCTCACTATGCTTCAGATCGAGACAATTTGACGTATTTTATCTCTTTTGCTTCCTTATTTTCCTCTATTGTTGTATTATTTTAATTGTGAAGACTTCCGCTGATGTGTCACTTCCCTTGATCATTTGAATCAACAAAAGAGTCAAAGAAAGACCAAAGAAGAAGAAGAAAAAGTAGTGCACGAGAGGAGATCTCGCCACATGGCGAGGTCAAATTTTGGAGCGCTATATTTATGGTATCAGAGCCTAACGTTAGAACTCTCTTGACGTCCTAGAAATAGAGTTAAGTCTAAGTATGATCCATATGCACCCAAAGAGCTACCGCCATGCCCAATCGTCGCAAAGCAGAGTAAGAATCTTTATGCTTTTAAAGTTATGATTGTTTATTGAAATGAAATTGTTATGTTTATAGATGGCTCCCTCGACATATTCAGCGTCCCAACGCGACAGAGGCCGTGGGTGCGAATGTGAAGGTGACCATGTCGGGTTACTCAGGATATTGTTATCGATGGACTTGTCATGCGTAAAATGATGTAGCAAAATAGAATCGCTAGCAAGTGCACTAGTCGCTCAAGTAATATAGTAAAAATGAGTAAAGAGTGTCGAACCCACGAGGAATATTATTAATAAAATATCTGAATTTATAAATTAATAAGAGATGAAAAATAGGGATTTTGGAAAAAAGGTTTTGTAAAATAAAATAAAGAGATAATATAATGGTGTTGAAGTTAGGCCTTAGGATGAAAATAGATTAGGATAAATATTTGAATCATAAAAGATAAATTTAATCTTTAAAGATGGATTAGAGTCTCCCATAAATTATTAACTTGACATGATTAAATTTCGGTCTCCATAAACTGGCATCTCCTCAATCTAAGCATGCAAATTAAACTATCTTAATTTAATAAGAATTGAAGTCTCCACAAACTGACATCCCATCAAATCATATTAAAATTAAGATGCATTAAATTGGATTCCCTAGACTATTAATCACTCCACAAACTGGTATAGATTAACAGACCACACAAATTTGATTCTCCACACACTTGTTATCAAATTTATGTCAATTATTAATTTCAAATAAAATCAATTAATTTAATTAATGAATTCTGAAATCAAATAGCCCACAAACTGGTAATTACTCAACTCAGAAATCCAAATAATTAAATCAAAAGCACTAAGCACAATTAACTAATTGATCAGAAAATATTAAAACAAATAATATAGGGTCCAAATAGTTTCCCTTCAATAATAATCTCCTAAAATAATAATCTTAAAATTATGGAGTTCATCCTAGAAATTCTGGAGAGATAATAACGAAATAATAATAATAATTGGAAGAATTACACCAAAAATAAAAGTAGAGATATCGAATTGGGCAGACAGTCGGGTAGCCTCTCGAACTTGATCAGGGTCGCGATCAACCTCCAGCCGTCGCACCTCTCTCCTCTTGGTCATAGCCTGCAGACTCACGACTCGCCGTGGAAGAAAACCTGAACTTCAGAGCACCCCTTGGAACGACGGCTTCTTCATGTATTTATAGGTGCGGACGACCTTCAATTTGATCCCGACCGTAACACCGTACGGCTGGATTTAAATTTACGGGATAAACTCGGCCAACACGATAAATCCTTTTAATCATTACGCCCAAAGATAAATCTTTCTTATCTTACTCCCTTCAAATCTCGGCCAAAATAAAGAATTTTCTCTCGTTACGCCCAAAAAGATAAAATCGTTTATCTTTACCCCTTCATATCTCGGCCAAAAACACAAATTTTCTCTCTAATCTCGGCCAAAATGATGATTTCATTTGAGTTATCGGCTGTAACACCTCTTTTTGAATTAGAGATCTCGGCCGTAAGGATAAATTCTTCGGAATTTTGGCCGATACGTCCAATCTTGATCAAATATAATTCTCGGATAATCATATATTCGATTTTTGTCTGCAAAATAATTATCAAAATTTAGTTAATCCATCCACAATTAAAATATTTAGAAAATTAATAATTAAAATTGATAAATCCGGAATTATGACTAAAAGTGACTAAAAATGATGCATGTCATGATCAAATTACAGAAAAATTAACTAAAATAATAATCTAAAATATGTTATATTTTGCATGCATCAAACTCCCCCAAGCTTAAAGTCTTGCTTGTCCTCAAGTAAAAACTCAAAGCAAAGCTCAAGACTAAAGGTTCCATCATAGCCTCCACATTGTCAACTGACTAATTTTCTCACACAGTTCTTCTACACACCTACTACTCAGCATCTTATCATTTTCCATGCACTTAGCTTCATAGAGGTTCTGAATGCTACACAAATTTAAACAATCTCAAATTCAGCCTTGTAGAAAAATAAATTGTCTGTCAAATAATAGCAATAATATTGAACACATAAGTACTAATTGAGCTTAAAACTTTTTCTTTTTCTTTTTTTTTCTTTTTTCAACTTTATTTTCAATCATTTTAAAAGTTCTAATCCTCAAACAGGATTGCATAAGGAAGCCCATGTAGCGGGCTTTGGACTGATGACTTCCAAACCAAATGGTCTAAGGGCAACAGGTGATAAGGCACCCCTCGAGTTTACTTGCCCGAACAACCAAGGTTCTGAATGAAGAGTTGGAACTTAGCCATGATTCAGTACTCTTGTGCTTCTCCATATTTCACAAGATGGTCCTTGTAGTAGACTTTCGATCGATGGATCCCAAAGCAGTTGCCCTTAGGTCGTCACGTATGAACCCCTACGGATTTAATTACCCGAACACACCTTGGTTCCAGATAACACTTTTGTACCTACACATAACTTTATTCAACTTTTTTTTCACTATTTTTTCACATTTCCTTTTTAAGCTCAAGGAGTACTTAATATGGTCAATAAAAATGCTACTACTATCAAGACTTAAAAGAAATAAATAAAAAGGCATGAATATGATTTTGTCGTCTAGTCTTTCATAATTCTATTTAGCATAGGCACAAAGTCCATAAGTTTGATACTAAAATAACAAGTGATAAGAACGAAAAGCATTCAAATGTCATCAGTTAACGACATGTCTTTGAACTTTTACTTAAAGATAATTAAAATAATAAGATGAAAGTTAGTAAGATGGTAACAAAAATAAATACATGCAATGGTATTTTTGGGAAATTTTTTAATTTTTCAATTTTTTTCAGAAATACATGCAAACATAAGCAAATAAAAAGAAAGAAATATGCAATGCATGAAATGCAAACTCCTCCAAGCTTGAACCAGACACTGTCCTCAGTGTTAGGCCAATAAGGAAAAGTTATACAGACTCAATAAAAAGGAAAATAAAGAAAAGAAATGAAAAATAAAGAAAAAGGAAAAGATACAACCGGATTTACTGTCTGTGGGTTGGCGATGGTGGATGGTAGCCGAGATGTCCTTGGCGCATATGATACTCATGGATGCGCCTCATCATGCGCGCATGCTGATTCTAAAGAGATTCGAAGCGACCCTGACGATCATCCATATTTCTAAAATCGGCTCGGATGTTGGTCAACTCTTGTGCTTGTCTAAGTAGCTCTTCTTGAATAGCGTGCAAGTGTCCTGACTGACGAAGTTGCTCTTCTTGAAAAGTGTGAAACTCCTCTGCCTGACGAAGTTGCTCATCATACATTGATTCCCATAAGTTTTGCATGGAAGCATAGTCAGGCTGAGGTGGCGGAGGTGGATAGTAAGTCTGCTCTGGGGCTGAAGTGAAAGTAGGTTCTGGTGCTATATAGTGATTCTGCACAGGTTCCTGTAAAGGGGCAGATACTTCCATCGAGTCGCGTTCCTCATAAGGAGTAGCAGGTATGAACGAGGAATTAGAAGAGCTCTCTTGTGCTGGAGATGGAATCGGAGAAGGCACCGACATATAAGGTGAATGGGCGGATGTGGCATATTGGGAAGCTGCCGGTGATGCAGCCTGGAATCCCTGTGGCTATTGAAGGTAGGGTTGGGCTGCCGTATAATCAGTAGAATCAAACTAGGAGAAAGGATCCTGGTGTGGCTGTCCGACAGAGGTAGATGGTCCTGCAGGTGGGATTACTAGAGCTATGACCTGCCTAAAAAGGGCCAATTATTTGGAATAATTGGCGTAAAAGCATCTCGATCTGAGCAGGGCACCTCCTGATGGTGGCCTTTAAAAATAAAAACTTTGATCCCTGAGTTGTTGGTCTTCACGAGACCCATAGCATGAATAGTCCTACGAGTGAGGTGGGTGTTTCCTAGCACAGCTTCAAGATCATCCAAGTCAAGTTGCAAATGTTGAGCAAATGGCTCCCATATTAATGCTACCGCCACGATGAGTAGTGTGGCGCTGGAATCAACGAATGATGAAGGCACCCACATTAACAGGAGTTCTGTGGAGCATGCTGTGGATGAGATATAGCTCTCCCTTTGAGACGGCACCATCATTATCACTGCGTCCACTTAAGGTGTTGCTTAGCATGCGATGGACGTAGTGCAGAACAGGATTCTGAATTGAGCTGTCTTTAGCTGTGTTTCAAACCAATCGGTCTTTTTCTGTTATCTGTTTCCAAAAAGTTTCAGCATCAAAGTCAGCAGGTACAGAAGGAGATCCATGGTTGGGAAATCCATAAATATTATTAATCTCTCCTAGAGTGAGAGTAAAGGATCGCCCATAAAGTTGGAATGAAATGCGGGGCAGATCATAATTCCTGCCATCTAAATTAAAAACCTCCAAGGACGAGAGAAATTCCATAATCAGTACTTCATAAATTGTCCACCAAGAATGCACAAAGTCAGAGAGTCCAATCTAAGAAAATAATAGATGAATATCTACAAGTAAATTATACTCCCTCAACAATTCAGTATCTGAAAATCTGGTGGCATGAATTCGAATCTCAGACATCCGTTCATATCGAGCTTGATACTCTGACTTGGTCCAATAATAATCTCCGGGGTAGGAGATTAGTTGTGAGGGCTATGGGGCCGGCTGAGCATTCAGATGTCGTCGTTCGCCACGTCCCCTCCATATATTAGCAAATCGCCTCATTTTAATCGAGACAGAAATTAACGAAGAAAGGTGCCAGCTCGATGGGCTTGGCGGCTGAGGTTTCAGCTGTAGTATTCGATGAAGAGCTGAAAGTCGGAGGTGAGTCGGCCGTAAGGCAGAGAGGATGAGGAACCTCGGTCGGAGTGATGAAGCTGATGAAGAACTGTTGATGAAGCTCGACCGTAGGAGTAGATGAACCTCGACCCTGGTGTTGGCGGCCGTAAGGAGCGAGGGCGATGGTGCTTTGGGCGTAAAGGAGCGGAGGTGACGGAGTCGGTGGCGTAAGAGAGCAGCGGAGACTTCGGCCGTAAGAAACAGGTGGAACCGGCGATGAGACTTCGGCCGTAAAGGACTTTTGGGCGGAGAAGCATTGAAACTTCGGCCGTAATATGTCTCGGCCGTAAGGAAGAAGGCTCGGCCGGAGTCGAGTGGAGTTTGGTCGTAAGGAATTGGCGTGGTGCTTTTGGGCGTAAAGAGCGGCGGTGCGCGGAGTGGAAGCTCGGCCGTAATGGTGAGGGAAGCGCTGGAACTTCGGCCGAGATCGGGACGCTCAAGAAAGGGCGAGACGATGGTGATTGATCTGCAAAACACGAGAAAGGGGTAAGATTTTATAGACAAAACTTCAGGCATAATTACCTGTTTCCACGTTATGGCGCACAGTGAAGGGTCACGTCGTTAGAGCATGGCCGATTTCCAAGGCAATTCGTCCGTGGTCAGGGGCGATGTGACAGCTCGGCCGTAATGGGAATTGGTGGCAATTGGCGTGGTCATCAAGGTGATTCTCGGCCATAACGAGGAACATGGCATAATAGTATCTTGTCGTTTCGCCTTGTTTCCCAATTCATGCATAGTGTTTGTGTGAAGTTATGCATTGCTCGGTCGACGTATGATTATCCGAATTCTGCTCCGTGCACAGAAAGAAATAACGATTAGATGACTCGATATAAAATAAAAATAAAATGCCTAATTAAAATAAAATAAAACTATCTCCCAAACTAAGATATTAATTAACAACTAATTAGACTAATCTAAACAAAAGAAAAATAAAATAAAATAAAATAAAAATGATAGAAATAGTTCTGATTTATAGTCGTCAGCTTGACTTAATCCTGATGAAAATCAAGGCCTATTTTGCTCTTCTCCTCTTGGATTTTTCTCTGTGTTGCTTGGGAGAGAGCCCGGTGTACGTCCAGTCAATTGTGCTGCCATCTGGCCTAGTTGTCTTTCTAAATTTTGAATTGATGCATCCTGACTCGTGGCTCTAGATTCCATATTCTTTTGCAACGATTGCATGGTGTCTATGATCTGTGCCATCATCTCCTGCATGTGATTTGATGATTTATATTGGGGAGCATCAGGTTGCCTTTTCAGTATATAATCTTTTGATGGGCCAGAAGGTTGGCCTTGATTTTGATTATAGGCAAACTTCGGATTGTGTCTCCAACCATAATCGTTGCTCCTAAAAAATGGGTTGGAAACAAAGTTAGCATTTTCAATTTGATTTAAATCTGAAGTGTTACATGTAGGGCTATAATTGCTTGAATTTCTCATCAGTGACATCATTTGCTCGAATTTTTGATTAAGTGACTCCAGCTGAGCCACTATTTCCGAAGATTGTACGCCCTGTGCAGCATGTACATCATGAGTTCGGCGAGATGGTCTCCTTTCTTGACTTGACTTGAGGGCTATAGCTTCAATTATATCTTGTATCTCACTAGGGCGTTTAGATCCCAGAATTGTCCCTCCTGATTGATCGAGCTTATCTTGATCTGTAGCTCGTAATCCATGATAGAAATCTTCCACCACTTGCCACTTTGGAATTCTATTGTTAGGAACTCTGGCTAACAGTTCTTTATATCGTTCCCAAGCCTCATATAATGTTTCGTTATCGTCTTGAACAAATGCCCTTAACTCTCTTCGATATTTGCCTGCTTTTTGTGGTGGGCAATATTTTCCAACAAACTTTTTTACCAGCTCCAACCATGAGTGAATCGATCCTGCAGGCAAAGTTTTAAACCAAGTGAAAGCTTTGTCACGTAAAGATTGTGGAAATAACAAAAGACGAATAACTTCAAAAGAAACATTATTATTTCTAAAAGTGCTCAGAGTAGCAAGAAATTTGTCAAGGTGATCGTGAGAGTCTTCATGAAATCCTCCTCCAAATTGGGATGCTTGTATCATTCTCACGATTGCCGGATTTATCTCAAAATTATTTGCATTGATTTCAGGCAGCACAATGCATGATTCTCGATCATTATATCTGGCAGAGACATATTCTCTCATAGAGAGTTCCTCTTCATCTTCTCATCGATTATTATGTGACGGAACTAGTTCATTTTGTTGCTTCAGTCTCTTATTGTTGTGTGCTTGTTCAGCCATTCTTCCGATATTCCTTCTTAATCGACGAGCAGTTCTTTCATTTTCAGGATCAAATTCCAAAAGCGGATTTGAACTCCTGGTGCGATGTCTGGAACTATCAGAAGATTCCAGGATTGATTGTTGATGCATGCAAAATACAATATATTTTAGATTATTATTGTAGTTAATTTTTTTGTAATTTGATCATGGCATGCATTATTTTTAGTCACTTTTAGTCGTAATTTCGGATTATCAATTTTAATTCCATGAATATTTTAATTGTGGATGGATTAACTAAATTTTGATAATTATTTTGTAGGAAAAATCGAACACGTGACTATCCGAGAACACCAACGTATCGGCCGAAATTCAAAAGAATTTATTCCTTACGGCCGAGAGTTGGCTTTACCCCCAAGACGTTTTGGCCGAGATTTGCATAAAGGACTTATCGTTTTGGGCATAATGATGGATTACTCCTTCGTTTTTGGCTGAGATTTGGAGGGGGTAATGATAAGAAGTCTTCCTTACGACCGAGATTCGAAGGGAGTAAAAGCATTTATCTCTTTGGGCATAAAGATAAAAGAATTTGTGTTTTGGCCGAGATTTGAAGGGGGTAAAGATAAAAAGTTATCTTTTGGGCGTAATAGTTAAAAGGATTTATCGTTTTGGCCGAGTTTATCCCGTAAATTTAAATCCAGCCGTACGATGTTACGACCGTGATCGAATTAAAGGCCGTCCGCACCCTATAAATACTTGAAGAAGCCATCATCCCAACTCGTGCTCTGAAGTTTGGTTTTCTTCCACAGCAAGTCGAGACTCTGTACAGGCTTCGACGAGAGAGAGAGATTCGATCGGACGGTTGTTCTAGACGTTCCGACGACATCTGAGGATCCGAATTATTTCTTGGTGTAATTCTTCCGATTATTATTGTTATTTTATTATTATCTCTCTACAATTCTAGGATGAACTCCATGTTCTTAGTTATTTTATTTTTAGGAGATTACTATTGAAGGGAAATTCTGTGAATCCTTGCTTTATTGTTATTAAATTTCTTTTGATCAATTTTTAATTGTATTTAGTGCTTTTGATTTAATTATTTAAATTTCTGAGTTAAGTAATTAGTAGTTTGTGGACTACTTGATTTCAAATTTTATTTAATTAAATTAAATAATTTATTGAGAAATTAAAAATTGACATAGGTCTAATAACTAGCGTGTGGAGAATTAGATCTGTGTGTCTGTTAATCTATACCAGTTTGTGGAGTGATTAATAGTCTAGGATTTTCATATTAATGCATCTTAATTTTAATCTCATCTGACGAATACCAGTTTGTGGGACTTCAAGTCTGGTTAAATTTAAGATAGTTTGATTTCCGGATTAAATAGCAGAATTACTAGTTTGTGGACTCTGTGATGTTAATCTTGTAAATTAATAACTTGGGAAAATTTCTAATCTATGTTAAGAATTTTAATTTATCTTTTCTGGTTCACATGTTTATCCTTAATTTATTATCATCCTAAGACCAACTTCAACACCATTATCTTATCTTTATCATATTTTCTTTTATTTTACAAAACTCTTTTTCCAAAATTCCATGTTTTTCTCTCTCTTATTAATTTATAAATTCAGATATTTAATTAATAATATTTCTCGTGGGTTCGACACTCTTACTCCTATTCTATATTACTTGAGCAACTAGTGCACTTGCTAGCTATTTTATTTTGCTACATCATTTTACGCATCAATTTTTTGACGTCGTTGACGGGAAATATTTTATTAATTACTTTCTGATTTTTATAATTATTAGGATATGTAAATAAATTGTAAATAACTATTTGTAAATATGTACTATTTGTTTTAATTATTTTTATTTCTGTGAATAATCTAATATTTTCCTTTTGCAGATAAAGGTCACGACATTGTTTATTTTGTCAACTTTCAGCTTAAATTCTGACGCCGATTGGATTTTCATGATCACATCGTCGACTTATGATTTTACGACCGTAATTTTTTTTTGTCGGCTTTACTGGTTTTACGGCTTCACAATATCGAATCTTAATTCTAATCTTCTGTTTTACGGCCGTAATGTTTTATCCGAACGTTGTTTTACGCCATGAGTAATGCATATTGATTTGACCTTGTTTTGGCCAAAGCGATTTATTCTTTCTCGGCCGTAAAGTTCTAATAGTTTGAACTTTTCATATTGATTTGACTTTGTTTTGGCCAAAGCGATTTATTCTTTCTCGGCCGTAATGGATCATTCGACATGAATTTTACTCCTTCTCGGCCGTAATGATTCTTCTGTCAACATAAGAATAAGTTTAATTCTCTTTTTTGTTTCGACCGAAACCCTATTTTGATTTACGGCCAATCGTGTTGACTTCTTTTCAGCCGTAATATATTTTTCTGATTGATGTGACCTCCTTTCGGCTTAATTGACAATTTTTATCTTTACGGTCGAGATTCACTTTATCTATATGATCGAATTGATTTCTCTCTTATTTTCAATATTGATTAACGGCCGAGAATTATTTTCTTCATTGTGTTTACGGCCGAAATTTGACGTTATTAATGATGATTTAATTCTCTTTCATATTGGATGGATTAAGCGCACGATTTCGTGTTATTATTCCTTTTATGGTTTGAATTTTCATCTCGGCCGAGAATTGATCTCTTAATCTTCTCGACCTTAATGTTTATTTGTCGCTTGGAACCGTATTTCAATTTTCTGATACAATTTGTGTTACGACCGAGACGTGGATAGCATTCTGTGTTACGGCCAATTGAATCATGTCGACTTCGGTTCTTTATGCCAAGAGTCAATTTAATTCTCTTTCGGCCGAGATAATTCATCGCCGTGCTAACTTTTACACTTTTTTACGGCCATAATCCAACAAGTTTTAGCCCTTCACGTTGATTAATCACTTTCGACACTGTTCCATGGTTTTTATGGCCGAACGAGCCTCGGGTTATTCTATTTCTCAACTAATTTCGACCGAGATTGTTCATTAACCTCTCTAAAACTATTTTTGCTAATTATTACTTTTGCGACCGTAATGTTTTATGGCGGAATGGCTGCATAATTTTTACGATTATCTATTTGATTTACTTTCGGTCGAGTTATTTGGCATTTGAATTAGGTTGAAGAGCACTGATAAATTGCTCTCGGAAATTAATTTTAATGATGAATTTTCAACTATATAATTCCGAAAGATTTTTATCGATTTAAATCTTATTTATTTGTGTCCTATTATTTGTATTTCTTTTTATTTATTTTTGTATATATTTTATCTTTCTTTTTACTGACAATTGGTTGTTGCAGGTACTGTTGAAAATTTGATCATAACCAATCCTGGAATCTTCTGATAAGCGCACAAGGAGTTCAAATCCAATTTTGGAATTTGATCCTGAAATCGAAAGAACTTCTCGCCGATTGAGAAGAAATATCAAAAAAATGGCTGAACAAACACACAACAATCAGATACTAGAGCAACAAAATGAACTAGTTCCGCCACATAATAATCGACGGGAAGATGAAGAGGAACTCTCTATGAGAGAATATGTCTTTGCCAGATATAATGACCGAGAATCATGCATTGTGCTGCCTGAAATCAATACAAATAATTTTGAGATCAATCCGGCAATTGTGAGGATGATACAAGCATCTCAATTTGGAGGAGGATTTCATGAAGACCCTCACGATCACCATGACAAATTTCTTGCCACTCTTAGCACTTTTAGAAATAATAATGTTTCTACTGAAGTTATTCGTTTATTATTATTTTCACAATCCTTACGTGACAAAGCTTCTACATGATTTAAAACTTTGCCTGCAGGATCTATTCACTCATGGTTGAAGCTGGTAGAAAAGTTTGTTGGAAAATATTGCCCACCACAAAAAGCAGGCAAATATAGAAGAGAGCTAAGGGTATTTGTTCAAGACGATGATGAGACATTATATGAGGCATGAGAACGATATAAAGAACTGTTAGCCAGAGTTCCTAATAATAGAATTTCAAAGTGGTAAGCGATGGAAGATTTCTATTATGGATTGCGAGTGTGGATCAAGATAAGCTCGACCAATCAGCAGGAGGGACAGTGTTGGGATCTAAACGCCCTAGTGAGATACATGATATTATTGAAGCTATAGCCCTCAAGTCAGGTTAAGAAAGGAGACCATCTCACCGAACTCATGATGTACATGCTGCACAGGGCGTACAATATTCGGAAATAGTGGCTCAGCTGGAGTCACTTAATCAAAAATTCGAGCAGATGATGTCACTGATGGGAAATTCAAGCAATTATAGCCCTACAGGTAACACTTCAGATTTAAATCAAATTAAAAATACTAACTTTGTTTTCAACCCATTTTTCAAGAGCAACGATCATGGTTGGAGACACAATCCGAAGTTTGCCTATAATCAGAATCAAGGCCAACATTCTGGCCCATCAAAAGATTATATACTGAAAAGGCAACCTGATGCTCCCCAATATCAATCATCAAATCACATGCAGGAGATGATGGCACAGATCATAGACACAATGAAATCGTTGCAAAAGAATATGGAATCTAAAGCCACGAGTCAAGATGCATCAATTCGATATATAATTTTTGTGATTAAATTTTTGGTAGTACCTGCAACAACCAATTTTTCAGTAACATGATAATATATATATATATATATATACCAAATAAATAAAAAGAAATACAGATAATAGGTCACAAGTTGGAAATTTAGATCGATAAAATAAATCTTTCGACCGATAACGAGTTGAAAATTCATTAGGTTTTAAAATCAATGTCCGAAGTCATTATCAAAACTTATCGGCCGCCAAACTTGTCTTTCGGCATTATCGAATTCATAAAACTTGTTAGATTACGACCGAGATAAAGTCAGATTAACATTTGGACCATCAGCAAAAATATTTTCAGAGAATTACATAAACTTGGATTGCTCGGCCGTAACGAGGAAAGCAATTAGATTTTCGGCCAAAGCAAATTTACCAAATTCGATCGCAAAACAAGATTAGGAAAACAATTGTCGATCGCCAAATAGAAAACTATTCAGGTCTCGGCCGAAACAAAAATTGAAAGCCAATCGATCGATATGAATCCAACTGTTAAGCGACAAATAAACATTACGGCCGAAAGGGAACATATCGGTACAGCCGAGAGAAAGAATCAATGTAACATATCCAACGAGGCGTAAAGAATATACCACAAAATAAACTAGCCAAAACAAGGTCAGCGTAAAATGAATGTTCAGGAAATATCGGCCGTAAAACAGAGTCCAATTCTCGGCCGCAAAATCATGCATTGATCGAATTCTTAATGAATATTGAAAATAAGAAAAAGAAGTGAATCTCGACCGTAAAATTCAGATAAAAATTGCCACTAAAGCCGAAATGAAGTCAAATCGAATTTATACGTTCAGAAATAATCTACGACCGAAATGAAGTCGACAACCTTTGGCCGTAAAACAGAACAGGTTTCGGCCGTAAAATAAAACTTGAGAATTATGTATTACACCAATTTTACGTAGACAAATGAATCATTACGGTCGAAAATAAAATCCATGTCGGGCGTAACTTGGACATAACCACATATAATTAAGCCGAAACAAGGTCAAATCAATATGCATTACTCATGGCATAAAACAAAGTACGGATAAAACATTACGGCCGAAAAGCAAAAGATTAGAAGTCTGAATCGATAATTGCGAGGCCATAAAACCAGTAAAGCCGACAAAATAAATTTGATCTGTGTAATCCGAAAAATCCAATCGGCGTCAGAATTGAAGTCGAAAGTCAACAAATTTTTTAAAAAAATGTCGTGACCTCTTATCTGCAAAAAAGAAAAAATGTTAGATTATTTACACAAATAATTATAATAAAGAATACAATAATACATATTTACAGAAAAGAAGAAATTATAGAAAATTTAAACACAGAAAATTATTCACAAATTAATTTACATCTCCTAATAATTCATAAAATTTAGAAATTAATTAATAAAATATTTCCCGGCAATGGCGCCAAAAACTTGACGCGTAAAATGATGTAGCAAAATAGAATCGCTAACAAGTGCACTAGTCGCTAAAGTAATATAGTAAAAAGGAGTAAAGAGTGTCGAACTCACGAGGAATATTATTAATAAAATATCTGAATTTATAAATTAATAAGAGAGGAAAAACAGGGATTTTAGAAAAAAGGTTTTGTAAAATAAAATAAAGAGATAAGATAATGGTGTCGAAGTTAGGCCGATGAAAATAAATCAGGATAAATATTTGAATCATAAAAGATAAATTTAATCTTTAAAGATGGATTAGAGTCTCCCCTAAATTATTAACTTCACATGATTAAATTGCGGTCTCCACAAACTGGCATCCTCTCAATTTACACATGCAAATTAAACTATCTTAATTTAATAAGAATTGAAGTCTCCACAAACTGACATCTCATCAAATCATATTAAAATTAAGATGCATTAAACTGGATTCCCTAGACTATTAATCACTCCACAAACTGGTATAAATTAATATACCACACAAATTTGATTCTCCACACACTAGTTATCAAATTTATGTCAATTATTAATTTCAAATAAAATCAATTAATTTAATTAATGAATTCTGAAATCAAATAGCCCACAAACTGGTAATTACTCAACTCAAAAATCCAAATAATTAAATCAAAAGCGCTAAGCTCAATTAACTAATTGATAAGAAAATATTAAAACAAATAATATAGGGTCCAAATAGTTTCCCTTCAATAATAATCTCCTAAAATAATAATCTTAAAAATATGGAGTTCATCCTAGAAATTCTGGAGAGATAATAACGAAATAATAATAATAATTGGAAGAATTACACCAAAAATAAAAGTAGAGATCTCGAATTGGGCAGACAGTCGGGTAGCCTCTCGGACTTGATCAGGGTTGCGATCAACCTTCAGCCGTCACACCTCTCTCCTCTTAGTCGTAGCCTGCAAACTCACGACTCGCCATGGAATAAAACCTGAACTTCAGAGCACCCCTTGGAACGACGGCTTCTTCATGTATTTATAGGTGCGGACGACCTTCAATTTGATTCCGGCCGTAACATCGTACGGCTGGATTTAAATTTACGGGATAAACTCGGCCAACACGATAAATCCTTTTAATCATTATGCCCAAAGATAAATCTTTCTGATCTTACTCCCTTCAAATCTCGGCCAAAATAAATAATTTTCTCTCGTTACGCCCAAAAAGATAAAATCGTTTATCTTTACCCCTTCATATCTCGGCCAAAAACACAAATTTTCTCTCTAATCTCGGCCAAAATGATGATTTCATTTTAGTTATCGGCCGTAACAGCTCTTTTTGAATTAGAGATATCGGCCGTAAGGATAAATTCTTCGGAATTTCGGCCGATATGTCCAATCTTGATCAAATATAATTCTCAGATAATCATATATTCAATTTTTGTCTGCAAAATAATTATCAAAATTTAGTTAATCCATCCACAATTAAAATATTCAGAAAATTAATAATTAAAATTGATAAATCCAGAATTATGACTAAAAGTGATTAAAAATGATGCATGCCATGATCAAATTACAGAAAAATTAACTAAAATAATAATCTAAAATATGTTATATTTTGCATGCATCAACTTGACTCCGCTCCAGGGAGTCAAGTATGAGAGAATGTACAATAGAAGCTTTCCCTAGGTGCAACCACAGGAGCTCCAACCGCCCTCGCAGCAGCCGACGTACTCGCCACCCATGTACCAAATGTCGTTTCCTCCTCCAGCTCCACGGTAGCTCCTCGTGGAGAGGATACGATCCAGTTATCCTGAAGTTACACCCATCCTACTTTAAGGTGCGATGGACTACGAAGAAGTTGTTCGTTGGCTTACTAAGATAGAGCGATTATTCCACACCAGCCGATGCAGTGAGGATAGTAAGGTCCTCTACGCCATCCACATGCTCACTAGTCGGGCCAGCGACTAGCGGGAGGTAGCATGGAAAACTAAATTCTTGAACTAGGTGGCTATCCTTTGGACAAGTTTCAAAGAACTTTTTGATGCTCAGTATGCTCCATCCTATCGGAGGAAGGAAAAGTTGAAGGAATTTAAGGAACTTCGCCAAGGCAACATGACAATGGCTGAGTACCATGCTCACTTCATCCAGCTAGAGCGCTACAGTAAGGATCGGATGGATGAGGCTGAGCAGTTCATCAACAGTCTCCACCACACCATCTGAGAGAGAGCCGTCTACAAAGTAGAGATCGACCTACATGGGGCTGTTCGGATGGCGTACAAGATCGAGCGTGAGATCCGGATGCAGCGTGAATAATTGAAGGAGCTGACACGAACCGAATAATCGTCTAAGCCGAGATGGGAGGATTGTCGCCCGGCTCCCAAAGATGCACGTCGCGGCACTCACCACTGGCCCTACCAACGGCCGCAACGCGAGGCTCCTCGTCAGCCAGCACCTCGTCAGGCTCATGTGAAGTAAAGAGATAAGTTGGAAATGTAAGGATAAGTATGGAATGATGCTAATCGATGACGAACATGAATTTCAGCCACAGCCTCAACGACCAAGCACCTGCGCCGTAACCTCCACGACAGCCATGGGCACCTCAACAGTAGGGCATACCAAACTGCACCTTCTGCCAAAGGCCCCACACTAGTGAGTACCGCATGAAGAATGGTACCTGCATCGGATGCGGTAAGGCCGGACACTTCGTCCAGGATTGCCCCATGAAGAATCGCAGAGGCACGGGAGGAGTACTAGGATGTCTCTACACTGCCCAGGCAGACGCAGCGCCACGGGATAACGATATTATTCGAGGTACTCTCTCTATCGCATGTTTGCCTATGCTTGTATCGGGTGCTTCACACACTCTTTTATTTCTAAGGCATGTGCTTCCACCCTTAGTGTACCTATAAAAGGGATGAAACATAAAATGAATGTTAATACACCAATGGGAACCCTCCACACGGCGAGGTACCTTCCCGAGGTACGAGTTATTGTGGAAGGGAAGAATTTTTCTGCTGACTTGATTGTAATTTTCATGGTCAACTACGATGTCATCTTGAGTATGGACTAGTTGTCTCACCATGATGCATCGATTATATGTAAGCAAAAGAAAGTCATCATTGGAACCATGATGGAAAGAAGACGGTGATAAGAGGAACATCGAAGCCGGACAGCGGAATCATTTTGTCAGCCATGAAGACACGCAAGCTACTACATAAGGGTTGCAGAGGATACCTGACCAGCGTGACTGTAGCCGATGCACCGAAACCAGGTCAACATGGTTCGAGATTTTCCAGACATTTTTCCATAGGACATCTCTGAATTGTCGTCGAGGAGGGAGATCGATTTCAAAATCGACGTGGCACTAGGGACCGCACTGATCTCCAAGGCTCCCTACCAAATGGCCCCGACGGAGATGCTAGAGTTGAAGAAACAGATCCAAGAGTACTCGACAAGGGGTTCATCCAACCTAGCGTCTCCCCTTGGGATGTTCTGGTTTTCTTTTTAAAGAAGAAGGATGGATCACTACGACTCTGCATCAACTATTGAATGCTGAACAATGTGACAATAAAGAACAAGTACCCACTGCACAGGATCGACAACTTGTTCGACCAGCTGTCCAAGGCTTCCGTATTCTCGAAGATTGACTTGAGGAGCGGCTATCACCAGCTGAAAGTCGTAGAAGATGTGCTCAAGACTGCTTTCTGATCACGGTATGGCCACTATGAGTTCACGGTTATGTCTTTCGGACTGACGAATGCTCCTGTAGCATTCATGGATCTGATGAACAAGGTATTCAAGTAGCACCTAGACCAGTTTGTGATCGTCTTCGCCGATGACATTCTGATATGCTCCTCTAGAGCATCCACGGATCGTCTTGGAAACTTTGCGCCGACTCTTCACAAAGTTCTCCAAGTGCAAGTTTTGGATGAAACAGATGGTGTTCTTGGGGCACATCGTGTCTAGACACACCATAGCAGTGGACCCAATGAAGGTCGAGGCGATGGCCAATTGGGTCAGACAGAAGAATGCTACGGAGATCCGTAGCTTCCTCAATCTAATGGGCTACTACTGACGCTTCATCTGGGATTTCTCAAAGATTGCAGCTCAGCTCACTCATCTGACGAAGAAGAACAAGAAGTTTGTCTGGATGGAAAAGTGCGAGAGTAATTTCTAAGAGTTGAAGAGCAGGCTGACCTCCGCTACGATCCTCACCCTGCCATCAAGGAGCGGAGGATATGCCATCTATAGAAATGCTTGCGGCACTAGCCTAGGATGTATCCTAATGCAACACGAAAAGGTAGTCACCTATGCCTCGAGACAGTTGAAGAAGCATGAGGTGAATTATCCGACACACGATCTAGAGCTAGCAGTGATCGTGTTCGCACCAAAGATATGGATGCACTACCTATACGGTGAAGAGTTTCATGTGTTCATTGACTATAAGATTCTAAAATATGTCTTCACCTAGAAGGATCTCAATATGCAGCAAAGACGATGGATGGACTTTCTCAAAGACTACAAGTTCGTGTTCAACTATCATCCTGACAAAGTAAACTTGGTAGATGACGCTTTGAGTCGGAAATGGGAGTCTTGACTAATGTTCCTTCAACTAGATGATCAAGGAATTCAACCATTGGAATCCTCAAGCTGTAGGACATAGGGTGATTCTGATGATGCACTAGCTGCAGCCGAGCCTCATCAATAGGATCGTCACTGCACAGATGGACAATGCCAAGTATACGAAGATGTTCAAGAGATGTCAAGTCGAACCAGAAGACTTCAAGGTCGGCAACGATGGAGGAATCAAATATCGGAACTGCCTCTAGGTTCCGAATGATGTTATAGTTCGACGAGAGGTGCTCGACGAAGGTCACAAGTCGAAGTTTGCGATTCATTCGGGCAGCACAAAGATGTACAGGGACATCAAATGAAGCTTTTGGTAGCACGACATGAAGAGGGAGATAACCGACTATGTCTCCAAATGCCAAGTATTCCAACAGGTGAAGGTTGAGCACTAGTGGCCATACGGACTCATGAAGCCGCTAGGAGTACCGAAACAGAAGTGGGAAAACATCACGATGGACTTCGACTCAAGTCTGCCCAAGGCACAAAAGGGTCACGATGCCATTTGGGTCGTGGTTGACATGTTGACGAAGGCATCCCACTTCATTCCGATCAAGTGGAAGCAGCCAGTGGAGAATCTACTATAAATCTACGTACGAGAGATCATTCAACTTCATGGCATTCCAGTCTCGATCATGCCGGACTGTGATCCCTGGTTCACATAGAGATTCTTAAAGAGTCTGCAAAGAACTTTCAACACCAGGTTAAGCTACAGCACGGCCTTCCATCCGTAGACGGACAGTCGGAGAGGACGATTCGAACAATGGAGGACATGCTCCGAGCGTGTGCCTTGAATTGGTACGGTAGTTGAGACAAGCATCTACTATTGATCGAGTTCTCGTACAATAGTAGCTTCCAGTACAACATCAGCATGGCGCCTTTCGAGATGATGTACGAAAGACATTGCCATTCGAGTTAGTCACAGACGCAGCTTGCAGATTAGCCCTACCACCTTCCTATGGAAAAGTTCACAACGTCTTCCATGTATCCATGCTCAGGAAGTAAAAGCACGATGATGTCAAAATCACGAGGATCGAGGAGCCAAACCTGAAGGAGGACTTGACCTATGCAGAGTATCCGACGAAAATCTTAGACCGCAACGTGCAATACCGAAAGGACAAGGAGGTTCTGCTAGTCAAGGTCGCGTGGAAGTACCACCACGGGAAAGATGTGACATCGAAACTTGAATCCGAGATGCGTAAAGAGTTTCCACACCTATTCGGTAAGTTCTATTCCTTACACGATTTAGGGTATGGGTAATATATTGTAACGTCTCACAATTTTAAAAAAAAACACCAGAAAAGAAAAGGGCAAAGGGAGAGGAAACGAAGAGATCTATGCTCTCTCTTCCTCTCCCCTCTTCAATGGCCGAGCAATTCACGGATGGGGGGGGGAGAGATGGAGTGGTAGCACCACTCCATGAAACCCTTCTCCTCCTCTCCTTCTCACGTTTTCCCCTTCGTCCCTCTCTCACTCACCATTGGTTCTTCCTCTGACGTCGCGCATGGACAACAACAAAAGGTGAAGGCGCTCCAACGAGACTTTTCGGTCTGGACGACGCAGGAGATGGTGGTGAGCAGCAGTAGTGAACCTGAGGACAAACATCGCGAGGACGAATCACAATTTTGTAGGCATTAAGGTGTGATCTTGAGATCTACCTCATAGGTTGTGTTTGTGCACGAATATGCATGCTCTCGGACCTAACCTGTAGTGGGAAATCATGATTAGGAAGAGTAGAAAATATTACTACGTGATCCTTACAGAATTGCAAATCTATTTCATTACTTTTATGCTCTGCTCGTGCGTTAGATTTTTCCGATATGAAACTATTGTCTATAATGCATGCTCTAAGGACATAGATAGATGAGAAATTCTTGTTGTCATAAATGGAAATCGCATCATATGATATTCATGAAGTTACGAACCTCTTTTCTACAAGTTCTGAAACTCGGCCTAATGATTTACGCTTGATATGAATTTGTATAAGAAAGATTGCTAGTCCTATTTGCATATTGATTTAGATAGCTTAATAATGTGTTTGTTTATGCACTTGGAAAGATAATCCCTTATGTATTACACCGGCGATCGACGAAAAGATGAATCCACTATAACCCGACCCTGGTCATGCCAAGTCTAGACTGAGTTCTTCCCAACTCGGCCCAGTTCCATCATTAATGTGGAGCTCAAGCTCCACGCGTACCAGCAACCTGACTAGGGTTCTGCCTGACCCGACCCGGGTATTGACCAAGGAAGACGATCGGGTGGATCGACTTCACCCAACCCAATGACCCTAACCCGGCCCAGGTTCCCACTTAAAATTTTTGAATTTGATTTCGTGAGAAGCTCTATCCAGATTCTACTTGTACTCGGCCCGAGTTCTGACCAACGGAATGATGATATTACGATTTATGAACCCTTGTTTACATATTTGACATCCGATTTGTCTATTAAGTAAATTACGTCCAACAGAACTATGTTTACCCATCTTATGATTAAACTGAACGGGAAGAATGTAATGCCAACTTGATTATGATCCTCCTCAAAATGACTAATGATGATTATGCTTATGAACCACATGAAGAACAAAGATGAACCATTATGGTTTCCTATGAAAAGTTAAGCGGTCGTCCGCTCCCTCTTCGGACGACCGCTGAAAAGATTTAAAGATGGATGATCGCTTGACTTTCAGGCATCCGGTATGTTTGATAGAAGGAATTCGACCTTAATCGAACCTCTGATTTATTAAGCCTTTGTCCACCTGATTTATTATCGAAATAAAATGACTTAAAGATAATTCGAAGCTATGGTCCATATGGCATTGATCAATCTATGGATTGAAACAAAGGTCCATGATGATTTGGAGCTTTGCCCCATACGGTCTTGATCGATCTATAGGTCGAAAGATAGGTCCATTATGATGGGGAGGAGTTAAGCTAGCCTTGAGCGAGGTACTCCCTCATGGGTCACCATTCTCCATATCTAGGGAGTCTCTCCCTTTACGAATATTTTTCGCTCTGTGCGAGGTCATCTCAGCCCGACGGGGCTAACCTTGGCACTGATCACCTACTGACTTATGATGATCTAGATAGTTGCACATTGAGTGCCGGCAATGGTATTTCTTACAAGAATGAAGAGCTCTTTCAAAGAAAGAAAATAAATAATGAAAGAACGAAACAAAAAAAAAAGAAAAAAATAATGAAAGAAAGGAAATGAAAAGACATGAATCATGTTATGATCTCTCTCTATTTTGTGATTCCCTTTTACATTTTATTATATGATTTCTTCATGCTTATTCTGACAGAACTGATCTATGATTTATACGAACTCGCACTTAGCTTTATACTAAAGGTTGAGCTTGCTCCCCTGTGTGATCATGTTAATGACTCGTGACGTGTTGGTGTGTGCGTAGAGACGACGCTTTGGATGGCACATGCATATGGTTATGGTCGAGTCTAGCATGAGTCTATGTTCATACATTATGTTAGATGATATATCTATGTGGATGGGTCTTATCAGGTCACGACTGAATATATTTAGTACTCATACTTTTACTTTGCTACTTCATACTAGCTTAGAGAAATGGTCATTTGCAAAGGTATTGGATGCTTACCGAAGGAAGGGAATTGCAAGTAAGATAAGGGTGAATCTTCATGGACTTACTTCCACCAATCAAAGTTTCACGCATTTACCATGGGATGTATCTTTTGCTTCCACACTATGCTTCAGATCGAGATAATTTGACCTATTTTATCTCTTTTGTTTTCGTATTTTCCTCTATTGTTATAGTATTTTAATTGTTAAGTCTTCCGTTTGTATCACTTTTCTTTATTATTTGGATCAACAAAAAAGTTAAAGAAAGACCGAGGAAGGAAAAAAAAAGTAGCACACATCATAACATCTCGCCACGTGACGGGGTCGAATTTCGGGGCTTTACAAATCTTCCATATTCAAATTTGCATGAAATGATCCCTTGACAATTCACCAAATTCTGCAAGAAAAAATAAAATACACTAGATGGATGTTATGACATTGCACAAAAGATGCTGCAAAGTAAACAAGATTGTTATCAAGGTGGATTTCGAAAACAACAAACTGCAGGACGCAAAAGTAAGAAACCAAGGAGTTCATGCATATGGCTGCTTACTCAGGAACGTACGTAGAGCTCGTCTCCGCGTCCTTTCAGCTGATCTCAAAATATTCCGTCCAGCCTCTGCGCCATCTCATCTGTAAGGTGGTTCCTGCAATCTCCCTTCTCTCCTTTCCTGAAGAACGCGTCGTTGAGCAGCAGGGCCGGCCTCCAATGTGCCCGTCTTGTTCACCTCTAACTCCTTAAGCTTCTGAAAGCTGCAAAGACTCACTATGTCCTCCGGCGCCCCATCGGCCTCCTCTGCCTCCGAGAACGGGCACCCCATGAACCCAGCCAACCTCCTCACCTCCCCCGCCGGATCCTCCAACATCTGCTCGTACCTCAAGAACAGAACCTTCTCGGGATGCCATGGGCTCTCCTCCCAGTACTCAGCAACGTGTTCCCAGACGGGATCGTAGGGGACGACGCCCTCGCAATACATCTCAAATGCCTTGTCCAACGGCAACGTGCCTCCCTTGGTGCACGCGCTAATCCTATTGTTGAAGTACCAACGCGAGATCAGGACGTCCTTCGGGTCGCGGCAGATGTATATAAGCCGGCAGCTGGAGTCGGCCGTCCGGACCGACTCCGGCAGCAGTGAGAAAGGCAAGTGAGTGTTGAGCAGGCGAGGCGACGGCATGGCTTCGATTGTAACGCCCCCAAAATCCACCCTTCCGCCACGTTGACGGTCAGACTGACTCTGGGAGCGTTACTCACTGCCTATGACTACTTTGACTTTGACTTGGACTTGGACTGATCAACAAATGACCCACGTGGCAAAAATGATAAAGAATAATAGTGATATAAAAATGCGGAAGAATTATCATTACGAAATAATAAATGCCACAAGTAATGAGATAATTCAAAAGAAATAGGGAACAAGAATAGTTCAAAAGGGTTATGAGAATATCAACAAAAGCAAGGCTAAAAGGGAAATTCAAGGGTTTCATATTTACAATATTTGATAATTCAATGCAGAATATAAATGACGGAAATCTGTAGTAATATTGCAAGTCATGTGCTGCCACTCTGAAGCTCTACATTATCCATCTCCTCCCTAAGCAGGGTTCTCACCTGCAAAATCCCAAAGCAGGGGCATGGAATGCCCATGAGCTAACACCCAGTACTCATAGAGTCATAGACGATGAAATGATAATCAATGATCAAATACTGTGTTCATTACTTTAACAACGTTCTATACAATGCTATGCTTTGTGATTCATTACTATGCTCTGATGTTCATTGCTTTGTTCTACTGACACTTACCATGCTCTGTTGTTCATTACCATGCTCTGTTATACTTTGTGTGGAACTACGTATTTTACAATACTATATGATCCTTGATGTTCGTTGTCCTATGTGAGCTCAACTTTAGTTGATTGGGAAGCTAGAGGTGTCTCTGTCTTGAATATTGCCAGGGTGCCCATAACAGGGAAGGTGTACACGTTGGCACAACCTTTTCGGAATGCAGGTGGGAGAAGGTCTACATTCCAGGAACAGTGATCGTTACAGACCCCGTAGGTTAACTGTCTCCTCAGCTAGCTACATGTCCCTCTGGCATAACAATGAAATTCACATATGCCCCCGTGGGGGGAAGAGTGTGTTCCTTGCGTCACTCTTATTCGGAGCACAGGTGAGAGAGGGTCTGTGGTCCAGGAGCAGCGGTATTTAAACTCAGTAGATACACTGTCTCCTCAATGCAGCTACCTGCCCCTCCAATGCCTTGACCTTGACCTTGATCTTGAATAACACATAGCTATCTCATTCATTGATCTTTGCTTTGCTTATCTTCTTTACCAATATGGATTTTAAATCATGATTCAGAGAAGGGGGTGAAGTCTGATCCCCTTCCTGCGGACGAAGGTCCGTCACTTGTTTAATCATAATGGAAATATCCAATAATGGCTAGTCGAAGGTTCAGCATTGATTTCCTTTGCTCTGGCCTCTCAAGGGCATTTTAGTCATTTTACACATGCTCTGGCCCTTCAAGGGCAATTAGGTCATTTCACAATTGCTCTAGCCCCTCAAGGGCATTTTGGTCATTTCACTTATATGTATATATGTGATATATGTATATATATCTACATATGCCGAGAGTAATAGACCTACTACATAATATAATTATTACTCTTATATATATAAATTTATATATGTATATTCCGAGAGCAACCTTCCCACTAAATAATAATTATTATTATTATTATATATATACATCATAGTATATATATTCCGAGAGTAACCTTCCCTCTAAATAATAATTATTATTATTATATATGCATCATGGTATATATATTCCGAGAGCAACCTTCCCACTAAATAATATTAATAATTATTATTATTATATATACATAGTGGTATACATTCCGAGAGTACATAACATCACTAAATTAATTAACATGTTAAATAATGTCTAGTTCGACATCTCAACACTAATCATCTATTACTTATAATTAATACAATAATACAAGCCGAGAGTCATAACATCACTAAATTAATTAACATGTTAAATAATGTCTAGTTTGACATCTCAACACTAATCATCTATTACTTATAATTAATACAATAATACAAGCCGAGAGTCATAACATCACTAAATTAATTAACATGTTAAATAATGTCTAGTTCGACATTTCAACACTAATCATCTATTACTTATAATTAATACAATAATACAAGCCAAGAGTTATAATTAATTGGCATTACAATTATAGTATGAATTAAGATAAGCCTATTATATCTCGGACTCATAATATATTCTAAATGATAATGACACAATAATACGGAAAGAGTAATGTATAATGTTAAACGATAAAATAAATGGGAATTAAATTTCACGATCGTTGATCTACATTTCTTCATCTAGAGATTTTATACGTCTACGGTACCTCTTTTGGTTGCCCTACGTTTGCTCGTGTGCTCTACGTCCGCTGGTTCGTCTGCACTCTGCTCGTCACTCGCTCGTCGGTCGCCGAAGAAAGCAAGGGAGAGAGATGGCCGTGAGGGGAGTAAAAAAAAATGCACTGGAGTCCTCCTCACTCCTTCTTATGGTTCTGTCCACTCTCGTGAGAAGGAGGGGAGTGAGGAAGAGTGGGGGAGGGTTTCGTGGGGTGAGAGAGAGAATAGGGGAGAGAAGTGGGGAGGAGATTGGGGAGGGGAGAATGACCGATTCTCACGTTCCCCACTCTTTTTTTTTATCCGATTTTTTTTTGCATTTTGAATTTCAAATAAAAGGAATAAATTTCCGGGCATTACATTACTACCCTCTTAAAAAGAAATTCGTCCTCGAATTTAGAATAAAGTTAAGGCTTACCGAATAGTCTGAAAATTTTCTCTCGTATTTCTGACTCTAATTCCCACGTGGCCTCTTTGCCTTGATGGTGCTTCCACGCCACCTTGACCAACGTCATTGTCTTCTTGCCCTTCTGGACCTCTTGGTGTTCCAATATCTCTGTGGGCTGCTCCTCGTATGTTAAATCCTCCTTGAGGTTCGGCTTCTCAATTTGGATGACGTTGGCGTAGTCATGTTTGTATTTTCGGAGCAGCGAGACGTGGAAGACATTATGCACTCTGGCGTATGCCGGGGGTAACGCCAACCTGCATGCGGAGTCACCAACCATATCCAAAATTTCAAAGGGACCCACATACCTTGGGCTCAATTTCCCTTTCTTGCTAAATCTCATTACGCCCTTGGTTGGTGAGACTTTGAGCAAGACTTGTTCACCGGCCTTGAATGTGTGCTCTCGTCTTTTCTTATCGGCGTAGGCCTTCTGTCGGTCTTGTGCAGACTTCATCCTTTTCTTTATGAGCTCAATTCGATTAGTGTACTCTTGTGTCTGTTTGCGAAGCTCAGTACTCAATAGCTTTCTTTCGTCAACTTCTCCCCAGCATGCTGGGGAACGACATGGTCTGCCGTACAGAGCTTCAAATGGGGACATCTCTATGCTTGTATGGTAACTGTTATTATATGCGAACTCGATAAGTGGTAGATGATTGTCCCAATTACCATGCCAGTCCAAGGCACATGCTCGAAGCATGTCTTCCACTGTTTGGATAGTTCGTTCTGATTGGCCATCCGTCTACGGGTGGAACGCCATGCTATAACGCAGCCTCGTGCCAAAAGCATTCTGTAAACTTTTCCATAATCTGGCGGTGAACCTTGGATCTCGATCGGACACGATGACAGAGGGGATTCCATGGAGTCTGACTATCTCTTGCACATACAAATCCATCAGAATATCTAATGACTGTTTCACTTTGATGGGTAGGAAGTGAGCCGATTTGGTGAGTCGATCCACCACTACCCAAATAGCGTCGTGTCCCTTCTGAGTTCGAGGGAGGCCTGTGATGAAATCCATAGTGATTTCCTCCCACTTCCATTGCGGTATTCCGAGGCTCTTAAGCGTACCCTGAGGCTTTTGATGCTCTATCTTCATCTGCTGGCAAACTATACACTTAGACACGTACTCTGCTATTTCTTTCTTCATATCTGGCCACCAAAAGCTTCTCTGCACATCCTTGTACATCTTCGTACTTCCAGGATGGATTGCGAATTCAGACTTGTGGCATTCGTCCAAAACTTCCCGTCTTAAAGCTGAGTTGTTGGGTACCCATAATCGCTCTCGATACCGAATGCCTCCATCTGACGAAACTTTGAAATCGTTTCCTTCCATACTTGTCTTGATCATCATGGTCTGGTAGTCAGAGTCTTCGACTTGCGCTGCGATGATTCTTCCAATAAGGTTTGGCTCGATCCGCTGCATCATCATGAGTGAGCCATTATTATCTGTGGAGTCCACTTGAAGAGTTCCTCCATCATCTCGTATTGCTGGAGGTGCATGAAGGCCACGGAGCCTTCCCATTTCCGACTAAGGGCATCGGCTACTGAGTTTGCCTTCCCTGGATGATAGTTGATGGAGAATTCGTAGTCCTTCAGGAACTCCATCCATCGCCTCTGCGCATGTTCAAGTCTCTCTGAGTGAACGCATACTTCAAGCTTTTGTGATCCGTATACACTGTGAACTGTTCTCCGTACAAGTAGTGTCGCCAGAGCTTGAGAGCAAAGACTACAGCTGCTAGCTCGAGGTCATGAGTAGGGTAGTTGACTTCATGTTTCTTCAATTGTCTTGATGCATAAGCTACCACCTTTCCATGTTGCATTAAAACACAACCCAGCCCTGTGCCGCTAGCGTCACTGTAGATCACATACCCACCACTGCCTGAGGGTAAGGTGAGTATGGGTGCGGAAGTCAATCGTCTCTTCAGCTCCTGAAAGCTTTCTTCGCACTTTGCGGACCAATTAAACTTTTCGCCTTTTCTGGTGAGCTTGGTCAATGGTAGTGCCAGTCTGGAGAAATCTTTGATGAATCTTCTATAATATCCTGCTAGTCCGAGGAAGCTTCTGATCTCCGAGACATTCTTCGGCTGAGTCCAATTTGACACTACCTCGACCTTAGCCGGGTCCACTGATATTCCATCTTTAGAAACGATGTGCCCAAGGAACATCATTTGGTCCATCCAAAATTCACATTTGGAGAATTTTGCATACAGCTTTTTGGCTCTCAATGTTTCCAAAATAATCCTCAGGTGCTCCTTGTGTTGTTCCATGCTGGGAGAATAGATGAGAATATCATCCACGAAGACGATCACGAACTTGTCGAGATGTTCGTTGAACGTTCGGTTCATCAGGTCCATAAATGCTGCAGGAGCATTAGTCAATCCAAATGGCATGACAAGAAATTCGTAATGTCCATATCGTGACCTAAAGGCCATTTTCAGGATATCTTCCTCCGCTACCCTGAGTTGATGGTAGCCGCTCCGCAGATCAATTTTGGAGAACACTTTGGCATTGGCGAGTTGATCGAACAAGTCGTCAATGCGAGGAAGGGGGTACTTGTTCTTTACCGTGACCTTGTTGAGCATCCGGTAATCTATGCATAGCCTCATTGATCCGTCCTTCTTCTTGACGAACAGGACTGGAGCGCCCCATGGTGAGACACTGGGCCTGATGAATCCCTTATCTAATAACTCTTGAATCTGAATTTTTAGCTCCTTCATTTCCACTGGGGCCATGCGATACGAAACCTTACAAAATTGGTGTTGTGCCTGGTACTAGCTCAATGTGGAAGTCGATGTCTCTCTTCGGCGGTAGACCGCTGACATCTTCAGGGAACACGTCCAGAAATTCCTTTACGACGTCTATGTCTTGAGGGTTTTGGTAGGAGCTTTCACCTTGGTCACACTTGCTAGAAATCCTCTGCAACCTTGCTTGAGCAGTTTCTGAGCCTTCATTGCTGACACTATGATTTTGGGTTCCTTCCGGTGTATACCTCTGACTGTGACCTTCTCCTTAATGTTTGCTCCAATCATCACCTTCTTCTGCTTGCACATGATGGTAGCATCATGGCGAGCTAGCCAGTCCATGCCCAATATGACGTCATAATCCCTCATGGGTATTATGATTAAGTTAGCAGGAAAATTCTTTTTATCAATTTCTACTGATACCTCAGCTAAGTATCTAGTAGTCCGTAATGTTCCTTGTGGGGTAAGAATGGTCATGCTAGGTTCTAGATTCATAGGAGAAAACCCCAAAGTGATAGCACACTCTTCTGATATGAAAGAATGAGTGGCTCCAGAATCAAATAAAATAGTAGTAGGTAGCTTGGCAATACAAAGTGTACCTCGAATGACATCAGCGTCATTCTGCTGAGTGTCCTCTTCCGGGTTGAAGAGTCATCCCTGCACCAGAGGCTTGCGCTGTGGACAGTCCCGAGAAAAGTGGCCCATCGTGCCACAATGATAGCAGGCGCCGGTATTCATGCGGCACACTCCAGCATAAGTCCTGCCACAAGTGTTGCACAAGACCTTCTCACCTTGTGCTGGTTGAGCCTGAGGAGCTCTGGGTTGTTGAGGCCTCTGTTGTGCCGGTCGTCTTGCCAGCTGTTGGGATTGCCTCTGCTGAGATTGCTGCTGCACTGGAGCTTGCTGAGGCTGACGAGGTGGTGGTAGAGGTGGTCGAGGCTGCTGCTCATAACGATGCCATTCAGTTTGTTGTGGGGCAGGGTACGGTCGGGGACAGTTATCCTGTCGCTGGTCTCATCGTTGGTGGTGATTGTTCCTCCTGAATTGTTGGGGTTAGGACCCCTGTCCCACTTCTTGTTGCCCTCTTCTGGCATGTTGCAGCGCTTGCTGATCTCTTTCCCTCAAAGTGGCCAGTTGGACTGCATCTGCAAAAGTTTTACAGTTGACGGGTAGGGTTTGAGCTCTCAAACCCGGACGCAATCCATCAATGAAAGTTTTGGCCTTTTCTAGCTCGTTCATGGGTAGCTTTGTGTACTTCTGAAGACTGACAAACTTGGCTTGGTACTGGGCCACCGTCATTGCCCCTTGGGTCAAGCTGAAGAACTCTTGTTGCTTCAACCGCTTCTGGAAGGCAAGGAAGAAGCGGACTTCGAACAATCATCGGAAGTCGGCCCATGAAACCACCTTGACGCCTGTGAATTCGGTCGCCTTGGTCACCTTCCACCAATCTTTTGCGGCCTTGGTGAGGGTGTCGGCAGCGAATATCACTCGTTTGTGCTCTGGGCAGTCTAGGAGTTCGAACTTATCCTCCATAGTGTCAATCCACTCTTCTGCCACTGCTATGTCTCCTTCACTGCTATAAGTAGGCGGCTTCAACCTCCAAAACTCTTGGATGGTGCACGAGGGAGGCGGTGGTCGTTCCTGACGCTCTGGCTGGAGTGAGGGAACCTGGATCCCTTCTTCGCCACGACCCTCGATCTCATCACTTGGTTGTTGCATCTTTTTTGGAGGGAGGAGCTCTGAGAAACAGCACGATCGACAATAAGTCATACTGGAAACTGTGCTTAAGTTCAAGTAACTTTCATTCCTTTATTACTTTTGCTAAAACAATGTACAAATATGCTTCACATGATGACAACCCATCATAGTGAAGTTTTATTTCAAGGAAAATAAAGCAAACAACTAAGCATCTAAAGTGCTCTGAGTCCCAAATTACTCATCGCTTCGGGAGGTCTCCTCTGGGTCTTCCTGACTTATAGAACTTGGGCTTCTGAATTGTAATCCCCTTGGTGGTTCAGGAGTTTCTTCTTCATCGTCTGAAGATATACAAATTGGATTGCTAATACATCCTCCTCTCATCAGTAAGTGCCACATTTGACTCATCTCTTCGCGCCACGTTTGACCTATTTCTTCCCATCGCTCAATGGGTGTGGAGGATAAATCTGGATCGTTACTTCCCACGCTCTCTGGATTGGAATGCTCCGGTCTCTCTGGAGCCGGTTGTGGCGGGGTTGGAGGATCTAGTGGGCGTACACGTATCCCCACTATGTGACCCCTACCCCTTCGTACAACTCTAGTTACCATGCGGCGTGGAGGCATCTATAAAACAAGTTATCTCAACATAACATAATCCATTTGAATAATTCAACTAGTACTTACTTGAAGAGTGGAGTCGTAGTTGCTCAGGAGGCTTGCACATGACTTTACTCTGACTATGAGACCAATGAATAATGAAGACAATGCAATGACTTAGACCCTTGCTATGATTGACAATGACACTGATCTATACTCTATTATGAACAATGGGAGCCAAGATCTTACGCTCTGATACCAAACTGTAACGCCCCCAAAATCCGCCCTTCCGCCACGCTGACGGTCAGATTGACTCTGAGAGCGCTATTCATACTTTGACTTTGACTTTGACTTTGACTAGTCAACAAATGACCCACGTGGCAAAAATGATAAAGAATAATAATGATATAAAAGTGCGGAAGAATTATCATTACGAAATGATAAATGCCACAAGTAATGAGATAATTCAAAAGAAATAGAGAACAAGAATAGTTCAAAAGGGTTATGAGAATATCAACAAAAGCAAGGCTAAAAGGAAAATTCAAGGGTTTCATATTTACAATATTTGATAATTCAATGCAGAATATAAATGGCGGAAAGTTGTAGTAATATTGCAAGTCATGTGCTGCCACTCTGAAGCTCTGCATTATCCATCTCCTCCCTAAGCAGGGTTCTCACCTGCAAAATCCCAAAGCAGGGGCATGGAATGCCCGTGAGCTAACGCCCAGTACTCATAGAGTCATAGACGATGAAATGATAATCAATGATCAAATATTGTGTTCATTACTTTAATAATGTTCTATACAATGCTATGCTCTGTGATTCATTACTATGCTCTGATGTTCATTGCTTTGTTCTACTGACACTTACCATGCTCTGTTGTTCATTACCGTGCTCTGTTATACTTTGTGTGGAACTACGTATTTTACAATACTATATGATCCTTGATGTTCGTTGTCCTATGTGAGCTCAACTTTAGTTAATTGGGAGAGGGTCTGTGGTCCAGGAGCAGCAGTATTTAAACTCAGTAGATACATTGTCTCCTCAGTGCAGCTACCTGCCCCTCCAATGCCTTGACCTTGACCTTGAATAACACATAGCTATCCCATTCATTGATCTTTGCTTTGCTTATCTTCTTTGCCAATATGGATTTTAAATCATGATTCAGAGAAGAGGGTGAAGTCTGATCCCCTTCCTGCGGACGAAGGTCCGTCACTTGTTTAATCATAATGGAAATAGCCAATAATGGCTAGTCGAAGGTTTAGCATTGATTTCCTTTGCTCTGGCCTCTCAAGGGCATTTTAGTCATTTTACACATGCTCTGGCCCTTCAAGGGCAATTAGGTCATTTCACAATTACTCTGGTCCCTCAAGGGCATTTTGGTCATTTCACTTATATGTATATATGTGATATATGTATATATATCTACATATGCCGAGAGTAATAGACCTACTACATAATATAATTATTACTCTTATATATAAAAATTTATATATGTATATTCCGAGAGCAACCTTCCCACTAAATAATAATAATTATTATTATTATATATATACATCATAGTATATATATTCCGAGAGTAACCTTCCCTCTAAATAATAATAATAATTATTATTATATATGCATCATGGTATATATATTCCGAGAGCAACCTTCCCACTAAATAATATTAATAATTATTATTATTATATATACATAGTGGTATACATTCCGAGAGTACATAACATCACTAAATTAATTAACATGTTAAATAATGTCTAGTTCGACATCTCAACACTAATCATCTATTACTTATAATTAATACAATAATACAAGCCGAGAGTCATAACATCACTAAATTAATTAACATGTTAAATAATGTCTAGTTTGACATCTCAACACTAATCATCTATTACTTATAATTAATACAATAATACAAGCCGAGAGTCATAACATCACTAAATTAATTAACATGTTAAATAATGTCTAGTTCGACATTTCAACACTAATCATCTATTACTTATAATTAATACAATAATACAAGCCGAGAGTTATAATTAATTGGCATTACAATTATAGTATGAATTAAGATAAGCCTATTATATCTCGGACTCATAATATATTCTAAATGATAATGACACAATAATACGGAAAGAGTAATGTATAATGTTAAACGATAAAATAAATGGGAATTGAATTTCACGATCGTTGATCTACATTTCTTCATCTAGAGATTTTATACGTCTACGGTACCTCTTTTGGTTGCCCTACGTTTGCTCGTGTGCTCTACGTCCGCTGGTTCGTCTGCACTCTGCTCGTCACTTGCTCGCCGGTCGCCGAAGAAAGCAAGGGAGAGAGATGACCGTGAGGGGAGTAAAAAAAATGCACTGGAGTCCTCACTCCTTTTTATGGTTCTGTCCACTCTCGTGAGAAGGAGGGGAGTGAGGAAGAGTGGGGGAGGATTTCGTGGGGTGAGAGAGAGAATAGGGGAGAGAAGTGGGGAGGAGAGTGGGGAGGGGAGAATGATCGATTCTCACGTTCCCCGCTCTTTTTTTTTATCCGAATTTTTTTTGCATTTTGAATTTCAAATAAAAGGAATAAATGGCCGGGCATTACATCGATAGCCTCCTTCGACTATTGCCCTGGTCTACGGCTGAGGGATCGCTCCAAGAAAGGGACGCAGTCGTGGGGGTTGTTGAGGGTTAGGAGGGGGTGGTCCTCCGGGCGGTGGCGCCCGCGCGTCAAGGTGGCGAAGGCGAGGGCTTTGAGCCATGTGGTGCCGGACTTGGGGTAGCTGAGCATGAAGATGTCGTCCCGTCGGACTTGGAAGTGGCGTTGCAAGTCGAGGACGGCGGGGAGGTGCATTTCGGGGATCCAAAAGTTTTGGTACTTCCTCATCCGGACGGGCGCCCATCCAGTCTCCAGGGGGAGTGTGGAGATGAAAGCCTCCATGTCCATTGATCTCTTGCTTGCTTGCAGAGCTCTGGATCGAGGACGAGGGAGATAGAGGGGGAAAGGGACGAGCGACCGGCGAGGCGACGGCGGCGGGCGACAGGCGAGGCGACGATGGCGAAGGCGACTGGGACAGCTGGCACAGGTCCGGATCAAGGGAGGGAGGAAGAGAGATGATATCGTCAGATTACGGACGATTTAGATGATATCGTCATATTATATGCACGCACAATATATTATATATATGCATCTTATCTGATTTGATCTCGATCCGGACGATTTAGATGTCGTTTCACACAGTACATCTTGTCTAACTATTTGACCCATATTATATATGAACATTATTAATTATTGCCGCACAAAATTGATGATTGTTATTTCATTGAAATGTAAATAATGCTTTCTTAAATTAATGACAAATTATTTGAGAAAGTTTACTTGACCTTTCTCAAGTTTCATGAGCTTTCCTAGAAGGTGAAGACTAGTAATAAAGTTTGTAAGCTTGTTAAAAACAATATTAGAAATCATAACCTAGAAACAATATTAATGCATAAATAATTAAAAAAGCGAAGTAAATAACTAATAAAAATAATAATATGAATATTATTAATCAACAATAAGGAATAGAAAATGTACATCCATATTTCAAACATTGGTTAAAAATTATATGAATATCAAACTTAATTACAAAAATTATATAAAAAGAACTATATAAAGAAATAGATGTTTATATCTGTCTAAGATTTAAAAATACGTAAAAGGACCAAAGACAGATATAGATTATGATATATAGTTGTATTTATGACATTTAACACATACCAAATTTTATTTAGTGAACATAGATAGAACTTACACAAATTAGCTTTTTTCTAAATGATGGACATACTAAAATAAATAAATGAAACTAATATAACATATGGTTATATCAATCTAAAATTAACATTATTTTTTAATGTTAATTTGCTATTCTCGTAATTAAAAGAATAAAAAAATAATAAAATCCTAAGAGGATATTTGTCATGTTTATATAAATTACTTCTTAAGTTGAACATGTAGGATGCATATTGCATTCACCACGAATGCTACTATTTTGAAAAGAAAATATAATACATGGTCTTTAAGATGTAATATATTTTGATAAGTGTATTATCTAAACATGCATATTGCAGTCAACAAGCATTACTCTATGCATCCATTGTGGAGACCCTCCACTTGACATATATAGTAGCATCAATAGGTTAATAATATATATGTAAGTATGCATGCATATTTGTAATATTTTTAAAGAAATAAAAAAATTAAAAAACAAGAAAAAACTATAGTCATTTAAGACTCATTAAATCCATTAACTTAATAAATCTTAAAACTAAAATATAAATATTCTCCTTTAACACAAATCACTCACGTAACCAATATTTTCTCTCCTCTCCACAGCCGACATCTCTCACCCTCCCTCACAACCCACTCACAACAACTCCCTTACACTCCCTCCAAGAAGCAAAATGCAGCAGGAGGTGGCCTCCATCAACTCGCAGCAACACCATCTCCCTGTCCACTCACATCACGTGGAAGCATCAAGCATCCTCCCACTCACCTCACTTCCTCTCTCCTCTTGCACTCATTCGACAGTCACAAGAGCACCAAGGAGGTGTGGCCGGCCACAGCAAGAAGAAAATGACAAGAGGAGAAAAGGAAGAAGAACAAAGAAGAAGAGAACGAGAAGAAAAAAAAGGAGAAATTAAATATAAGGTTTTAATTTAAATTTTAAGAATATATTTGAGGGGATTCAAAATTTTACTTCATTTTTTACGATGACGTTTGAATGATTGGATTAAGGGTTGAAGATCAACTTGAATCTTCTTAAATGATATGATTAGGATTTAAGCATGATTCACCTTGTATTATTATATGCTTAATTAGAATTACTATTTCTAATTATGTATGGGATCATGATAATTCCTTTCTATCTATGTTTTAGAAATGAAGAAATTGATTATTGTTATATATAAGCATCTTCAGTAGTTTTAATGTTCTTGATAAAATCTCATATGTGCTCCATCCTTATTGTGATTAATTTAATAAATTGATAAGCTTAGATAAGACGTGTAAAGTACTTATTATTCATGCTTGATGAATGTACACCTTTTAGGTGTTTGCATATGTGTGTAGAAAATGAGAAAATTGGATAAAAATAGGAGAAACTCTGTCTGGAGCTTGGGCACGACCGTGACAAACTACAGCACGGTTGTGACGCATATAGTGATAATGCCTTAGCATAAAATAGGTCAGATTAGAAAAAGGACCTTCTGTCATGGTCGTGACCTTGTAATCTCACGGCCGTGACACTCCAGAAGGTTCTTGCCTTAGAAAATTTTTGAGAAAGGGCAAAAATAATCGTTCTGTCACGGGCGTGCAAGTATGGACAGAGGAAAATCAACCGTTTAAGCACAATTGCAACCTATGAAGGCACACGACCTGGGCATGACCATGACACATGTAAGCAAGGTCGTGACCATATGATAAATCAAAAATTCTTCCAACAGTTCGGTGGTGTTGAACTAAGGCACGCCTGTGCCCATGTGTGGGCACGGCTGTGACCCAAGGTGGCACGACCGTGACTAGTCCTAGAGACTTGTAATGATTGTTTTGTCCACACTTAGAATGATTTGAAGTATGCATGACTTTAAATAAGATTAAAATTTGAAATATGTATTGAATGATTGTTTGCAATATGTAATTAAAAGATGGATTGGTACAAAGGTGTCTAGTTAAAATCGTGGAGGAGAACAAAGTCTTCACTAGCTAGCTCAAGTGATGTGTTCCCGGTGGAAGTAATATCGGCTCATGGTGGTTTGTACTTTCAATCGGACAAAAAGATCCCGGCCTAACTAGACAAGTCTCGCGAATCAATATGGTCTTCTCAATCACCAAGATAAGAAGCTATCTAATCAAAGATAGAAGATGAAAAGATAAAATAAAGATGAAAAATAAAGTCTTACACTTATGTATGTATTTCAAGGAAACTTAAGCCTAAGAAGTAAAGTCTTACATGTTCATGTGTATGTACTTTCCAAAGAATAATGTCTCTCATCATAAAGTGTGTATTATCTAAAATAAAGTCTCTCACTATTATAGTGTTCGTATTCTTCGGAATAAAGTCCTCACTATTACGATGAGAGTGTTTCTAAGTATGACTTATGATATCGAATGAAAGTCAAGATGGCATTATAAGATGAAGATGATGTAATCACCTAAAAGAATGCTAATGTATATTCCCTTGTCATATGATGTTATGAATGAATATGTTAAAGTAAAGCAAGATAAATGATTATATGCTTTAGCATAATGATAAGTTATGATATGTCTTAGCCTGATTTTTACAATGTTATATGTTTATCTTATCTTGCCTTAATGATGGCTCACATGCCATGTAGAGCACATATGTAGCACATAGCATACATAGGTTCCATGTTTCTATTATGATACAAGGCTTATGCCATGACATGACATGTAGAGATCATATCATGCATGGGTCTCAACATGCTCTAACAGGAGAAATCTCATGCACCCCTTGAATTCGTGTAGGTATGAATGAGGCATAGGTTCGATGGTGAGGACTTTATGACGGTGATGTACATGGGTTGGTCGGGCTATGACTCAAGTTATCTTACCTTATGTTATGATGAACTCATATAAGAGTCAAGCATGTATGGCCTATGGGACCTTGAGTCATGTACTTTTATGTGAACTCGTCTATATATTATGAACTCAATGTCAGATCTTGATGATAGCGCTTATGTGGCCCATGGGCTAGTTTATTACCTTGAGATTATTAGTTTACGTAGTCTTTTATTGTGTTTTATGTTATTGATCTTTTTTATTATTATATTTCTGATGCGATGTTTTATGAAATTAGGTTATGAAAGTAACGTCACCTAGGATTCGGCAACTAAATTGGGGCTGAATTTTGAGGACATTACAATATTAGCCACTTTGGCTTAGAAAAATGATATGGATACTTAAATACCTAAAAAAATTAATGAAAGGACTAATGAAATATTAATCAATGCCAGGTAATAAAATATGTGCATCCATATTTAAATCCTTGTTCTAAAATATGATTTGGACAATCGAACATAAGTAAAATAATTATGGTAAAAATGATATAAAATTAAAATAAGTAAATGACTAAAGACATATATATATATATATATATAGTGTATTGATGATATTTGATATATACAAACTTTCCTTATGCAAATACAGATAAAAATTACAACGCTTAAAGTTAAAAAATCATAAGATACTAGAATAATTAAAACTAAATAAAACTAATGTAACATGGATTTATATATGTCTATAAAAATCTTAAAAAGGCTATTTGTCATGATCATTTAAATTACTTTTTAAAAACCGTTAATCGTGCCATGCAGTCAAGCAAACCTCTCACTACTAGAAAAACGCTGATTACCGACGGTCCAAACCGTCGGTAATCAGCCCAAAAATCGTCGGTAACGCAATTCGACGATTTTTCAGTCGGAATCGATTCGTCGAAAAAACGCTCGTCGCAAATAATTTGCGATGGCCAAAAAAAATCGTCAGAAAAATCGACGGTTCGGACCGTCGGTTAAGTAACCGTCGGTAGTTTTCGACGGTTGCAACCATCGGAAAACGCCGGCGGTTCGAACCGTCGACAATTTCCGACGGTTGCAACCATCGGAAAAGGCCGGCGGTTTGAGCCGTCGAAAGTTTTCGACGGTCGCAACTGTCAAAATCTTTCAGCGATCGCAAAGAATTTTTTAAATATAAAAAAATTAGCGGTCGGATCCGGCCGCCAGCGGCGGGTCGGGCAGCGGCCGGAGAGAAAGAGAGAGAAAGAGAAAGAGACGTCGGCGAAGAGAGAGACGCTGGCGGGAGAGGGTCGCCGGCGGTCGACGCTTCACGTCCGGCCAGAGGCTCGCCGGACGGGAGAGGGAGAGGGAGACCGAGACGGCTGGGAGAGGGAGAGAGAGAGAGGAGAGGAGGGGGGTTATATATATATATATATATATATATATATATATATATATATATATGTATATATGTATGTGAAAAAATGGGAGAAAGCGGGAAAATGAAAAAAGCGCGGGATAACGAAATTTTAATTACCGACGGCTCTGGCAGTCGAAAAAGTAAATATTAATTATTTTTAAAGTTACCGACGGTTATGACCGTCAAAAAAATATTTAGTTATATATAATATTTTTTTACTGACGGTTTGAACCGTCGCTAATTATATTAATAAAATATTCCTCATATAATATTATTATATATTTACCGACGATTACGACCGTCGGAAATTACGGCAGATTTTGCGACGATGGATATCCGTCGGAAATATGGACGTTCCTGATCGTCGAAAAATTAAATAATAATATAAAAAAACATAATTTAATTTTTTTATTTCCGACGGTCGTAACCATCAGAAAATCCATTGAAAAAATTAAATAATAATATAATAAATTACATAATTTATTTTTTTCATTTTCTACGATCGTAACCGTCAAAAAAATTAAATAATAATATAACAAATTATATAATTTATTTTTTAATTCCGACGGTTCGGACCGTCAGAAAATCCGTCGAAAATTGCGACGGATCAATATCCGTCGAAAATATCGACGTTCCTAATCGTCAAAAAATAAAATAATAATATAATGAATTTTCGACGGTCGTGACCGTCGAAAAATCCGTCGAAAATGAAACCGTCGAAAAATCCGTCGCAAATTACGACGGATTTCTATCCGTCGGAAAATGGTAATTTTCTTGTAGTGTCTCATTGTTAGCACTTGGACGTGTGTTCCAACTCATAACCCAAAACAATGCATGCACGTGTGTTCTTATATGCTCATGGGTATTATGTACTGTCTTCACAACTGTTTATATTCCTAAATAAAATTATAAATATAATTGTTGTTATAATTCTATTTACAATGCCATGTACACCTATTTGTATATAATCATGGGTAAATATTTATGTTATTACTATAAATAGAATTGTGTTATATTTACAATGCATGCACCAATATTTTTTCGGTTAATTTTTCACTTATATGTCTAGAATGAAAAAATATTAAATGAAATTTTTATTATATTACTATCCTTATAAATATAGATATTATGACATTTTCATATTTATGTAGTTCTATGATGCAAAAATTTGTAATAATTACATGATAGAAAATGTATTAATTGCTCAAATAATAAGTATAATGAGTATAGAGATGTCGATCCCCATGAGGAATTAAGTTACCTAATCTAATTTTATAAACTAATAAGAGACTACATGATTTTGATAAAAAAAGTCATAGAAAATTAAATAACAAAAAAGTAAATGCTAGATTAAACTAAACTAGCGATGCATAGGATCTTGGAATGAGTTGATATGATTAGGAATAAATTAAGTTCACATTTTTAGTATTGATTAAAGCAATCATATTTAGATTTAGTTTCTCTATGGATTAGAAACACTTAAATTATGATTCCCCTATTTGAGGATGGGATCAACTATCCTAACTCTTATAAACAAAGAATACTCCTTGCGGCTCTACTTTAAAATCCAATCAAATTAGGACGTAATGAGTTGTACTCCAAGATTATTGAATAGTCTGATTTTATGAAGTAACGATCGGAATAAATATTTGATGACGTGCTTACTTTTGCATCAGCTTATGAAAACCATGTAACGAGGCCCTAGTTTGTGACAATAATCGTCATGACTCATGAATAAGTTTTTGTAAGTCTTCGCATAACTTATTAGTGACAAAGGCATTATCAAGATAGTCAAGATCTTGATCTAGATCTTACGATTTTACGATCTTACTTCCCCTTACCGATATCGATCTTATCTTGAGGATTTTATGTATAAGATCTTAATATGATCTGAATTTTGGTAACGCGATCTTACAATCTTATCCGATCTCATATGATTTATATAATTATTTAAATATTAATTAAAATATATTTATTATAATAAAATTTGATTTAGATGAAGGTTAATATATTTTCTTTATTTTGAATATGTTTTGATATAATTTTGTTTAAGAATTGATAAAAAATGATTTACTAACGTGTAATTTAATATTTAAATGTGGCAATTTTATAAAAAAATATATTTATTATCTTTAATATATATATATATGTATTAATAGGTAGGATCTTACGATCGTCAATCCGATTTTACGATCTTCGATCTTATGTCCCCTTATGTAAGATCCCGATCTTGACTACCTTTAGCATTATCAATATCTTTCATTCTAGGAAATTGGCCTGTAATGACCATAATCATCACAATGAGTGAAGTTTATATATTTGATATTTCATTAGAAACTTGAATCTATTTTGCATTATTCTTTTTGTCTCCTTCATCTACCTCTTCCAAGTGATTTTCTCATAAAATATCAACATTACATAGTAGATTATTGACTCCAAGAAATTAAACAAATAAAATCTAAAATATGTTGTAACCAAATTAATCAAAATAAAATTAACTAGAAGTCTAATTGTACGTTGAGAAATGCATGCATAAATTTATATAATTATCTAAAAAATCAATTTAATTTGACATCATGTAACATATATTCTTTGTTTAGTTTCCTAGAGACTAAATAATTTTATATATAATTGACGTCTAAAAATCTATTAGTCTTAAAATAATTTAATTAAGTGCAAAGTCTCCATGTACAAAGAGATAAGCATGATCAAAGGGTGTGATTGGGCTGCACATGTCACGAGGCATTTTTTCATGACATGAGACGCAAAGCATCGCGACGTCAACGCCACCAACTTAAGTTTGTGGCCACTCATAGGCCAATGTCTATCCGCAATTGTCCCGCACTATGTAATCTTACGGAGTACTAAGTTTTTGCCCTTGTGCCCGTAGAGTCTGTCTTTTATATTTTTACTTTTGTATTTAAACATAGCAGACTTGGCAATGGCAATCTTGTAATATTTAGGACAAGTAAAACTGCAACCAGAAGACTATTCTCCACATCATATGTCACCAAACCAACTCCCGTAACTACAATATATTAAGGTGGAGTCCACTAGTACCTCCCCAAGCTCATATGCATTTTTTGTTCCTACGTGATGCAAGCGAGCTTCTTAATTTTAGTGTTCATGCCTTGAGGTGGGGTGGCAACTCACATCATTGAGCTTTCACAATGCCCCGTGAATCTTCGAACAACCATCCGGATGTTAAGCTCTTAAGCACCTGCATTGGTACCTTAAAGCGCTAGTGTCACGATCCCATGATGACACATTGAACGCTCTTGTCGTAACCATGATCGATTGAAAGCCTATAAAAGCGACTATGGATAGTCATCTCGACCACAATACTTCTGCTACATACTCAAAATAGATTTGACTAAGTGCCCCTTCTCCTAGTCACCGCATGTGGTTTTGTGCATGAGAATGACTATGTGACAAATGGTATTAGGGCAGTTTATCTTGCTCAGATCCAAGCGACAACAATGACTTGCTCATGTCATTGTAGCGCGCCGTGACATGCAAAAAGGTGCTTCTAATCGCAAATCTTGTATACACCCAAGTGCATTGGCACCATGTCCCATATCATGGATGTCAATGATAAATGCCTGATAAGATTCATCGTTGCATGTCCAATTGTGCCCCATAGCAAGTTCCTCATACGTCTGTATCACACCAAGGAATGCACATCATGAATTATCATGACAAATCAATCACCCTACTTAACGAGGATGATCTTGCGTCACTCACTTGAGTAAGTCGCCACTCCATACATCTTGAATCCGTAAGTGTCGCATTGCGTCAAGAAGAGTGTTATCATGTCCAGCCATGATGGTCTTGCATTTTTCATACTGTGAGGCTATATTACACGTCCAATCGTATAATTCAAAGTACTCGTATCACATCATCGTGCCCAACTAACGTGAAGTGCTCAACGGCTCCACTACAAAAGTTGATCCGATGTCAAGCATCAAGGTTCTACATCCCTTTTGGCTACAAAATAACATTCGCAAGCATCTAACCATCAATATGACTCCTACAAATGGGGCAAAGCATTGATCTCTTGCAAATACTCTCGAATGAGCTATCAGCCTAGCCTGTCTCATCAAGTACTCGCAAGAACCGTAATGTAACCCATCGAGAGATGAAATGAAACTGCAACATGCCAACACAACCAATGCCTCAACCTCAACGACAAATCTAGCAAATGATTTGAGTGTTAGGCATCTAGTGAACCCTTGGCCTGCTGTTGTGAAGTGTTTTATCACCAACTAAAGGAAGGTCTGCCTTTCTACTTAGTTAACGCCTCGATAAATTGAAGCAGCCTCCAAGATCGAAGTCCAAGACTCGGAAGACACATCGTTGATGTTGTCCTTTCAAATGGAGATGAAGGTGAACTTGGAAGTTCTCTCCATGGACTTTTCAACAATCATTCCACTTGCCATCAAGCAGAACATCATCATGAGTATCCATGTTGATGGGTGAAGACCTGGAACCTCTACTTTTCCACGAGAGTCAATCGCTCAATGGACAAGTATGTCAAAGGTGCACGATCTTTGTCGACAAGCACAATGACATCACTTTGTCCGAACTCATCAGATGGACGAGTGTCAAAAGTGCATCATATTTATTGGAGAGAACAATAACATTGCCTGATCGATGCCCAAAGGTGTTGTTGAACTTCGAGAGAGGTCCCAAGAATGAAAGAAGGTGCATCCCTACAAATCTTGCGATGGTCAAGACTGTCATAGGAGGATCGAGTCATGTCCACAATGAACATGGGAAAATTCTTATCGTTCCTAGAGGTGACTCAAAACAGACAAATCCCAAGGTGTCTAACCGAGGAGCTCTACTCTGCCTCAAACTGTCCAAATCCCCAATGACCACCAAGGGTGAGGTGGTCTTGTGCTCTACATTAGATAGACGAATGACTTCATGTCGTAACCTTCTACAACATGAAGATATCGAGTCAACTCATATCTGTCAAATGACAAGACTCTCATCACGATCTTGTCGTGACTTCGAAGCAACTCCTACTCTGAGTTACTCATGAAGTCATTCAAGAGTTGTACGTCTCTAATAAGACAAACTAATCAAGTTGACGCTGCACAAATTTAGAGAAGCTGAAATCAACAGAAACTTGATGGATTGATAGTTTAGCTCACATTGTAGACTAAATTGGCGATGCACAAGTGATGACCTGAAGAATTAGTGAGCGAAGCAGGCTTGAGGAAGGAGTCATCAGCAAGTCCCAAAATGGCATAGATATTTCTAACTCAGCGTGATGTGATGAAGCAGAAGTCAAGATAAAGAAGCATACTCCAACTAGATAAGCGAAGTAAAGACTAAAGGCAAAGACTTCGAAGAAGCCCAGACAATGATGTCAAGGCATCGCTCACTTTGGTGGGGGAATGTCACGAAAATTTTTTCATGACATGAGCGCACAAAGCATCTTGGTGTCAATGCCAACCAACTTAGATTTGCGGCCCATTAGAGATGTCCAATGCCTACTCACAGCCAACCCGCAATGCATAATCTTACGGAGTATAAGTTATTTGTCCTTATGGTAAATTTTGTAAGACCATCCTTATGAATGGACAAATTACTCTTAGAGTTGTCTTTTACATTTGCAGTTTATAATTACACTTAGTAGAGTTTGATAACTTGTAATGTTAGGGACATGTAAAACTACACCCCCGAAGATTGTTCTCCATATCGTATGTTGTCAACCCAACTCCCATACCTATGGTATAGTAAAGAGGAGTCCAATATTACCTCCCCAAGCCCATATGTAGTTTGTGTTCCTATATAATACAAGCAAGCTTCTCAATTCTAGTGCACGTGCCTCGAGTGTGAAGTGACAACCCACATCAATAACCCTTCTCGGTGCCCCATGACTCTCTAGACGACCTCCAGATGTCAAGCACTCAAGTGCCTACATTGATGCCTCCACATGTTAGTGCCATGACTCATGATGACTCGTTGAATACTCTCATCATGTCTGTGATTGAAAGTATATAAGAGTAACTATTGGCAAGTCGTCTTAACCATAATACTTTCGGTGCACGTTCAAAATAGGTTTGGCCAAATGCCCCTTCGTCTAATTGTCACATGTGGTCCTGTGCTCGAGAATGACCCCGTGACATATACCCACATGTGTTTGAGAGAAAACAAAATAAGTACGAAGCATAAAATCTTTATTTTTAAATCTTGATCTAATCGGCTTGTCCGATGGTTTCGACTGTCAATCGACCTGTAAAACAAACTAATATAATTATTAGATAATTTGACACTAAACTTTTTACTCAAAGTTTTTCCCTTTAAATAACAATAATAAATTATAATAGTAGTATTACTAAATAAACGTAATACTCAATGTTTGTTAAGGTGACTTGAGAAAGCCTTTAACTTTATATTCCAATTGAGTGCATTTTGAAATCTAATAAATTAGATTAAAAACCGAGAGGGTTAAACTCTTTTGTTGATTTCAAAATAGGATTTAAAGCCTGAAATATTGGTTAAATCAATTTGGGAATTTTACTTTATTAATTCATCATCTTTTGTCTAGAATTCGTACATGAGTAGTGGTATTGATCAAGATAAATCCTATTCATCAATTCTATACTTTTAAACCCCATTGATCATAACTCTATATTTATATTATTTACTCTTATTATTTTTACAAAACACAGAGTTATTATCTTTTCTCAATTTATAAATAAGATAAGTTATTAATTATTTCTTGTCCTCGTGGGAACGATACTTTATACTCATCACTTTATTACTTGAACGATTAGTGTGCTTGCTAGTGTTTCTAAGTTCGCATCAAGTTTTTTGCGCCGTAAAATTTGATGCGAACTTAGAAACACTAGCAAGCGCACTAATCGTTCAAGTAATAAAGTGATGAGTATAAAGTATCGTTCCCACGAGGCTAAGAAATAATTAATAACTTATCTTACTTATAAATTGAGAAAAGATAATAACTCTGTGTTTTGTAAAAATAAGAAGAGTAAATAATATAAATATAGAGTTATGATCAATGGGGTTTAAAAGTATAGAATTGATGAATAAGATTTATCTTGATCAATACAACTACTCATGTACGAATTCTAGTCAAAAGATGATGAATTAATAAAGTAAAATTCCCAAATTGATTTAACCAATATTTCAGGCTTTAAATCCTATTTTGAAATCAACAAAAGAGATTAACCCTCTCGGTTTTTAATCTAATTTATTAGATTTCAAAATGCACTCAATTGGAATATAAAGTTAAAGACTTTCTCAAGTCACCTTAATAACAACACCATTGGATCTCTTGCGATTTCCCCAAAAGTGGCATGTAAGAGGAAAAATCAGAGAAAAACTCTAGAGAATCTAAGAACTTCTTTTCAGACAATAATAAGATTCAAAAGAATAAATCTCAGGCAATAATTAATAAAATCATCAAATATGCTATTGATCCATCAACTAATCGTACGAAGAATTCATAAAGAATAGAGTTCAATCAAGAAAATCTTAAAGAACTACTCCATAAACCTAAAGTACATCAATCTAAATAATGTTTCATGAAAAGGATAGAGAACAAGAAGAACTACTCCTAATTCTACCGTCCTCTCTCGAGTTTCCGGCAGAACTTCGTTATAACTTTTGGATCTCCTTCACCAAGCCTTCAACCTCTGAATTATGCCCTCCAAAGATACTTTTTCAGGCCCTCTTCTACCTCCTTTTATAAGTTTTCTCGTCCCCCATGAAAAGAAACCAAAAATATATCCAAAAAGTGGATAAAAACTGCTTGAAAACGGCCTAATAAACTGCCGTCACGGCCGTGAAAGGTGCTAGCACGGCCGTGACAGAAGGCTGAAAAATACTTAGCCAATTTTTCTGCTGGAAATTGTCTGTCACGGCCGTGACAGGGACTTAGCCAAATTTTTGTTTGCTGATCTTTCTGTCACGGCCATGACAATAACTGTCACGGTCGTGACAGTCTTCTGAGCTATTTTAGGCCTTTTCTTGCCTTCATTTTGACGTTTTCTCGTATCCTGCCATGAATAATTTCCATATTTAGGTAGAAATCAAATCTAAAGGAAATTATATGAAAACAAATCAAAACTCCTCCTTTCTAAACATAAAAACATTCTAAAATGTTAATCAAATAATCCAAACTAATGCATGATTTTTCGTGCATCAAATACCCCCAAGCTTAATATTTTGCTTGTCCTCAAGCAAATTTCAGATAAGGCACAGTGCTCCATCACAAAACTAATATTTTTCTCCCACTGTTCTTTTACACGACCATCACTAGAGTATCTATTCTCAATCAATACCCAGTCTTGCAGAATTCTTAGCATTTAAATATGTCTTTCTTGCATATCTACGAATAATATTAGTCAATCTCATAAGAGTATCAATATTGAACCACAAGTCTTTAAGGAGCTTATTTTCATACTATTATCATTTCACATTCCAGCATTAAGATTTTCGTTTTCACTTAAGAATTTAGTAATCCTCCATATTGCACAAAGTGGTCCATGTAACGGGCTTTCGACCGACGGATCCCAGAGCAGATGCCCTTAGGTCGCCAGGCAAGAATCCCCTACGGATCTAATTACCCGGACACACCAAGGTTCCAGAGGATACTTTATACTTTTCACTTAACTGCTGGAGCTCAACTAGCCCTCTTTTCTTTCACTTTAACATTAAACTTATATAGCATAATTATAAGCTCCAAAAAGACTTAATGCTTTCAATAGAGATGCAATTATAATCAAGACTAACATCATAGTAAATAATAGAGAAAATCATCATTTAAAAGCTAGTCATTCTACTTAGCAACAAACTCAATCCAAATCACAATACTCTGGTGATACCCGATAAAAAGAAACAGTGATTAAATTTCATAGATTAAGTGATGTTCTGAAAATAAGCTTTCAGACAATAAAATAGTAAACAAGAAGAAATGAGATGGCACAATTTAAAAACATTTTTTATGTTTAAAATTTTCATAATTAGATACATGCCAAACAAAATAAGATAATCCACTCAAAATGTTGAAAATAGACATGCCATGCAAATGAAACAAAATAACCTAAGTCCCTCCCCCAAGCTTGAACAACTAAGAGAAAAATACATAATTGGGAAAATGTAAAGGAGAAGAAACGACCAAGGTTTAGTCATCTGGAGGTGGCGATGGCGAGAAGGGTGTTCTATGGCCAAGTCTGTGATCTAGGTCTACATTATAAGCAGAACTATGGTAAGGCCCGGTCTCTGCCATGACGAGACAGAATGAATATCCTTCAGGTCTTGAAAACAGTCGCGAAAGCAGTCGTAACCGAAGTTTTTCCTAAACATGAGTACAACTAAGTTAATATCAGATCTACTCCACAACTAAGAAAGTAAAAGAAGTAAAGAGAAAAGGGTTTAGATAGTGCAGTTTTAAGTTATAGTCGTTAGCTTGACTTTCAGCCTTGTCGCCTTCAAGGGTCTAATAGGGGCACTGAGTGACCACTTATTAAGGTGATTGAATTCGTCTGCTCTCTTGGATTTTTCTCTGTATTGCTAGGCAAGCTCCCTGGCTGTCTTCCAGATACCATGTTTGCCAATTGTCCGATCTGTATTTCTAAGTTTCTGATTGATGCATCTTGATTAGTAAACTTGGTCTCCACAGTGAGGATGAACTTTGATAGGACATTTTCCAAATGACTTTTAGGTTCGTTATAAGGTTGATAAGCAGGGGGTTGTGCTGAACTCCTATTGTTCACCCAAGAGTAATTAGGAGGAGCCCATAGTCCACTGTTGTAAGTATTTCCTCCAACATTATTCCTGAAAGCATTATTAGAAACAAAGTTAGCATCCTCAAAATTTTGCTGATTAAAATTTAGACCTGCTTGACATTCATGATTAGGATGTCCCCCTCCACACATGTCACATGTGATGTTCAAAATCTTGTTGACAGATCTTTGAGTCATCAACATATCCATTTTCTTTGCTAAAGTATCTAACTGGGCTTGAATGTGGGTAGCTTTATCAACTTCATAAAGTCCAGCCCTCTTTGCCCTTGAGTTTTGCCAATTGTTCAAGGCAAGATTGTCAAATAACTTATAAAGATCTTCAGGGGATCTATCAGCAATGGTTCCTCCAGCAGCGGTGTCGATCTTGTCATTTATCTCTGCTGAGGCCCCATTGTAAAAGTATTGGATTTGTTGGTAAAGAGGAATGTTATGATTTGGAACTTTACTGACGAGGTCCTTGAACCTATCCCAAGCTTCATGCATAGACTCTGTATCTTGCTGGCAAAAAGAAGAAACTTCATATAAGCATCTAGCAGCTTTTTGTGGTGGACAGTACTTGTTAATGAATGTTTGACGCATTTCTTCCCAATTTGTAATGGTTCCTATCGGCAATGTAGTGAGCCAAGTATAAGCTTTTCCTTTCAAGAAAAAAGGAAAAAATCTTAAACGAACTGCATCATCTATTACTCCCTGAAATTTGAAAGTTGAACATAATTGGACAAATTTCGTAATGTGGCCGAATGGATCTTCATCTCTATCTCCTTCAAACTGTGTGTTAGATATCATTTGAACTGTTCCCTGCTGGATTTGAAAATTGTTAGCACCAATTTCAGGAAGTGTAATACTGTCTCTTTCATCAAACATTGGTCCCATGGTGTAATCTCTCATAGTTCTATACACAGATGGAGATGGTGGTAATTGGTTCTCAATATGCCTTTGTTGCTCTGCCATTTCAACAATAGAAGAAATTTTCTTCAATCTTCCGGTGGTTCTCTCTATCTCAGGGTCAAACACCACTGGTCCGCCTAAACTTCGGGTATTATGCCTATGTCCCAAGGCACTAGTGCTAGAGCCCTCCAGAATGTGTGGATTATAGACTATTCAATTCCTGCAACCACACCAATGAAAATGAATGGTAATAATTCTCAGATTTAATAAGTAAGATGCGAAATTTAAATATTAACTAGTCCCCGGCAACGACGCCAAAAACTTGATGCGAACTTAGAAATACTAGCAAGCGCACTAATCGTTCAAGTAATAAAGTGATGAGTACAAAGTATCATTCCCACGAGGACAAGAAATAATTAATAACTTATCTTACTTATAAATTGAGAAAAGATAATAACTCTGAGAAAAGATAATTAATAACTTAGTCAAATTTCTGCTTGTCTATTACGACCGTGACAGTCTTCTGAGTTGTTTTAGGCCTTTTCTTGCCTTCATTTCGACGTTTTCTCGTATCCTGCAATGAATAATTTTCATATTTAGGTAGAAATCAAATCTAAAGGAAATTATATGAAAACAAATCAAAACTCCTCCTTTCTAAACATAAAAATATTCTAAAATGTTAATCAAATGACCCAAACTAATGCATGATTTTTCGTGCATCACTCAACATTATTATTTTAATTATATTTTTTTGCTCAATCACTTAAGAAAAGTTCATATTTAGTTAGTTTGCATAGTTATTATTTAAATATGCTAGTTAATTACTTTATTGGATTGTAGTTAAATATGCTACTAAAATGAATTAATGGTTACCAAAAGGTTAATATTAAATATGCTACTAAAAGGTTAATATTAAAATATTAATATTATTGTGATATTTTATTATATAATATTGTAATATATTTTTGTTAATTAAACTATCGAAGGTCACAATCGTAGCAAGCTTAATATTGTAATATGAATATTACTCTAACATTTTATTATATAATGTTACAATATATTTTATTATAATTTACATATTGAGAACCCTGACCTTCGATAGTTCCAGTGGATGGATTTAATTTAAAATTTTGAATTTCACAATCATTGGAAGCTTAATATTATAATATTAATATTATCCAATATTTATTACAATAATGTTATGATATATTTTATTATAATTTAAAACACTGATGGTCCTAGCTTTCGATATTACTAACGAATGAAAATTTGTCGATAATATCAAAGATCATGTCGGAAGCTCAATATTAAAATATTAATATTATGCCAACATTTTATTATATATTTTCATAATATATTTTATTATAATTTAAGATATTGAAGCCACGATTGTTGGAAGTTTAATACTAAAATTATGTCAATATTTTATTATATAATGTCATAATATATTTTATTATAATTTAAAATATCAATGGCCCTAAACTTCGGTGTCGATATCGAAGACCAAGATCGTCGGAAGGTCAACATTAAAACATTAATATTACACAAATATTTTATTATATAATGTTATTATATATTTTATTGTAATTTAAAAAACCAGCGGTCCTAGCTTCGACTGACAGATTTTTGTCATTGGTAGTAGCAACAGGTGCTTTACCCATCGATATTTTGCAAGAATATTTCTTGCCATCGTAAATTTCATCGAAAAGTATGAAGAATTTTGATGTGTCAAAAATATATTATTTTCTTGTAGTGTTAGTGTTTTTGAGTCTTGACCCGTATGAATTTAAAATACGTCTTGAAAGATAAAGGGATAGATATATATAAGTCCATGTCATTTCCATGTTTTGCCCATGTGACTATCCAATCAAACCATCTTGATCATTGGATCACAATCTTCCTTCTTTAGGGGCTCAACGTCCTCGTTGAGTAATCCGTATTGGCATATGGTCCATGTTTCTCACATGTCTCGAGTGAAGACATGCGGTTGGCTCTGATGCCATTTTGTAACACCCCGGTCCAATCAAAATATTGTTTGTTTTGAACTTTTAGCCTGCACGAATTTAAAATGTTCTTGATAGATGAAGAGGATAGCTATATATAAATAATAACCACCTCCATGTTTTGTCCACGTGAAACTATTCAATCAAATCATTTTAGTCCTTAGAACTCATGTCGTTACGATCAGCACTGTTCATTTTAATATCAAACTGAGTCAGCATCGATTTGACCTACATCGGTTGAGTCATGTCGGCATGGTCAATTTTAAAATCAGGCTAGATAGTGCCAGACCCGGTCATAAAAAAATATTGAATATACTATAATATATGATATTATGACTATTAAATATATAATAAAAATACTTTTTAGATATAATATATGTTTAAATATTTAAGTATGTAACAAAAATTTTAAAAGTTAAAAAATAAAAAAATATGTTATGTCAGACCTACTCAAGTCAGACCTGTGCTCGTCAGGTTCATGTCGGACCATGCCCAACACCTTGCTGGGTAGCCTAACAAGGTTTGAGCTGGGACCAACTTATTGGTGATGCCTAGCTTGGGTTCGTGCTAGGCTGGGCCAACCCGATAATTTTTTGTGCGGACCACGGAGTGGAACGAACAATCGAGCATATAATATTTTTTATGACTTGTAAAAAAAACTGATCTGAATCCTAGATGGCATTTTATTCTATATATCAATTTTATATAACAAAAAAATAGGCATATATTGTTATCTGTTTGATCTCTTCACGCCACATCACCATTTATATCATGTTATCATTTTGTATCATATCGGTAGTTAAGTGATATATCCTTTGTAACGTTTTTTGGTTTATCACAGTTTTGTGCAGAGTATAAAACGAGAAGAGTGGAGTTGTATTCATTTTCTTTTGTATACCAAAGAAAAAAGACATATGGCTTCTCTTCCAATTCCTTTCTTGCTCACTTGTTCTGGTTTTATCAGATGAATGCCTGATCAATGCAGGAGCTCGTTTGTAAGGTGATTGATCTGAAGTGGTTTTCTAACATGGTATCAGAGCTATCTCAAGGTGCATAAGTTTTTATAGATTTGGATTCCTTCATATGTGATTAGTATTTGATTTTTTCAGAGGTTGATAAGATCTGAGACTTGAGTGGATTTTCTCTTTTTGATTCTCTAAGAGCATTATGTCTGAATCAAGTTCTTCTGTGATGAACTCTTTGATTATTGATATCATGAGTCCACTTTATTTGAGTCCATCATATACTCCTGGACTTATTCTGATTCCAGATCAGTTGATGGGTGTAGAGAACCTGTAGAATGGAGTGATGCTATGTTCAATGCCCTTTTGGCCAAAAACAAACATGTGTTTGTTGATGGCTCATTTACGGTTGATAAAGTGGACACAAACTTTAAATTTCAATGGAAAAGATATAATGCATTGGTGATTTCCTAGATCCATATGTCTTGTGCAAAGGGTTTGATCAATAGAATTTCGTATTCACAAAGTGCTCATGTGGTTTGGTCATATTTAAAGGACATATTTCAAAAGGTAAACTCCATGCAAGTATATTCAGTAGAAAATAATCTGTATGAACTTCGACAAGGACAACTTACTATTTCATAATATTTCTCTTCTTTGAAATCACTTTGGGAGGAATTGTCCCTTATGTCACAAGAAATTCCTAACACAGGAAATTGGAAGGAGTATAATGACTTCCTAGAGCAAAGGAAATTGTATAGATTCTTGATGGGTATAAATGATTGTTTCAGTCATGTTAGAACACAGATTCTCATTATGATACATTTACCTTCTATCAATCAGGCTTACTCATTGTTAGTTGAAGAAGAACAGAGGCAGGGAAAGTTTATACATACAGAAATGATCAGATGGCTCTAGCTAGAGGTAGAATTCAGTATAAGCAGAAAAGGGATTACCAGGTTATATGTGATCATTGCAAGAAACTTGGACATAAAAGTCACAGTGTTATAAGATAATTGGTTACCCACAAAAGTTCAAGAATAAAGGACAAACGGCTGCAAATTCAGCCACAGTGCAGACTTCTGATGTGGAGACAGTGAGGAATGATAGCCATAACAGTAAAATAAATTCACCATTCACTGAGGAACAGCAAAAATATATTTTGAATTTGTTACATGGAAATCAAGAAGAGTCTTCTGTAGAACTTTATGCTAATGTGGCAGATAAATCATCATGTTTTTCTTCTCAGGAGTGGATTATTGATTCAAGAGCTTCAAGTCATATGACATCTCATAAAGATTGGCTTGTTGATGTCAAGCTTTTGCAATCTAAAAATGTTGTTTCATTACCAAATGGATCAACTTCTACAGCCACTCATATGAGATCTCTTTGCTTAGCCTCTGATATAAGACTTGATAATGTCCTTGTTGTACCAGATTTCAAGTTCAATTTGATCTCTGTTGCATAGTTGACAATAGATTTGGATTCAGTTGTCTCATTTACTTGAAATTCTATTTTCATTCAAGGTTGTCTGAATGGCAAGGAGAACAAGATTGGTGAAGCACGAGAGGGACTTTATTATCTCTTGAAGAATCCTTGTATTTTCAAGACCATAGCAGGAGCAACAGTAGTTACACAGAAGCATAGTTTAGAGATTTGGCATCATCGGCTTGGACATCTCCCTTATGATAGAATGTTCTTAATTCCTGAATTTAAAGGTTGTAATATTGACAGAGACATACCTCATTGTACTATTTGTCCATTAGCCAAACAAACTCAATTGCCATTTCATTCAGTTGTGAATAAAAGCAAATATCTCCTGGAATTGATTCATATAGATACTTGGGGCCCTTTTAAATCTCCTGCATATGATGGCTGCAATTATTTCATGACTATTGTGGATAATAATACAAAAATGACATGGGTATACTTGTTAAAGCACAAATCAAATTGTTTTTTTTTATATTGTGCAGTTTTCTCAAATTGGTGCAGAATCAGTATAATAGAAAAGTTAAAGTGATAAGAATAGACAATGGTTATGAATATCATAACAGCAAATGTAAAGATTTGTTTGCAGATAAGGGCATTTGGCACCAAAGTTCTTGTACATACACTCCACAACAAAATGGTGTTGTGGAGAGAAAGCATCGACATATTTTGAAATAGCAAGAGGAATGCTTTTTCAATCTAATCTTCATATTAAATTCTGGGGGGAATTGATTAAGGCTGCTATTCATGTCATTAACAGATTACCTTTGAAGGTCTTGAATAATATATCATCTTATGAGTGTTTTTTTAAGAAATCACCAGATATTACTCATTTGAGAGTCATTGGATACCACTTTGTTATGTAACTAACAAAGTGGTATCACATAAGTTTGACAAAAGAGTCAAACCTTGTGCCTTATTGGGGTATTCTATGTTTCATAAAAGTTATAAAGTCTTGGACCTTTACTCAGAAAGAGTCTTTGTCACTCAAGATGTAAAGTTTGTTGAACACATCTTTCCTTTTAAATCAGAGAATCTGTTGAAGGAATTTAGTTCAATATTAACACCTAATTACACAAATCAGCAAATCCTGCTAGATTTTTCAGCTCCTAACTTTTTGGACTATAATCAGATATTTGATTCACCTCCTCAACATGACAACACTGACACTTTGCTAGATCAAGTTCAGATAGTATCAGAACAGTCTATAACTTCTCCAGAGCAGTCTATAACATCTTCACCACTTATTCAGAATAGTGTTGAGGATATAACAGAAAATTTATAGGCACTTTCCAATCCAGTTCCTCTAGTATCTCAAAGGCCTCAAAGAGTTGTAAAACGATCAAGGTGGCTGCAAGATTATGTTGTCACTTCAGCCAAGTTGACTTCTGTTGAGTATTCTTTACATAATGTCATATCTTAAGGTGCCTGTACTTCTCACTATCAAGCATTTCTTATAGCCATTTCTAAGTTTGAGGAACCAGTTTCCTACAAACAGGTAGTTAAAGATTCAAGTGGGTCATGGCTATAGAAGATGAATTGAAGGCTTTACAGGATAACGGAACTTGGAAAATTGTTCAATTACCTCAAGGAAAAAACTTGTTGGATGTAAATGGGTGTACAAGGTCAAAGTTACTACTACTGGTGAAATAGAAAGATTTAAAGCAAGACTTGTTGCAAATGGGTATAACCAAAAGGAAGGTGTGGACTTCAAGGAAACTTTCTCCCCTGTGGCAAAGTTTGTAACTATTAGAGCTGTCCTCACAGTAGCTACTCAGTTTGGTTGGCATCTTTTTCACTGGGATGTCAACATCTTTCTTGAATGGAGATCTTTTTAAAGAAATTTACATGACTCTACCTGAAGGTTTACCAATCCAGGGGGAGTCCAAGGGTAAAGCATGCAGACTTCTTCGCCTTAAGCAGGGGAATATCAAGATCACAGAAATTCTGGTTGCTACACCCTTTTCACTAAGGCTCAGGGTGATGAGTTTGTAGCTCTGTTGATATATGTGGATGATATTTTGGTTGCTGGAAATAGTATGAGATTAATAGATGCATCTAAGAAGGAACTACAAGCACATATCAAGATGAAAGACTTAGGGGAATTAAAGTTTTTCTTAGGAATGGAAGTCCTTCGATCTTCTTCGGGCATTGTTATAAATCAAAGAAAGTATACATTGAATTTGCTTGCTGATCTAGGTCCATAGCGGCAAAACCAATTTACACTCCATTTGAACAAAATCTCAAGCTAACATTGTGAAATATGATCAATTTTTGGGAAATTCTACAACAGACCTTCTTCTGGAATGTCCTGAGAATTTTCAAAGACTCATTGGAAGGCTGATTTACCTTACTCATACAAGGCCTGATATAGCCTTTGCGGTTGGACATTTAAGTCAGTTTATGCATGCCCCAAAAACCTCCCATTATCAAGCAGCTTTAAGATTAGCAAAGTATCTTAAATCCTCACCTGGTCGAGGACTCCTTTTCTCAGCAGTGAAGGATTCTTCTGTCACTGCCTTCTGTGATGCAGATTGGGCCTCTTGCATCCTCACTCGTCGGTCTATTTCAGCTTACTGCATTAAAGTTGGTGGATCCTAGTTTCTTGGAAATCTAAGAAGTAATCAGTAGTTTCTCGTTCTTCTGCAGAATTTGAGTATCATAGTTTGGTCTTGACTATTGCAGAACTCATCTGGTTGGATTGATTGTTTACTGAACTTCAATTACCTCTGCAATATCCTTTTCAACTTTTTTCTGATTTGGTTGATAATCCTATTTTCCACGAGCGTACGAAGCATATTGAAATCGATTGCCATTTCGTTCGTGATAAATCCTTACAGCGAATTATCAAAATTCAACATCTTGCTTCTAAAGATCAATTGGCTGATCTTCTCACCAAAGCGCTTTGCCAACAGCAACACAACTATTTGGTTCGCAAGTTGGGGTTGTTTGATCTCTTTGAACCCCCAACTTGAGGGGGAGTGTTATCTCTTTGATCTCTTCGCGCCACATCACCATTTATATTATCATTTTGTATCTTTGGTTTATCACAATTTTGTACAGAGTATAAAACGAGAAGAGTGGAGTTGTATTGATTTACTTTTGTATACAAAAGAAAAAAGACATATGGCTTCTCTCCCAATTCCTTTCTCGCTCACTTGTTCTAGTTTTATCAGATGAATGCCTGAACAATGCAGGAGCTCGTTTGTAAGGTGATTGATCTGAAGTGGTTTTCTATCATATATATTTTAAAAAAACTATTTTTATGTGTGCCTTCGGATATAAATCCAAAATGTTAGTATACAAATACATATACTATAATCAAGGGTACCTAAATGATTTAAGAAACATTTATATTACATATCTATATACGTGAATTGCTGGTGGTGTTGGCGACAGCTTGGTATTTGTTACCATATATTACCTAGTTATTACATAACATGAACATGGGTTAATTAAATGGAAGTTCCTTGCTGCACAGCTAGTAACGAGCAATAGATGAATTGAAGTGTCATTGCACATTGATCAACACATGCATATCATTGAGCGTTATCCATAAGTCGGTCCACCATTATACTTAACTAATCTGATTGGATCGTACTCGCGTCACGTATCGAATGAGATTCTATTCTTATTTGCATTCACCGAATATCGAACTCATATTTAAGCAACGAGAGACGTTTACCACGGCATGCATGTCCTTTTTGCTCTCATTTATAGCATATGTACAATTTGATCAATCTTCCAAATTCAATTTAATAGAATCTGCATTAAGTGATCCCTCGACGACCCACCAAATTCTGCAAGAAAAAGGAAAATACACGAGATGGATGTATTACATTGCGCAAAAGATACTGCAAAGTAAATATTTTTGTTATCAAGGTGGATTTCGATAACACAAACTGCAGGACGCAAAAGTAAGAAACCAAATAGTTCGTGCATATGGCGGCATGGTGCTTGCCGGCTGCTGACTCAGGAACGTACGTAGAGCTCGTCTCCGCGTCCTTTCAGCTGATCTCGAAATATTCCGTCCAACCTCTGCGCCATATCGTCTGTAAGGTGGTTCCTCCGATCTCCCTTCTCTCCTTTCCTGAAGTACGTGTCGTTGAGCAGCAGGCCGGCCTCCAATGTGCCCGTCTTGTTCACCTCCAACTCCTTAAGCTTTTGAAAGCTGCAAAGACTCACTATGTCCTCCGGCGCCCCGTCGGCTTCCTCGGCCTCCGAGAACGGGCACCCCATGAACCCCGCCAACCTCCTCACCTCCCCCGTCGGATCCTCCAGCATCTGCTCGTACCTCAAGAACAGCACATTCTCGGGACGCCGCAGGCTCTCCTCCCAGTACTCAGCGACGTGTTCCCAGAGGGGACCGTAGGGGACGACGCCCTCGCAATACATCTCAAACGCCTTGTCCAACGGCACCGGGCCTACCTTGGCGTACGCGCTAATCCTGTTGTTGAAGTGCCAGCGCGAGATCAGGACGTCCTTCGGGTCGCGGCAGATGTATATAAGCCGGCAGCCGGAGTCGGCCATCCGGATCGACTCCGGCAGCAGTGAGAAAGGCAAGTGAGTGTTGAGCAGGCGAGGCGACGGCATGGCTTCGATGGCCTCCTTCGACTTCTGCCCTGGTCTACGGCTGAGGGATCGCTCCAAGAAAGGGACGCAGTCGTGGGGGTTGAGGGTTAGGAGGGGGTGGTCCTCCGGGCGGTGGCGCCCGCGCGTCAAGGTGGCGAAGGCGAGGGCTTTGAGCCATGTGGTGCCGGACTTGGGGTAGCTGAGCATGAAGATGTCGTCCCGCCGGACTTGGAAGTGGCGTTGCAAGTCGAGGACGGCGGGGAGGTGCATTTCGGGGATCCAAAAGTTTTGGTACTTCCTCATCCGGACGGGCGCCCATCCAGTCTCCAGGGGGAGGGTGGAGATGAAGGCCTCCATGTCCATTGATCTCTTGCTTGCTTGTAGAGGCTAGAGACTAGTGTTCATGAGAAGGTACATTTGGCAAATGTCTGGGCTCACAAAGTCACAAGTGTCTTTAATAATATATAATAAATAATAAAATATTAATTTATATAATACGAATATTGTTCACATAGATACTTATTTATGAATCAACAAAAGTTATTGAACAGTTATTTTTTAAGTATGTTACCTAAGATCGTAATTATATTTTTTTTTATTTGCATGTGGTATATCTATAATATCACGAGAATATAAATATGATAATATATTATTAAAATAGTCATATGTCACGTGATGTCCCCATATTTTTTCAGAAACTTTTAATATAAAATCTATATCTATTTTGAATTTGTATATCTATACAGTATTAATATGAGGATGGTATATATCGTGCCACATGGCATATTCTCAACTTTTTAAAGAAAAAAATATAGATAATAATTTTGAGTTAACAAAATTTGTAGAGAATTTTATTTAATAGATATACTTAAATATTAAAGAGATGATAGAATGAAGATAGTATAGACCAAATAATTAACCGTAGATAAATAGATAAAATCGGACAGCCAAACTATACACGAAAAATGTAGTAACTGATAACACGAATGAAAATAATAATAATAATAATATATATAAAGGGATTAATGCATATATATATATATATGATATTAACGTAGAAATGTTGAGCGCTGATTCATTGATCAACGATTTGAATTATAAATAATGAAATCTCATCATTTGATATCATTTAAGTGTGTCCTCTAACTCTATATCACTACCTCATTCTCCAACTCTCTCACTTTCTTTACTGCGAATTGATTTTTTTTCTAATTTTCACTGCTCTCTTAGCCTGTATTGTCCAAAATAAAGAAGATTTGTACGCTTTCAACAATCCAGTTTAGGTTATCAATTTTATTATAGTGATTTCATTTATATTTATATTTTTTTATTTTTTTCATGTGAAGAATCCCTTTAAAACAATAATTTTATTTGTTAATTTTTTTTGCTTTAATTCTAAGTTCATATAAATTCATTTCGTCTTCTATATATGTGAATCAATCTATTGTCGATGATAAAAATGAATACTATTAGCATGTGAATCAAGCTACCATGCGGTGAAATCTCAAAGTAGGCGTGATGGGATTATGGCACATTTCATCTTGAGAAAATCTTAATAATAGAGTATCGATATTGCAAGATAAAAAGGTAGCACGCTAAGTTGTAACTAAACGAGTCGGCTTCATGTCCGAGAGATCCGCATAGCTTACGCCGTCCATCCCACTAGGGTCCCAGCGATCTGCCGGAGACAGGATCCACCAGCCATGCCTCCCCCTCCTCCTCAAATTGCCCCCATCTTGCTGACCCCTTTCCCCCGCTCTCTCGCTCTACACTCCCCTCCTCCCGACCCCCAATTTATCTCAGCCGCGCTCTTGGGCCGCCACTGTACGCGTACCTTGGCCATTGTCTGTTTCCATCTCCCAGCGACAGCTCCGGAGGTTGCAAGAGGTTATCACCAAGGAGGTCTCCATTCCGACATGTGAAACTGAGGAGCAGTCGGCAGCCCTGCGTCTTTGCCTCCTCGACTGCTACGTTGGCGATCCCATCACTCTCCAGCATGCGATCCCGAGCATCTAGCACACGGCGGAGCCATGCTCCCTAACCGAAATTGGTAACTCTTTTATCCTATTTACTTTTGCTAATGCCGACAACCGTCTACAGGTTATTATGGGCGGCCATTGGGAATTCAGTGGAAGTCTTCTCACGGTGGCCCAAGTGACACCTTTGTTCCGATCGGACGACAACGATACTCTCGCCTCCCCCACCTAGATTCACCTCCCTTGTCTCCCTCTCGAGCTTCACTCTCCACACTCACTCTAACGAGTGGCGGCGGCATTTGGTTTAGTCTTGCAGGTTGATACTTATGGAAACGGTGCCCGAGTTTGCGTCGAGTTGGATCTCTCCAAACCGCTCCCTTATGGCGATCGCTATCTTCAGTGGGTGTTGTACTTGAACATCCCCACCTTCTACTTTCGTTGTGGTATCGTTGGTCATCGCTTCGAGCACTATAGCATCGCCCCTAGCCCAGGTGGTGGTGATCGTGCACAGGAGGTTATGTTGTATGGTCCCTGGCTGCACGTGGCTTGTTCAATCCCTCGCGCGGAATGCCGGCCTAGTGGCTTAGCATCCTAGATCGCAGCCGGTGGTTCAGGCCTAGGATCCCCCTAGCCTAGACCTCAACTGCCCTATGCTGGACCCTGAGTTGCCGCCGACGACCGTGCCATCGCCCCAGCCCCGTAGCACTGGCGAGTGTCGGGATGACGTGGCCAGTCCCCAATGGGAAACTACTCCCCAATGGTCACCTGCTACGTCTAGGATCCGCACTCTCCTGAATCCATGGGTACCACGTCAGTGATCCGCCTCTCCAACCCCAACGGCTATGATCTCTCACCAACAAACACATATGTGCTTCTCCGTGCCACGTCACTGATCCGCTCACTTGTATCCAACGGCCAAGTTTCACTCGTAAGAAACACATCCTCTCCATCTCCTCTTGCGAGATGCATGGTGGCATCTACGTGTGATCCATGCATACCGGCCAATCCGAGCCCTCTATCAAGGAACATATTCTCTTCCCCCTCCAAATACAGTGCCCCACTATGTTCCCTCTCTACTGCCCTCGCTCTCTCTCTCCCCCTCCCTCACCTCTCCCTCCTTAGCGGCTGTCTCTCTTGCTCCTTTGTGTGACATCTCCACCATGAAACCGGTGCCACCTCCTGAAAACACAAGCTCTTCCCTAGATCATGTAAACTTTGTTGCCCTCGCCAGCAATTGCATTAGCTATCATCTGAGGCCCTGTGGATCAGCCGTCAGTGATTCCTACGAATGATCCCTCGAAGGAGGAGCCGGAGGACCTCGAGCTCCTCCCACCCCAGTGCACGTAGAAGAAGGCATGAGTTCACAAGTCTCATGTGCCCCTTCCCTTCCTTCGGCCCAGGCGTGGACCATCAAAGCCTCATTCAAAAGATAAAATCCCTATCATTACATCTGTTCCCTCCTCACTAATGTCCTCTTCAGTGCAGGTACTGTCGAAATCGGGTACCCCCGACTACCGCCCCATGAGAATCCTTACCTGGAACTGCCACGGTGCATACCGGGCAAAAGCTAAGGATAGGCCTAGTAATCTTATTATGAAGCATAGGCCACATGTTGTAATTCTGTTAAAGACGCATGCAATTCTGTAAAATCTAAACAGGTGATCCAACACTTAGGGCCTGGTTGGGATAGCTTTTTTCGCGAGGCTGTTGGTGCTTTTGGTGGCATTCTCCTAGCCTGGCATGGCCAGGATGCTCAAGTTGACCCGCTCCTTATCTCCTTGCAAATTATTCATGCTGCTATTTCGTTGGATGGTTTTAGTTTCTTGTTATCTGCTGTATACCCTAGCACTGCTTCTTCTATTTGGACTCGCCTTTGGAATGAACTTTGTGACCTTGACATTACGCACCTCCCCTGGCTACTCATCGGTGATTTTAATAACTGGGCTTCCCCTATTGGTAAGTTAGGTGGCTCACCTTTTCAACCCACCTGATCTGTCCGGGCATTTAACAATCTCATTAATACTCAAGCCTTGTTAGATGTTAAAACCCGAGGACTTCCATACACCTGGTGTAACAATCGTGCCGGCATCTTGCACATCCTTTGCCATCCGCCTTGACCGTGCCTTACTGAACTATGGATTAACACTTTTCCCAACCTCACCTTGGCTACCCTTCCCCACTATCTCTGACCATGCTCCCCTTCTCCTTCTGACTTTCGACCTCAACGGTCGAGATCATTCAAGTATGAATAGTTCTGGTTCTCCCACCCTGAACCCTGTGATATAGTCAAACAACATTGGTCTTCAAAGAATCATTAGGAAAACTAGAAATTCATGTTGAGCTCGCCCTTCAGGAAATCAATAGGTTAGAAAACCTTGACGCTCAGAGGGGTCTTTCCTCTCATGAGTTGGGACTTCTGCATTCGGCATATCATTGTCACGCCTCATTCCTCAAACAAATCAGCCTCGAATGGTGGAGCAAATCACGTGTTAATTGATTCTAGCAGGGTGACTATAACACTCGCTATTTCTACTTATCCATCGTGATCCGGCGTGTTAATTGGTTCTGCATTCGGTGTATCATTGTCACGCCTCGTTCCTCAAACAATGTGCTATATAGACTACTATCTAAAATTCTTGCAAATCGCCTGTGTCCCACCTTAAACTCCCTTATAGACCAAAAATAGTCCACCTTCATCCCAGGATGGTCCATCCATGACAACATCTTGATAACACAAGAACTAGCTCGCTCCTTAAACTCTGGTAGACAAAAATTTATGTTACTCAAGGCCGACCTAGAGAAGGCATTTGACCGCGTTTCCAGGCAAGCACTCTGCTCCATCCTTACAAGAATGTGTTTCCTAGATAAATTTATCAAATGGATTCATCTATGCATAACCTCCCCAGTCTTCGCATGCATTATAAATGGGGAAGCGTCCCAGCCTTTATCGGGGTTCCGAGGCATTAGACAGGGAGACCCAATTTCTCCATACTTATTCATCATTACCTCCCAAGTCTTTTCCTCAATTATGGCCCAGCGCGTGGAGGCTGGCTTGATCTCGCCCTTCCGAATAAACTCATTTGTCCTAACACATCTCTTATTTGCATATAACCTCCTCATTTTCCTAAAAGCAAAAAGAAAAAGAAACTACATCAATCTTTAGAGGATCCTGAACATTTTCCAATACCTAACTAAACAACAAGTGAATACACAAAAATCTGAACTCTTCCTACCCTCTCTAAGCACCCGTTTCCAACAATAGCTCTGCTCCATCTTGAACTTCAAAATCAGGTCTTTCCCTTTCCAATACTTGGGGATTCCTATCTCACCAAAGCATATCCTCAACAGAGAACAGCACGCAATCATAAACAAAATTTCCTCTCACCTCGATGGTTGGTGGTGGGGGTTCTAAATCAAGCAGGTTGTACTACACTTATTAAAACCACACTCGCCTCTATCCCCATTCACTCATTCAGTGTAACTAATCTCTCTGGAAGCACAATCGCCTCCATTGAGCGACTCTCGCGCTCTTTCTTGTGGGATCCCGGTGGGGGTTGTCGCAGCGCCCACCTCATCAGCTAGTCCACTGCCCAACTTTCCTTCCACTTTGGGGAACTTGGTATCCATAACTTTATGGATATTCGTCACTCCCTTGTGGCCATATGCATACATAATTTACTAAACAAACGTTCCAGCGTTTGGACCGATCTCATTCAAGAAAAATATGGACCCCCCCCCCCCCCCCCCGGCTCTAGGAGGATATGTCGCGAACCCATATTGTGGATTCCTGGAGAATAATCCTAAATTCCATTAGCACTCTCGGACTTGGATTTACAAAAAGCATTGGATCAGGAAACTCAACATCCATCCTTCTCGATCGTTGGATATTCACCACGCCACTCATTCGTACACCCACTTATATCAATATGGAAATCTGCCTTGACAACCTCACGGTTAATCACTTCATCACTAATGATTCTTGGATAAAATGCATATATTTTTCTTTTGCTGTCGATGATGCATGGGTATGGGTGAATGATACCTATGAATGTGCAAATGCTAAGTCAATATATTATTATGTTAGCGCCACTCTATGCCATCGAATTCTGCTAGAGGGCCGCCGTGGCAAATGTTTTGGAAGATTTCGACTCCGCCCAAACTACATATCTTCCTTTGGAAACTTTTACATACAAAAATGCCTACGCTTGATATCATTCTTTTATTTGATAATACGATTGATCCAGTTTGCTCCCTCTGTGGCCTCCACTTGGAAACAAATGCACGCCTTTTCTTTCAATCTCCTATTGCGCAACAACTTTGGAATACCTTTGAAAATAAGTTTCATATCCTATTTCAAAACCGCTCTACCTGGCATCTCGGTTCTTGGATTCATGAGGGAGCCCACTTGGATCAACAATCTATAAAATCCTTTATATCCTTTTTGCCCACTGCCTTTGGAAGCTTTGGAATCTTCGCAACGAAGCGCACTTTAGATCATGGCGCGCAACTGGGAAAGGGCTTTGGCCGGCTTTCATGAATATGATGGCGCCCACGCACGTGAGGCACCTTTCCCCCAAGATCCGCACAGGTGGGTCTGGTGGGAGTCCCCACCCGAGCACTAGACCCCCACCCCAGCATTGGACTGTCTTTAGTTCATATGGTTCTCTAGGACTGGCTGGGGTAGGGGGTATTGACTACTTAACCCTCTCTCACGACGGCTCTTTTATTTTTGTAGGTTCCTCCAACACACCAGCGGACTCAGTTTTTGAAATCGAAGCACGTGCCATGCTCGTCGGCATCCAAAAATTAGTGAGGTTGGCATCTCCCACGTTCAAACCTATTCAGACTCGAAGTCCCTTGTCAAGATCATCAATCAAAAGCAGAGTTGTCCATGGCACTTGAAGGGAATCATCGCCGACATTTGGATGGTCATCACGGCCATTAGCCCTACTATTTTATCGCATCACAATCGTTGTCCCAATCACGTAGCGGATTACTTTGCGCATTTTGGCCACCATCATCACAACGATAATTTTTGGCTGGAAAGACCTCCTCCTGGTCTTGCCCAATTTTTGTACCCGAACTCCATTGGAGCAATTACTTAATATAAGTGAAATCACTTTAAAAAAAAGATAAAAATGTACTTTTACTATCACTATAAGTTATTCAAGTAGATTCTTATTTTTCTCATTTTTATCATATAATTATTTTTGTGTATAGTCGTGATCCATAATTTTAAGTGTGTGTACTGAAAATTAAAACTTTAAAAACCACACACACACACGCACACACACATATATATATATATATATATATATATATATATATTTGTCATTTAAATTTAAAACATATGGTTGCTTTCATAGACTCCAAAGAATCATTTGTTTAGTACTTTTTGTGTAGAAGAATCATTTAGATATGTGTAACAACCTCAAATTTGAGTCATTAACCTTATATAAAAGACCAACAAACCTAAAACCTCCTTATTTTCCTCATCTTCCCATCCAAAGTAGTCAACATGTCCTCTTCTGGCCACCAAAAAAATTATTATTTATAACTACTTATCATTAATTATTTTTAGTAATTAAAATGCTGCCAATTAACTATGTGAGCAAATTATGTCATATTAAGGGATAATGTTTTGTTATTGATTAATTGTTTCGATGAACATTTATGTGACATTCTTTATAAAAAATTTACTGTGATGATGATTATGAAATTTTGATTGTTGATTGATGAACCTAGATACACATTTATCTAAGTCATAATTAGGTTAAAAGATAAAAAAAGATTGATGTAATGTATGATGTATTAAGGAAGTATAATGCACTCTAAAGTTGAAGAATATGTTCGTGTCACTTATCAAAGTAATGACGAAAAGTAAAGCCATGCACTTATGTATATGTTTCAGTGTCACAAAGTCTTATGAAGTGAAGTTTTATATTTGTATATGCGCATCTCAAAGAACAAAGACCTCACTAGAAATAGTGCAAGTGTGTGTTCCTAAAAGCAATGTTGTAAGATCTGACCTCGTTATCGAGCTGGATTAATCATCGGGTCGAATTAAATTGAACGATCAAATCGGATAAGAATAAATTAATATAAGATGGTTAAATGAATAAATAGTGATATTTTTTATGATTATAGAGCAAGTACAAGTCTAGGTCATATCACACAAGCTCGGATTGTATTGCACAAATCCAAGTCATATTGGGCCATACCCAAATTATATTGTACCATTTTCAATCATAATGCACGTATTTTATTATTTACAAAATGATAAAATTATTATAAATATTTATAACTATTTATCATTAATTATTTAAGTAATTAAAATGCTTCCAAATTAATTATTTCATATTAAGGGATAATGTTTTGTTATTGATTAATTGTTTTAATGAATATTTATGTGGCAGTCTTTATACACATTTTATTGCAATGATGATTATGAAATCTTCATTGTTAATTGATGAACCTAGACACGTTTATGCGTGCTAAGTCATAATTAGGTTAAAAGATAAGAAAATATTTGATGTAATGTATGATGTATTAAGGAAGTATAGTGCACTCTAAAGTTGAAGAATATGTTTTTATCACTAATCAAAGTAATGACAAAAGGTAAAGTCATGCACTTATGTATACATTTCAATGGCACAAAGTTCCACGATATAAAGTTTTCTTCTCATGGAACAAATACCTTCATTAAAAATAGTGTTTGTTCCAAGAAGATGATCAAGAATAAAGTCCTTCATCATTATAATGTTTATGTTACAAATATTATCTAGTTACTCAATGTGATGATGTTAGCATGGTTCTTCAAACTTAGTTATGATAAAAGATAATGACATTATATGATGAAAATGAAAGATGAAGAATATCACTTTAATATCTCACATGATAAGAAAAGAAAGAAAGATGAAAGGTCCAAAGGATTATAACACAGCCTTAAGGAAATGTAAAGTAATGAATGAAAATAAAGAAAGTAAATATGTTAATTAACAAGTTGGCGCGAAAATCATGTATTAGCTTAGGACATTTATTAGCATTTTAGAAAGTCTATTTTGCTTAAGGTAGAAATTGTGTGGTTTACTTTAAGAGATTTTTTAAAAGATTTGATTTCTATCGAAATATGTGGAATTTTGTGATAGGATACTAAAGTTTCTATGATTCAGCCAAAAATTGAGAAAGTTACTAAGTTTGATGAAAGTCATGACCATGCCTATAACAACATTGCACCTGTGACAGTTTGAAATAAGTTGTCATGACCTAAAGCACGATCGTGAACGAAACAAACAAAATTGGATGTTCGATCATGGTCCTACTTTCATATATCACCTCATGCCGGAAAATGCACCAAAGCCCATTTAAACAATGTTCTGTCATGGCCAAGTCATCTATATTTCACGTTACAATAGTCTGCAGGCAATTACGAAGAAAATTTTATTCAAGCTTCAATTGGAACTGAGTTATCATCCAATGACACATGAGAAAACAATAAAAGGAGGAAAAGATACCCTTGGAAACACATCCCTCGATCAGTTCTGAAGGCTAACAAGAGAAGTTCTAGAACAAACACCAAGCTCGGCCAAAAACTCAAAAGAGGATCCGTTCAGTCTCTATATGAGTTTTTTTATCTTCTTTTTCTGAACATTTACGTTAGACATACTATTATTTTTATTATATTAATTCTTTACTAGGTCGTCATACTTGAATTCTATTTATGTATTGGAGTAATATTAGTTTATTTTGAATCATTAATAGTATGCATGTTCATATCAAATGCTTTTATTTGATTCTATGATTTATAAGTTGATTGCTATATGAGAAAAAGTAGTTAATTTCATAATAATATAAGATTAATTTTATTTCATGCATGTCACAATTAGATAAAATAAAAAATGATTAAATATGTATAGTCATTAAGGTGATTTGAGAAAGCTCTTAATAATAATTCAAATTCAATGCACCTTTTGATTAATTAGATAAGTTAAATACTGAAAAACTTTCCCTCTCCCCTTCGACGATGCCACGTCATCTCAAGAACTTCATTGCAAACACATCGACGATGACACGGAGAGGCGAAGCAGAAACACACCAAAATTGGGAGCAATTAGTGACCATGAAAGCGGAGCACTAGGTGAAGGGTGGATTCTCTTTTAATGGTATAATCGGTCAGGGTGCGACCATTCTCAAGCTACTTCCCAACGAAGATGAGCCTCTACTGGTCCGGGGGGATCCCTCCTTGTCTTGGATTTTTGCCTTCACATTTTATCAATGGTGTCTAAGCTCTCGACCTCCAGTGCCAGTGTGGCACATGTAGAGGCGGAGGGGGCAGGCGCCCCCTTCTCCCTCCCCTCACTACAAGAAAAAGCCGGATTTCCAACGGTTTATTTTCGACGGTCCGACATCCATATGAAATACTGACAGTTTTTTCGGCGGATCGTATAAACCGTCGAAATTTTTGTCATATATTTTTCAATGGTTCTGGCCTTCTAAACTTTCGACGGTTCAGAATTCGTCGAAAATTTTCGTCGAAAATTTTAATCTTTTGACAGTTCAGACCGTCGAAAGTTTCGACGGTTCACCTATCCGTCGAAACTTCCAACAGTCTTAGCCGTCAAAATATTTCAACATTTTTCCGGTATTATTATTTTAATTTTTGACAGTTTTGTCCGTCGCAATTTGCGACGATTGACGGAACCATCGATATTTCAGCGGTCAGACCCGACGGAATGTTATGATATTTTAATTAATTAAAATATTCTAATTTTAATTGTTTTCGATGGTCTTGATCGTCAAAAATGAAAAATTATAATTTATACAATTCTGTTCAGGTGAGATATATATTATTATATATGTCGACGGTTTTAGCCGTCGAAAGTTTCGACGGTTTAGAGAACCGTCGATAGTTTTGACGGTTCGTCCAGCGAGTTTGACCGTCTTAATTCGAATTAATATTATATTATGTTTACCTATGTTACGACTGTTACGATCGTCGGAAACTGGCTATATAAATACCCGACCCCACTGTCACTTTGTCTGTTTCGATCCCGCGCGTGTCTCTCTTCGCCAGATCCGGCCGCCCTCCGCATTGTCGTCCGGCGGCCACCTCCCGCACCTACATTTCCTTCCCTTGCCGCCGCCCGAAGCTTCCGCCGACTGCAATCTCCGGCGCCGGTAAGCTCCGATCCCCGCCCTCCTTGCTCTCTCCGGCGGCAAGATCCGGCCGCCCTCCGCGCGCGGCGGTCAGATCCGGCCGCCATTTGCGCGCGGCAGCCAGATCCGGCCACCCTCCACGCGGCGGCGAGATCCGGCTGCCCTCCGCATGCGGCGGCCAGATCTGGCCGCCCTCCGCACGCGGCGGCCATTTGCAGCCACCTCCACGAGCGGATCCGTCGAATTTTTATTTTTTTTAAATTCATTGCGACTTTATCTTTTTCTTCAGTTTCATTTTTGTTTAATGAGTGGTTGTCTTTTTTTAAAAAAAATTCAATTCGCATACATCACATTTCGATCGGCTCAATCAAAAGGTTCACATTTGTGCAAAGCAACAAGCAAAAAAAAATAAGCTTTTAGAGGAAACGTTATCATCATTTTATCGATGTCTTTTTTCCAAATTGGCATTCCTTATAATCTAAATTGCAAACCTCCTACACAAGTGATCTCAAATGTGCTTGGGACTAAACATACAATCCATATAAACCTTTATAATTTATTTCTTATTATGTGACTATCAGAACTAATTGTTGGTTAAGCAAAGGGAGACTTATGAAGTTGATTTGAGAGGCATCATAATTATTAGTAATGTTGGACATGATCCTGTTGTTCGCTGGTTTTTTCGCAGGGTGCAAGAAGAGATCGTCGCCGCTGTTGCCGCCGCCGCCACTGCCGCCAAGGTAGCAATCATCTCCAAATCTCAGTCTTTTACATTAGGAATGCAATTTTATCGTTATGGCTGCTCTCATATCAAACAAGGCCAAAGATATGTAAGCAATGATGGTTCAAGTAACAAAAAAAGAAAACGTGGCATGTACTTCTTTGTTCCATTCTCAAGTGTTTAGCTTCTTTTTATTGTATCCAACTTGGTTTGCTTTTACATTATCTTGGAGATTTTGCATGTAATTATCAGTTGCATTCTTCAATTTGTTATGCTTTGCTTGTGTTGTTGCTTACGATATATGTGCTTGTAGCAGTATGTATTTATCTTGAAATGTCATAAGTTTTTTATGAAATGTTTTGGACTAAAGATTTCTTTGATTATGAAATAATTCTTTGGTTATGAAATAATTCATAATTCATGTATGATTTCAGGAGTCTTTCAAAACAAAAGAAGTCGATCACATTACGCAAGCCACGCAAGAGGGGAGCACACCGCTGACCCCAAGACAACTTTGGACGGACCACGTCAACGTGAAGAAGAGTCGCATTTATGGCCTCGGATCTTCTGTGAGTACAACAGATATTGGATATGATCGTAAATCTACTTCAGGTTCAGCTTCCTCTGGTATGCAACAAATGATGGATGAGATGAGGCATTCGATTAGGGAAGAGGTCAGACAAGAGCTTACGCAAGAGCTCAGAAAGAAGTTTGAAGAACGTGAACGTCGTACCAAGTCTGAAATGAAGAAAATGGTGCATGCCATCATGCGTGGCGAATTCAACGACGAGGACGCCGAGGTAGATTCATTTGATTTAATTTTTGTGGAATTTGCTTTAATCTGTACTCTAATATATGTGATGTAGAAGATGCATTAATAGTTTGGATGAAATTTTTACTCCTCATTAGATCACCGTGCACTTTGACATCAATATGACCTAGAGAAATAAGATGATGGGAAATGAATTTGAATGTGCACGTATACATATAGTGCTCCTATCTTTTTGGGTGTTACACCACTAAAGAACCTTCCCTTAAATTTACTGCTGAAAAATTAATTGGAGTAAGTAAGAGCCCTTTGAATTCTGAGACATTTAACTTGATTTCCTGCATTCCTGCCTATCCAGATTTGCTGCAGGGTAGCTAATTATCAAGGATTTGATTACTCATTTTGGAGCAGGCAGGCTATCTTCCACTAATTCTGCTTCTTATTGCATGATTTAGGAGAATGATAATCTAAAGGAATTTGATCATAATCTAACAAACATTTGCATTATGTTATGGTAGTTATGGTGTGACAACATAAATGTACCAGACTGTTTGTTACCTTGGGATTAGTTCTTCACCATATGTATGATCTTATATCTTTTGTTAGTCATGGACATGATGGATGATATTTTGAATATGTGATGATGGATAATCATCCTATGCCTTTTCACTATGTGTTATCCTTACTTCACTAAAGAATTATAGATAGGATCCCCTAAAAAAGTAAGACTATTGATCATTTTTGAGGAAAAAGATAAATTCATCTTGTGAAAGTGAAGGAGATCTACAATAACATTTTTGTGCTTATTTTTTATCTGAATCTGCTTGACAAAACGTGTTTAGACAAACTAGGTTCCTACTTTTTTCTGGCTTTCTATATGCCTTGTTTGATGGCGAATTTATTTCTTTGTCAATTCAGAGGTCATGGGTTCGAGGAATGGAAATAGTTTCTTCTCCTGTAAAGGCAGGAAGGTTGTTTATATATATATATATATATATATATATATATATATATATATATATATATATATATCATTAACCTACCTCTAACCCGTTAGTCAGGAATGCCCAACGCTAGCTTGGAGTTTGTCCCATTTTAAGTGAAGCTTTCTAGTCTCATGACGCTTCTTAATATTCAGTTAGGCATTCTGAGGCAATAAGGTCTCACTTATTGAGAAAGTCTAATGTAATTTTGAGGAATTTCTCATACTGTTGTCATGCTCATATATGTATGTGTTGTCCCTTTTTGCTATTCTCAAATGTCAATTGATGGGGTAGTTTCCTTTTATTAAAAGAATACGCTTGAGCTTCTAAGAATTAAGTTATCTTTTTATCATGTGTGGGCCGCCATCTCTTGCACTACTAGAAAAACGCTAATTACCGGTAATCAGCCCGAAAATCATCGGTAACGTAATTACCGACGGTTTTTCAGTCGGAATAGATCCGTCGGAAAAACGCTCGTCGTAAACGGATTTGCGATGATTGAAAAAAATTCGTCAAAAATATCGACGGTCAGAACCGTCGGAACAGTCCCCGGCGGTTCGAACCGTCAAAATTTTCTGACGGTTGCAACCGCCGGAAAAGTCCCCGGTGGTTCGAACCGTCGAAATTTCTGACGGTTGCAACCGCCGGAAAAGGCCGGTGGTTCGAGTCATCGCAACTTTTCGACGGTCGCAACTGTCGAAACTTTGGACGGGCGTCGCAATCATCGATCTTTTGACGGTCGCAACCGTCACAAATAATTTTTTAAATATAAAAAAATTAGCGGCCGGATCGGGCCGCGGCCAGCTCCGACGGCGGCCGGATCCGGCAGCTGGAGGCCGAATCCGCCGCCTGGCGGCCGCCTCGCGGCCGATCCGGCCGCTGGAGGCCGGATCCGGCAGCCAGGCTGCCGATCGGCCGCTGGGGGCCGGATCCGAACGGCCACGGCCGGATCTGGCCGACAGCGGCCTTTGGCCGGAGAGAGAGAGACGCAGGCGCGGAGCGGGAGAGAGAGACGCCGGTGCGGGAGAGGGTCGTCGGCGCGGGAGAGAGTCATCGGCGTCCGGCGCGGGAGGGTCGCCGGCGTGGGAGAGGGTCGCCGGCGTCCGGCGCGGAAGGGTCGCCGGCGTCCGGCACGGAAGAGGGTGCTCGCGGCCGGGAGAGAGAGAGAAGAGGGAGGAGGAGGAATATATATAAAGGGAAAATGTGGAAAGAAAGCGAGAAAAGGGAAAAAAAAGCGGGATAACGAAATTTTAATTACCGACGGTTTCGGTCGTCGAAAACATAAATATTAAATATTTTTATAATTATCGACGGTTTCGGCCGCCGAAAACGTAAATATTAAATATTTTTATAATTACCGACGGTTGTGACCGTCGAAAATATATTTAGTTATATATAATGTTTATTTTTTATTTTACCGACGGTTTGAACCGTCGGTAATCGTTACCGACGGTCAAAACCGTCGGTAATTGCGACTGTTTGGACCGTCGCTAGTTATATTAATAAAATACTCTTTATATGATATTATTATACACTTACCGACGGTTACGACCTTCGGAAATTGCGGCGGATTTTACGACGGATGGATATCCGTCGGAAATATCGACGTTCCTAATCGTCAAAAAATTAAATAATAATATAATAAATTATATAATTATTTTTTTTATTTCTGACGGTCATGACCGTCGAAAAATCCGTCGAAAAAATTTAATAATAATATAAAAATATATAATTTAATTTTTTTTATTTCCGACGGTCGTAACCGTCGGAAAAGTCATCGGAAATTGCGACGGATGGATATCCGTAAAAAATATCGACGTTCCTAATCGTCAAAAAATTAAATAATAATATAAATTATTTTCGACGGTCATAACCGTCGAAAAATCCGTCGAAAATGGAACCGTCGAAAAATCCGTCACAAATTGCGACGGATTTAGAACCGTCGAAAATTATCCGTCGGAAACTCGCGATTTTCTTGTAGTGTTGGCTCTATGGCAAGTCGATTTTATTTCTTTGTCTTCTTATTTTCAAAACTATTGGCCTCTGGCCATTCAAATACAATGCCAAAATCAACTCAAGGAACTAGTCTCTTTCAGCTTAAACTTGTAGGAATGTCATTAGCATGTAGTCAAAAAAATTAATTACGTTAACTGCAACTGAAGTATTAGAGAATCCTTAATCATGTTTATTTGTCTTTTTATCATTGTTCCAGATTTCGAATCCTTAATTATGTTGTAGGTATATGGATACTAACTTTCTCAATTCTCTTTGCAGGTTCAGTGATGTTCGAATTGTCTTGTGAAAAGCTCTACAGATCCGACGGGAAAGGCGAGACTCATCTTTGATTTGTAATGGTGTTTGGAATGTTTGGATATTTGGTTTGGACCATTTTATGTGTTATATGTGATGGTTGGACAATTATGTTATTGCTTATGTTTGGAATGGTGGTATGTGTTTGGAATGATGGTTGGATATTTGCTTATAATGATAGTTATATGTGATGGTTGGATATTTGCTTATGTTGCTTCTGTTGTATTATATGTTCGGACATTAAAAATCAAAGCATTTTTTAAAATTTTTTTTGTTTCATCGAAAACAGCTGAAAATTAATTATCGACCAAATTTTTTTATACTTATCGACGGTTCTAATCGTCCGTACAATCTTTTCGACGATTTAAGCCGTCGAAAATCAGCCGTGGAGTCGACGGGTGAAACCGTCGATATGAGTGTTTCGACGGTTTCAACCGTCGATAGGTATCGACGGTTACAACCGTCGATACTCAACCTTCCATGGCCGAGCCCGCCAGCTCGACCGTCGGTATCACCAACGAATGTTTGACAACCGTCGTAAATTAATTTGCGATGAGCATTTTTCCGACGGATCAATTTCATCCAAAAAACCGTCGGTAATACAGTTATCGATGATTTTTGGGTTGATTACATATGGTTTTGACCGTCTGTAATCAGCGTTTTTCTTGTAGTACCTCTGGCGTGCCGAAAAGGAGAGGGGGAGGAGGTGTCGTGTACAAAACACTTACTTGTTAATATAAATGAATATCTAACTATTAATCATCTAGTATTTATTAGTTAAACCACTATCCACTTTTTAAATCGCGAATAATATCAAATAAATCCTTTTACATGTAAAAAAGTAGAGCATTTCTTAGCAAATATTATTTTGCTAGAATCAATTATTATAAGTATTTGATAAATATTTTTTTAAATAATTTTTAGAAGTTTGAACAGAAAATGTTATAAGCTACTCCCATTAGTTTATAAAATACAGAAGTAACAATTTCATATTTCATTCTTATTATATTATCATTTTATAAATAAAACTTTATTTAATAATTAAACACCATATTTTTTATTTCAATATATCACATCTCTAATTTTACTTACAATCCAAACAATTTTTATTTTTAAATAATCAATATTTTTATATTATTTTTTAAAAAAATCCTATTTAAAATAAAATATTATAAAATTAATTATTATGAATATGATAATTATATCTTATGTCTCTATCATTGTATATAATACACTAATTTAATTGTCATATATTATCAAATAAATTTCATTAAATTTATAAATAAATCGATACAATCTATTAATCCATAATTAATTGTTATTATTTAATTAAATCACTATTTTATAATTAATTTTTTTATTTTAATTAAATCAATAATTTTATCAAACAACACCTACTTTTGGAATTTTTTTTAAAAAAAAACTGCAGAGAGAGAAAGTGAGAGAGAGAGTCGGGAGTGATGCGAGGGGGCGTAAATGGGATGGAATGGATTCTCCCTTCTCCCTGTCCACCTGCCGTCCCATCGCTTTCATGCATGAAGTGAACATTTAACTACTTCCACTACTTGCAGCTTTTTAAAGATTCTGCTGCCCCTCTCGACTTCACAAGTAGCGGTGCCCCGCAATTTAAAAAAAAAAAAAAGAAAAAATGATATTTCCATTATGGTGTTAGAAAATTAATTCGTATCGATTAAATTAATGGACGTGGAAAATGATTTATATATCAATTAAAGCATCCATCGTCTAAATTAGATTTAACTTTTCTTTCATAGTAAAATAATCACTTTTAATGATTTGTTATTGATCAGTGGATCCTTATTTGGGATACATAACTGAAAAATGATTTACAACTCCATTGAACTCTTACGAAATTTCTTCCAATATTTGATCTTTCAAACTTAATGTGCGACCCTCCGATCAATCTTATTACCTTCTTTTATCAAAATTAATAAATTTTGTTTATGGATTACTAATAGTTAATCGTCTGATTTTTTTTTTTTTTTGCATTTCAATAATATATGAATAGGTCATTTGTTGATGCTACATGAATGATAAATGATAGTAGATGAATCATAATCTTAAGATCTATATAAACTATTTTTTGGCTTTACACCTCCATTTATCTTATTTTTATATTTTTATATATGTATAAAATGGCGTAGTCTTAATATAGTTATATCTAATTATGAATTATAATTATTAATTAAAAATTGATATATAAAATCAAAAGTGCATAAATAATCAATTTTCTTTTTTTATTACAATAATAAATTTTCATATAATGGTTTAGACTTCTGTTCGATGTTATTAGCAATTCAACTAGTGGATATCGATTTAATATTGGATAACAATTTAATCAATATATAATAGATAGTGAATAGTGATGGTTAGAGGCTCATTAGGATATTGATGATTTTTTTTTTGTCGAGACCCACAGGTGTTTAGATCTATTAGCATCCGACTAATCCATCGTTCGGACGGGAGCGGTACGATAAAACTTGACCAAGTTTCGATTCTAATAATCAAACCTAAGGCTAGTAGCACCCAACGATTCTAGGACACAACTCAATTGTGTCAATCGTCCTTAGTTGATAAATTTAAATATATGATTAGTTAATGAATATGAAATACATAATTATACATATAATAAATTATTTAATTCAAATATTATACAAATATTGTAATGTAGAAGTAATTTATTCAAATATTAGATCAAATAAAATCTCACAATCAATACAATTTATAATTTTAAAATATATAAAATGTATATTTATAATAAACTTTATATAGTGCAGGCATATTGATGATTAAATTAATATTTTTATCCACGCTGCAATAAATATATAATTTTGAAATTAATTAATCATGCACATAAAAAATAAAAAATCATAGACGAATGTGATAAGATAATAAGTTAAGTAGCATATATATATATATATATATATATATATATATTTGTATAAAGATAATTTCTTTAATAATATTTCTTCTTCTTAATTATCTCATTTTATAAACAACCGAATGCTAAGAGTTGTCATTCGATCCTGAATTCTTGTGATGGGGGATTTTAGTTCTTAGGCCGGTCAATTATTGGAGTCGAGCTCTACGTATGTAGTTTAATTGATAAATTAGTTCTGAATGTATTTAGATGAAGTGAAACATAATAATTAAAATATTAATGTGATATGAAAAAATTGATATGATAGATTAATTTTAGTGATACTTCAATGAAATATAGTAATTGTAGATATAAAATATAATTTTATTAATTAATAAATTTTACGTATAAATTAAAATTTTATGTTTATTTTTTTAAAAAATAATATATTATTTAAATATAATAAATATTATTTATAACAAATTTAGATTTAATAAGATATAAAAAATTACCCAAATGATAAATAATATTTAATATTAAATTAATTATTTTATAATAAATATATTATATTTAATAAATAAAATATTTTGTTAAATCTAATGAAGGGAGAGAGAAAAAGTTTGAAAAAATCACGTAAAAAATAAAAAAAAAACAATCGACTAATTGTGTTTGGCGGAACTGACCACAACCTAGTTCCGATTGTGAAATTAGCAAAAAAAAAAAAAAAGAATTAGTACAATATATCATAAAAAATAATACTTATAATTTTATATAACAAATTTATGTATTTAATATATGTAAAATATTTCGCATTACAAGTTCAAGTTTTTTTCAAAAACGTTATACAACATAAATATTTTATAAATATAAATCACAATATCAAATATTTTGAGAAAATAATATTTCTAACAAATTATCTTTTATATGTTAGATCTAATAGGTGTAGTAGCTAAATTACTTTTGATATTTAATATGTACGTGTTAGATCTTGGAATAAGATTGCGGAATGTGGTGAGAGAGAGAGAGAAAAAAAAAATCAAAGTTGGAGCCCGTAGGATCCTTCGAAAACGATTGCTATCTCTGCAAATGCTTTTCTAAATATTATTTATGACACTGTTTAATCTTTTTACGCTGAGTCTAAGCTGTCTTTTTAGGTAATTGATCATAGAAATTATTGGAAAAAAAAACTATTTCTAGAATCACAAGCATTGATGTTTTTTTTACTGACCAATCTTGTGGGGATTTGTGGTGACTTCATTGGGTAGGCGGTTTCTCTCTCCTCTCTCCTCTCTCCTCTCTCCTCTCTCCTCTCTCCTCTCTCCTCTCTCCTCTCTCTCTCTTCTCTCCTTTGTTAGATTGGATCAGATACTGGCAGTTTCTGCTAGTGGTGGGGTGTCCTTTCTTCATCTTCTCTCTCTCTCTTCCCACTGTTTGCTGTTGATGTTGAAATGGATTCCGTTCTAAGCTTTAAGATTCCTGAGTAGTCTTCAGCAAAGATGTCCACTTTACCTTTTTGTTCCGCCCTTTCTGGTTGCTTCTCGACTGAAGTTGTTGGCTTTTGTAGCCTTTTAATTGATCCCACGGGCGTGAGCCCTCCTCCTGCTGCAGACTCATGTATGGCCTGTGTTGTGTGAGGGGCGGTGATGGTGGTTCGCACTGAAGGAGACCGTTTCGGCGATCAAAATCCAGTCTTTCCTGCGATTCAAGGAGGGTCGAAGGAGAGGGGATAAAAGGGGAAGGAGTCGGTACCGTGCAGTTTGGTTGTTCGGTCATCTCAAATGGGGAATTCTAACAGCGTCAGGGGGGTCGGAAAGGTCGATGTACAGGTGAGCGGCTCCCTGACTAACGGAGGGTCGGGGGAGTTCATGGGGCAAAGCCCTCCCCGGAGTCCCAGAAGTGCAGCGCACTCACCACTGCTCTTCACCCCGCAGGTTCATTTTCCATCCGCTGCTCTTGTTCAGCTTGTTCATAGATAAACTGCATGGTGTGCCAAGAAGCCTGCAGTTTTTCCCCCTTTTGCATCTTTTCCTTCTACGATTTGCTTGGCTCCTTTGCGTGCTCCTGCTGTGAATTTTTGTATTGTTTTGGGAGGGTTGAGTCTGTGCTGCGAATTAACTCTTCAGGTTTATAAGGTGCTTGATTTTATCCTCGAGTGAATTATTACAGACAAATCTCAACTTTGTGGGTTCTCCAACTCTGTTATGAAGATTCTGAAAGAAAATAATCTGTTAATTAGGTTTATAAGTTTTAATAGATTTGCCAATCTCATCGCTATTGAAGAATCATTCTTCTTTTGCTAATTGTCTTATTTGACACTCTTTGAAGCATGATTGATCTTGAGAGGACCATAATATGATTTTGTAAACAGGATATCTTGGAGAAAATAAAGATTAATTTTTAATGCGTAAACTAAATAACTTTTAGCTACTTGAAACGGGCCACTTAGCAAGTATGTTGTCTGAATCTTTAATATAAAAAGTTGTTCGAATGACTGAAAAAAAATGTTAAATTTCCTTTCTGGAAAAATTCAAGATTTTCTGAGAAGTCATCCTGAAAGAAATCGATTATGTTTATGTTTCTAATGTTTCCTTTATTTTTATGTAATTTTTATTTTGTGCATTTTTTTTTGTAGAAAACCATTGATTGAGTACATAATAAAATCTCTCTATGCTTTAACTAACTTCTATATCTAATTAGACCTTCAATAATATCTCCCTATGCTTTAACTAACTTCTTCATCTAATTAGACCTTTCATCAGAACTCAATAGAAACACAAAAATTTTGATCCCATAGTTTGCATGGTATCTTTAGGTCACTAATTCTTTTGTTCACTTCTATCACAAAGGATTTACTTCACAGCCTCTCAATCTCCTCCCCATATCAGGTAACTACTTTTTATCCCTCAGACTTGCTCCCACTGATTATCTTCTTTTGGGGGAACCTGATCTCTGCCACTTCTTCACAGTTTTAATCTTGACAGAATTCTTCCCTGTCCATCAAACACTAAACTTTCTACAAACTCTTTTCAGCCCTATTTTTTTTTCTCCCAAGGCTCATGATCAGCTTCCCTGAATCATTGCATCCTTGCTTGATGAGTTTTTACTGGTTTTCAGTCTCAAAACCTCTTATGAAGTTTGGACCTCTCCTTATTTAGCTTTTGGAGATTTGTTTCATACATGAGTTTTGCTTCTCATTCTGCAGTTGCAGATTTTTTTTAAAAAATTACATAACCTTCTTTACGAATCCTTTATTTTTGTGTTTCTAATGGTTCGCTGATGGGTATGGAGGGGGTTGGGAGAGGGAGGGGGAGTGGGATATATGCAAATCTGCACAAAATAAGGAGTTATACTATTGGTTCAAACAACATGAGGTATAGGTTTCCGATGCTGAATCTTGATTCTAAATTCGGGTTGGAATGTCTAAGTTGTATTAATTGCCATATTGGTGATTTGGCCAACGGCTTGTTTTGTTTTCTGTGTTCCTTGCAATCGATGGTGTTCTAGTTTGTGCAGCCTAAGAGCTGTTAATAATTTGAGTTTCTAAATTGTAAGAACCAAGAGCTGGGAAATTGTTCAGATTGAAGAGTCTTTTCTGATGGACTTGGAGCGCCATTATTTAATCTACTCCTCTTTCGTCATTCTTGTTCAGCATATGTGCAAAGTGGTGTTTCACAGAATTCTTGGTAATGTAACTTTACATAAGGGTCTGAAGCTTTGAAGCAATGACCTTTTATTTAGATAAACCAAATGAATTTACAAATATGTACAATTTATGATTTTGTTGATTAACTTTATTTCCACTCAAGGGTTCTAGTTATGGCCTCATGTGAAGTTCTGAAATAACTTTTTGATAAGGTATTCATGGCATTAACTGCATTAGGTTGGCTGCTATTTGTCAAGATATTCTGTGTAATGTGGATATACTGCTTATCAATTGTTTAGTACTTGGATGGATTTCCTATGGCTTGCATAAAACGTTATTTGCATGTTCCAGAAGCTTTTGAAAATCAAATTGTTCCTTCCAATGTCCCCAGGTCCCCATGGCTCCGCTTCAAAGAGTTGAGGAGACTCAATCACAAAGTGATTTCTGGATGCAAAACTCCCTAGACTATGAGAATGGTTTTCATGATCAAGGAATTCCAATAGTAATTACCTGGAGCTTTGGTGGCAAGGAAGTTCTCGTAGAAGGATCATGGGATAATTGGAAGACAAGGTGTTACAGACTACTCTTCTGTGTCTCCTGTTCCTTTTTTTATGCTATTCGGTATTTCAGATATGCTGCGATGCTCAAATAAATTATTTTCATTTCTATCACAGGAAACCATTGCAAAGATCAGGCAAGGAATATTCGATAATGAAAGTGCTTCCGTCAGGCTTTTACCAATATAGATTTATTGTTGACGGAGAAAGGAGATATGCTCCCGACTTCCCCTGGGTACATGATGATATTGGAAATGTATATAACATTTTGGACCTGCAGGTAAATGTTATTTGCTGATTCTTCAGTTTGCATGATTAATTTGTTATCTTTTCAAGTAAATTCTTTGACTGTCATTGGAATATCATGTTCTCCGTTGATTATGATTTATTATTCTGTTCATGAACAGGATTTTCATTCATCTTTTGGGAAAAGATGGGCTTTTGCTTTTGGTACAATATTATCTATCGAATTTATAGAGAGAGATATACCCTTCCACTTGTATCTTTCTCAATGATATTCCCACTTTGGCCTTCTCTCCACTATCCAATGAACTCTATTACAGAAAGTTTTTAAGAATCAATTTGTCCCATTTTTTTTAGCGCTTCCCGATTTAAGCTATTATGTATGATTCTCACACTGGCATGATTTTGCATTTAACTATCACTGTGCTAAATAATACTGACAATCCTGCTCCATGTCGAAAACTAAGATGCTTTTATTCTTGCTGCAGGAATTTGTTCCTGAGAGCCTGGAAAGCATTGCCAGTTTTGAGCCGCCACAATCTCCGGAATCAACCTATAGCATCTGGCCGCTTGGTTCGGAAGATTTCGCGAAGGAGCCCCCAGTTTTACCCCCGCAGCTTAACCTTACTCTTCTTAACACTGAGTCCACCATGGACAGACTTCCCCCTCCCACAAGGCCCGCGCATGTGGTGTTGAACCATCTCTACATTCAGAAAGGTACGAGCGGCCACCCTGTGGTGGCACTTGGGGAGACCCACAGATTCCTGTCCAAGTATGTAACTGTGGTGCTTTACAAGTCCTTGCAGAGGTAGCTCAATTGAAGTCAATCATAGGGCTTTGGAGTGTTGTTACTTTCGTTGCATGACGCCCTGTGTAACCCATGCAGAGATTTCCCACTAAAAAAGCAGCTCAAACTCTTTCCTGTTCATGCTGATAAGAATCACCACTGATGCTCCTTCTGTGCTACAAGTTTAATGCGTTAGTTCTCTGTTAAAAACTTCCATTCATCCATGGAGATTTTAACTAGAAGATGGATAAATTTAAAATTAGATGGGGTATACTTTCAATTGAGTCAATGCCTAAGAATAAATAAAATGCAGTTGACTCTTGTAAGTGCACCATTCGAGCATGATTTTTTATTTGTAACATAAAAGCATTTTCGTATATATTTGAAACAGATTCTGAGAGCGTACCAAATTAATGAACCACTTTGAATTTCTAATGAAGAAAAAAATAAAAGAAAAATACGTAGTAGCACAAGTATAAACATAAAGATATTTTTTCTTTACTATGCACAACTGAATCCCCCTAAGATGAAGAATGAAGATAACATTCCAGTAATAATCGCAAAAAAACTATAAAAAAAAAGAAAAGAAATTATTTTTTATCTTTTTGTAAAAGAGAAGAAATTAATAAAAATATAAAATTTTAAAAGTAATTTCAGTAAATGCTGTCAATTTTTACCATCTTTTCTCCAACTTATTTTTTTAATAAGACTATCTTTCAATTATTAACATATTTCATCAATTATCCTTTCAATCAGGTATAGTCATTTTTTTATCATTTTACTGACATGGCACGTTATTTTTAAAAATATATATAAATTATTAAAATAATAATATAATTATTTATAAATAATAATTTACAAAATAAAAGAGGGGGACGTGCCCCCTCTCCCTCTGATCGTCGGTGGGCCGAGCCAGCATCGACGTCCGGAAGGAGAGGGGCCCCCCTCTCCTCTCTTCTTCAATGTTGGAGAGGAGAGTAGGAGGGGGCGGAGCCCCTCCCCCTCTCCACGAGGAATGTGCCCCCTCTCCCCCCAACCGTGGGGGGTGCTGTTCTTTCTCTTTACACGTGCGCAATCAACATGCAGAGGAGGGGAGCATGCCCTCTCCTTGCGTGCGCGCCGACCATGCATTCGCCCTCTCCCTCCGGCCGCCTAAGCATGGACGTCGGCTCACCAGTGGCTGAATGGAGAGGGGGAAGCCTCCCCCCTCTCTCATGCTACTTTTAATTTGTTATAAAAGGTTATATTTGTATTATTTTTATTTTAATATTTTATACTTATTTTATGTTTAAATAACTTGTCACGTCAACAAACGATCAAATAATTGGCTAGACCTAGTCGAAAGGGTGGTTGATGAAATAAATTAATAAGTGGATGACGGATTAATTATAAAGTAAAGTTAAAGAACAAAATTAGAAAAGAGAATAAAATTCGAGGACATTTACTCAAATTTGGAAAAGAGAGAAAATCCTCTTCTGAGGGAGATTACTAAAGTTCGACATGCTTTACAAATGACAAGAGTGAGAGCCGAGGTAAATATGGATGTCCATGTCTTGCCATGACTATGAAGAGGGAAAAATGGGAAGTTATAAATGTCTAATATCGAATGTGTTTATAGAACATCAATTAGTGAGAAAAAGTGAGACAAAATTATTGATTTTTAAAAGTTGAAAATTGTTACATTAGTTTGAAAGAAAAAAGTTTCTGCTCCATAAAAGTACAATTGAAAGAAACATAAATGTATTAATTGAAGACAAAGATTCTTCGTATTAAAGAAAACACTAAAAATAGCACGCATTTATGACATTTAGGCAGCTGGAATTTGATTTTATTTGATGATCTAATGGCAGTATGAAGTTATTGGACAAAAAGTGTGCCCTAAAAAATAATCTAATGGTCTCGATTCAATGATTATTCAATTGAATCATCAAGCGAATAAATTTGGATCATCGATATTTAAATTATTATGTAATAATAATTTTAATGGAAGATCATAATTGTCTTGTCCCCTCGTTATAACTCATTCTTCTCTATCATGGATGAGATGAAAATAAGAAAGAGGAAGTTACAAGTTCTTTGTTGATTTTACTATATAATAATGAGTAATCAAAAGACAAAAGATCAAGATTGTTTTCTCTCCCAATTCTCTCAACCTCTTATTATCTTCCTCCACAAGAGTTGTGTGTAAAAAAATGGTGCAAGTGTGCAAATTTTCTTTAGTGTTTTAACATTGATACTATCAAAGGAAAATCTTGATTCATATGTTATCTTCAGTTATAAAATTTGATTGCTAAAAATATGGTAAAAGGGTAAGGAAAAAAAATTAGGATGTTGACTTGATGTCGATTCTAAAGTTTTAGAATTACACACACATATGGGGTATTCGTTATAAATTTTAATTGTTAAAGTTAATGGTGCAAAAAAAAAGGGGAAAAAATGGATATAGTGATGAGGTTGTTTTTAAAACCTTAGAATTATATATAACTAGTAGAATTTCGACATCAAATTCGAGTTCTATTGATATATATATATATATATATTGATATATTAAAATACAATATGTAAAAAGCATACTAAGATATAATAACTCAATGAATTTTTTCAATAAATTAAAACTTCTATATCAACATCTCTCAACGACTTTGCAACTCTAATACATGTATAATAAAAATCTCTCAAGTCAAAATTCAAAATCATCATTAATTAAATCAACAAATTCATTATTTTTTTAATAATTTACAATATAATATAAATAATTACTTGTATAAATATATTTTAAATATAATTTTTTGGTTTTACTTGATATAATAATTATTTATAGTAATGATACTATTTTAAATAAACTTTACAGTTCAATATAAATAATTACCTTCACCAACTACACTATGTTATTTCTGATAATTGTCCGTGAATGACACAAATAAAGATCTAATAACAATGTTACTATATATAGTTGCATCCATGTTTCATTCCATTTAGACAGAGGCGAGTGAAGTCAAAATCCGGATGAGGTCGCCCTAGTCCGGATTCAATCATACTATCATAGTTTAGCTACGTCTCAAAAGTTAGAGCCAATCTCAATATTGACCTTTGATCGAAATATATACTAAAGTTTCGATTGAGAATGAATTCGTCATTTTTTTTATACTCGCATCAGATTTTGACCTTGAATATGCTTCAAAATTCCCAAAAAACTAAATCAAAGCATGCTAGGACAATTGAGTCATTCTAGCATTGGTGTTTGTATATAATAATAGTTTGTACAAACAAATATTTTCCTTAGTTGAAAATAATAATTTTCCCCACAACTCTCTAGCATCTTTGTTGTCGAAATAAGACAGATTGTTTACACATTCATTTAGTGTTAGTTGTGATCAATGTCTCAGCTTCTTTAGTTGCATGTACTATCTTCTTCTTCTTTTTTTAACTCTACTGTATTGGTAAATAAATAATAATTAGTAGTTTTCTTTTGGGACCCTTTTTACCTATTTGTTATTTAGAAATCAAAGAACACAAGTAGCTTTATCTTGTATTTTGATTTTTTAAACACAAGAATTATTCAATTATCATATATGAATTGTGGAGATGCATATTGAGGTGTTAACTACAACTGATGATGTCAAAATTTATAACCATATGCTTGTCAGATTGATGAGCTTGTGTGAAACATATTTTTCATGGAGCACAGACATATCATCACATATTAAACAAAATAAAATCATCAATAACATTTATATTTATCCCTTGAAAATTTAAGAGCTTATAAACTTAGTAATGCAGCATATGACGATTTTCAATAATTTATTATGTCACAATATTTTTTTTAACAATAATCCAGTACCCTCCTCTAATTCATATATTTACTTACTGACACAATTATTGTCAAAATTTAATAAAATGAGATATTATAAGGGTTTAATGTAGGTACTGAGCGCTTATACGTGAAACGTGTGTTTAGAAGTTTTATGCATAATTTATCTTATTTTTTTTGATATATTTTTTTATGAATAGTTTAGATGATCATCGATGGCAACAAAAATAGTTTTATAATATAAAAAATTATAAAAAAATATGTATATTTATTATGAAGGACAATAATATACATAAAATTTTGAAATGATGAATATAATTATTGACAATGATTTGAAATATTTTTTTATTATCAATTATCATTTAAATTATTCATGAAGAAAAATATCGAAAAAATAAAATAATTTATGCGTAAAGTCGCTTGACACACTCTTACGTGCAAATCGCTCGACACCTACGTTAAATTACGTTAAATTCTATGATATAAATTAATAAGATCAAACTGGTTTCTTTTTCCCAATAAAAAGTTGTCCTCGGCCTCGTTCCTTTTCCCTTTCATCTCCGGTGAAGGACAAGGTCTCGGACTTGTTAGGGTAACTTGGTCGCGCGGCCAACCAAAGTCTCTCTCTCTCTCTCTCTCTCTCTCTCTCTCTCTCTCTCTCTCTCCCTCCCTCCCTCCCTCTCTGCGCGCGCGCTCCATCAAAGAGAGAAAGACGGGACTTCTCCGTCGAGTGCACGACTTGATCGATCTCGCCGGAGACGAGGGACAATGACGGGCATCGCCATTTTGCTCGACTTGCTGAAGAAGAATCCTAGCCCTTCTGTTCACTCCTACACCTTGTTCTCCGCTACCGTCGCAGCCTCGGCCGCCGCCGCCTCTGTTGCTGCTGGAAGACCCTTTGCCTCTCGGGCCATCTTTGGGTGCGTTTTCTCCGTCAAAATTGAGATTTTCCAGATCTTCAAAAAAAAAAAAAAAAAGAGTTTGTGCTTAAGGCAATTAATGGAATGTTTCTTCGTTGTTGTTGTTTTTATATGATTGATGTTCAAATTGGATGGAAAGAAGTTATCCAGAGTAAGATACTGCAGCATGTACATAATTTGTTGACTAATTAGTCCTTAACGGTTTCTAGTTTGATGCTACATAAGTTGACTTATAATACCGTGCTTTCTTGGGAACACTGCTGCCTGCTGCATGTTGTGTGCTATTATACCAAATAAGCTTGAAATTGCTATTGGTAGCTAGCGTTTTGGATCGACTCAACTTAAATTTATAAGTCACGTATCTTACTTTCATTTTTTGGCATCATCCTAAGTATTCTTGGTTTAATTTTCAGTAATGGATTTTTTCCGGTTGCCTACTGTGATGCTGGTGCAACTGGAGGATGGGAAAAGGAATATATTCCTAATCTTCAAAGTGCCTCTGGGAGCCTCTTTCCGGACTCATTCAAATACATAACGAAGGAATACCCTGTAGAGTTAAAGCCTCTGTTTTCAGCATTCGGAATAAGGTCTCTTGGGATGACATCATTGAGGTCCTTCTTGATGTTCTATTTACCTCTTTTGGAACCTCGTCAACCTATAGAAGAGGATGATCCTTTCCCTGAAGAGTCTCCTGAAAGGCAACCTGTTGACCTAGTGACTCCTTTCCACAATTCAGTGAAGCAAATTATCCGTGAGGTGACTAGGCTTTTCTCTAACTCTCCTTGTTACTGCATTGTTTATGTTTGCTCGTGATTAAAATATATGTCAATCAGTTTTCACATATTTTTTCATTTGTTTGCATTTACAAATTTTGTGTTAGTTTTAGTAACTAGATAAGTTTATCACAGTGTATTACCTGTGAGATGGTATTCTTGTGGTTTTGTACAACTTATGAACTATTTTGGTCTGCTGCATTTATCTCTAAATTTTCTTAAGAACTTAATGTATTACTACACAATCTCTTAGCTTTAAGGAATCATCCAAACAAGACATAACACTGATTGGTTCACTTTGAGGGCCTATTTTCTCTCTGTTTTCCTATGATTAAGTATTGATGGATTGCCTACTTGTATAAGTGGTGATGGGTCACAGGCTTCCCCTGTTTCTCAGTGACAGAATAGGGAGAGTGGGGTTAGAATTTATGTGTTAGTACAGAACAAGAGTCAGAGATGTATTCTGGAAAACATGGCTATGTTCAGAGTGCCAATGATGATTAACAGTGATAACCAAAGCAGCTGCAACAGTATGGCGGTCTAGAAAGCTTTTGTTGTTTTCTTTGTACTTTCTTTTTACATTGATGGCTGCCTTCTTTGACACTAGGAGACGCAGTCTGTGATTTACCCTTTTATCTCATATTTTTTCCTTAAATATTTGAAGTCAAAATATTATAATCCGATGAGACTGTTCAACTCAGTATTGCTCGATTTTGAACCTGTCAACGTATGATCAACTTCTTTTTCTCTATTATTCATAATGCTAACTAGATTTGAAGAAACTGCAGTGCTTTTATTTACGTTGCACAAAGGGATTGTGCTTAATAAGATATTGATAATGTGATAAACTGGTAATTGTTGGCATCATCCTATTTACTTATGATATGAAAAGTGTTCCACAGGAGTTTTGTGCTTATAAATATGGATGATGATATAAACTTTGTAACTAATCAGATATGCCATCTTTGTGTGCTTTAGACAGCTGTAGTGACAACGAGACGGGTGCTTGAAAGGCTTGCAGTTTATCATGTGCCGCGTAGAACAGCATGGAAACTTCTCAAAGGTACTGGAACTGACTTGATTTTATTTTGATATGAATCATGATGATTTTTATAAGCAGTATTTTAGTTCAGACCTTTACAGGTAAACTATCAGAAAAGAGTCTTTTCTGTTTGCATAGTAATTTACATAAATCATTTTTGAACTCTCTAGGATTTTAGTTCATGATCTGCTTAGGTTCGCTACTATGATTAATTTTCACTTTGACAATGGTTACTGCAATTTGTTTTTCCAAATGATGGAGTTTGATTTTTAGACCTTGTTTCATGCACTCTTCTCTCCAGTTTTACTCTATCTGAAATGACTCGGAACTTTGTTATTCCTGAATATTAATATTTTTCTTCTCATGTTATCATGAAAACTATTCTTCTTCATCCTTTTTTATATGGATATTCACAAGAATGTTTCAAAACTTTTTGCATAGGCTCAGGAATGTGCAACTAGTGCTTGTTACAGCATTTAATGTTTCCAGTTGATGAACTTTCATATGTTTTTCAAAATAGTTGACAACCACAACAACAACAACAACAACAACAAAGCCTTATCCCACTAGGTGGGGTCGGCTACATGGATCATACGACGCCATTCCGCTCTATTAGTAACCAAACCTCTTATCACTGTACCCGAGCTGTACAGCGCGTTACTTACGGGTAACGACCTAGCATTAACATAATATATTCGTTGATCCATGTTCATAAGATTCGACATGATTTTATGTTGGCTGTCGGGGCCTAACACAACCCTCCTCCTTTATCCGGGCTTGGGACCGGCTATAAAATATAGGCGGAGTTCAAGGATGTGATGGTATACATGAAAAAAAGGTATCTTAGAGATCTTATGATTCCTTGTACTGGAATCATATGTGATGAAGGAATAAGGGGACAAGTTCTTTAATAATGAAAGAAAACTTTATACGATAAAAAAAATTATTAGCGTATTAACTCTGTATTTGGTAATAATGATACTTAAATCACAATGAAAGTCTCATTAAATGTGATGAATATGGCTATATGATTCAAAAATCTAACATATATTTAATATTCTTTCCTCGAAAACACATATATGCAAAGCATTTGACCAAAAGGAAAAGAACTCGACAACATTGCCATCAAAATTCATGAATAAATGGAAAAAGAGATGAATTTTCTCGAGAGCAATATCATGAATTTCAGTGGTTATTTCAAGAAAACTAACAATGCCCATTGCATAAGAAGAATCAAGTCTATTAAGTTTTCTGACTTGATTGGATGACAAGAAGCTATATGCAGTTGGCCACGCTCATAACAACATGAGACATATTGTGTAGTCTTGCTTCAATGTTAGTAAAGAGCACTGAAAGAAATTGAACCACTGGAAAAATCCGAGCGGAAGGCTTTCATCAATCATCGAACCAAATAATCCTCTCAGTTTGACATAAGATATTTTTAGAATTATTTTTTCTTCGACAATATGGTAAAATGTTAATATAGACATTTGTAAGATCACGATATTTGCTGAATATAAATAGAATTGCTGAGCCTTCTACTTGTATATCTTCTTTGGACATGACCACAGAAACGTGATGTCTTTATTTAGTATGCAACTGATGTGCTAATAAATGACAAAGAATTACCTATGGAAGAATATCTAATGCATGTTTACGTGGTTAAATGAGCACTCGAAAGTTTACCACCACGTTCGGTGAGCATAATTATAAAGAAAAAAGCATCAAAACAGGTTCAGATGCTAAATAAGTCTACAATTATGATGCTTGCTACCGAGCCAACAACACAAGATTGAACGCAGTTCTTGATTTATAGTGCACAACTTAACACACTAGCAAGGAGTCAAATAATAAAAACATAGCTCCTACCTGGAGGTGACTTGCAACATTCTCCCTAGTGAGGCCTGGGACATCCATCAACTCCAGGATTTTCTTCGGAACAGCCTTTTCAACGCCCAACTGGACAACCATTCACATAAATATTTTATTGCTTGAGATTGTACCTGAAGCCTATTTAGGGGTCAGGGTTCCGCATTCTGGAGTGAAAACTAATCCTTCATTGACAATGATGCCATAGATTAGGATCAAATGGCTTTTGAAAGTTGCACCTTTCCAGTTATTAAGTTTAAAACTATGACAGTCCCAAGCAGAGAGTATTTATTCGAAATTATAGATCACAACTACATGCTTCAGTTGTTCAGTTGAAAATATGAATATTGGTCACACCGATAGAAAACTACTGTAAATTACTTGGATGACAACCACAACTCTGGTGGTCATCGTTTTTCTTCTTCTTCTTCTTCAAAAAAAAAACTAATGTAAATTTTGAGCGACTAATAGCTAAGAAGATGTGCCCCTTTTTTTTTTTTGCAAAGATGTGCCATGTCCTTTGTTTTAGCAAGTTCACTTGAACAGTGACATTAGGTTCTAACACAGCTTCAAGCATTCTACAACTTGGAGTTTTGATAATATCAAACCATCAAAATCTCTCTCGTGCTAGAACCATGGTTGTATTGGGTCCATAATAGGCTGGCCTAATCAAGTATAGTATGAACTGGACTGCAAAAGGCTAATTGGTCAAAACATCAAGTACACATAAAAATTACTCTCTGTTTTATGCATATATGATTAAAATACATCAAGTTAATGTGAGATTTGAGCCAGAGTGAGTATAAAAGCAAGAAATCATTTAGTAGTTTCTCTAAGGAATGGATGCTTTCATTTTTTCTGAGGATTTTTTTTTGCAACGAGGAAAATTAATGTTTTTATACTGTAAGTTCTTTTTTTGTAAAAGTGGGAATTGGCTCCAGTCAATTGTGCAATGCCCAATAATTTCACTTTCTGAATTCACTAGAACCTACCACTTCTATTGAAAATTGAACCCATAATTGAGAAAGTGCAGAAGGGATTAGAAGGATGGAGCAATGCGGTAAACTCATCAAACAGGCATGACATGGAAGGACCGAGAAAACACATGCAGATCCCGATTATATCAGATTTACATTTCATAATAATTTGTAAGAGCGTTACAATAATATTAGGGTTCTTCTAAAAACATATATTAGGGTTGCACTCTCAATTGAACCTACAATATGTAAGCAGCACAAGATGCAATGACTAACTCATTCAATATAGTGAGAGTCTATATTTAAATGGCGTTGTACTTTAAATTTGAAAAGAATTAACATATTAAAATATGAAATCAGGATACCACACTACCTTAAATCCATAATAGTAAGAAAAACAAGAATTGCATCTTCTTAAAATAAACAATGATAGAAATCAAGCAACAGGAACAATATAACCTCTCCTAAAAAAAAAGGAACAACATAACCATCACATAAATTAAAAAAAAAACTAAAAAGGGAGAGCTGTGGCAGAGCAGGACAAGGAAGAGGCTCACCTGCAGGTGTTTTTTTCATTCATAGTTTCGAGCATGAAACTCCGACATGAACACACAGGATCATCTAGTACGTGGTGTCAACATGCATTTTTGTCTACATTGGGATGGAGTGCACACCTTTTATCTTGTGGAAGATGGTTCTTCTGACATCAATAATGTCAGCTACCCCCTAACCCAATTTATTACATGTCGATCTTTAAGAAGCCTGATGTGATGATGCCGCGAATTGATTTCCTGCATGGACATTTCTTATGGAAGGACGATGGAACAATGATAGGGGGATACATTTGGCGACTTGTGTGATGTATTTTGTCACTTGTGGAGTGAGGATTGGGTGTACGTAGTCTCCACTAGATGGATGATGCATTGCTAGCGAAGCGGGTGTCTCAGATCATGTGCTCTCAGGAGCATCAGTGGAACACAATTTGCTTTGCATTTTATGGTCTGGACCTATCATAGGAGTCAAGAACAATTGTTCGTTGTCGAAACTCATTGTTTTGGATAGGGTTTACCATGGTTCTGTCTTGGTTCCATTCTTGTGGTTCTAGGACCAGGCTCTTGTTCTCCTTTTGGAAGGATGATTGGACGTGCACAGGCCATCTATTAGCAACTTTCATGAGGCTTATGCATTGGCTGTAGATGGTGATGTTTCTGTTGCTGATGTTTGTGTTGGTGGAGAAAATTCCATCGAGATAAACTAGGGTCCTACTTTAGATTGGTTCTCTCTAGCCAGCGATAAGACAACCTTTTGGATATATTGGGGCATCTGAACACATTCAGGCCATGGAGGTCTACCCATGATGCTTGGAAGTGATATCCTGGGGGGTTCACTGTGTGTGGGGCTTTTTCTTTCTTGGGAGCTGAAAACCAAGATCTCAATGTCACATGAAAGTTGTACTGCAGATTGATCCGGAAGGCTGGAGCCCCTCTACGTATCAGATTTTTCATGTGGAGACTGCATCTACTTACTCGAGTATACTGGAGTCTGGACTTGATGAGCAGCAGGTCCCGATGTTGACCTTTTATTTTTTTGTTGCCTTTATGTTAAACAATTGTAAGATGGTCTGACCCTAAAGAACAAAAATCTTCGTTTGATGGGGCTTCTTCCTGTACCTATGAATTCCACTGGACTCAGAAAGGAGACCCGCATATGTTTGATAGAGAGAATAATCTCCCCTTTGATCATAAATGGAAAGTGTTCAATTGGAACATGTCAATGTAACAGATTTGGTTTTAGTTACTCTTTGAGACAAAGTGCAATAAGGGAAGTGATTCTCGAACGAAGAAAAGGATCCACTTAATTACTTCGAAAGAATTGAACAAGGAGCCATATGAGATGAAAATCTTATGTACAATTCTGTAGAGTGACATTGAGGGTGACTTATTTGTCAACTTTTCCATTATTCCCAACTTTGCTGAATTTTTTTTGTAATTCATTACATAAAGAATCAGAAGATACCGGAACCCCGCCTACACAAGTAAATTATTGACTAAACTATAAAATAGCATTTTCCTGTGACCCAGTCTTTTTTTCATGAAAGACATGGAATTCCGATTACCCACTTTAAATTGAGTATCCACTTCCCTCCTTTTCCTGCTAGGATTGGAAATCCTATATAATCCTATATTTTTCATATCCATACAATTGAGTCCTTAGGTTTCTAAAATAGCGTAAAAAGAAGTGCTTTGAATCAAAACCCTTTTCCCTCCTTTTTGCCCTATCCCCCTCTATTTCTTTTGTTTTTTTAACAAAGGGACGAGGTACCTTGAAATAAATAATTGCTCTAATGGAACCTTCTACTGGAAATTACCCATTGATATATGGTCCAATTCTCAACTCATCTTTGGAGTTCTCATCCAAGAATTCTTTTTTATGTATTATTCGCCTATATTTTATAGTCGGTCCCAAGCCCGGATAAAGGAGGAGGGTTGTGTTAGGCCCTGACAGCCAGCGTAAAATCCTGTCGAATCTTATGAATATGAATCATCGTATGATACATGTAGCCGACCCCACCTAGTGGGATAAGGCTTTGTTGTTGTTGTTGGCATAACAATGGCGTCTTGGAAAAGATCATATATCAATTCCCTCTCGCTAAAAATGTAGAAAAAGGGAGTTTGCAAACTGATATCCACCATGAAGGGATGGAAAATAACTACCGAAATAGTGTTGTACATCCAGAATAGACCTAAGAAGATATGATCCAAGGTGGATACTTACACGTTCCTCTCTTCCATGTCCATCAAGGTAGAGTATAACACTTTAGTGTTGTCTTTAATTTAATACACACTTTTGTTCCAAGAGTACATTTTTGGAGTCCTGAAGAGGAAGATGCAGTTTGGCTTGACATATATTGCGACTTGTCAGACATATGGACGGAATCCAGATGTACTTTTTTTACTTTTGTTGTAAGAGGGTGGATGTAAGATCAAAAACAAAGTTTTGGAGATCTTTCATGGTTGGCGGATGTTAATGAGACGTATAAGTAAAAATGTCCAGAGTGCAATATCCTTTGCAGTTTTTTGAGCGATTTGTTCTCAATGTAACTGATGTATTTTCACGGTTGAGTGGTGGTACATGGATAATGTTTTTAGGTTGACTAGAGTTATGATTCAGGAGTGGGGAGTGCATTGTCGAACAAAGTCAATTTTTTGTATATGCGGAAACTCATAAAAAACAATAAAGCAGGATGCCTGCACCAGGGTGTCATTCTTTTTTTTCTCATAAAAAACAATAAAGCAGGATGCCTGCACCAGGGTGTCATTTTTTTTTTTCTCTTGAGAGGGAATACATTATCAATTAAGAACGAAATACTAAAAGGCCGAGCTTTAATTCGTCCATGAGCCCATAACACAGATGAAGTTACAATTAACTCTACATTCATAGCAGTTAGATATCTGACAAATATTCTAGACAGCTAAAATCAAGTTAATTCCATATTGTATATCACTAAGAAAAAGAAAGAATTAATGCTAGTTGTAAAACTTTTAATGTTTAAATATCCTTAACAGGTTCAAATTTTGAATGGATCAATTTTGGGTAGACGAAGTGCTAAACTCTGAACGCACAATGCAACCCTTTTCAACAATATTCATTTTAAGCTACAATGTAATACTCCCCTTTCAAAATAACATACAAATTCAAGTATAACTTCCGAAGTTTATAATTTCAGTAACAGAGGGATTAATGGAAGATGTAGATTGCATTTAGTATTGTGTTGCGAGGAAGTTAATTGTAGACATCATGTGCAATGTTGTAACAAAAGAACATATCATATAAATGGTGTTTTTGCAGTATTGAAACTGATATTATTGGTTTTAACAACATTCTGTAATTGGTATGTAACTGTATAACAATCAAATTAGGTATAATACATTTACTATATCATATTACTTTATGATTCTCATATGCTTGTAAGTGTATGTGGGTTTAAATGAAACTTTGTGATTAAGAAGTATAAATATAGGTATTGACAGAAAAACATGAACAATAAGTCTAGGAAAGAAACAACCATGTGATGGGAATCATCTTATCCTACATCACCATGTCAACTGTTATTACTTTTTTTTAGGAGACAACTATTATTACTTTGTTTGCTCTTAAGGTTTAGAATGAGTTTATGCAGCTGATATTTAAATGGGGATGCCCACATCAATATGTTTTCCTTTTACAAGACATTTCCCTAACATCTTATTCAGCTGCTAACAACGCTGAATTTCAATTTCAGATGTCCCCAGATCGGCTAGGAGAAAGGCTGCTAGGGGATTGCCAACTATTTTGTTCTCTTTCAGAGTAAGCAGAACAACTTTCAGAGGTCAGTTACTCGGTCCTTCCATTGAAATTAGTTAGTTGACCTGCTGCTTATTATCTTCCTCTTTTTTCATTACAGGGCATTGTTTAGGTGTAGCTGCATCATGGTTTGTCCAAGTAGTTATTGAGATCTACCAGAGTTTTTTCAAAAAACAAGATGATATTGAAGATACTGATATAACTGCAAAGTTTAAACGCTTTGGGAATAAGCTATATTCAACGACTGCCAAGTGCGGTGCATCACTAGTTTTTGCGTCAATTGGGGGAGGTATTGGTGCTTTATTCCATCCTTCAGCTGGTCAATGGATTGGTGAGTGAAATTCTTAACCCTTGTATTTTTCTCATCAATGTTTTTGCTGCAATTATTGGTTTAATGTTTAATCAGAATCTATAATGCAGTTCAAATAAATATTCTTTCAATATCAAATAATATTCCTTACAACAACAACAACAAAGCCTTATCCCACTAGGTGGGGTCGGCTACATGGATCATACGACGCCATTCCGCTATATTCGTTGATCCATGTTCATAAGATTCGACAGGATTTTACGCTGGCTGTCGGGGCCTAACACAACCCTCCTCCTTTATCCGGGCTTGGGACCGGCTATAAAACATAGGCGGAGTTATCAAATAATATTCCTTCTCAAGAAAAAAATCAAATAAATTTTCAACATCACTCATATTTTCCTAGATTGAAAGAGAGTAGATTTAGGTAATTGGAAAACAAAACTAAGCTTAAAGAGGTTGATTCAGTGGTGAAGAGCTGGGGATCAGGATTAGTTTATAGATATTCGTAACTATGGTTCCACTGGATTGTGTGCGATCCCTTGCAGGTCATGGCTATTCAATATCATTCAGTTATCGTCAGGGTTGCACGGAAATAGGGGATGGACAACAATGGTAGCTAGAAACCCCCATTATAAAAATGACAAAGAAAGGTAACTAAATGTCTTCTGGATTAATGTCTGAAAACAATAAGATCAATAGCCATTTTTGGGGAGAAGGGAATTCCTTAATACTCAAAACCTTCAAACTGGATTATTCAGCGCTAATAATCTTTTTTAAACTAAAGCTGACACCAAAATATCTATATATATTATAGTTCTTCGTGACATTTACTTGGTCTTCTAGGATCAATGACTTTTCCCTATAATAAAGGTCTACCAAGTGTCACAAACAAGTAGTTGGTCCAACTAACTAGAGGGCTGAATTCTGAAATGCGATCTTTGAATCAAATCCCATGGCCATTGTTGGGAGAATCTTAAGCCTTTATTCTTCTCGTCTTGAACTGAATCAGCCCTAGTGGGATAAGGCTTTGTTGTTGTTGTTGTTGTTGAACTGAATCAGTTATGAGGCCAGTAGAGCCTTCTAGGCACTAGTGTTTATGCCGAAAAACTAAACTCTACCTCTTTCAAGTAACTTTGGCGATACATGTTTGCTAATTCATTAGCAGCCAAAGCTATGAAGCCTTTAATTTCATTGTGTAGTATTTAGTTAGAATGGACAAATCCAAATTTCGCAAAGATGATGTAAGTATGTAACTATGATTGCCATGAGGCCCATGACATTGACTAACTAATGAGAAACTAGTCTTTGCTGATCGTAGTGAAGTTGAGGCATTGTTATTAGCCCTTTTAACTATGATCGTTGTGAAAGCCTGTCATTGGTTTTTTTTTTCCTTGAAGAACTTGATTATACATTGTCTGCTTATGGTTCCGCAGGGTGCGCACTTGGAGATTTTGGTGGACCCATCATCACTATATTGGTTCTTGAGAAATTACACTTGGAACTTTGAGGCTGCCCTCTGATTCTTTAGGCAAATTTTGGAACTGATGAAATGCTTAAACCATTGCATGATTAAATCCACTCCCCCGTAAGATCTTACGTGCCTGTGACTGTAATGGAGACTTCTCTCAAAGCAACTAGCCCAGATTTTAATAACCACTTCCTGGGTGTTCATTCCGCCTGCAGAAAGGATACATTCGATATTTAAGTTATTTGATCAAGATGTTTGAAAGTGAATAAGCATTGGCATCCAAGTTAGGCTGCCTTATTCTGTTTCTTTTAGTACTAATAGCTAACAAATTTCGTTTTCCCATCCTTTTTGCATGACTATTTATCAAGTTTATCTGCATCAGATTTATGTCAAAAGGGTTTCTCATAACTGTATCAGATTTACTAATAGCTAACAGATTTCTCATAACTGTAATATGACTGAACTGAAACGATAGTTTGCTTGAAAATTCAAAAGGGTTTGATATTGTTCAATTTGGATCTTTTATCTTTCCTAACTTGTTCATATAATGAAATTGTACGGCCTAAAGTGTAGCGTTTTTGCGACCATGGATAAAAATCTATCGGTTGGGGCAGTCGTTTTAATGCCAAAATCATCTCATAGTTTTTGGGAATAATTTTTTAAACAAAAAATTATCATTTTTTTCATACGATGATATTAATTTAACACTAACCACATGGGCAGTCGTTTTTGCCAAAATCAACTATGCTTTAATATCAGCGCCTAGTTGGTTGTATTTTATATATTACTTGAATAATTCTCTCTCTTTTCACTTTTCAGTCATGGTAAATGTATATCCTGACCAATGATGTGACGGAAATCGAACTTGAGGTTACTAATCAACGTTTTAGGACTCAGGTGTGCCAATCATGGTTAGTTTCTTTCTATACATATATTAAAATCATGTAAAATATTAAAAAATATATTTTCTTTTAATAATTTAATTATGTGGGCCTTTCATTAGGCTGGGAGTTTCGATAAAATCCGTTATAATTGAATAGCCTAGATTTTAATATGTGAAAATACGATATTTAGGGATTGACACCAAAATTTACATGATAAAATCATTCTGTCAAAACAATAAAGAAGAGTCACAAGGTACATGCCATCAGTCACACAACCATCTACTTTTCCGTCACCATCTGAAAGCTAAGCTAAGTAGTCACCATCGTCCAGAACTACACCATGGCTCTGGCGGCCATCTCCTTGCACCTAATGATAACCGATCAAAATTTATAACATTATCCTTTTATAGAAATTATATTCCACAATTCCCTCATATTATTGATTGGATGGGTAAAAGTAGCAAAATAAATATGCTGACAATCCACCATTTGCTTAAGTAACATATTAAGAAGAATGAGAGTAATGAACTCACGAGTAATAATTATTAATTATTTATTTAATCTCATATATATATAATTATAAAATAAGATAAGTAAGATAATATACAATAATATATGTGTAATATTTTCTATTAGCATGTGATATTGTTTGTTTTAGATCTTAGTACATATGATTTTGTGAAAATACGTCATATCTAATCATGATCATATTTTCAAATATATTCAACATCTTTTTTATTGACTTATATATGCAAACTAACAAAAATATGTCTTTTACATCATTTCTTCTAAGGGATTCAATGCTCCCTTTAAGTGATTTGCACTCCTCCATGCATAACGGTTCACACACACTTTTTTTATATAATATATAACATTCTCGGTTAGCACGTGATATTGTTTATCTGACATCTTAACCCACAAGGTTTTGTTAAAGCATATCACACATAGTCAATGCCATATTTTTTTAACTATACTCAATATATCTTCAATGACTTATGCATATGATACTTAATCTAAAGCATGTCTCTTGCATCAACCCAAATGAACTCATGTACCTTCTTTATCCCAACATATTGATGTCCTGCATTTTTTTCTCATACAATATTTCAAAAGAAGTCATCCGAAGCAAAATACATGCATTGGGTTAATTCTATAACCAATGGGAGAGATATTAAGTATATATGATAGGATGATCTTGACTAGACGTGAGATATTTCGATAATATCATGTGGAATAAGATTCAAAGCAAAAAATGTTATGTGCTAATTAAAAAAAGTTGCATATAGTATTAGAATCATTTTGCATGGACCTCACATAATGGTGGAGTATGACCATTTAATAAGATGGAGCTTGAGAGACATTGACTATATATGGAAGTATAAACTATGCATAAGACATTTTAACAAAGTCATCGGACCAAGGCTTAGGCTAGACAATATCAAGTTCTAATCAAGAAAGTTAAATATGGTATTAAAGTTTAGGCCTTATGCAAATAACAAACTAAAGATAAGCATGTAAATTATGAAAAGATAAATTCAATATGTTTAAATGAATTATGAGTTTTCTAAATTATTACTTTAAGAAGATTAATTATGGACCGGCATCCACTATATTTAACACAAACCGGCATCCATTAAATTTAACACAATAATATTAAACTATATTAATTAAACTAAACTTTATTTCTCTACAACTTGTTATCTCATTAGATCAAATTAAATTAAGAAGCATAATAGTAGATTCCTTATGAAAAACTATAATAGCAAAACTAAATCAGATCATGATGAATCATCAAGAAACTGAATGCAAACAATCAATCGCTCTCTTTTGATCGCGAACAAGTTATCCATCGACTTCTTGTGTTAACGAGCACTTTGATAAAATGTTGAAATAATTGGAATAGCAAAACTAAATCAAATAAAGATAAATCATTAGGAAACTTAATAAACTGAATGTGAAAATTTATAGTTGTCCATCGCTATCTTTTGATCACGAACAAGTTGTCTATAGACAACTTCTTGTGTTGATGGAATAAACTTCCAAAATGACACCACATAAATTTATTCTTCTTCGCACGGATGGTGAATACAAAAGAAGAGCTTTTCACCAAATAAATTTCATCCATGTTGTTCTGTGTTTTATGGACGATGACCATATATTTATAGTAGGCACAATAGGTTTGAATCTTCATCCATAATTTCATATAGTTTCATATTAATGAATATTCCTAAATACTTTAATCACTTAATTTGAGCCCTCATATATTTTAACAATTCTTAATTTTATAATTATTATTCATATTAAACCCAATGTTGAATTTATGATCTGACACTCTAAAGTAATATTTCACAAACTAATATAGACTATTTTTTATATTTTTATATTTAATATTCTTATATTTTGTTTAAAAACAACCTATTAAAAGTTATTTACTTCAAAATATCCTAAATTATAATTTAATTAAAAATTTTAAAGTTTTTTAATAATTAAGAAATATTATTTTGCCCCTTACTCTTTAATATGACAACATTATGAAAGATAAAATTGTTGACATGATCATAATATTGCATAAAATATTATTGTTAAATATTTTTACCCATAATGATTATTTTTATTGTAATGTGAAAGTAAGAGTAAAAAATGTAATTATTAGAAAAAAGATAGTAGAATTTAGATTAAAATTAATGTAAGGATTTAAATGTTAAATTTAGATATGTTATTAAAATTTACATATTCATAATCTAAGACGTGGAAAAATAAAGAAGGTGTTAAAGAAAATAATTCTAAAATTAATTTATTAAATTAATATATCATTATATTAAGTGCCAAATACAATTAAAATTACACCTAATGCATCCAATGATTTTTTTTAATGAAAAGGATTTATCTATTCATGTAAGCTCCAGAAATGTCCAAGTACAAAATTCGGAGAACCTTCGAAGGTGGAGTGCCCTCCCAAAAGTATCAAAAGACGCCTGGCGACTCATATTAGCTAAATGGTCAAGTTTCCCTATAGCAATGAGTACATTTGTAACATTCAAAAGATTTAATGATATTCCAATGTTCAGACACAATCATCCATAGCTGCCATGGGCATCGCGAGACGCTGGTAAGGATATCTACCAAGTTCTGCTATATTTCCAAGATTGGATTTCATATTCAAATAAACCTCGTAATCCTAATCGTAAGAAAGTAGGTTTTTTTAGTTATGGGCCTGGCAAAAGAAAAATCAAGATAGGTTCCTACAGTACTAGATTCCCCCTTTTCAAATCGGACGTGAGGAAACCCTCACGTCCGGCTCAAGTAGTTATACCAAAAAAGGATTCTGTCATCAGCACGGTGTTTGCCCCAAGCCGAAGCGCACTTGCAACAATACAAGAGCCATTAGAATGTCGAATAATAAAACCCACGCCCTTGGGATTTCCAGGCTAGGTGAAGGAACTATCAGAATTAACCTTCACCCAAGTAGGTGGCGGAACCTTCCATAGTCCCACTGGATCCACAAGGGATTGTAGGGGGTCGAAGCCTCAGGAAAGGTGAGACTGGTAGACTCAACCCAGCCAGCCAAAGCCTTCCTCCATACTGACGAAATGGTAACCTGTTTGGATGCGAAATGAGCGTCATTACGAGCGAGCCAAATTCCCCAAAGACAGAAAGCAATAAGGGATCGAAGTCTGACAGCCGAGGAAGAGTCAAGATCCCTACCCTCCAGGATCCAATCCCCCAAATGCCAAGAGGATCTATTAACTAAAGTGCAACCCATATTTTCAAATAGAGACCACAGATTAGGGCAATTAAAGAACAAATGAATGTTTATTTTAGTGGAGAGACCACACAAAGGACATGAGGAGATTATATTACTGTTGAAAAGTTAGTTTCCAAAACAAAGCAAGAGATTCAACATCTTGAGCACAAAGATAACCTTGCTAGAATTTCTAAGTCTGATATCTTGCGGCTCATGGCACTTTATCACAGACATGCTGCTCTGCTTAGGCAGAGTAGTATAAAATGGTGACGTAAATTACTGATTAAAAAATGGTGATAAAAATACCAAATTCTATCATCTAAGCACCATGGTTAGGCATAGGCAGAACACTATACACTCTATTAGGCTAGACATAAATGAAACTATTGTGGACACATATGCAATCCTAAACTCTTTCTCTGCACATTATCAAGCTCTATGGAGTCCTCCACCACAATCCACACATAATAACCATTTATGGCCGGACTTGCCACAACTTCACAACTCTTTTTATGACTCTCTTATTTCTCCAGTCTCTCCAGAGGAAATCAAAAAGGTATTTTGGTCTATGTCCCTAGGTAAGGCACCTGACCCAGATGGTTTCACATTAAAATTTTACAAAAACGTGATATTATTAGTAGGGATGTTATCCCTGTTATTCAAAACTTTTTTAATCATAATATAATCCCTGATGAGTGGGGTCACACCTCTCCGATATTTATACCAAAAAAGCCTAATCCAATACTTATCATTGATTATAGATCTATTAGCCTATGTAATGTCATCTATAGAGTTATCATTAAAATCCTTGTTAATAGATTAAAGCCCACCCAAGTTAGAGCTTTATTTTCCATCCAGGCTGGACAGTAGGCGAAGGCAAGCCATTCAAAGAATTCTTAACATTAAGCATGGTACTTTTTCTTTTAATTATCTTGGTGCTCCAATATCCTTTAAATATATTCCCCAAGCTCACCAACGGGGTCTAATTGATCTCTATAAGGCTTGCTGGTTGGAAGGGTAAGACGCTTAATCTTGCAGGAAAGACTGATCTAATTAAATCAATTTTAAATTCTATGCCTATACATACATTATCTTCAGTCTATATCTCTAGTGGTATGTTAAATTCTCTTAAAAAGTTGTCTCGTTCTTTTCTATGGTCGGCTTCTGGTAACCGCCCCGGCTTACATTTACTTAATTGTAAGTTGGTTCAGGAGCACTCCTCCTTTGGTGGACTGTGTATTCGTAACTTACATTTAATTAGAACCTCATTGTTGGCTAAACGTGTTTTAAATGGTCTCAATAATTCACAATATATTTGGAGTCAGCTGGTGAGGAGTAAATACCATGCTAGTTGCTCTTGTCCTTGGAAGTTGTTAAAAGATGTTATGATGAATATCCGTTTTGTCTTCAGAAAATTCATTTCTAATGGTTCTAACACTCTGATTTAGTATGGATGTTAATTTTGATACACTTCTGGTTCGTGATTTGTTTTCAAATAATTGCTGAGATGTGCCTTTTTTATTGTCATGTTTTGGCGAGTCTCTCACATTGACTATTTCATCGATGGATTTGTACTCTTCCCACATTGCTTCTTCTTCTTCTTCTTCTTCTTCTTCTTCCATTGTCGGTGATGATCGGTGGGTCTGGATGGCTGACATTCATGGTGAAACTAAGGCCAAATCGGTCTACTCCTCACTCTGTCGCCGTCTTCCTGCTCTTGTGATCTTTCGCCGGCCTGTTTGGAAGGCGATATGGGCTCTTCTGGTTCCCCAAAGATCAAAGCTTTTATGTGGAAATTAAGTCACCTTCGATTGCCCACTCTTGATATGATTTTCGCATCCAATGATTGACTACGGGCTTGTTTAACAAATTAGCTAATAGAGGGGTAAGGTAAGGTGAAGTGGTGTGTTGAAAGATAATGATGATAGAATATATGATGTCTTATTATAAAGTTCATATATGAATAATAAAATATATAAAAAATGAGAGCAATATAAAATGTTCTTTATCATTTAATTTTTTTATTGTTCAGTATATATAAATTGTTTATATTATTTAATGAGTACTGAGTTATTTATCATTTAATTTAACCTAGTTTTATATTTTTGTTTCACCTTTTTTTTACTTTTTACTATATTATTATTTTTTATCATAACTAATTTATCAATCTCTTTTAAAAAGTAAAAGAACGAGAGATAAATATAAATTTAAAATAAACATTATCAATGTATATTAAGGGTAAAAGATTTTAGAAAATAAAAAAGAAATATAAATATAAATAAAACTTATTTTATTCATAAGAGTGAGAAGAGAAGGTCCAAAATTATTATTATTATTATTATTATTATTATTATTATTATTATTATTATTATTATTATTATTATTATTATTGTTATTGTTATTGTTGTTGTTGCATTTTTTTCCTCTTCCTTGGTGCTCCTCCCATTGAATAGGACGCTTGGGAGATGGAGGGGGCATGCGATTTTTGGAAGTGTCGGAGGGACACGATGCGCCGAAGTTGTGACAGGAACGGTCTCGATTGAATCCTGCTGTCGACTCAAATTTGCTTGCCGTTGCATTCGGGAGGGCCTTGTCCTCCTCCCGAGTCCTGAAAAATATCTCTTTCAGGATTCAAGAAGGCCCTCTAATGGCCACTAGAATCATTTTGATGTCCTCTTCAGCTGCTGCTGCTTCCGCACCTGCCTCCTCGTCCGTTCTCCTCGATGGCTTCGTGCTCCCGCTGGCGCTGTCACTCGCCCTTTTTCTCAAACCCCGGCACGACCCTCTCAAGGAAGGGGAGCGCGCGGAACGTTGATGGTCGCCGCCTCCTCGACAGGAGGAAGGACGATTCCAGGAACAGGAGGGGTTTCCGGATGAATTTCTTCATTGGGCACCCTCTCGGTGCTGTTTCTTCAGACAAAGGTGAGCACTTCAAATTGTCATCTGCTAGAATTATATGTCGATATCAATCTGATTCTTGCCATTGTTCTGAATGTTTTTGTTTCCTTTTTCATAACTTGTACAAATATATGGCGATGCAAGGCACTTGCATTGGCAATTTTCATGTTGTTTATATGGAGGAATTAGTGCAATAATGTAAAAATGATGTTTTTTTTTACAGAAATGAACCGTCATTAAGAGTAGCTAGCATCAAATATAAATGAACCATGATGTTTTCTTCTTCTTTTATGAATTCAGGTTGACGTTTACAAAACTTCGTACGAGCATAACCTTTTTCCTTTTCTTCAATTTGATTTCTCAGAATTCATATGAAATAATTTTCCACCTGTTAATTTTCTGGACATGCATTGGTTGATGGTTCGAAATTGATGCATTTGGCTTCTTACAGGGGTTTTATCATCAGTCATGCACCTCAGTTGTGCTTCTTTTCCTTTCCTTTTGCTTGTTGATTTCTCAAAGTAAGCAATTTAGATGGAAAAATATCATGCAGAGGAACCTTCCATCATGAAAGCTAATGTTGGGGCAGAACAGATTAATAGTACCATCAGTATCACTGTAGTTGGAGCTTCTGGTGACCTTGCCAAAAAGAAAATATTTCCAGCACTTTTTGCACTCTTCTATAATGGTTGTCTACCAGAGGTCAGTTTATATAGCCTTCTGCTTGATTGTGAGCCACTCCACAATTAGTTTATTAAGTAATAATTCAAAGATAAATTTATTCTTTTTTGTTCAGCATTTTACAGTTTTCGGTTATGCGCGTAGCAAGCTAACTGATGAAGAACTGCGGAACATGGTTAGCAAAACTCTGACTTGCAGAATTGATCAAAGGTACATCACTGACAAAGTTGCATTTGTCGAAAATCCTATTGATCATAATAGTTATATGAATATCCTTCTTTATTTAACATATTTGTATTAGAAGTAAAGTTATCTTCTGGTCAATTTGTAATTCTAGAATTTGAAATTATTCCTCTAAAAAATTGAATATTTATTAAAACTATTATTCCTTGTACTTCAAAATCAAGATTATGTTATGTTTTTAATGGCCTCAGTGATAGTGATATGAGTGTAGTGATAACTTGCTAATTTTTGGGTCAAAAGTGAAATTTTACAATTTTTAGTTTAACTCCTAAACTCACTCTCTACTGCAGTGCACAGGTCAATTGTAGTAACCCTAAATGTCGTATCCACGGTGATTTGAAGTCCTAGACTACCTAAAAACAATTTAGACTAATCTAATTTAAAGTGGCAAAAACAGGAATTCAAATGGAATTGAAAACAGATTTTTCAAGAATGCAGAATGATAACTGTTTTGAGGTTTTGAAAAGTTAACTAAATTGAACTATAAATGCTAATCTAGAAGCTAAAAGGGTTTATCTATCAATGAGGAATGTCTTCCTAGGAATTGGGGTTCATCTAATTTAATTATGGATGGAAATGGACAAGTTATCACTTTTTAGTCAAATCTGATTCGACCTTCAATATGGTTGTTTTCACAGCTCAATTAGACCAGAACTAAACAATATATTTTCATATAATTGTTAGCCAAGTTGAATTAAAAGAGGATCCCCACTGAAAATCAAGTTATCACTAAGTTCAATCCAAGTCACTTTGCTAATTTTTGACAATTCAATAAAATCTAAAATGATTACTTCTAAATTGCACCTTGAAAATGAAGGGAATGCTTCAATCAACTAAACAGGGATGAAATCAATCCAATATTAGTGCAAATGCTTCTTGATTTATCTCTAAACTACAAGAGGATTTTAAAGCAGCCTCTCATCTGCAAATTCAAATGAAATCCACATTTCTATTAATGAATTGGATAGAAATCAGCACTTAATTCATATATGGGAATTCAGCACATGCAATTGCTCCTTGGTTCATCTCTGAACAGCAAGGAAGCCTTAAAATTCACTTCTCAGTGATTAATAGATTCAGAGGTTTAACAATAGCAAGGCAGGTTCCTCAATTTTCAGGAAATCAGTAATGGGAATTCAAGAAATCAGAATTGAAGAATTACAACAATTCAAAGAGTTAAACCTTGAAAATACCATTGTTCCCTGATTCATTTCTGAATAGGGGTGAAACCATAAGAAACCTCTCAGTTATCAATTGAATCAAGCTCAGCAATGATAGAAAACAAGTTTGATCAGAATTCAGAATTGGGGAAAAACAGATTTCAGAATTCAGGAAATCAGAAATCTCAATTGGATTAGAACCTAAACACTTGACATTGATTCTTGATTCATTTTTTAACAAGATTAGGTCAAATGACAACTTCTCAGTTGTAGATACAATCAGGACCTTACAAAGACAAAATCAGGTTCATATGAAACAGAAAATCAGAAATCAGGATTGATATCAATGCAGGAATTTAGACTTGTCTACATCCATCCAAAATTAACTTAGACTACTACCCTATCATAAGAGACATGGAGTTTAGCTCCTCATAGTTACAAACATAGATACAAAATAGAGTGAAGAACAAATGCAAATCACATTGGCTTGAGGGTTGTTGGTAGCAATCTGCTCTCCTTCAGCTCCTTCAGCTCAATCCAGCTCCAATCTGCTCCCTGGTTGCAATGGCCGACCTCTCTCTGATTCCAGGGTTTCTTCAGCTTATATATGGCCTTTAAACACCCTTCGATCGGCATCAAAATGTTCCATAGCCTTGATGTAAGCCACCTGTCCAGATGACCCTGAAATTTCAGCTGCTGCAGCAGCTTTTTGGACAGCAAAATCAGTGGTCCCCCCACCTTTTTCCACCGTTTTGCAACCTGTTTTCCCTGCTACAAAACCCAAAACAGCAAGCATCAAAATCCTTAAATGGGATTTTAACAAATAAGGATTAGGATAATGATAGTTGTCAGCTCAAACAACAAATGGGATTTGGTGTTGTGCAGGAATGAAAACCATATCAAAAATAATAGTTTTAGGGACCCGGAATGATAACTTTTCATATTTCATGAAAAATGTTCAAATATGAGTAGTTCAAAGCATTGAAGACATCAAATGGATTAGGATGACAAGTGAATGAGGTCAGAAATCAAATATGGATAAGATTTCATATGGGTGATAACTTGAGTGCCAAAAATGATAACTTGATGTCTTGAAAATGATAACTTGTTATAAGTTTAGTTGTAGTTATCCAAATGTGATCAAATTTGAACAGCAATGAGTTAAGAAAATGTTTTAGTGATTGCTTAATGCCTTTGTGCAGAATTGACAGCCTTGCATATCGAAATGACAGCTTTACCCTTTAACGATAACTTGGCATTGGAAAATGATAACTTGTTCAAATGGATTGATAATTTTGCACAAGTTGAAATATGATCATCCAAATATGATTCGTTCATGATAGTAATGGATTTAGGGCCAGAAAATCATTAAAAATCATATCACTCAAAATAATGATAACTTGGCATATTGGAGTGATAACTTGTCCTAAAAATGATAACTTGGCATAGAATTAAAATATTTATGGATTTTAGCATTTCAGAACCTCTATGCACATGGAATTAAGTATAAAATGAGGAAGATCAACTAGTTATCACAATCCATGCATTCCAAACATAATTGGCCAAAAGTTGAGCAATTTAAGGGCTTGATAGGGGTGAAATGCATCTAAAATGGGATAAAAGACTATAGTGATCAGCTAGTGATCACTCAACATTTGAGTTTACAACATATGCAGCACCTCAAATTTGTTCACTTTTAATGGCACATTGTGCATTCAATATGAGGTTACAAGAAAATATTAGCAGTCTGTACTTGAGTTCATGTGGAATTGCTATGGAGTGGGTTTAGTTTATGTCTATTTATTATCTGTCTCCTATCACTATTTTGTAGGGAAAATTGCAGTGACAAAATGGAACAGTTTTTGCAGCGGTGTTTTTATCATTCAGGACTGTATGGTTCCAAGGATGACTTTCTGGAGTTAAACAGAAGGTTAAAAGAGAAAGAGGTAAATACCAAATTCATTGTTGTTTATGTTTTATGATGCAAATGGAATATTTGACCTCACTCGACTCGTTAAGTATAAAAAAACTGCTTTGCACAATCATCACCAGAAATCTGCACTATATGCAAAAAAAGTTGAGTGCAAGAGAAGATTGTAGAGCCAAAGTTGCAAGGCTCTCAAGGTGAGGGAAGAGATTGCAGGCAGCAGTAAGACTGCTCAATGGTGAGGCCCTTGGGAGGATGACAAGTCAAAGGCTGAAGAATACTCACCATGTAAAAAAAAAACTATATCGGGAAAAGAGAATGGAAATGTCGTACTGACAAACTAGGATCAAAGACATATTTTACGATCTAATACTAAACATGTTTGTTCTGTCATGATTACTGAAGGAATACTCAATAGGTTAACAAACCATATGGAATAAAAGACAATTGAAATGTTGAACTTCCAAACTAGGATGTAAAACATGCTTCACGATTTAGCACTGAACTTATATGTTTTGTTGTGATTCTATTTTTTTTTTTAAAGGCATGTTGTGATTCTATTTTGTATGCATGTGCATAGTTTATAACATATCCTAAAATATGGTTTTTGTATTTGGGGATGGGTTCACTATAAGTCTATAAATCAAATCCAAACTGTGCCCAAATTCGTAATTTCATATTTACCCAGATCTGGTCACAAACTCTGTCAATATTTTGACTGTCTTCCCTTGTTGGATGGGATGCAATTTATGTGCCTGCACCTGTAGTGAAACTGCCATCTCCCAAACAACTTGATCAACATTGGACCAAAACCTTTGACATAACTTTTCAATCACTAATTTTAACCCTTTTGCAATGATTCTATATCTTGAAGAGTGCATTTTCCACCATATTGTCGGCATCTGTATTATATAATCCAGTAAAATTGGATGCAAAGTCCTAACAGTATATCGAGTACCCTTTGTTATGAGATATTGAACATCTTGGAATTTCCAAGACTTAAAGCATGTAATAGGGGAATTCTGCGAGGTCAAAGTATGTCAGTTGTTCAGTACTGTTGCAATAACTGGGCAGATATAAGTTACAACAAATTCTTACCATGCAATCTTGAACTGGACGAGCATAGCGACCTTTTTGGCCGGTGCCTAGGCCATCTGGCTCTAGCATAACTGGATTATCTTTTGTCAGGGGCGATATTGAGTATTGTATACCATATCTCCTTTTTGGTTAGAGACTTGCATTTCCTTTGTTGTTGCTCTTTACTTGAGAGCCTCCTTTGTACATGTCGTTCATTTCATATTGACGATGACAACCACAAATCTTGGCAGCCATCGTTTCTCTCCTAAAGAAAGTTCTTACCATACAGTCTTGAATTGGAATTTCAAGTTATTCATTCTAAAATTTTCTCTATAAATAGGACTGGGGATTTTTTATTTCTTAAAGGCTAAAGGAAAACAAGGGTGTCGAATCCATTGATGCAAGGGCTTGAGTAGATTTAGGATATAAGAAGGAAAAATTCTTTTCTTTAACATGAGTATGAAAGCAACAACTTTTAATTTGCACATGTGCAAAACAGGCTAGTATCAGTTGAATACTAAATTGGCTCTTGAAATATACACCTTTTGTTTCAACAAAGCAAATAATATTGGGTTGTTAAATTTTCTTGCATGTAGGATAAAAGGACTTCATACATTTAGCTTTTTTAATTCTTTTAACTTCTATAAAGAACATTCTGTAATACCATGCTTGAACTTGCAGGGGGGAAGGTTGGCAAATAGGTTATTTTACCTTTCGATTCCTCCAAATTTATTTGTTGATGCAGTGAGATGCTCTAGCATGTCTGCTGCTTCACTGACTGGTTGGACGAGAGTCATTGTGGAAAAACCATTTGGTCGTGACTCCGAATCCTCTAGCGAGCTCACACGTTCTCTAAAGAAGTATTTGACTGAGGACCAGATATTCAGGTGGTTCTGCAAATAAATGCTGATTTTCCAAAATCCAAGTGTGGCACGGTTCACAGCAAAATGAAATCCTTTTGCGGTTAAATAATGATATGGATATGCGAAGTCACTTGTTTTCTTCTTCCTAGTAATGATAGTCACTAATGTATAAAACTCACTTGTTTTCTTCTTCCTAGTATTTTCCAATGATAATGATTAATGTATGAGCTTACTGTTGATAACTGTAGGATTGACCATTACTTGGGAAAAGAGCTTGTGGAAAACCTTTCAGTTCTTCGGTTTTCCAATCTTGTCTTTGAGCCATTGTGGTCTCGAAAATATATCAGAAATGTGCAACTCATATTCACGGAAGACTTTGGCACAGAGGGCCGTGGCGGGTTTGTGTTTTGTTTCTTGTTGGGTTTGACTGTAATACTCTCTGCAAATATTTACTTTTTTAGTTTGCAGATATTTTGATAACTATGGAATCATCCGTGATATAATGCAAAATCATCTTCTACAAATATTAGCCCTATTTGCCATGGAGACCCCTGTCAGTCTTGATGCTGAGGATATTCGAAATGAAAAGGTCCCATGAAATCAGTGATAAATCATAGATATTCTGCACATCCTTATCTGTAATTCTCCCCTAAAGAAAGCATATTTATAATTCTTTCAGGTAAAGGTTTTAAGGTCCACAAGAACATTGCAGCTTGAAGATGTTGTGGTAGGACAATATAAAGGTCACACAAAGGGCGGGAAATCTTTTCCTGCCTACTTGGATGATCCGACAGTTCCAAAGGGTAGCCTTACTCCAACTTTTGCTGCAGCGGCTCTTTTCATTGACAATGCTAGATGGGATGGTGTACCCTTTCTAATGAAAGCTGGAAAAGCATTGCATGCTAAGAGGTGAAAATCATTTTGTTTTTCTTATTTCTTGTCTCAGATTATGCTTACTTATAGCCCTCACTAAAGTAAATTTGACCGGGAGTACAGAGCAGAGATTAGAGTTCAGTTCAGACATGTACCTGGTAACTTATACAAGTGTAGCTCTGGAATTGGCTTGGATAAAGCAACCAATGAGCTTGTAATCCGTGTGCAACCTGATGAAGCTATATATTTGAAAATAAATAATAAGATCCCAGGGCTAAGCATGAGGTTGGACAGAAGTAATCTGAATCTACTTTATGCATCAAGGTAAAACATACAATCATTTTTTATACCATCATAATCAGGAGCGACTTTTGTTTCTACATGGTCTACTTACAATGGTGTAAATGTTTGATTATGTAAGGTTTATTGATATGTAGTTATTTTTTCCACATGAGCTCGAAGAAAAAGAAAATTATGCACACTACTTTCTTGTGTATTGCATGATGGTGCACTTTAATTCCATGTATGTATCATAGTAATTGATATGCTTGTTGTGCAGATATCCTACAGAGATACCAGATGCATATGAGAGGTTACTTCTGGATGCAATTGATGGGGAGCGCCGCCTTTTCATCAGAAGTGATGAACTTGATGCAGCTTGGGCTCTATTTACTCCATTGCTGAAAGAACTGGAAGGTAAGAGGATTGCCCCAGAGCTGTATCCTTATGGCAGCAGAGGGCCAGTGGGAGCCTATTATCTTGCAGCAAAACACAATGTCAGGTGGGGAGACCTCGGCAGCGAAAACTCTTAGCTTGTATCACTTCAAACAATGGTGTCTAAGGCATTTCCGTCTTCCATATTTATTTTCCTTTTTGGTGTTTTTTTTATCTCTTGTATAGATTTAGGAAACACATGTTTTCACTTGTGCCTCTGTGGCCCGTTGTCGACTGAACCGCTGCAAACAATTATTAACGTATCCTGTTGATACTTCTTTTGCGACCATGGACAAAGTTTATCAGTTAGTACAAATTTCTATTTTTGTTTTCTTTATCTGATCATGATAAGGCAAGTTGGAGTAGGACCACTCTGCAAGCATGAATGAAAGTTTTACCTTCAAGTTTACCAGATTTTTTCGATGTTAACTTCTGTGTTCAGAAGTTTGAGACCGTACTTTCCTTTTAATAATGACGCATTTTAAATTTGATACTGAGATTTCTAGATTGGCTGCAAGTCGAACCAGCCTCTCTCTCTCTCTATTTGGGAATTCAAGATCACAATGTTTTCAACTTCAAGTACAAGTATTCTGATTTGGATTCTAATATATGAAGTTTTACCTTCTCGTTTAATTTTCTATTGTTTTTTTCCTAATGTTAAAAAGTTTCTTTATAATAGAAAGGTGAGACATTTAAGGTTTAGTTTTATTTACAGTCGAAGTAAGATGATATTAAAAATGAAACCTCTGGAGGACAAATCTCAAATTATTGTCCAGTCAAACTAAGAAGAATCAATTTGAAGGCCACTTAACAGGTCCCCAAAGCCTTTTTCTAAGGTGGAATTAAAGATGTTATTGGATAGGCTAGCCCGATTCCTTCGTTGTTCGACCTGATAATATATTGGCTAGTCCAGATCAAGCTTGGCCTCGTCTAGGTTCTTAATAGGCTTGGGCCTCTATTAAGTTGGACAAGGTTATTCACCCGATACCAATAGTTCAATATCCGCCCAATAATTTATTAGCCGCTCATTAGCACATCCGTTAACCATTAATAAATTGAACTTACTAAAATTATGATTTTTATTTTATTAATTCATTACTTTTTATAAAATACAGATAATTAATTAATTTACCTAATAGATACTAAATATGTAATATTTCATTTTTAACACAATATATTTTTTAACTATTTCAGTCGTGGACGTAAGCTATAAGCCAAACTATGTAAATATCTTGTATCTCTTATTTATATTTGACAATATAATGAGATTATATATAATAATAAATTAAGAAATTATTGGATCTAAGTCTTAGTGATATATAAAATTATATTTTAATGATACAAACCTTGAAAGATTAAAGTTAAAATATTGAAAAAGTTTAAAGAAAAAGGGATAACTTTATGCACTACGCTTTAATTAAATAATTAACTATGATACTATTAGATTTTGGATTAATCATAAATATAAAAATTTTAGAGAATTCTTAGCTTTCCATAGAATAAAAAATCATCGCATTTGGATAATTGTACAAAAAGTTATGCTTAAAATAGTGCAGGACGGTCGAGCTGCCGGCTGGAAAATAAGTCGACCGAACACAGATCGTCCGATCCAGAATATCGGTCGACCGGTCCAGAACACTGGTTGACCGGTCCATGCAGAAAATGTCCAATTTCAATTAGCAGAATGTCGAGATTGTACCGATCAAGGTACCGGTCGATCGGTCCAAAACACAGGTCGATCGGACAGTGCAGAATTCGTCAACGGTCACATTTTTCATAAAGAAAGTGTATCGGTCGACCAGCCTCTCAGTCAAATGAACAGTAATGATCAAATTTCAAGGAAAAAATTGTGGAATGATTTTTGGACGACTTTCTCACTTGCAGAAGCCTATAAAAGAAGTGTCAAAGCTAGAAGGAAGAACACTCATCCAAGTATTGAAGCAAAACTTCAAGAAATAAAAAAGATCATTTCTCTTGAAGTTATCATTTAGAGTTTCCTTTCTTTCTCTCTTCCACTCTTACAAGCATAGAATTGTAAAAGGGAGAAACATTTTTGTTCAAAAAAATTAGAGAGAGCTCTTGCGTAAATGATGTTCTAAATCTTACCTTTTGAGCAAGGGAAAAAAATTAATTTCCTAGAATGAGAGATTGCCTTGCCTCTCGAAGTGGAGAAAATGTGGTTGATGTAAAGGGCTTTCTTCCTTGCCCCATTTGGAACAAAGAAAGAGATTAGTCGAATGTCTGACGATCTCGAGGTCGAGAAGTCGGAGCGGGGACGTAGGTCAAGGTGTAGCCGAACCTCATCAACAACCACCATGTGTTTGCGTTTGATTTTCTCTCTCTCCCTCTAAATTGAATTTATGATTTGAATTGTAAAGGATTTAAGAATTTATTTTAAGCTTCCACGATGTTTTTTTGTGAAATCAACATTTTCGAATTGAACACCAATTCAACCCCCCTCCTCTTAGTGCCCTTTGGGATCCTACAATTGGTATCAGAGCGAGTTGCTCTTGTTTTGAATCATCTTATTTTAAGATCTAAATTTTTTTAAGATCCAATTATCTGATTTTAAGATTTAACCATCTTAAGAGCCATGACATCAAGTGGACTTGTTTTTACCGAAGGACAATCAATTAGTCATCCTCCCCTCTTAAATACATCAAATTTTCAATATTAGAAAATTAGGATTCAAGCATACATTTGTTCTATTGATATTGACATGTGGGACATAGTTGAAAAAAGGTTATTATGTTCATGAAAAGTTACCTACTGATTCTAAAGAAAAAGAAAAGATTTTTTCAAAATTTGATTGGAAAGCTAAAAATATATTTTATTATGCTTTGGATTCAACGAATTTCAATCGGATTTCTAATTGTAAAAGTGCAACCGAAATTTGGAAGAAACTCATTACTACTTATGAAGGAACGGATAAAGTCAAAGAATCTAAATTAAATATTTTGAATCATCAATATGATTCATTCAAGATGCATGAAAATGAATCCATAAATGATATGGTTACTCGGTTTAATGATATTTTGAATGGTTTAGTCTCATTGGGCGAGCCAAGAACTAATACCCAAAAGGTGAAAAAGATTCTCAGGTCTCTCTCCTCCAAATGACATACGAAAGGACCGTGATTGAAGAAAAAGATCTGAACAAATTGGATTTTGATGATCTTATTAGTTCACTTTTAACATATGAGATCTCAATCTAAGAAGATCAAGAAGAAAAAGCTCATAAGAAGAAAATATTAGCATTAAAGGCAAATGTAAATGAAGAAGACTCAAGTAAAGAAGAAGTGGACGAAAAGAGACTCGCCAGCTACACAAGAAAACTAGATAAATATCTCAAGTTGGTGAAGAAGAAAGGAACGAATGAGAAGCCTACCCGAAGATCATACAAAAATTACAAAGAAGAAACATCTCAAAAAGGTAAAAAGAAAAAAGTATGAAGAGTTAAATAAAACAAGTGACTCGTCAAGCTCTTCCGAAGAAAATATTTCTTTAGATGTAAATAAAGAACTTTCCTCCCTTATAAAAAGATATTACTCACTTAAAGAAGAAAATGAGAAATTACGACATGAGATTGAAAATTTAAAAGAAGAAAAGAATACATGTTTTATGGAGAATAAAAACTTAAAAAATAAAATTGAAACTCTGAAAATTACACATGCATGTGAAATTGTAAAACTAGCACGTTCTTTAGAAAAGGCAAAGAAGGAAAATGATCTTTTGAAAAATTCACAAAATAATGATAAAACTAGTTCTTATGTAAAGAAAGATAATTGTACGAAATACTTTGGACATAAAAACTCTTATTGGAAGTTCCTACGATAGAAAATCACATATTACATGTTTTGCATGTGGACTTTATGGCTATTATGTTTATCAATGAGAAAATCTTCAAAACATAAGATGATATGGGTTCCAAAAAGAACTTTAACTAACAAAATTGGACCCAAAGAATTTTGGGTACCAAAATTTAAATGGTTGTTTTTCAGGTGTGCCTCACATGTAAAGCAAAGGAGGACTTGAAAATGTGAAGGCACAAAGATTATGGTAAAAGTATCATCTATCTTTGATTTCACTCAAAAATTCAAAATTACTATTTTTTGAAAAGAGAAAACATCTAAAATTGGTAATAGTGATAGGGGAGCATACTAAACTTTATTTTGACATATCATGAATATCATTGTTGTATCAAAGTTTTATTGTCATATTTTGATTATTAATATATATATATTGCCTTCATCAAATTGTTTCCATTTTGCCATTATAAAATAGTCATAAATTTATGTGGAGTTATTTCTTACATACTAACTCTTTATGATGCAATATTTTACATATTTCTAATATGAAAAAAGGGGAAAATAAGTTTTTTTTCAAAGATGGCATGATTAAGGGAAGTTGCATATGATTTCCTATATGTTTTATATACAAATTATTCTTTTTGATGAAACAAAAGAGGGAGAAATATGATCTGAATATCACTTTATATGAAGAGTTCCTTACAATTTATACTTATGTGAATATTTATCATTGTAAGGAAAGTTGAGTGTTAAGGAGAGTAAAATTGATTTTACAACTTATGTTATAATTTTTTCGCAACTTATATATTTTTCATAGTTCTCGTTTTGTCTTCATAAAAAAGAGGGAGATTGTTAGATCTAAGTTTTAGTGATATATAAAATTATATTTTGATGATACAAACATAGAAAGATTAAAGTTAAAATACTGAAAAAGTTTAAAAAAAAGGATAACTTTATGCACTACACTTTAATTAAATAATTAACTATGATAATATTAGATTTTGGATTAATCATAAATATAAAAGTTGTAGAGAATTTTTTTTGCTTTCCATAGAATAAAAAATCATTGCATTTGGATAACTGTGCAAAAAAGTTATGTTTAAAAGAGTGCAGGGCGGTCGAACTGTCGGTTAGAGAACATGTCGACCGGTCCAAAATATCGGTCGACCGGTCCAGAACACTGGTCGACCGGTCCATGCAAAAAATGCCCAATTTCAACCAGCAAAATATCAAGACTGTATCGGCCGAGGTACCGATCGACCGGTCCAAAATACAGGTCGACCGGACAGTGCAGAATTCGCCAATGGTCACATTTTTCATAAAAGAAAGTATACCGATCGACCGGTCCATATGTGCGGTCGATCGGCCTCTCAGTCAAATGAACAGTAATGGTCAAATTTGAAGGAGAAAATTGTGGAATAATTTTTGTATGACTTTCTCACTTGTAGAAGCCTATAAAAGGAGTGTTAAAGCTAGAAGGAAGAGCACACATCCAAGTATTGAAGCAAAACTTCAAGAAATCAAAAGAAAATCATTTCTCTTGAAGTTATTATTTAGAGTTTTCTTTCTTTATCTCTTCCACTCTTGCGAGCATAGAATTGTAAAAGAAAGAAACATTTTTGTTCAGAAAAATTAGAGAGAGCTCCTGCGTAAAAGAAGTTTTAAATCTTACCTCTTGAGCGAGAGAAAAAGATTAGATTCCTAGAATGAGAAGTTGACTTGCCTCTCGAAGTGAAGAAAAGGTGGTTGATGTAAAGGACTTTCTTCCTTGCCCCATTTGGAACAAAGGAAGGGATTAGTTGAATCTCCGGCGGTCTCGAGGTCGAGAAGTCGGAGCGGAAACGTAGGCCAAGGTGTGGCCGAACCTCGTCAACAAGCACCATGTGTTTGCATTTGATTTTCTCTCTTTCCCTCTAATATTGAATTTATGATCTGAATTGTAAAGGATTTAAGAATTGATTTTATGCTTCCACGATGGATTTTATGAAATCGACATTTTCGAATTGAACACCAATTCACACCCCCTCATGATGCCTTTAAGGAACTCCTTGAGGGGGCTTCGATCCAGGGACCAAGTCGATGACATGGTCCACTTCACGCTTCGGAGGCAACCACTTTGGGAGCTCCGGGAGCATGACGTCCGCAAAGTCCTCAAGAGTTTTAAGGATTTTGGGAGGTGTTAGAGTGGAGGGTCCCGGTCTTTCAAGATGATGATCGTCAGGAAAGGTGTGCTCCTGTTTGCGCAACCCCTTCGTCACTTGCATGGCGGAGAGAGTCTTTTGCTTGAGATCACCTCTTGACCTCACGGGAATAAGGTCCCTTGGGGTCAAAGATGATCATCGAATTGGGAGCGGGATGACACATGCAACAATGTGTCACAGAAAAATAGATGTCCGTCACCACTTTGTAGTCATCCACGGGTGCCACCGTCACATTAAAGCTTCCTGACCACTTGCCGATGCAAACCTTCACTTTTGGAGAAATTCCTATGGTCGAGATAGACTTCGCGTTTGCTGTCTTGAACATGGCATTAGTCTTTTTTAGTGACATCATCAGCTTCTTGGCGGCCACTTTTGTACAAACAACTCCGATGCTCTCGTGTCAATGAGGGCGTTAAAGACTTGCATGTTCAACTCTGTGTCCGCATAAAGACACGTAACCAATGAGGAACCCTTCGAGGCGTTGATGGCATTGAGGACGTGCATCAAACTGAGACACACCTCCTCCTTCTCCTTTTCATCGAGGTAATACATAGCGTTAACTGTCACCTTCCGCAAGCAATCGCTCGTCCAATATGGACTCTTGCAAATGTAGCATTGCTTTGGCGGCTTTCCATCCTTATTGAATCGGTCATTGTTGGGCCTCCTGTCTTGATATCCATTTCCTTTGTCTTGATAGTGCGGCCTGCCTCCTTGCGACTTTGGCTTCTCTCCCCCATCATTGCCCTTGCCTAAGGGCTTTGGTGGTGGGATGTTCATTTTGGCATACTCCACGAGCGACTCGACAGTGGCGACTAGCGAGCGAAGATTGGAGCAATCCCGTCGCTCCAACTCCGTCCTAGCCTATGGCTTCAAACCCTTCACGAAGACCGCCAGCAACGTGCCTTCGTCCACCTGGGAGTTCTATAGGTGGAGCTCGAGAACTCTTTCACATATTCCTTCAATGTGCCCTTCTGGCAAATGTTGACCAACGCAATGGCACCGCCACCGTAGACTCGTCGAATCTTGCAAGTAGAAGAATGCGATCTTCACCATCCTTGTTTCTGAGGTCACGTCAAATGTTTTCATGTACCTTCGGACGTTCTACATAAAGTTGTTGATCTCCTTTGCCGAACGCTCGTCTTTGTAGGGCATCGGCTTCGGCACATCGATTCTTGCCTCATGTGGGACGGACGTCTCGAGACGTCGCCCATCTCCATAGCATCGCTTGAGCTCTTCCCGTATGGTCTTGAGCTCTTGTTCCATCTCGAACCTCATTTTTAAGAGACTACTGTCCAAGGTCTCCCGCATGTCCATGATTGTCGTCTCCATGGACTCCAGCTGCGTATACAATGGCACCATCTTGTCCCGCACCATTGCGAGATCCACTCTCTTCTTCAACTTTCGCTCGTGCGTTGCGAGTTGGTCTTGCATCTCGTCCATGTCCAGTTGAAACTGACCGAGACGTTGCTCAAAGGTGGTCATGACGTCCTTCAAGCGGATGTGCCGTCTCTCCAGACAGCCCTTCTCCGGTGTGGTGGGTTCACTAGCCATCTCCGAGATCAACGTCATTCCTCCTTGATCGTCGAACGTCAACTTGTGCGTCTCAGGAAAATGACTCTGATACCACTTGTCACAGGTTCGTTTTTCGCTCGACCGACCCATGTGGCGTCTAGACGTGTCCAACGTCTAGACAAGCTCTTTTAGGCAAGTTCTTTTGAGCACTTTACGGAAGCCTGCTTATGTCACTTTCTCGAATGTCACAGTTTTGGGACGCTCGGTCCCGAGCGGATACTTCGGTGAAGGTGTTTGTAAACAAACGGGCACCTCGACGGAACGCTCCATCGCTTGAGACACTTGTGTGAGTTGTCACCCCACGCTCGAGGCACGATGCTAGATTTTGGAAAGCTTGAAATCTTTATTGCGTAAATAGGAATGACTACAACGCTTCGGGGGGCACTAGCGGATCTCCCTTACTATGCCGCAGGCTCGAGTGGTAGATATGCAACGTATGATGTGGAGAACAAGACAAGGGGTGTACTTTTTTAGAGTGCAGAATTATAAAACTGTCACTATCACACTTGAAAAATAAACTAAGTACAAAAATGGGTTGAAAAAAGAAAAATACATAGAAGTAAGATAACTCGGCGTGTCCCGTGAAAAACCCCCAGGACACACACACAACCACTCCCCCGCCTCCACCATTGTCGGCAATTGTGCCGCTATCCTCTCCAGCTCCGCACGTGTCTCATCCTCCCTCGCCTTCGTCCTGCACCCGAACAAGTCATCCTCCTCCCTTGTCCTCTCCGCCACCGAGCTTGCAAATATCCACATGACCCCCTCGTCTACGTCGCAATAGTCCACATCCTCGCCCGCCACCGCTTCTGCTATGCCACCCTCGAGGTCTTCCATTCAGTCGTTAACACCCTTGACCCTTTTCCTTCGCCCGTGCTTTCGACAACATGGATGACGACCGTCCACCAGAGATCTTCCGATCACTTGCGAACATCTATTCAAAATGACTTGATCAGGGCATCCAGATCACTTGCACGCTGCGATGGCGCGACATTCAGCCGATGGTTGGCACAACCAATGCCGCGAGGGCTGAGGGGGCTCGAATGAAGGGGCGGTCGGCGCGAGTGGAGAGGAAAGAGGGAAAGAGAAAAAAATAGGGAAAGTACTGTCGCCTTGCAACGTTCTCATTGGGGTTGAAAATTTTTTGCCAAGAACTTTTGTAAAAAAGGTTTGACTCGTCGTCACGTGACGCTAATAAGGCAGAACTTTGTCCAGTTGAGGATAAAAGTTCTCTACCAAAATGAAAGTTAAGAAAATGAAAGGTTTCTCCTCCAACAAAAATATTGTGATATTTATTACAAGGAACCTCTTCTCCACCATGTTTTTTGTCCTTTGGTTAAAATATTTATTCTATACACATACTCCTTATGGCGAAGAATTACTTTATATTTTATTGAGGTAGAAAATATATTATGCACAACCAAATTTAATATCTTTAATATATACTATTATAAAAAAATATGATCATAGGACTGATCTTTTGAGCAAAATAATTATTTGTCCCAGAATTTTAGTTGTTTAGTATACTATTATAAAAAAAATATAATAATAGGACTGATCTTTTGAGCAAAATAATCATTTCTCGGTTTAGGGAATAAATTTTTTAAAACTAAACTAAATTTAGGACCACCCTAAATTCACCAAATTATTATTTATTTGTATAAATTAATCTAAATCACACTAGAAATCATATATATATATATTATCATAAATAATTTATAAGGAGCTAGATAATATTTTACCCAATATTTGTGAGTATTATTTTTATCTAAATCTAGATGGTTATAATCACATATTTAATTATGATAAATGAGATTCTTTATATGCATAAAAAACAAGAAAATGTATGGTTAACAATTTAATGTATACTTTCAATTTGATTAAAGAAAAGTTAATTATAATTTCTCTGCTGATATAGAATCTTTTTAAGGAGATTTCTTTCCAATGTTAAACTGCTGTCCTCTGATTAATTTATTTTAAGAATTAAATTTTTGAAAAAAATTAATACCGAAAAGCACTGTAAATATTTTTTATTCCGCTTGGATTTTTTAGCCCTTTAATTAGTGGTGTAAGGAAACTCGACAAACTCGAAAAACCTACTCGACTCAAAAAATCAAAATTTAGGAGCTCGAACATGAGCTTGGATTTTTTAGCCCTTTAATTAGGGGCGTAAGGAAACTCGACAAACCTACTCGACTCAAAAAATCAAAATTTAGGAGCTCGAATATGATTTAGGATGATTTTTTATAAATTAAAAATCACCCGCTAAAATTAGGACTTCACTCGAAAAAATCGTAGGGGTCCGTGGAGTCCGTTTTTATTTATAATTTTTTTCATAAAACTAATTCATAAGTTATCTAATATTTTTATTATAGATATAATACTTTTCATATAAAATCTCAGTTCTATCATATTATCGAACTTTAAGCTCGCAACTTTTATATATTAGTAGTATATTTGGTATATCTATAAAATTAAATAGTTTTTACATTAACTTTAATTTAATATTATTTTTAAATATAATTATATAAAGTAGGGTTTCGAAAAAAATCATCCAAAAAAATCGACCCTCTAGAGGGTGGTTTTTTATTTTTTAAATGGTTTTAGAATAGTTTTTTTTTAATTTAAGAAATCAACCCGAAAAATAGCTAATGATTTTTTGATCGAAAACTCGACCCGACCTGAACTACTTTCACCTCTACTATTAATGTATTATTTTCGAAATTTAAAAAAATAATATTTCATTTCTCAAAGGCAATGTACAATTATAATAAAAAATCATTTCCGATAGATAAATGTATTATTTTAAAATTAGAAATATTAAAGTAATGAATTCAACTGAGTCCAAATAATTTAAAATAAATAATTCAACTGAGTCCAATTAAGATTAGTCTTTCTTTATATTTTCTTTTTTAAAAGATAATGAACAAGTATAATAATTTTACAAAATAAAAATTATCTTATAACGATTTGTGCATAAGATAACAAAAATAAAAAAAGATTAAATAGCATAAGTTAATTGGAAGCAGATAGTTTAGTATGATTAAAATAGATAATTTTTGTTATAAAACATAATGTACAAGTAAATAATATTTACTTTTTAAAAGATAATTTATTATTTATTTATAAATATTTTAAAAAAGTAATTTAGTTTGAGTTCAATTAAGATTAGATCTTTTTTCTAAAAGATAATAAGTAGAATAAAAGAAATAATATTTTCCTTTAAAACATTTATTATTTCAGAAATTTAAAAAAGTAATTTATTTTTATTATGATTAAAATAAATAAGCTTTCCTTTGTCAAAGGTGTCTTAGCAATATAATGTAATAAATAATATTTTCTTTTTTAAAAGATATTTAAGAAATTGAAGCTAAATTAAGATTAATTTTTCCTTTATAAGAGATAAGGGACAAGTATAATAAAAATTAATATTTCCTTCTTAAAAGATAATGTATTATTTCATAACTAAAAAATAAATATTCAATTTAAGCATGATTAAAATAAATACATTTCTTTCTAAAAGATAATGTAAAAGTATAATAAAATGTTATACTATTTAATTTTTAGAAGATATTGTTTTATTTCCAAAATTAAAAAAAAGTGTAAAACAAATAATTCTATTTAAGTCAATTGAAAATTAGTATTTCCTTATAAAGGAAATAAAAAATTATAAAGCAGAAAACAATTATTTTTTTGGAAAATAATTAATTATTTAAGAAAAAATAATTTAAGTAGAGGTTGAGATCTTGATAGATTTAAATTTAGTTTTAAGATTTTCAAAATAGTCTAATCTATTTATCACATTCAAATACTAATAAATTAAATTTATAAATTGTAATATTTTAATTACATACTATATTTTTTGTAATATTAGTCATCCGTGCATAGCACGAGATTTAGGATTAGTTATTTTAAAAACAAAAACCACCTATAATTTTCCGGATAATTTTTACACCTATTTCAGTATAATTATATTTTTAAAGATATGTAACAAAGTAATATCAATATCTTTACTTTTATATTACTTTTGATATTTAATTTTATTAAATTGAAGTTCCATAATGCGGCAAAAAAATATTAGGTTAAATTAAAATTATTATACCTATAATAAAAATCGATAAATTATGAATTAACTATATAAATAAAATAATAAACTCCATGGACTTCTATAATTTTTTCGAATGGATTCTAATTTTAGTAGGTTGATTTAATCGATTAAAAAATTATCCTAAAATATATTAAATTTAATTATTTTTGTTCAGATAGATTTTTCGGATTGTGCTGTATCAAAATTTTATCAGTTGAATTCAATGTGTACTTTTATTTATAGATTTTATCAGAATAAGAGGAAACCATAGCAAATGAAAATAATTTCATATTTTTTGGAGTTATAAAAATAAAAATAATATCATAGATTAATTATTGAAATTTATAACAATTACGCTACTTATTAATTACCATCTTCCGTGTCACATACTTGATACTTTCCCAGCAGTGCAGCGCCGCGCTTGCCGTGGACTTTAACTCTCTCTCTCTCTCTCTCTCTCTCGATCGATCGATCATCGATCAAGCTGAAGAATAGAGAAAAGGAGGAGGAGACGGCGCCTCCATCGCTTCTGTCTTGCTCCTCCTCGCCGCAGCCGACATCGTCCCTCTCCGACAGGCTCCTTCTCCTCGATACCACTGTTGTTTCAGGACCTCTTTGCCGAAAGAGTCGGCTGGGGGTTTTGTTTCCTCGGTACTTCTCTGGCACTGAGCTGCACTCTGAGACAACGTCCAAGGCTGGAATCCACGGTGATGGAGAGATTCCTGCTCAACCTGAACCCTTTCCGCTTTAAGCTGCTGGTGCTCGACGGAGATGGCCATCCCATCTACTGAGCCGGCCAACAAGGTGAAATCTTTGTGCTTCTTAGCTCTGTGAGCGGCGCCGCTTCGGATCCAACTCGGCTTTCTTAGGGTTTTCGTCGAAACAAGATGTACGCAACATAGAGATGGAGTGTTGCTATCGTGTTTTGTAGGAAAGGTGCGATCTTGCTGTCGTCGGAAGTCCCCTCATGATAAACTTCTGGAGAAACATTTTCTTCTATTATTGGGGGCTCGCTTAACTGGGTCTGATGAAGTTTACCGTGTGTATCAGGATAGGATCGGAGGCCTGATCGCAGAGTTGCGATTTTGATCGGGCCATGGATGAGAACCGCCTTAAAATCGTGAAATGGAGGGAGGAGTTTATCTCGCAGGAGCGTGGAAGCCGGGTCGTGCACTACTACCTCGAGGATAGTTCAGGGGACTCCCATCTCGCTGTTGTTGGTACTGAGAGGAGCCTCAGACACATGCTGTATGTGGTCTCGGAGGACTTCTGCGAGTGGTATGGGTCGGACGAGTTGGGGGTTTGTGGCATGAAATGGAGGTCGAGGAGAGAGGTTGTTGATTGGCTGGTTTCACTTCTTGCATCAACAACGACCGGTGCTCAAAGTAACTCCTATACACACCCATATGCTATTGTTTGCCCATTCATTTCTTTCACAAGCATATTTCTGTAGTCCTTGGGTTATCATTAGAAGACAATTATTTCTTGTTTTTTCTACATTAAAATCATTTATCCATCTTAGTAATTCGGCTTCTCATATGAGTTTCCTATCTTTAACAAGTCCTCTAAATTTCCGATCCATATCAAAATTTAATATGGTATCAAGCATGCCTACTTTGCTTTCCAGTAAGAAAAAGCATTTAATTCATTAGATCTCTTCCAGTTCCAAGTGGGCTTTCCTAACCTCAGGCTCCAGACTAATGAAAAATACTGGAGCTCAGATGAATTTCTTCTGTCACGTAAAATGATATGCCTTTCGCAGTTCTCAAGAACTGTTTTATCTAATATTTAGATATATCTGCTCAAATTCTGAACTATTAACTTCCTACAGTAAAATACATGGTAGGAACACTTCAACAATAATCTCCTAAAAAAAATAATAATCTTCACCAATAAGTGGAACTGTAGATTTTTTTATCTATCTCCCTCATGAAGAATATTATTTATTGACCTTCCATTATGCATAGAATGCAACGTATCACAGCTACTCTTAAATATATGTGCAGAATTTCTTGGGCAAGAAATTTTTGGTTTCTAAGAAATAAACTTTTCTTAAAGGAAAATGACCTTAGTTATCAATCCTGAAATGTGTGTTTAAGGTCTGGATTGGATTTGGTTATAGAACTTAGTCACATAAACGGATGTCTTTTATAGCTCACAAAATTCTGAACCATTATCTTCCTGCACGCACACAAAAAAGAAATGGCTATGCAGTATGAACACCGCCAATAGGTGGCTTTGCAGATTTCTTGATTTTTCTGCCTCAAAAAAGAAAATATTAGTGGCCCTCCAATATGCATGGAAGACAATGCATAATTTGCTTGCAGTTATTCTTGTGCAATAAATTTGGGTTTCCAAGAAATACACTGATTAAAGGAATGTGACCTTAGCGACCAATTATTTTACATGTTTCAAAATAAAATTCTTTTACATCAATTTTGAAACATGTGTTTAAGGTTTTTAACTTGATTTCGTTTTATAACTTATTCTGTCATGCAAATGATATGCCTTCTGCAGCTCTCTGGATTTGCCTAATATCCATATATGAGTTCTCAAAATTCTGTGTCATTATCTCCTAAGAAAAACACATGATCACAGCATATATATACAGTTGGATGACAACCACAACTCTGGTGGTCATCCTTTTCCTTCTCAAAAAAGAAAAAAAAAACATGACTATGCAGTGTGAACACTTCACCAATAGCTCTGCAGATTTTAGGAAATATTTATTGGTCTTCCATTATGCATGGAAGCAATGCATAATGTACTCACAGTTATTCTAACTATATATCTAGATTTTCTTTTTGAGGGAATATCTAGAATTTCTTTTGCAATAAATTTACATTTCAAAGAAACACCTTGCTTAAAGGAAAATGACCATAGCAATCAATTATATTATATCAATGTCGAAATATGTGTTTAAGGTCTGAACTTGATTTGGTTACATAATTTATTCTGTTACGAAAAAGGATACATCTTTTGCAGCTCTCTGAATTTGCCTAATACTCATGTATGAGTTCTCAAAATTTGAATCATTATTACTTTTCTCGAAATTTGAATCATTATCTTCCTACAAAAAGAAACAACATGAGTGTGCAGTATGTACTCTTCACCAATAGGTGGCTTTGCAAATTTTTTTATCGATCTCCCACAAAAAGGAATGACTGAATGAGTATACATGGAAGGCAATGCATAATGTGCTCACAGTTATTTCTGAACATACGTGCAGATTCTCTTGTGCAATAAATTTGGGTTTCTAGGAAATGCACGTTGCTTAAAGCAAAATGACCTTGGTGACCAGTTATTTTATATCAATTCTGAAATGTGTGTTTAAGGTCTGAACAAAGTTTGATTATAGGATGATGAATGTCTTTGATAGATGGGTTGTGTTTGACAAGACTGTTACAAAATCTGAGCATTTCCATTTGCATGTGTATCAATAGCATTGGATACAATATACAAATGGCCAAAATTTGTTGAGTGGGACCATAGTCAAGTAAAAGTTTTTTTTTAGGAGAAAAAGGATGACCACCAGGATTGTGGTTGTCATCCAGATATATATATATATATATATATATAATATATATATATATATATCACTATGAAATGGAAGTCATGTACAAGTGTGAGCTCAAAAAGGGGGAGCAGCAATAAGATGAAAATAAGCCCCTCAAGCCAACACCCTGCTCTCAAACAAAAAAAGGATGAGTACAACACGCTCAAAGACATCCCACTCAAAAAAAAAAAAAAAACAAAAAATGGCCTGGTTACATTGGAGCTGCAATGACCCTCGCTGATGGCTACGCGTCACGGACCCCGAATCAAGTGTGAAACAAGCCCATGATGCTCGTTTGCTGTCAACATCCTCGGGGTGGGGAGTCTCCAGGTTGCGCACACATCTCGGAAACACCTCCCACGGATGATCAGCTTGGTCTCCTGTGCGGGGAAAAAACATCCGCCTCCCACATATCCTCCGCCCACAAAAGATGGTCTCGTACATTCCTTGTGATTACCTTCATTGAGTCACTGAGTTGTTCCCTTGTTGTAAGGCCACTCCCCTTGACCATGGTTGCTGGCAGGTGTGGCGGAAGCCAGCAGCTTCCGCAACTACGCGAACCTCCTCATCCGCCCACCCGGCGAGTAAGGGTTCCCCAACTGCACTATTATCGGCAACCAGCGTATCAGGTATGATCGGTGGGGAACCCCCCACCACAGGCTGTTGTGGTGATGCCGAGGGGGGCAATGCAGGTGGCTGCTGACTTGCCAAAGGCAACAGTTGCGCGGGTGTCTGCTGCCCTGGTGGCGGTGGCAGTGGCGGTGGCGGTGCCAGGCATCTCTTATGGCTACTCCTGGCGTGGGTGAGCAGGCACTGTACTGGTCGGTGTAAGGCCACTCTTCTTGCACATGGCTGTCGGCGTGTATGGCGGGGCTGACGGCTTCCGCACCTAGGCGAACCTCCCCATCCGCCCTCCCGGCGAGGAGGTGCACTCCATCAGCATGGCCTGAGGCGGTCAGTGAGTCCTCCACGGGCTGCGGAACGCCCCCCACCACGTGCTGCTGAGGCGATGGCAGCGATGACAATGTGGGTGGTTGCTGTCTCGGTGACAGCAGCAGCGATGACACTTGCTGACCCCCTAGCGAAGATGGCGTGACAGCCTGGACAGTCCGACGGCGCTGGTAGCAGAGAGGGGGAGATACCTGATCATCGCCTGTGGGTGTGGCAGTCATCGGGATGGCCACAGGGATACCGGTGAGTGCGGGTGGCGAGAACCGTACATGTAGTGATGCTGGAGGTGTCTGGGTTATGGCGAGGGAAAGAGGGGCAACCGGCGGCGACAGGGTTGTGGGCATGGAGGTGGCAGTCAACTGCCGGAGGATAGAAGAGAAAGAAAGGGATGGGGTGGTGTGCAGCCGTGCCCGGCGGGCAGGTTCCGATCGAGCGCGAACACGATGGGAGTCAAATGCATTGAGTGATGGGATTGGGTCCGAGGGATTTTGGTTGGTGGATTCGGGGTGTGAAGTGGTTGAGTCAACCTGCGAGTGTGTCGAGTTCGGGAGGGAGTGGGTTCAGCTCGGGTGGGATTGTATTCAGGGTGACGGGATTTTGAATTTGAGTACGGCTCAGGCTCGCACCCCACATTTGTGGTGTTGGTCCATTCTGGCCTGCAACCGGCATCCGGATTGCTGACGACCGTGGTGACCTCGGAGGATGACCAGCGACCACCTCAGCCCACGAGGCAATGCCATCCAAGTATCGCAGCCTGAGGGTGAACCTGTCGACGCCGGCGCAGAGAATCATTGCTGAGGGGAGGTTACAATCTGGGTGGACCTCAACGTCAATGGAAGTGATGGATAAGTCCGGTGAGCCGAGGGCTGGGAGAGCAATGGAAAGGGGGTTCCCCAACTGTCCTGCCACCGTCAGCACGATCTCAGGCCGCTGGAGATGAAGCGGGAGGCCGTGAATGTCAACAGTTTGACGTCTTCCAGGAGGTGCCAACTCGGCTCCATTCCCTGTCTTCCACGGTCGCCACACCACGCTAGTGTGCGACGACAGATTGGTCGGCGCGGCAGGGAGGGAGACCCTTTGTTGTGCAGACCCTGGGACAAGCAGCCACATTGATGGTGAAATGTGGCTTAGGTGAAAAGGTGGCGAGGATCCCACTCCGGTGATGACTGCTGATCGGAGAGCCACCGGGTCGAGGGGGGGCGCCATTGGTCTCACCTATGACATAGTCCCGAAGCAGGTCGATGCCGCGCTGGATCCCCAGCGACCATGGGATGGAGAGGGTGGGAGCCACCTGGGATGTCAGCGCAGAGGGGGGATTCAGCGTCGCAGCTAGCTGGTGATGCACCAGTGGCGTGGCCGATGTGTGTTCCGGCAGGCTGTGGGGGCATGACGACCTCTGGTGGCCCTCGCCCCTACATCGGAGACAGCGAAGAGGACCGACGCAAAGTCGTGCAAAATGCCCCTCCTCTAAACATCTGAAGCAATGCAATGACTGCCGGCGATGATCACTGGTATCACTGATGCGGGCCATGGTGCTCTAGCCGTCACTAAGGTGAACCGCCCTGCAACGCATCGTTCGCAGGAGAGTGGCACTGCCATCAGGGCAGTCGGAGGTGGAGGTGGCGCCCGCCGACAGGGTCTGGCGGTCACAGGTGGTGGGGTTAAGGCAGCAAGCTTAGATTGAATTTCCTTGTGAGAGGTTGCTGAGAGGGGGATAGGAGGATGGGAGGAGGAAGGAGGAGAAAGGAGGGGGAGGCCACCGGAGTGCAGCCGGCGACGAAGCGGGATGCTGAGAGGAGTGGGAGAAGAAAACAGGGGATCAGAGGCAACAGAGAGAAAGAAGATGATGACCGTCGTCGGTGGCGCCGCCGGCGGGGGCGCCAGAGATAGAAGAGGCACCGCCGAAGGGGGTCGCCGACGAAGGTGGTGGCACCACGGGGAGAAACCACCAGCAATGAAAGGGCTGGATGCCCTAGGTGTTTGTTGCAGGTTACGAGAAGCCGGTTTCAGCTTCTCACACCATTTGCTTATGGTTTGCAGCAGGGGATAGAGAAGGAGAGAGTCGCTGGAGAGTGTTGCAGCAGAGGATAGAGAGAGAAGAGCCGCCGGAGAGCTGCCGATGGTGCAGCGGGATGCAGCAAGAGGAGGCGATCAAGAAAAAACGGGGCAGAGGCACTTCGTGGTTGTTGGCGCCGCCGGCGGGGGTCGCCGGAGACGGTAGTGGCACTGTCGGGGGGGTCGCCGGCGATGGCTGTGGCACCGCCGGGGAGAGGTCCCCGGCGATGGACGTCTTCTATGCCCCAAGGGGTCGTTGCAAGTGAGGATGCCCTAAGCCCCAGAGTCTCTCACTTCGTGAAAAAAATATAAAAATATAAAAATATAAAAAAATAATATATATTTCATGGCCTCAGTCAGAAATTGGTTAGAGCAAAGCAAAACAAATTCATAATTCCCCCTTTCTCAGCTTGTTGTTTTGTTCCATAATGCTCCCTGTTTTATATTTCATGGCAGTTTGGTCTGATGTTCAATATATAACTTGTTTGCATCTCTCTATCGGAACATGAATCAGGACCATTGTGTGCCAAGACGGAGGTTAATGGATATAATGACAATGGAGGATATCTTTTGAAGCATATGGTATTTTTGTTACTTTTATTATAAAATTTATGCCATTTTTCGTACTATAATTGTATATGAATCTGCCTTTTGTTCTTCACTCAGGGTAAAGGGCAGAATTCTGACATCATCTGGTCTGGAGTTTCTTGGACTTGTGGAAAGCAGCTTCGTCATTACAATGCATTTTGCCGCAATGGAATCAAGATAGCAGTAGTCTACATCACTTAATGTACTATTTTTCTCTCAGCGCTAACGTTTTATACCTAAAAGACTATCATGCTTTGCAGGTCCATTCTTTTGTCCTTGTTATGTCAGAGGAGGAAAACCGCTATCTTGCTTATTTGGAAGACATGTATGAAGATAAAAAGGGTCTCAAAAAGGTTAAAGTTCGATGGTTCCATCAAAACCAAGAGTTTGCTTGTCCAATACCACCACCTGCACCACATCCAAGTGAGGTCTTCATTACACCATATTGTCAAGTCATCAGTGCTGAGTGTGTGGATGACTTAACTACCATTTTAACACCGGAGCATTATGATAAATGCTTAGCACTACAACCCTCTTTAACAGGAATACGCTTATGCTTTCGACAGTTCAATAAGAATAAATTCAAATTCTTTGACTTGAAAACTTTGCGTGGCTATTTTAGTCAAGCAGTCCTCATGTGCTTAGATATATACTCCATACCTGAGCAAGATGAAAAGCTTAACTGCATTCCAGTGGTAAATCAAGGTGGTCCTAAGAAAGTTAGATTTTTCAAAGGCCATAGAAAGTTTCTCAAAGCACGCTTGGGTAGTAAAATCTCTGGCTATTCAAATCACCAGAAACCGTTCAGACCAGCTTATAAGAACAAGGGATGTCATATACCAATTAGAAGACCTCTATCCGTGAAGGTTGCAGAACCATGTAATTGGTCTAATCCACTGTTTGAGGTTGGTGACAAGGTAGAAGTGCTTTGTCAAGATAGTGGCATTAGAGGATGTTGGTTCATGTGTAGTATTTTGCAATTGTCTCAGAAGAAATTGAAAGTTCGATATGATGATGTGCAAAACGCTGATGGTTGTGGAAATTTGGAGGTAAAACCCTAAAGCTATATTTTAAACTTTGATAAATACTATTGAATGAGATTAATTATAATAAAACCGTATGGACTATATACTTTAACTAATATAGCTTTCTGCAATGCGGTGTATTAATGCATCCATGTATGCATAAATGTTCACATTATGTTTTAGGTTGTGTTAGTTGATGATGTTATTTTAATCTAAATATTTATTCATTTAGAAAAAAAGGATGACTATTCAGAAGTGGTATTTATCCTTCTGATAAGTCTTTTGATAAGTGCATACAGTTATCATCCTTAATTCAAATTTCCTTACCTATTTGTATGCTTTTTTCTGTTGTAGGAGTGGATCCCTACTGACAAACCAGCAGCTCCTGATAGATTAGGCATGAGATGTTATGACCGTCTAACAGTTCGTCCATCTCCAACATGCAAATATTTGTTGGACAATGTCCCTCTTCAGAATGGGATGGCTGTTGATGTGCATTGGAACGATGGTTGGTGGGAGGGTGTTGTGGTTGGAATTGGCAATTGTCGCGATGACAGACCGCAAGTATATTTGCCAGGTATAAATTTACTGAAACATTGGAAAGTGGTATGAGTATGGCTGCTCTTATGTTATGTTTTCTGAATAATTATACTTCAACTTTGCACTTGTAGTCCTTTCCTTCACAAAAAAAGGAAAGGTTGGCTTATGTGTATGCATAAGTATGATCACTCCACTGCTAAGGTATGGGTCGGCATCCAATGGTTGTTGAAACCATTATATTTTTGTATTGGGAAAATGTTGTAGTGTCATGTTGGATACTCATCCATATTAATGTGCGTTGATTACTTTTTTTGAAGTGGGAAAGATGGGTGCAAAGCATTGCAATCATCCAAATTTCTTCTTCTCAAAAAAAAAAAAAACATCCAAATTTCTTGATGGAATGATAAGTTACATGTGATTAAACAAGTGCAATAAGACTAAAATTACCAGATCCAGATTAATGGCGTTAATTACATTTGAACAGCAATGTTTGAAACAATCTCGTAGCGTCTCACAGGATTCCACTCCAGTCCTGAACCAAGTGCCCTAAACAGATAATTTATTAGTTAACAATCCCTCAAAAAAATATTATTTAAAAACCTTCCCTTCAATTTTTTTCCTCAAACAAAGTTTTTTTGGGGAGACCTTGTGTGCTGTGTGATTAACTCCATATAGGATGTTTTTCTTTTCTTTTAGAATATCGTGCTTCTAGGAAAATGCTTTTATATTTTTAATTTTAATGTATCTAAAGAGGCATCTTGGGAAATGATCCGTCGTATATCTCTGAAGTTGTCCCCCATGTGGTGGGGACACTAGACGTGCCCTCTTGTCTAGCTGACCCACCGGCTCCCCCTCTCTCCTTGAGTATGCGACCCAGGGGAACACCATCCCCATTACACAACCGGCAGAGGCTGGGGCGGCGGTGCCTCATGCGCCTAGCCCACCATCGTCGACTGATGATGCAACCCAGGGGATCATCTTCCCCATCACACAACCTCCAGCGGCTGGGGCGGTGGTGCCTGATGCATCTGGGCTGCCTCCGTCAACTGATGTTGCGGAGGACGGTGACGGACTTGTTTCCGCCGACTTTCCTCTGCAACGGAGCAACCAATCGCCTCCCTAGACTCAGTCTGCCTCAGTTCCGCCTCCGAGCTCATGAGCTACAGGCGATCTCAGCGTCGTGGTCGCGCCCTCGTCGCCTGGCCGCCGGTTGTGCAGAGACCCTCATCGGTGCTGCGGCCATCCGGCGAGACCCGGTCTCTCTCTTCGGACATGGGACTGGCTGCCGACGTGCCCGCACCCTTTCCGATCGGTCAGTTGCGGTTGACCAAGAGGTGGTAGACGCTGCATGTGTCAGGAACATCCGCCGGCGTCCTGGTGCCGGATCCGGCGCGTCTCGATGTCGTCTGGTTATGGGCCGGTCTGTCCAGCACTTTCTTTTGCACTCACGGGGCGGTGTGAGTCAGAAGACAGCAGTGGATAGGAGCTTGCTCACCCGTGGGGCGACTACGGCATCCTTGCGCCTAACCTGCAAGTCGAATAATCTTGGATCTGTGGCATCTGTGGTGGATCAATGTGCCAATGAGGGAAAAAATCTGTCCGCTGATCCTGCTCCTGGCCTCGCGGACGTCACAACAGCGGCAGGGACGGGTGAGACGGGGCATGTGGCGCCGGCTGTTGAATCTGGTAGCTCTGTGGTGGTCACTGAAGCTGAGAAACTTTGTGCCGCAAATGTGGCTGGTGACCCTGTGACAGGTGCTGCCCTTTGTGCCACAGATGTGGCTGGTGACCCTGCAATGGTGCACGACCTGGACGTCATCTCCCTGGTGGCTCAGGCTTGCGGTGTCAGGCGAAAGCATGTTCGTAATCCGCCTAAATGTTAGGGGCAAATTCTGGTTCTGTGACCTTGGCTGGTGGCGTTCTGCCTTTCTTGTGTGGCCAACGTGTGATGGTGGTTGTAATGGCGTTTGATGGCGTAGAGGTGTGAAGTCATTTTTTGATTTGGGTAGTGTGGTGTTGTCATTATGTCTTTCAGGCCATATGTTTCTGTTGGCCTTTAATCTCTACTATTATGTAATCTCTACTATTATTAATGGAACTCTTGGATGATTACCTTCTTGCTAGTCGTCCTTTCTTGTTTAAAAAAAAAAGAGGCATCTTGGGAATTTGGCGCATGCTACTTTGAGATAATCTAATGGCTGGATAATCCAATGCTAACTTGGGAAATCCTCATTTCAAATATTTACATACATGGATAGGGTTACGGATGCTTGATGCACCGAGTGTGCTTAATATCATAACACCTCTCTCAACTTATGTGTCATAACAGTTCATTTTTTTAATTCTCGTTCATCATGTTGCAGACTTTCAGTCTTCAGTAATTAGCGAGCTTTTTGTGTTTTACAGGTGAAAATATCTTCTTAAAGTGCGAGCTAAAAGATCTTAGAGTTTCTAAAGACTGGGTTGGCAACAAATGGGTTGACATCAATGCTAACCCCAACATTCTATCAGTAATTCTTCTGAACAGCTCTAAAACAAAGTTGACTGCCTGCTCAATCTTTGATAAAGAACTAGATTCCAGTTTCCCGTCAATGGCAAGCCAAAAACCCATGGATATGCAACCCAAATCCAATCTATGTGATCAGCAAGTAGATGTGAACTTGTCGGATGGGCCTGCACCACTACCCCTTGAAAATGGGAAGCAGATGAATGAAGAGAATCAACACAGTAATGGAGTCGACAATGGAGCAGGTGGAAATGAGGATGGAGCTCTAGGAGATGATAATATCTGAATACAGACAACTGATCTTTGGTCTTGGTGCCTTAATCATCTTTAGTTTGTAGATACATAGTATTGGTATATATAAGGATGCGATTGCGGCAGATTCATAGTGCGAATTAACTGTCTTTCAAAACTGGAGTCTTTGCAAGTACACGCCCAACTACATGCCCTTTGTAGTTTTTGCTTACCTTTCAGCTATTGCATTACCATGCTCAAGTATTGCCAGCAATCCTGTGATGAGCGAGTCCAAAGAATCTTAGGCAAGCTCAAGCTGATTCAACCTATTCATCAATCTTTTTTACCCCATTTATTCTCTTTATAATGTACAAGTGTCTTACTAAATTGCACATTCTTTGGAGCTTCTGTGTTAGTGGTCATTTGAATTCCTTGGAAAGGCAACTTTAGTTGTATTCGCGAACAATATTGTTAAACTCTCGAGTCAAACATTTAAAACTTTTAGGAGTTTTAAAGTTTAGATGACTCAAACAAATTAAATCGATGTAAATTTTTAAATAACTTACTCTTAAATGTTACGTAAAAATTAATTTAAAAAACCTGTAGAATAATGAATTTACATGACTTTATACGATTGCATATAATTTTATATATTTTATTTAATTAATATATTTATGATCGAGAATGAAATTAGTGTCATGATTAAATTTTTTAGGGCAATCATTTCACTTAATTGTACTGTTTTATAAGTTCTTTTGTCTTAATAGTTAATATTTATTAATTGTAAGTGATAGTATTTATTTTTTATTATTTTCATATTTATTTCGTATGAGGTAAATTTATTAATTAATTTATAATTTATTGATCATAGTCATAGATATGTGTTTATAAGTACATAGCAATTATTTAAATAATTAACCTTATTAAACTTATTTGGTACATAAATTTTACGAAATTGCAAGTTGATTCTATTATACGAGTTTGTCGGATAAAAAACTGATACGTGTTTATCGGATAAAAAACATTGCTCGAGAAATTCAGAACAGATCCCAGAGCCTGAAAAAGTTTACAACTAGTAACCTTTGGCTTGATCTCACAGTTTTCTTCAAGAGATGTTAGTGGCCTATAGAAGATTCAGAACTCCAAGTTTTGCCATTTCTATTGCATACTTCGCTGTGTTTGATTTGAACCCATTCTGCTCCCTATCGCTTTGTAACCATCTGATAGTATGGATGGTTTTATATTTAACCCACTTTAGTGACCTTTTTTTAGTGATCAAGTATAAAATCATCCAAATTCTATTGGTTGCACAGTTTGTAATCTAGGAATAAGATTTTTTTATTTTTATTCCAACGTTACTCCCAACAGCTTAATCCAATGAGATTAGCTTTCTCTCATGCCACTAAACAACTTGTTATTCCAGCAAATTTTCTCATTTCTGGGGGTCCACATATTGTAGAAAAGTGGTGTTTGGTTAAAATATGGGGAATAAGATCTTAGTCTTGGTTTTATTTCCCCAATTAAGATGCTCTTTGGCTTTACAATAAAAATTCATAGAATAAAGGTAATTATTTTAATAGATTAGTTGTTTTTTGAAGTCTGCACCAAGAATAATAATATTTTAGGATCAATTTTTTTTAAAAAAAAAAGTGGTAAATTTATTCTTTGTACCTTTCGTAGAATAACCATGGTATTTGGTAGAATATCGTTGTATTCTGTCATTTAATTAAACGGCCCTAAACGTCGTGGCAAAATTGGGTTAAAATATGATGAATGTGATCTTTATTTATTTCCAACCAATTTAAATGTCGCGATAAAATACTTTTAAGTGTTGATTTTATTCCCAGACCAATCTAAAATGTCACAGCAAAATGCTTTTAATTGTATCGGAGCCTTTAACGTCATAACCCTTTTTTTAAGATTATTTCCATAAAACTCCCCGAAACTATCACGATTTTTCGCATCCAATCTCAAACTATGAACTTATTTTTTTGTATCTCTAAATTATCACAATTTTTTTGTTTTAGTCCTTCCGTCTATTTCTACTATGTTTTCTATTACTTTTGATTTTTTTCATTTATGAAAAAACTAAATTACCCCTCTCTCCATAATACATCATATAATAAATATAAAAAAGAAACAAAACGGGGAAGAATAATTTAGTATTTTTTATAAATGATAATTTTTTCCTTTACCATTTTGATCATTCCAATTATTTTTCATTTTTTATATTTTATTTCATTTTTTTTTCTGGAGAAAGGGATAATTTAATCTTTTTATAAATGAAAAAAGTAAAAATAATAGAAAGTGAAAATGTCGCGATAGTTTAGAAATTTAAAAAAATAAGTTCGCAGTTTAAATTAGATGTTTAAAAGATGTTTATTGAAATAACTCTTTTTATCAATATACTGATCAAGATTAGGAAATGAAATTGATTCGTCTCTAAACTCTCATTGGCAATTCTTCTTTGGCATCTTATTCGGTAGGTCACAAAGCTCAAATGAGATGACAGTATGCTTTTAATTGGAAAACTGCTATAGTTATTTGAAATAAAAAAAAAACATTGATAATTCAAATATGATGTGGAAAAACAAGAAAATAAGACGTCGAAAAATTCAGGAACATAAGTTCCTTTCATAGCACCGATTGTCATTGATATGTTGTTATGAGATATCGAGAAATATGACACATAGATCAACTATTATTACATTAAATTAGATATTAACACTCAATTGCAATGTCACGAGAAGCACCGGATTAACGGTCAAGTGTATTAATGATTCTCCATTCCTATTTTTTTCTCTCAAATAATACCTTTGGAAACTCTCAAAAATATGAAGTCTATAATTCTACCTTCAACTCTACCTGAACTTATCAATGAGTTGATGGAGTTCACTTGTAAGTCTACCTGACTTTACTCGGATTAACTCATTTGGAGGGTGCAAAAGCATAAATTCATACTATTCTACGAGTTGAACTTTGCTAGAGCTAGAAAAAAAATAGCACAAAATAGACATCACATCATTACAAACATGTAAGACAATTTCAGTAGACAGCAAGAATCAGCACACGAACTTTAAAATTTTCATAATTGTATAATATTGTCTAATACGGCAGAACAGTTAATGAAAAAACCTAGACGACATAATATAAATAGCGAACACTCTGCCTACCAAACCAGAACAAGAAAATAACAACCGGTTTACAAAGTTTTCATGACTCAAGATAAAACAAAATAATGAGGCAACAATAGTTAATCAATGAAAATGGAACCAAAGACTTCTTAATTCATTGGCAATGACCAATGAGCAATTTATGATGTTTTGAAGAATATCAAGGACTATTTTTTTTTCTAAAATCATACTTTACTTGTCAGGAGAGCCCTGAAAGAATAGGAATATCACATGAAAGAACTCATCAATCACTGTTAACTTTCGGCGTAGACTAGAACAAGATGAAGGGATATCATCAGATATAAATTTGAATTACCTGTAACATAATAAATTACACATGCAAATCCAGCAAATCCATATACCTCGGCGACTTTCTTAAATACATACCAACTTTCCTACCATGTCTTTCCTAACTGAATGCCTTTTTAAGTATCCTAATTGACAGCACAAGTGATTTAGAAGAACGCGGAAGAGAAATATCCCAGACAATAACAGTTCTGTTATGAAAGGATTCATGATCCAACACAATGTGATGCACTCATGCACATTGACAACTAAAAAGGTTCTCAAAAGTATCATATTCTCTCATGAACCACATAAAGAGACCTTTCCTTTCTTTTTTTATTTTTATTTTTGAAAGGAACATAAAGAGACAAAAACAAATATGACATGAACAACTTTTGCTTTCAATCCTAGAATCTGCATGTACCAAAGGTATTAAGATGACGAGATTCCACTAGCATCTCAAGTTATAAAAGTAAAGCCTGACAGTGATAACTGGCAAGTGGACATTTCTTTGTTCGTTCTGAAGGTGTAAACATGGTAAAAGTATTATGGAGGATATATGAAATAAATGGCTAGACAGAAATATGCATATGAGATCAACGAAAACAAGTATTTTTTTTTCATATACATATAAATATCAAAGATCGCATTATGATGGACATGGTACTCAATTTTTAGGTGGTAAGATGAAAGTTCCGTTAAAATTGTCTCGGTTGATAAAACCAACGAAATGCTATTGAAATGAATACAAAATCTGATATCTCCAAGATTCTAGATTCTTCATCATAAACATGATCACAAATAAATATATTAATATTTTTAACCCCGTGACAGCAAATACTGCATATTGGAACCAAGGAACATATGCATATGGCTAGAATGAGATAATGATTATCCCTAAAAAAATATGGTCCTGATTGTTTGTATAGATTTTCATGAGAAAGCACACTAACATTGGCATGAGGTGCATCGAAAGATGGCTATATTATGAGTTCAAGAACAAGATGTAATATCACCCTAAAAAAAGGACCCATACCAGCAGCGCAACCAAACTAAAAATTTGTCTTACTGTAAAAGAACATTTTCAAGCCTATATTTTATAGCCGGTCCCAAGCCCGGATAAAGGAGGAGGGTTGTATTAGGCCCCGACAGCCAACATAAAATCATGTCGAATCTTATGAACATGGATCAACGAATATTAGCCGACCCCACCTAGTGGGATAAGGCTTTGTTGTTGTTGTTGTAAAAGAACATTTTCAAGAAAGTACAGGACAATTGTATAAACATAAATTTTTTGGTCTGGTAAAAACTATATGACCCTATCAATTCTACTATCCATGAATCCGAGCTCTGTCATACTGATAAAATCTAAGTACGATGTATGATCATACCTAACAAGTAAATGATATATATTTTTGGCAACAACAACTCTAATTAGCGCAATTGCCATTCCTTTGTTTCCTGATTTTCAGGCATGCTATGTGTAACAATCAGGAAACTACTATAAAGGAATACAGGATTTTAAGAACACAATGCTCTACACACACTAAGCAACGCAAATTATATTCAGTTGAAAGAAAGAGTTATAGTTCAAATGAAAAGTAATGCATACTACATACTACATATTTTGGGAAAACAACAGGGAGAATAATGGTCTAACATAAAGAAATAAACACAGAATCTAAGAGAGGTTTGTATCACAATAGATAGCTTTGGCATGGAAGTCAACCAAAGATCCAATTTGACCGAAGTATCAACCACAAAGCCATTATTAACTGTTTACAGCAGTTAATTTCACAGTCCTACTGATCTGATGGTATTGGTGTCATAACTCATAAGTGGCTGCTTCGCAAGTAACCATGATCGAGGGCTACAAACTTTTACCAAACTACACGAAGCTACAAGTGCACAACAACAAGGAAGCGGACGAAATCAGCACGAACCTACTGGCCGCCGTCCTCCGAAAACCTTGCGTCGAAGGGGGCTGAGACGTGGGCATGCGAGGCGGCTGCGGCGCCTCCGCCGGCACCGGACCCGTGTTGCAACTCGATGACAAGCCAGCGGACGGCTTTGCTCATCTGTTCGAGGCGGACGGCGCTGATGGGTGGGATGCCGGAGGGGGTAACGGCGGCTGGTGCGGAGGAGGGGACGTGGGCGCCGGTGGCCTCGTCGACGAGGCACTCGGAGCCGATGCGCTGCTTCATGGACTCGACGAACTCCTCGGCTTGGTCGCAGGCGACGCGGAAGAGCTCCCAGCGCTGCTTGAAGGACTCGAGGGCAGCGTCCGTGGCGGTCGTCTTCTGGCCGCCGGACTGCTCCTTGGCCTCCAGCACGGCCGCCACTGACGACACGAACTCCTGGTACGCGGCGCTTAGTGACCCCACCGTGGCCTCCATCGCCGCCTTCGACTCCCAATTCTGGTTCTGGGTTCGCTTCTTAAATAAAATGGATCCGGTTTTACCCCTCTCTTTTTTTATAAATTTTATTTTTAGGTTTTACTTTTTTTTTATCTTTTTTCTTGTTAAAGACTTAAAGTTGAAAAATAATTGGCAAGTATCATATATTAACACATATGATGTAAATTTAGGCTCTAATTTTTAAAATTTCACTTTATAATTAATAACAATAAGGGAAAACTCAAAAACAAGTGGTTGATTAAAATCAAAAGAAGAATTTGAAAAAAAAACAAAGAAAAAGATTAATGTTTTAGATTTCTCTTATTCTCTTAAATTAGATAAATCAAGGAAAAAAATTGAACTTTGCTTATAATATTTTTTCTCCCATAATCACTACTCAAAGAAAATAGAGTCCTAAAATAGTCGTTTACAATCCATAATAGATATGCACCTTACATTAATGGTACACGTGTTCTTTTCCCCTTCTCTGTCCGTGGGGTATTCTTTTTTTCCCATTTCTCGCAGACCGTAGTCGTGCCCTAATCGATGAGGCAGCCATGCACAACTTCGGCACCCCCTGATGACTCTAATCGATGACGACTGTATGCATTAGGTATTAGGCTTCGTTCCCCGATCCTTATTCATCTTGTTGTTTCTCCCTTTGCTTAGTTTCCTTCGTCTTTCTTTATTGTCAATTGCTCCATCTATTGCCTCTTTCCATCGTCGACATTGGATATCGTTGGCGTAGGTTTCACCAGTTCATCTTGTGTCAACTGCAAACATCATATCTCCACTCGACCATGGCTCTGACATTTCACAATAACTACTTATGAAGTTCCCCTTTCCTTTTTTTTAATTCCTATTTTCCTTTTATTTTGTTTCTTCTTTGAAGTGATTTCACAATTGCCTATTTTAACTCTGGCTTTTTCGGTCGTCAACCCCTACATCTCTTGACTTAGACCATTACATCGGCGACATGTGCATCTCATCCTAGAGCAAGTGTTGGCAGTATGAAGTTCCATCTAGCGCTTGGAGCAACTTGGATTTGTAACCCTAGGTATAACCTCGTGTTCCCCCATTTTAGTCGGGCTACCTTTCCGGTAGGTTTCTATTTACTTACCCCTCTTATGGATGTGTTCGATTTATTTGGTAGCCGATGTGTCACCATCTTTGTTACAATCCGTAAACATTGCTTGGAGCACATCACAATCGAGAGGTATTTTATAGTTCTCATTTGTGTAGTACCACATGCTTCTTATTCTTCTTTATGTTATTACTCATATATGCTTCTTGTGTTTATGTTAACATTGGATTTCATGCATAATTTGCCTTTCATTAATTGTAGTTGGTGATACATATTAATTTAGATTTCTTCATGTTCTTTCTTATGTTATTAGTCATATCTGCTTCTTGTGTTTATGCTAACATTGCACATCACAAATGCTTTAGCTTTCATTAATTATATTTGGTGATATAGATTAATTTTCTTCCTTTCGAAGTATGGAATTTACCTTTGTTTTATAGTGTTACTACTTTATCTTCCTTTGTATGAAATTTTGTTCCTTTCCAAGTTTGTCAAAACTACTTTGTCTTCATTTCTAATAATTTTCTTTCCAAGTATGAAATTTACCATTTGTTTTATAGTGTTATTAATAACCTTCCAACTTTTTTTAACATTTTTATACCCATACAATGACTTTTTTGGAGTATTCTTTATTAAGAAATTTTAATTACTACATCATTTAAATAATAAAGATACTAAATACTAGCCTTCAACCATGAGGTGTCCGTTGGGCCTTTGTAGCAAACTCTTTTGTCTCTTACTATGAATAATGAAAGTTGAAGAGAACCTTTCAAGAACTTTCTTTTGTACAAATATGATTTTGAAGAAGGTCACTTTATTTCCAAATTTCATATATATTGTTTACTTATTATATATAGTTCTGGGTCTACCCTTGCTTGAATGTCAACAGCACATGGATTGCACCTAATGTTTAATACTACCTTATATTCCTTTCTAATAATTTTCACTAACCTTGTATGAAATTTACCAATTGTTTTTGTGTAGTTACTAATAACCTTCCAACTTTTTGTAACATTTTTAACATATACAGTCACTTTTCGGGAGAACTCTTCATTATGAAATTTTTACTAATACATCATTTCAATAAGCAATGATTAATTGCCTTCAACCATGGGATGTCTTTTGTCCCTATGTAGGAAACTCTTTTATCCCTGCTACTAATTAAGAAACTTGAAGAAATGTTTAGTAGAGATGTTTTACAAATATGCTTTTCAAGGACATTTTATTTCCATAATTTTATATATATTGTTTATTTATTATGTATAGTCCTAGGTTTGCCCTTGCTAGAATGTCAAATGCGCACAAATTGCAATTCATGTTGCCATTTACATGTGTAATGATAATTTAGAAAAGAATAGCACTTATGGAGTTCCTCTATATCTGATCATATGCATAAAAGAGCATGCCACATCATGTAGTATGAGGTGTTTTGACCATCTAAAACATATGTTATAAGGACTCGTAGCCACAATGGCTCAAGAACACACCTTTAGCAACAAAAATGGCTTCCTCATAAAAAAACGTCTGATGAATTGAAATGACAAGTTGGACAACATATTCGTTGGAATCATAAAACTTGAATATTTGGATGAGAACTTCATCAACGGTCTTCTTCATGGAAACATGGAATCGCATGTTGAGTAGATTTAATGGGACGACAAGCAAGAGTTATGATATGACAAACCTGAAAAATAGGCTGAAAGTTTTGAAGAAGTATATCATGTACCAAAATCTACTTAATCTAAGAGGATGGGGATGTGAACTTGAGAAAAAAAAAATTGCTACATACGATGAAGCTGCCATGTGGGACGAGGTTATAGCGGTAAGCATAGTGACCATCGTTATCCTCAATTATGCAGTTGTCCATATTGTTCCTTCGTTAGTGATCTTATGTTATTTGATATAATAGAAAAAAACAAAGAGTACTCTAGAATTAAGAACAAGCCCTTCCTAATATTTGATGACTTGGCATTTATATTCTCTAAGAGCACTGCTGCTGAGAGCAGAACCTATGTGACGACCATGGATGAAATGTCTTTTGAGGACTGATGCGAGTAAAATTGATAGCAAACACTAGCAAATGTACTAGTCGCTCAAGTAATAAAGTGAATGAGTAGAGTTATCGTTCCCACGAAAATGGTTAATAATTTAAATTCTATTTAAACCTTGTTAATTGAGAAATTAAGAATTTTTTTCAAGTGCAAAAAAAATAAAATGATAAAAATAAAGGAAATGTCACCTAGATAAATAAGGATTTGATGATTATCGCACCTAATTATCACCACGAAAATGTAATAGATTTTCTCAACTTAGAATTAGCTAAATCAATAGCAAAGTTGAATTTCCAAAAATTAGTTAACCAATGTTTCAGACTTTAACTACTATCTTATGAATAATTAAAATAAATTAATTATCTCAGTTTTTAATTTATCTCATTAATCATAAGATGTATTAAATCAGAATTAAGATTAAGGGATTTTCCAAATCACCTTAATAACTACACGAATTAGGTCTCTTTCGATTTTCCTAATTGTGGCATGCAATAAATTAAGATCAACTCTAGAAATTATTATAAAAATAATTACTTCTTCTCAGATAGCAATTAACTCACAAATCATGCAATCAAAGGAAAGAATTAAACACAACTTGCATACTATTAAAGATTCGAGCTAAACTAATATCAAGAAAGATTCTAAAACACAAATAGGGCTCAACTAAGATGACCCCTAATAAAGGAATAAATATAAGACAAATAACATCAAATCTAATGGAAATTTTAGAAAAAAAACAAAGAACTCTTGCAGTCATTGTGCACGTGCTCTCTCGAGTTTTCGACAAAGCTTCGATTGGTTTCTGCTCTTCTCCTCTGTCTAGGCTTTAAATCTATGCTCCAGAAATGCTTTTTTTAGGTTCTCTTCCGCCCCTTTTATAAATTTTTTTGTCCCCCAAATGAAAAAACTGAAAATCTATCCGAAAAGTGGATAAAATTTTCCTTCGGACCACCTAACTGCCCGCCATCACGGTTGTGTCCGAGATGATGTTCAGCTTCAATACGATCATGACCGTGAAACAACGAGGCACGACCATGACTGAGATGAGTTTCAAAATTTCCAGAGCTCATGCTCATGGCCGTGGAAGTCGTGGAACCGTGGCTAATGGCACGGCCGTGACAGTGGCCATAATGGCTCGATGCATTGTATAGAGGCATGGTCGTGACCAAATGGAGAACGGTCGTAACAGAGGCTATTGCTGTAACTTCCATGTCTTCTCGACCATTTTCATGTCGTTTTGATTTTCTGTAATAAAATTATTCAAACTTAGGTAGAAATCAAATATAAAGGAATTTCTTATAAAAATACATCCATTCGCTCCTTTCTTAATCACAAACTATTCCTAATATGCACATTAAATGACTAAACTAATGCATAATTTTTTCATGCTTCAAGGACCATGACCCGATGAGGATGATGAGTGTGATGACACTAAAATCACCTTAGATGCTATACAAGTGGGGATTTCACAAATAAAGCTACTACGATAGTCCCTCATCAACATTGCATCCGAAGATCCCATTGCTGGAGTGTCACCAACACTGACTACCTGAAAGAGGATTAGATTTAGTGGGCAAAGTACTAGGGCTAGAAAAAGTAAGGGAGACAATGTCGAAGCAATGGAGATTATGAAAGAGATGACACAACAAGGCAAGAAGAGACTTATTTTGATGGATGAGATACTACAACGCGAGAAGGAAGCAAATCTATAAAACGAGGACAAAATGCTGGTTTAAGCTATGCGAGGAAGTTATTAATTGCACTATTGAGTTCAAGCTGGCAATGATGGAAGCATTAAAAAATGAAAATAACTATTGAGCTTTTTATGACTTGTGATGATGAGATGTTGGAGCAAGTAGAGGAGTAAAGAGGAAAACAGCTGCAAAGAGGACAATCCTCTACCTATTTTTGGTGCATGAGCTCGAGTTTCACAATTGGCTCCTCAAATCAATCAGAGCTACAAATGGTTAAATTCATCGAGTAGAAAAATGGTTAAAAACTTGATAGAGATTAGCAAGATAGTTGATAACATTTTTACCTATGTGTAAATAAGTTTGACCTCAAAGAATACGCAATGGTTCAAAGCATTATATGTAAATAAGAGAATATTGTTACGAAAAGAGGGAGAGAGGGGTCGCACGAAATACAAAAGAACGCGAAGAGGAAAAACGACGACGACTCTTTGTTATGGAATAACGATGATTACAAGAATGGGTCTCTGTTTAGACCCCTAGGGAGTTTATATAGGCACTCCCTTTGATAGATGATAGGAATTACATGCGGACTGAGACTCTAAATAAATCTCCTAAAAATAGGACACCTATCTCGTGATAAGAAAATAAATCAAATCCGAATCACATACAGAATACCTCTAAAAATTTTCCCTTAGGGGGCTCCGCCCCCTTGCAACCCCTACAGGGGGGATCCCCCCTTTGACCCCCCACAGGCTCACTGACCGGGCAGCGAGACCCCCGTAGGGAAATTCTGCTGAAGCGCCTGACTATGTAGGGGGACTAACTGGGTTCAGATTCAAGGCATTATTAATAAATATATCCCCTACCCCCGATCCCCTTGACTTCACCGGCTCGTCTCGGATCTCCAAGGTGAAGGAATTTAGTTCCCCACGCCCGCTCTCGTAAATCCCTGAATTCCCACAAAAACCCTGACTATTCGAAATGCAACATAAAATTATTGTTTAATAAAAAATATATTTATAACAAAAAATTATAATTTATTAAAAACTAGACTTGAAAATTCCAGCGTGTTGCTAGGGATAAATTTTGGGCTTGCTGAATAAGAAATTATGAACACAATTTCTTAATCACTAAAATGCATTTTAAAATTTTCTTACTCATATTGGTTACTATATTATTTTTAAAATATTTTTTATTTCATTAAAGAAGTTAAGGTAAAATTGGTATTTCATAATTGTTTTAGAAGTAAATTAACAAATTTTGAATGTAACTTAATGAAAGAAAAAAAATCTAAAACTTGGTACTGAATTTGCGTTTATTTATTATATTTGCTTGAGCTAAAAAAAATTAAATAGGCTGCAAGGTTGATATCCTCGTAATTTTAAGATATTTATTCCTTTTAGAGCTAGTAATTTTCACAGATATGTACATCCTTGTCGAAACTATGCATAATGCACCTCCCTCGATCTAGAATACCCAGGAGATAAACATGGAAAGCGTCACGTTACATGCTTCTGTGTGCGTATGTGCACGCATGCAACGATATGTATTTCAACAAATCCGCGTTCTTTACCGATGAGCTCAGATTTTATTATTAAAGCCATTCCATTCATTAGCTGACTAAGCTAAATTCAAGCGCTAGTTGGGTGCTATAATTTCATGTCCGAGTCTTGGAGTCACTCCTTAATCGGGAAATTAATCTTCGTTGCTTTATCTTTTCGGTTCTGAATTAGTCAAGTACACTGAATACCTTCCGTATACTCGAGCCGACAATAAAAAAAATCATTCCATTCCATTCAATTCCAGATTGCTTGTTGATTTGATTAAAATATTTTTATTACTAATTCTCGATATTTGAAAAGTTGTGTCAATGATTTGGCTCGACGTTAATGATTATTTAAAGTTTGACCGCCATCGAACTTAATTAATTCGATATGGTCACTCGTGTTGCGTACAAGCTTTTTACATTTTTAAAAACTAAATCGCATCCACCTTTGGTTATAAAAATGATAAGTTACCCATAGGAGTTGGGTAGAGTAGTAAGTGATTTCTTTTTATTTAAGCAAGTCTACGGTTCGAATTTTTATGAATGTAAAATATTTTTGTTGAGTGTTTCACTCGCGACACGGGACGAACTTAACCGGATTAATTGAACTCGATGATGAGTCGACATTCAATTTGTGAATAGTACATTCTTTAACATCGCACGAGTTGAATTATCGACATCGCTTTCCTGTAGATTGGCCGCTAAAAAATGATAAGTTAAACACTTAAGCTCGATTACGTATGAATATCAAACCAAAAAGCTACTTTATGGTACAAAATATGCTTTGCATTAATGGGCCAATCATGTGCCTCCTTTTTCTTTCTCTTACGCTATTCTCACGTCCAATCCCGGCCCCGTCAAACGCGGACGAACCAATCTTGTCTCCCAGGTGACGTGGTACGCGAAAAGCCGTCCGATCTGATTACATCGACAGACGCGAGATGATCTCGATCCCTTGCCGTGACTGGCCACCGCTCCCCCACACAGACACACCATAAATAAGTAAATAACCCGACGCAGACGTCCTCAAGTTTCGTCCACCATTTCCTTGTTCCACTCCTCCTCCTCCTCCTCCTCCTCCTCCGCCTGCTTCCAAACGACTGTTTCCGTATCTCGATGGACTTCGACGAATCGGAGTGGGTTCTCGCCGACGCCAGCGAAGCGACGACCGGAATCCCCGGCGACTGGGTGCTCGCCGATGGCCCCGAGGGATCCGTCTCAGGGGTGTTCTTCCGTCGACGCCTTGGCGATCGGTGCTACGCCCCTTCGTACGCGGCATTTGGCCGCGGGGAGCACCCGGCGGAGCCGTCCCTGTCCTTCCTCCCGCCGTCCGTCTCCGTCCATTCCTCCTCCCGCGGCCTCCTCCTCCTCCAGGGACCCTGGTCCTCCTATTACGTCTGCAACCCGGCCACCTCTGAGTGCCGCCGCATCCCCCGCCCGCTGCGCCCCCACCACCCGTCGTCAGCCTCTCCCGCCGCTCTCTCCCTCGTGTCACGCCCCGACAAGCCCTCCTGCTTCCACCTCGTCTGCGCTTTCGTGGTCCCCGGCAACGGAGGGTACCGCTTCGAGACGTTCTCGTCCGAGACCGGCAAGTGGTGGGAGTCCGCTATCAGGATATCCTCCGGTCGGATTGTCCCAGGATCCGGCGTCTCCGCTGGAGGAGCCGCATTCTGGAGGACGGAGTCGCCGGAGGGCGTCATCGCATACGACCCGGAAGCCGACGAGGCCAGGACCGTGCCTCCGCCGCCAGGATGTGAGGCAGCAGGGGACCGGTGGCAGCTAGGCGAAGTTGGCGGCAGCGGCGAGGGCCTTGGTCGGTTATGCTGCGCGTGCGTTACGGGATCCACGGTCGTGGCACACGGCCTCGGGCCGTCCGACCAATGGAGCGTCCTCGGATCTTTCGGCGTAGTCGTCGTCGATGGGGACGGCGACGGAGACGACGACTCGTCCACGGCGAGTTGGGGGGTCACGGACGATCCGATCGTGTGCAGGGAGCCGCCGTGGCCGTTGAGGTTCGAGAGCGCGTATCTGGAGGTGGTGCTGTGGGTGGACGGGCGGCTGGTGGCGGTGGACCTCGAGAGCCGGTGGACGAGGGAGGTACGGTTCGCCAACGGTCCGGCTCCGGCGGCCCCCGACGGGGAGTACGTAGCGCACATCAACACGCTCGTCTCGGTGGGCTCCACCTGAACGACACCGATCCGGTCGGTGATGCCTCGGCACCTGCACCGACCTCCTTGTTCATTCATGCCAATTAGTGCTAGTTTGCCTTTTAATTAATACGCATAGTTGCTGGTTGGCCTCGTTAGCTGCCGCCACCTGCAACTTGTAACTTGCTCTTTCTACTCTTCTGAATTTTAATCCCAAACATTTGCACATATCACAATATTCCCAACTCAAATCCTTTGATCTCTCCAAATAAAATAAAAGGCCTCTTTACGCTATGGGGTATGATTTGAAATTAGTTTATTTTTTATTATTCTATTTTTTTAAAAAAAAAATAATGCAAAATTTTAATCAATTTATATTTTTTTTATTTGTAAAGAAAGTGCCTTCTGATGGGAATGAAAAATAATTTAAATTATAATTCTCTTCTATTTTTAATCTAATAAAATTGTAATTCGAATTGGAAGTTGGAACGTACCATATAATTCCTCTGTGTAAGGATCGAATATTCTCCAACAACTATGCTGCACCGTTTCTAAATTTCCTGCACCATCTCTCTCTCAATAAAAGGAAAATCAGCACCACAAAAACTACAGCAGGAGTAACTTTAACATCTTTGTGGAATATTCTTAGAATTTGGGTTCAATAAGCATCTTTTGTGTGCATAAAGATATGTGCTGCGACCAAACGAATAGGAAATAGGAATAGCTCACTAACACATAGCTGGATGTGAAAGGAGGAGCATGCTGTTAGTTAATTTAATTCTAATTTTGAACTAATTAATTCATTATGTAAAACCGACAATTGCGAAAAAAGTTATCGCTTTTTTTTTCAAGCTAAGATGCATTAATTATTTATTCTATTATCAAAAAAAGTACCATTAAGGTATTGATACAGAAAATAAAGAATCTCCTTGTGTGCTGAGTCCTCACAAAAAAAAAAGTATAAGAAATAACACAACAGATAAAGCTTCGTTTCATAAAGTTGTGTCATTGAGCTATTTGTGTTGCAACGCTGGCAGGATGAAAGCACAAGAAGTGATGATAAGTCAGTGATAATTTTGAGAGAAAGTAAACAAAAAACTTGTTATCAAACAAATGGTCCGAAAGTAAGTTTTGCTTAAATATCCACTCGACATTCAGAATTATTAATATTTACTAATTCGAAATCAAAAAGAAAAACAGAATTTAGAAAACAATCTTACTAATTAATTATGTCATAAAGATCACTTTTATGATAACAAAAGATGTTTATATATGCTTGTATTGAATTGATAAAATGCTCGTTATCTTTTCTTTTCTTTTATGTTAAGTAATCAAATGAATGATGAACTTTGAACAGGGAAAGGAGAAGGCGTATTTCTCCCTTTCTGTTGGAAAGCCTCTTTCCAATAAATTTAACTATATGCCGGTGCCCCTTTACTCCAAAGTTCTCTCCCTTTAGCAGCATCACCTTTCAAATTTTGAGAACTCAGCTGAGATCCAGATACAACTGCCTGTTATTCACAGTGCCATGCATCCCTCAAAGTCTTAGCTTGTAAGCTATTGAAGCCGTGTGCTTATGTTCGATGGGCTGTATTTTTCTTAATAATTCAACACGTACAAAGATAATAGATATGCACACTGTCCACATATTGAATACCGACTCACGTTCCATGGACAGATTGCCTTAGTAATATTGCGCATTTGTACAATGTTCACAAAGAACATTTGACCCTATGCAAATTATATAGCACTATTAACTCTCGTGTATGTTTTTTTTTTCGACAGATTTATTTTTCGTGGCTATTTGAGAATAACGTGTTGTTCCATGATAAAATCATTCTAAAATTTCAAAGAATATCAATGCGTCGGAGAATTCACATTTTCTTGATGATCATTTGTTCTCTCTCTTTGGAAACCTTTCAAAACTTAATCATGTAGGAACCCAAATGTGACCGTGCACTTGCTAGTCTTGGGATATATGCAATCATATTCATATATTTGGTCCCCCGCCGGCTTGATATGTTTTGCAATGTGCCGAACAATCGTGAGATGGAAAATGAGGTATTTTCGCCACCGATCCTAGCACTTTTCGCGTAAGTAGCTTGCCCCATTGGTGGTAACGTGGTTACGTGGGAATATCCAGAACAAAAGATGCTAAACCTACTCCAATAATATTAGGGGGTCCATTTAATTGGTGAATAGATTTCAATAATAAAACTATGTTTTCTTCGTAAAATTTAAGGTCACGTTTGAATTAATGAGAATAAAATTTGAAAATATAACATTTCATAACTAAATAGTTTATTATAAATAATTGATGTTTCGTATAATAATAAAATAATATATGAATAAAATATTGTTGAAAAGGTGAAAAAATATAATATAATAATTTACACTGGGGTTAAAATGAGTGATTTTACATTTTTCTAGAGTTACTTTCTAAATTACACTAGAGTGACTTAAACTTAATTTAATTGGTGTTTGATTATATTTTAGGAATATTGAGACATTTTGAGTTCCCCTACCACGTTTTTTTTAGTGATGTTTGATTATCATTTCTCCTCCTCCATTTTGTGATTGTTCTTTTGTCCCACAACATTGACGTTAGATCACAAGACATCACGGGTAAAAAGAATTTGTGTTAATAATTTCTTTCTTGACATAGGAAAGATGAAATGAGGAAGCAATTAAGCACAAATGAATGAGAAGAAGAGATAGGCAATACAAACACAATGTGATTGTTAACGAGATTGGGACAAGTCATAACTTGCTTTTCAATTCGATTTTCGAGTCCGTCAAAGATCCGCTTGCTTTGATTCGTACGACAAGGAATACTCATTAAAAGTAACACTACAAGAAAAAGACTGATTACAAACGGTCAAAATCGTCTGTAATCGACCCTAAAATCGTTTGTAATCTATTACAGATGGATTTATCGACAGAATCGATCCGTCGAAAAAATGATCGTCGCAAATCATTTTTCGACGGTCGGAGAAAATTCGTCGAAAGTATTGACGGTTTTGACCGTCGAAACTTTCGGCGATCAAAACCGTCGAAACTTTCAACGGTCGTAACAACCCGCCGAAAATTTCGACGGTCACAAATCATCAAAACTTCTGACGGTCGTCGCAATCGTCGAACTTTCGGCGTCGCAACCGTCGCAAAGAAGTTTTAAAATATAAAAAATATTAGCCGGCCACCCGCGGCAAGATCCGGCCGCCAGATCACGCTGGCTAGCAGCCGATCAGGCCGCGGCCGGCCAGATCACGCCGGCATGGCGGCCGGCCAGATCATACCGCTGGCGGCCGGCCAGATCGGGTCGCGGCCAGATCTGACCGCTAGTTCGCCAGCGGCCGGATCTGACCGCCCGCGGTCGGATCGTCGCCCGCGGCCTGATTCGGCAAGCAGGCGGCCGGTCTGGCCGCGGGAGGGATCGACCGCGGCGACCACATTCTGGGGGGAGAGAGAGAGAGGGGCGCATGAGGGTCGCGGCGATCGACGTCCGGGAGGGAGAGGGTCGTCGGCCGGGAGGACGTCGGGTGGGTCGTCAAGTCGTCGAGGGAGAGAGAGAGGAGAGAGGAGAGAGGGAGAGAGAAGTAGATAATGGAGTGGGATTGGGAAGATTATATATATATATATAGGTGGAAAGATGAGAAGGCGGGAAAATAAAAAAAAGAGCGGGATAGTGAAATTTTAATTACCGACGGCTCTGGCCGTCGGAAACTTAGCAAATATTAATAATATATATTATCATGATATATACGAATATGATATTAATTATTTTTAAAGTTACCGACGGTCCTAGACCGTCGTAAATTATTTAATTATAAATATAAAATAATATATATAGTTATATATAATATTTATTTTTTATTTTACCGACGGTATGAACTGTCGGAAATTACGACGATTCAGATTGTCGCTAATTATATTAATAAAATACTCCTTATATTATATTATTATACATTTACCGACGGTTATGATCGTCGGCAATTACGGTGGATAGATATCCGTCGGAAATATCGATGTTTCTAATCGTCGAAAAATAAAATAATAATATAACAAATTACATAATTTATTATTTTCATTTCCGATGGAAATTACGGTGGATAGATATCCGTCGGAAATATCGACGTTTCTAATCGTTAAAAAATAAAATAATAATATAACAAATTAAATAATTTATTATTTTCATTACAGACGGTTGTAACCGTCGGAAATTCCGTTGAAAACATTTTCGTCACAAAATCCGTCGCAAATTGCGACAGATTTCTATCCGTCGGAAATTGCCCGTCGGAAAATAGCAATTTTCTTGTAGTAAGGTTCGCGTCTTCTACAGTACTGGGAGCTCACACCATATTTCTTTTTCTTCACTCAAGAAGCATGAGTGAACATCTTTTACAAATAAGTTAGTTTGTCACAAAGATATAATCCATTCTCTTTTCCAACGTTTCTTTTGCAATAGATTACTAAAGAACAATAGAAGACAATATTTATAAATTTATTTCAAAATTTTATTTCCCTTTGATGTTTTAATTTTGATGAAGTCTTACTTCATTTTGATCACTTGAAAGCTCTTTCTTATAAAGGTTCTGTATTTCTATTGTCTTTGCTAGCCGTTTGAACAAAAGAAATCAATTGTAATATTTTTTAGTTTGATAATTCTACAATACTTTGATTATATAGATGTGTGTATTCAAATGAATTGATTCTTAATTCTCTAATAAGTTAATAAAATTGTTTACATTTTATCAAATTATATTTTGATAAGATCAGATTGGGAAGTTTATTGAAGTTCAGTTTGGTTAAAATTAATCATTATATCTTTTCTTTCCTATTTTGATATCCCTATATTATTTTGGTCATACCTTTCAAAACAAATATTAGATTAGTTAACAGAAACTTTTTTTATTTTGTGTAAGCTAATAGTATTATCTATAATTGATTTATTTATTATCTTAACTTAAACCTAAAAAAACATAATCCAATATTGAGTTAAACTTTATGAAATATTTATTTGATTTTCTTCATGATACACATATATATAGCAATGTGTTCATAACTTCTTGTAAAAAATTTATATTATGAAAAAAAAAATTGGAAAGATAACATAAAATTTTACAACCTTTCTATCATATCTCAATTTAAATAAAAATTTAAGATAGTTAAATATTAATATGAAATCTAATGCACAATTATTTTAATTTAAACTTTTGTGAGACTTTGAATATACATAACTCTCATCATTCCATGTTTGGATCATCAAAATATAATTTATTAAACCATAAACTTTGTGATCTAATAAGTTATCTATCATGTAAGCATTCAAGATTTTTGTTCAGGGTAGGTGTATGCATCCATGGCATTCAAGATAATTGGTTGATCCAATGTTTCAACTAGATTAACTAGAGAATTAAAAATTTTGTAGATCAACCTAAGTTGATTTTTTGTTCTATTAGTTGAAAAAAAATTTAACCTGATATTTCGATACCCAACTCATTTGACCCAAAAATATATAAAAATACTTCAGTCATTAAAGAATTAATAGTTAATGTTATTTACTCATCTATTTAAATAATTTCTTTTAATTTTATTTTAAAACTTACATCTGTTATGGATTTATCAAAATAATATAAAAATTAAGTTCATGCCCACTAAAAAAGCCAACCTAATCATTTGATCCCATCCAAGTCAAACTTTCTATTTTCAATTAGGTTCATGCTAGAAAACACTCGATCATATTGAAATATAATACCTCTCCATTAAAATAGATGAGTTGTAGGAATGTAAACCACGAAGAAGTGGGGAAGGCGCTGATTCATATTATTGATGCAAAAATAAATTACCATCCTAATGATATGATGTAACATTAGATATGTTGAATAGTAAAAACTAACCGCCATCACTTGAAATTGCTACAATAGAAATAAAGATAAAAAATAAAGAAAGACACAGAGCAATCAGCAACATAAGCTTTTCTACTTTCCTCCTTTAAGTTGGGAGTTGGAATAGGTCAGACAAACCAAATTTGCCATCAAATAGTTGTCTTGCTTTGTGCTCAAGGTTTAAAATGCATACAAGCTGTTCTTTGGTGGAAACATATTGTAATTTGATTAGCTTATGTCTTTGGTTCTTTCAAGAAAAATTGAATTTTTAGCCATCGGAATAGCTGCTTTGATATAACTAAATATTTTAATAGGTTTACAAAGTGTACAATTTGCATACATATATTTTCTTGTACTTTGATCATATAAGTCAAAGATATGGGTGGTTGATGCTAATGACAAGAATGACACATGAAATTGAGTCTTGAAAAGTTCTTAATATGATCTTGTAATGTAATAATATGTAACAATATCAATATCTAATATATGAATAACAGTGTTTTTATATGTGTTGAAGACCATGCTAAAATGTAATATATGAGTTCTAATTATGACAAGATAGTACAAATAGCGATCAAATTCTTGAATTAAAAAAATTGTTATTATGACTTTCATTGTGCTGTTACATGCCCTAATATTCCTCTAGTAATATAATAAAATAAAAACTAATTAACTTAATTAGATTATTTAGTCTACTATAAAACAATGTTTTTTACTAATTTATTTTTCCTTTACTAGTATTATGAACTTCCTAATTTTGTAACGAGACCCTTTTATTTAGTTTTGTTACAAGTCACGAATTTAGTGTAATGATATTAAAAGGTGACTCGTAATATTGTGTAAGGCATGTGATGGAGCCACAAAAATAAGGGACATTCGAATGCAAATAAGGCTCATATATGGAATTAAGATGTCACATGAATATTGACGAGTTTATAATGTGAGAATGAATTAAGTGTAAATAAAGAAAAGGAAGAACTAAAACCTAACTTAATTCAGCTAAAATAGAAATTCTAGAGCATAAACCTGTCACTACACTCAATTGTAAGTGCACATGTCAAAGTAGTTAGCTTTAGTGTCATATTCACAGTGATTTGAAGTTAAAATTTATTAAACTGATCTAAGCTAATTGCAACTAAAAAATTGAGTACTAAATAATAAAGAAAAATAGTCAATTATAGGAATCAAATTGAAATTATGAACTTAAACTTTTTTTATATAGTAAATGAGCTATGATGATAACTGAAATGATTATAGATGAGGGTTTAAAATTGGATTCAATAATTAATAATAATTTCTCTTATGCATGAAATTCATTTGAAATAGCATTATGGACAGATATATTTATAACAATCAACAATAACAATGATGTTTAACTCAACCTTAAAATAGAGTATCTCGCAATACATTAAGGTTACAACTATGAATCAAATTCTCATGTGATAATTAATTAAGTTAATTTTGAAAACTTCTCATGTGATAATTAATTAGGTTAATTTTGAAAACTCAATTGATATCAAAACTCAGTAGAAATAAAATTTATTAAACTATCATACTAGCATCTTCTCACATACTTATAGGCAAGGCCAACCTATTTCAAATGAGAGGAATAACAATTGGTGCAGAATTGAATCAAGAAGATTAGATTATAATATGAATAACCTCATAACAAGAAAATCAATATCAAGTTCCGTACTCATTTATAAACACAAAAGGAAACAAAATTTGCCTCTCAACTTTCATTTCAAAACATGATAAGTTGATAGAAATTGATTTAGCAAAACATTCAAAATTTGCGTATTGATTTCAAAAGAAAAGATGCATTGTTCAATCATCCATGCATAATAGAAATCATGCTATTATTATTTTTCAAAGAACTACGCTTTAGACTCGCATTAATGTCAAATTCATTATAAACAAGATAGAGAACAAGATCAATATTATTCTAAAATTAGAACAAATAAAATCAACTCAAACTCTAGTTGTCTTACCAATTTCTCAGCCTTTCCTTTTTCTTGCCTTTAGCTTCAACCTCCAGCCAACGACACCCATGTTCTTAGAATATATTACCTTTTATAATGTTCATCCTCATCCTATAATCGCATATTAGAAGTTTTTTTTCCCAGTTGTCCTCTCTCCCTTTATTAGAAAAGATTCATACATGCCAACTAATAGCTTGTGGTTCCCTATTTTTAACTTTTTTCTTTAATTTTGTAATGATTATATTTTTTAAGCCAAGAATCAATATAAGTATATTTCTTTGTACTAATAGTATGTTGTGCACGTGTAATAAAATATATAGATGAAACTTTTAATGTGATCAACTAATGATCAAATATATAGATGAAATTTTTCATTCATCAGCCCGAGAACTTAAAAACTCAAAATTGTTCAACAATAAAATGCCCCCAAGTAGAGATATGACCCAATACAAATAAGACTCAAACCCATTTTAAAAATTTCTAATTCTCAACACACAAATCGATGTTGCAAGTGCAGAATTATTAATATAATACTTGAGAATCGATCACTATTGGTTTATCACATTTAATTTAATGTATTTATACGAAAATAAATCTAAGAATTTGAATAAGGTAAATAAAAGTTGCTGAAATATAAAATTCTAGAAAGTAAATATTAATATTTTTGTGGTTTTTAAAGTTTTAAAAACAAAAAAATGGCAAGAACCAAATTGCTAATAAGAATGGACAATAGTGCATTGGGAACATGTTCAAATGTCTGATCATTCTACAAAAAGGTGTTAAAATAATAGCTCAAAAAATATTGGCACATGAATGATACAATTATCTTTTAAGCCTCTCTCACTCTCATGCACATAAATTATAAACATTATAAGGCCAAAATGATCCTCTAGAAAATTAGTTTCATCATTCTCATGAGTCATGACTGAACTAGTCTCATATGACATCTACTTGAGTGAGTTCATCTCTCAATCTTATCCAAAACACTCCAACTCAAGTTTATCCTCTCGACCTCTCCTGGTACACCGGAATATTTTTAACAATTTTGACGGTCAAATTCATCGAAAATCTCATGAAATTCATTGAAAAATATAATTTCAAACGGATTTTTCGGCAAGAACACATCGGTAATAACTTTCTACATAGTGGTTATCAATGTCTCTTAATGCACACTAGAATTTAAGTGATATGTTGACCTATATGAATCGCTAGTGAAATTAGTGTATCTCTCTAGGATAGATGCTAATTAAATCAATCAACAAAATCACAGGATATTCATTCTTAATTCACACAATCATTCCAATCAGGAACATGCACATAATCACAAAATCATCAAAGGACAACAAAACATATACAATTTACAAAAATTGATGCACAAAGAAAATCTCAAAAATCAACACATATCCAAAGATCAACTTTAGTCAGCTATTTAGAGATGTCCTGTAACGACCTGAGGTCTAAAGGCCAAGATGGTTTAATGAATAATCCACATGGGCAAAACACGGAGGTGGTCATGGGCTTATATGTAACTATCACCTTCACCTATCAAGACGCATTTTAAGTGCGGGCTGAAAGTTCAAAGCGAACAATATCTTGATTGGATCAAGGGTGTTATAGAATTATTGTAACGACCTGAGGTCTAAGGGCCAAGATGGTTTAATGAATAGTTCCACATGGGCAAAACACGGAGGTGGTCATGGGCTTATATGTAGCTATCCCCTTCACATATCAAGATGCATTTTAAATTCGTGCGGACTGAAAGACCAAAGCGAATAATATTTTAATTGGGTCGGAAGTGTTATAGAATGGTATCAAAGCTGACCTCGTGTGCTCACTTGAGCCATGTGAGAAACACGGGCCATGAGTCAACACGGGCCACAGGCTAATACGGACCCCGCTCAACGAGGACGTTGAGCCCTTTATGGAGGAAAGATTGTAATGACCCGAGGTCTACGGGCCAAGATGGTTTAATGAATAATCCCACATGAAAAAAACACGGAGGTGATCATGTGCTTATATGTAGCTATCACATTCACCTATTAAAACGTGTTTTAAATCGTGCAGACTGAAAGCCCAAAGCGAATAATATCTTGATTGGGTCGGGGTGTTATAGAATAGATGTAACGATCTTGATTTTTTTAGGATTTAATAATAGATATTTTATTATTTTATTTTATTTTGGGAAATATTGTTATTAATATTAGTGTATTTAATAATTTCGAAAATAAGAAAATAAAATTGGGGAGGAGTTCGATAAGTGATCGGATTATTTAATTAATTTTGGAATTTATTTATTTAATTATTGGAATAAAATTGAATTAGTTAAATAGATTAAATAGAAGATAAAAATTGAGTTAGATTAGATTATTATAGTTAGAGTTAAATTAAAGATCTTTAAAACTCTATAAATAAGAATAGGGGGTACGAAACTTATTTTTCTGGGTGCAAACGTTTTGGCTTCGTCTTCGTTTTTTGGCTCATCTTCGGTGACATCAAAGAGCAAGGCGTGCAGGTACGTAAGGGGGATTTTATTTGCTATTGTGACGTGATGTTTTATGGCATAATTTAGTTTTAAATTAGATTTATTACGACCATAATTTTATGTTCGTTATTGTGATGTGATGTGATGTTCGTTATTTGCTAGAGATAAAAGGAGGAAAATCGGGGAGAAGTAAAAAGGAAAATATTAATTTGCGATCGCAAAGGGTAGAGAGAGAAAGAGATAGGAAAGAAAAATTAGAAAAAAAACCGTGGGAAAGATGACCAAAAAGAAGAGAGAGAAATAAAAAAAAAGGGAAGAAACTTTGGAGGTTACGGCCGCAAACGGGTAGAGGGGAGAGGAACAGAGAGAAAGAAATTAAAAGGAAAAAGAAACGGCCGCAAAATGAGATGGAGAGAGAAGTGGAGAGAGGAAGATAAAAAAAATCAAGTTACTACGGCCGCCAAATCAGAGAGAGAAAAATAGGAAAAACTGGAAAAGGTAAATTATTTTCGCAGAGAGAAAAAAGAAAAAGAAACTTTGAAGACGGAATTTCTTTCTTCAATCTCTCGGCTAGAATATAGAAGAATAGTATAAAGAGGACATGACCGAGAGTTATTATTTATTTTTGGATAAATTTTAATTACTGATTATTATTATTGTTATTATATTAATTTGATTTATTAATTATATTGTTGGTGATTGTTCTGTTAGATTTTGATCTTATTGACGATCGTATTGTTGGTCTATTTAGTTTTTAGTCTAGTCTTGTCTAACCTAATCGATAATTTACGAAAGATAGACATTTTAGATAAACAAGATAAAAGTCGAAAGCTATTGGGATTGTCACTAAGCCGGGACCAATTGAATTGAATTGAATCGATGTGACAGATAGTGTAAAAGCTATGACCGTCCTGTGTATGGCCACTCGTCCCCCACCATACACGAACCCATTAAATTGTATCAAGCTTGTCGTACCACTGATCCCCCGCTGACTTGCATGAAAGTGGCATGATGTCCTTTAATTGATTGAGTGCTCCTCATTGAATTGGATAACTCCGAACATTGTAAATTGAATGAAATAGAATTAAAATTGAAATTAAATTGAATAGAATGGAATTGAATCATAGTCATTTGGACATATTGGCATTGAGTTGGCAATTTATCGAATTATTATTGGGCAATGACCATTGATTATTTAATTGAAAATTATTAATTGAATATTGATTTATTAATTAGGCAATTGATAATTGTTAATTGAGAATTATTATTGATTTTATATTGGTCTTTTGACCATAGCCTGATATATTATTCATATTGATAAATTGTTAATTGGTTATTGTATTGACTGCTCAATTGACTCATTATTGATTATATCTTATTTTCGATTGAGCATATTGATTGTCTTTTAGTACTTAGTATTTTTATACTCATGGATATTTTCATGCACCTGAATCCGTGCAGGTGAGAGAGCTATAAATGATGGTCCTACAGGTGGTTACGCTCAGTGATAGACAGATGTTGCACATGACATTAGATTTAGTTATTTAGTTTTATTATTTCCGCATTTATTAGAATTGTAAACTTATGGATGTTTTAGCATTTTGTTTATTATGGATTATTAGTTATTATTTTTTAAAAGTCTTCCACATTTATGATTTATATTTCGCATTTATAGATTTTATTCTGCAAAAATATTTTATAGAAAATTATGTAGCGCCTCTGAGACGACTCTGAACACGTGAAAGTCACATGGGTCTCGGGGCGTTACATGCCCCAAACACAATAATTTGACTTTATATCCATTACATATTTGTTAACAATGTGCTTCATAAAATGAAAAGAAAGAAAATCTAACATAAAAATGATAGAACTCTTTAACTTGCCTCAAGTGGAAGACAGAAGGGGGGGGGGGGGGGGGGGGGGGGGGGGGGGGGGAATACTCTAGTTCTTTTCTTCTTTCAAAAATGAAATATACAACTATATAGGGGTCATCTATAGAAATGCTCATATATCCTTTTTTAGCTGCTACAATTCTTCTTACTCGATATCAAGATGTTGCCACTTATGAAATCATAATAACATACTACAAATGCAATAAAAATACACGCAAAAGGGATAACTTTTATTATCAAAGAGTATAATTTTTAAGATGACACAAAATGCATAAGAAGAATTCATATATCATAAAATTTGCAGTTAAGTGTATTATATGCAAATAAAGATATGCGATTTGAAGTAAAATGTATGTTGAATATAATTTAAATATGTGTGAAAATTTTTTATATAAAAAATAAACCGATCCAATTGAAAATACCATGACATTAAGGCTATGTTTACACGTAAGAATTTAAGTTTTTATTTGTTCTCGAGAACTGATCAATTAAATAGAAAAGTTTAGATTTGGTGTTTGAATGAAAAGTGTAATGATGAAAAATTAAAAACTTGATTTGATAGATAAATTTTAGTGGTGCTTGGATAAAAAATAAGAACTAGAAAAATAAATTTATTTTTATAATATAGTAAATATTAGATTTAAATAGTATCATAATTTATTATTATTTAAGATAATGTAAAAAAAATTTGACAAATAATATTAACAATAAACAGTAATTAATAATATTTAATATAAAGAGTATCTTAATATAATATAAATCAATATAAATTAGATTATATATAATTTTTCTAAAATAATAAAAAATTTAATGAGTAAATTATATTTTAATACAATAAATATAATTATAATGTTTACATTAATTTCAATTAATTATAATTGGATTTTTATAATTATAATGTTTATTAAGTTTAAATAAATTTATTTTATGCACTGTATTTTAATTATTTATTTATTATAATTTATTTTGTATTACAGTACAATACTTATTTAAAAATGATTTGTTTTAATTTTATATTATAAAAGTAATATCTTTATTTATTTTGTTTAATCATAGGTAACTTAATAATTAAAATAAAATTTTAACTAATTAATATTACATTTTCATAACAATAAATAATATCATTTAAATTTTTTTATTATTTAAACACTTCATACATTTTTTCCTTATTTTTTTTATTTCTCTTTCTCCAAAAACTTTTTAAGAACTTTTCAGAAATTTGATTTGTTGATTGTTCGAGAATTTCCTTCGGTGTTTACTGTTTAGCATAATTAAGCCAAATTTACCAAATGTTTCCTTTTTAATAAAACACTGCTACACCGCTTTTTATAAATGATATTAACCACTTGCAACACGTTCATGCATACAAATATATCGATGTAAATTTTTTTGTTTAGCATTTTGGAATTTAATGAATATGCACATTACATTTTTTTTCAAATTAACCCCATTGCTTAAATATTCTTTTAAACTAAAATAAATACGCAAATTTTCCATAAAACTGTACACTATTAAAATTAAATTCAAATATTGAATGGTAGATATATAAATATATTGTTATTAATCACGGGTTCACACTTTTTTTCTCTTGGTAAAATTAAAAATATCAAATTTCTCTATGAGCGGCCATGAGAAAGGCGGTCTTTTAAGTGCTGCCCTGGAAATAGTTAAGACAAGAAAAGAGAGGAATAAGACCAATCAACAACCAAATGTGCTTCTCGCATCTCCCTTTGCTGCACAAACTCATCAAAATGGCAGATTAAAAATAGCAACTCCAATGTAGGAGAAACAAACAATGGATTAATTCAATCACCTTCTCTTCTTCCCAAAGCAAAAAAAGAAAAAAGAAAAAAGGAATTAAGAAGATTAAGGCACCTACGTACTCCGCCTTCTTCTCACGAAGGAATCTATATATATTCTATTGACATTGGCATTCATTTCTAGATCCTTATCCATTTCAAATGTAAGGAATCATTATTTGTTGGTCTCATTTCATTGCCTTCTCTTTCTTTTCTTTTCTTTTCTTTTATGTCTGGTCTCAATTGCATGCATGCAGGCAGACGTACGTTGTTTTCATTTCAACTTAACGAAATATGGAATATTGTAATTGCTGTTCTTCTTTTTCCTTTCATGATTTCTCTACTTGTTTTAACGAACAAGTTAATGTTTTCTGGCGATGATGTCGCTGGTTAAGGTGAAATTTTGCTTAATCAGTTAATTGCATGATTGTGTGCATGTGTAGGTGTTCTTAAATTAGACGTGCAGTTGCAGGGTGAGCTGAGCCATCGGCATCTAAAGGCACTCATCTTTGCCCGATGGCTTCAGCCCCTGAGACTGCACCGTCCCCCGAGTCCTCCACTCCGCCGGCTCCTCCGACCGACGTCGGCGCCGCGCCGCCTCCCACTGAATCCTCCTCTTCGACACCCCCTCCGGCGGGTTCACCGCCATCACCCCCGCCACAGCCACCGCCACCTCCGCCTTCCCCCTCCCCGCCACCGCCTGAGAAATCAGATGCTCAACCAACAACACCGCCTTCTTCCTCCTCTCCGCCACCGACGCCCGTGCCAAGCGGCTCCTCCTCGTCGCCGTCATCATCATCGCCGCCACCGCCTTCCAGACATTCTCCACCATCGCCGGCTACAAAAACTTTGTCTCCATCCGTGCCATCCAACAGCGCGAAGAACTCCACGAACGTGCCGAAAGGTCTCGCGAATGCGACACCCTCGCGAGCATCGTCACTTCCCAAGGGTGATTCAAGAACGCCATCCTCAACTGAGAACTCCGACATTAATTTGCCGCTTGTAATTGGAGTTTCTCTGGGCGTTGGGGTGTTCATGGCACTGATGGTCGTCGCACTTGTCTTGTGCACGAGGAATAGGAAGAAGAAGAAGCCCTTCTACTATGATCATGCTGCAATAGGGACAGAAGGTACTACATCATGGTTTGCTTACATGCACCCACTTTCTATATGATTGATCATGTTGGATTCTTATATATGACATATAGATACGATCGTGCTTGGATTTAGGTGGCTTCTACCCAGGTGGATCACATCCAAAATGGCAAAATGGACCTGCAACAGGGGGCGAACACATTGGCAAAATCCCACCACCTCCAGGTACACCAAACGCCGGCGCTCCATGGGTGCACTCACAGATGCCTCCGCCGGGGATGATGTACAGTGGTGAAATGAGCTCCGGGGCTTTCTCCAGCCCCCACGGAGCATCCGTTCTGCCGCCCCCTTCACCCGCTGTCGCCCTAGGCTTCAACAAGAGCAACTTCACCTACGAGGAGCTGGCCGCGGCCACGAGCGGCTTCTCGCAGGCCAACTTGTTGGGACAAGGCGGATTCGGCTACGTGTTCAAGGGCGTCCTCCCCAATGGGAAGGAGGTCGCCGTGAAGCAGCTCAAGGCCGGCAGCGGCCAGGGGGAGAAAGAGTTCCACGCGGAGGTCGAAATCATTAGCAGACTTCATCACCGTCACTTGGTGTCCCTCGTTGGGTACTGCATCACGGGGCAGCACAGGCTTCTCGTGTACGAGTTCGTTCCTAATAAGACTCTTGAGTACCACCTTTATGGTAATTAGACTTCTTTCCCTTCAATTGTTACGTACGTATAGAGAGTTTGAATTATAAACATATATATATATATATATATATATATATATATATAACATGCATGAAATGATCGTGCGATTATATACAATGGATATATGAAGATTATACGAATGGATGCACCGACCTTTTTTATTTTCTTTTTTCTTTTCATATTTTGTCAAGTTTACATTGTGTAGGAAAGGGTCTTCCAACAATGGATTGGCCAACAAGGCTCAAGATAGCTTTGGGATCGGCTAAGGGCCTTGCTTATTTGCATGAAGACTGTGAGTTAAAATTTTTATGTCTTCTATATATGTTTAGTCCTTTTACGTGCATACATAAATTATATTTTCTGTCGAAGTTTTTCTCTTATATATTTGTCTCACTTTATACCAATTAATTCTTCAAGGCCATCCTCGCATCATCCACCGGGACATTAAAGCTGCAAATATTCTTATCGATTACAAATTTGAAGCAATGGTAATCGAAGAGATCAACTATAGCTAGTATAAAATTTTCAACTCTTCTTAATTACTCCCTCTAGTCCATCCTCGGTAATATTCCTGGGACCAAAAGAAAATGGTTTTGTCATCTCCTTAAATCCTTCCTCATGTTGCAGGTTGCCGATTTTGGATTGGCCAAGCTGTCCGAAGACACCAACACACACGTCTCCACTCGCATCATGGGAACCTTTGGGTGAGCCAATTGTATATGTTTTCTCTTTAAGAATGATCATATTAATTTTCTCCTACCTAGCTAGTAGAAACCTGGCTAAACATATGTCAATATGCTCACATATGCATATATAGGTATTTAGCTCCTGAATATGCATCGACCGGTAAGCTGACTGAAAAATCAGACGTCTTCTCCTTCGGCGTGATGCTGTTGGAGCTCATCACCGGGCGACGACCAATTGATCGTGCACATCAAGAGGATAGTTTAGTTGATTGGGTCAGCACTGATCGATCATTCACTCTTTTTTAGAAGAAATAAATTATATATGTTTTCCCTTTTTGAGATAGAATAATTAATACAACTGGGAACCACGTAACATGGAACAGGCCAGGCCTCTGCTAACACCGGCACTGCGTGATGAGAACTTTGAGGGGATAGTGGATCCTCGACTGGAGAACAACTACAACACCGTGGAGATGGCGCGCATGATCGCGTGTGCAGCTGCTTCTGTTCGCCATTCCGCAAAGAGACGGCCCAAGATGAGCAAGGTACGTGTATTACGCGTACTTGAGGAACAATGCAGCTTGAAGTGACCACTAGCTAATCGTTGCACTACGCATATGCTTAGATTAGTTCTTTTGCAATCGTGAGTTTTTTTTTTCTTCTTATATATGATACCACATGTTTGACTTGGATTGTTCAGATCGTCCGAGCTTTGGAGGGTGATGCACTGCTGGACGACCTGAACGAAGGTGTGAAGCCTGGACAGAGCGTGTTCTTCTCCTCCGGCTCCGATAGGGACTACGCACCTTACAACACCAGAATGAAGCACTTCAGAAGGGCCGCACTGGGAACCGACGACTACAGCAATGGAGATAGCGGGGTCACTAGCGAGTACGGACTAAATCCGTCGGAGTCGAGTAGCTCCGGGGATATGAGTACCATCGGAAGCACAAGAGGCATTTCTCGAAGTGGAGTTTGAGAACAAATTTCTTTTGAAATTTTGATGAGTTAATACATGCGGCATGAACGACCGCATATTAGTCTTCACGATGCCACCTAAAAAAGAATGTGCAAGTCTTGGGAATAGATAAAGACCATGAAAGCAACTATGTAAAATTCAACCAGGTCATGGGTTAGATCGAATCGACCGAGTTTTGAATTGAACGGATCGAACAATATAAGTTATAAAAATAGTAAAATATGTTAAATAAAATTTCTCTAGCATTCTTATTTTGTTTAAAATGCATAACAAATAAATTTAAATATAAAAGTAAAATAAAATAATCAAATAAATTAAATAATATAATGAAGTAAGTATTAATTAAATAGTTATAGCATAAAAGATGAAAAAATATCATGCATAAATTTGAAACAAATATATATATATATATATATAGAGAGAGAGAGAGACGAATATTAGGTTTATGTATGCATCATGCAAACTCCATTTGAGTCATCAAATTAAAATTATTTTAGTTATAACGATTGAGTTTTAATCATCTATCGTAACTTTGGTTCGATGAATAAAATTCGATTAAAAAAATGGCGGACCTGAGCATCGGTTCTCCTCTCCTTTGTGACCGCCAATCTCTCCTCTACCGCAGAATGCTGCCCGCCAACCTCTATCGCAGAACGACATCGAGCTCCATTGTTCCGACCTCTCATTTGTTGCAAAACACCACCCTCTGACCTCTCCTCTATCGTAAAATAATGTCAAACTCTTCTTTGTCCTTCGACGTTGAACTCTCAAGGTTTCTTCGACGATGACCTCTCTCATTCGCTGTCAACCTCTCTTCGCCGTTGTCAACCTCTCTTCTCTCTTTCCCCTTGCCACAGAAATCCTCCCTCCCTCCTTCGTTCTTCGCCGTGCATGGGACATCGCCGTCGAGAATGACTCTTCTTCATTTTGTCTTTATAATATTTATATATTTTATTATTCATTTTGTTTCTTGAATAAGCCACATTATCGTGTTATAAAAAATATGATTCATTCCATCGTCCTATCAATAATATTTTCAGGGTATTCTAACTAATACTAAGGCCCCGTTTGACTAAATTTATAAGTCACTTATAAGTTAGTTTGAAAAAATTCAATATTTGTTAACTTTATAATATGGCTGATAAGGAGATATCAAATCTACTTATAAGTTTTAGAAAATAAGCAACAGGAGGGATGCTTATTTTTTTCTAAAAAATATATAAGTCAATTAGTTATATCATAACCAACTAGTTATTATCAATATACGTAATTTTATCCAAACGTCTAACTACTTATTTTTAAAAATAAGTCTTAGCCAATAAAATACATATCAGCACTTCAACTTATTATTTATTCTATATTAACTAAGACAAACGGACCCTAAGTAAGGCTTATTCCTTGTACAAAATAACTAAGGAGGATCCACTAAGAAACATTAATATATAGTTCATGACTTGTCAAAATTGGCCAAAAATAGGTCGTTTGATTATATGTGTAACGATGGGTTACCAAAAGAATAAGATTAAGTTTGAAAGAAACTAGGGGATAAACTTGTATCTTTTGAATTCAACTGAAACTCAATCTCTTTTTCTCAATAGATAACCCCTCTATAGAACTTCCTCCGGATCTCTCTCATTTTCCCCTTCTCGCACATGTTTTCTCCCCCTCGGTCGCTCCTCTTTCTTCATCTTGGATGCAACTTTGTAGCTCCAAAATGATGACAAGGAGAGAAGACCCTTGAACATCGTAATAGAGAACGTGTAACGCCCCGAAATTCGACCCCTCACGTGGCGCGATCTCCTCTCGTGCACTACCATTTTTTTCTTTTTCTTTGACTCTTTTGTTGACCCAAATGGTCAAGAAAAGTGACACATCAGCGGAAGACTTAACAATTAAAACAAAGAAATGCGGAAGCTAAATAGGTAATGGTTTATGCACAAGTCATGTAGAGTCCATCCTATAAGTGCAACTCTATAGGTCTCATCTATACTATAGATAATCATGCGCATCCGCCACCAAGCTGTAGTCACCGCACACATATCAACGGCTTGCTAATCAGTATCAAATACCTGTGGGGATCACACAGGGGAGCATGCTCAACCGTTAGCATAAAGCTAAGTGTGAGTTCGTATAAATCATAGATTAGTTCCGTCAGAATAAGCATGAGGTAAACATTTCAAATAAGATACGAGATAAAATCATAATGAGGAAATCAATAAGAAGATCATGATCATAGTTCATTTCTTTTCACACTCATGTTTATATTCTTTGATTTGTATCCATTGTTCATATCTTGAGGACAAGGCCCTTTCATTCGTCGCATGAAGCAAACATATAGATCATATAATAGAATGGATCGATGTGAAGGATCAACAAAGGGATCATAGGTACTTGTTCATCATTCATGTTCTTTCGTTCGTGTTCTTTCTTTCATTCATTCATTCTTTCTTTCATTCTTTCATTCATTCATTCCTTCTTTCTTTCATTGGAAGAGCTCTTCGGGAATACCATTGTCGGCACACAAAGTGTAACTATCTAAACCATTATGGGCTAATGGGTGATCAGTGCCACGACTAACCCCGTCGGGCTGAGATGACCTCGCGCAAGGTGGAAACATCCGTAAAGGGAGAGACTCCCATCTAGATAGGACAAATGTAACCCGTGACGAAGTGCCTCGCTCACAGCCGACATAACTTTCCCTATCATAGTGGACATTTCTTTCAGTAAGAAGATTGATCAAGGTTGTAGGGACATCTCTTTCAATTCGAAGATCAATCAAGTTCATATAAAGCAAAGCTCCGAGTCATCGTGGACCTCTCTTTTCATTCGAAGATTGATCAAGATCGTATGGAGCAAAGCTCCGAATCATAATGGACCTCTCTTTCAATATGTAGATTGATCAAGGTCGTAATGAGCGAAGCTCCGAATCATCTTTAATAAGTTCATTTCATCCAATAATAAATCAGGTGAACATAAGCTTAATAAATCAAAAGATTCTATTAGAGTCATATATCTTCTGTCCAAGTATCGGACGTCCAAAAGTCAAACGGTCGTCCATTTTTTTATCTGTTCATAGGTCATCCGAAAGGAGTGGATGTCCATTTATCTTTGTCTTTCGATCGATCGAAAATGTAGCGATCGACCGTTTGATGTTCAATCTTCATTCATGATCATATTCGTTCAACTTCAATCAAGTGGACGGAAGCTTATCAAATCAGAAGGGTCAGTTAAAGTCGTATTCTTTCTTTCCACATAACGGATGCCCGAAAGTCAAGGGTCATCCGCTTTGGATCCATTCAACGGTCGTCTGGAAAACAAGAGGCGAACGCCCGTTTATTACCATTCTTCGGTCGACTGAAAAGAAAGCGGTCGACCATTCTGTGTTCATTCTTTGTTCTTTTCATAGATCATATCCTTTCTATCACTTCAATTAATCAAGCTGGTAGGGAGCAGGAGTGGCTCCAAGTCATCTTTAACAACCATGTCATTCAATACCAATCAAGTGAACAGGGGCTATCGAATCATGAGGTCTAAGCTCACATTCCCCTCTATCCATAAGTCGGATGACCGAAAGGTTAGCGGTCGTCCGTAATAGGTTTTGACGTTCGTTTATCAATATCTATCTAATTTGAAATATTTACCTCATGCTTATTCTGACAGAATTAATTTATGATTTATACGAACTCACACTTGGCTTTATGCTAACGGTTGAGCTTGCTCCCCTGTGTGATCCCCACAGGTACTTGATGATGATTAGCGAATCGTTGATGTGTGTGAGGCGACTATAGCTTGGTGGCGATGCACATGATTATTTAGAGTATAGATGGGACCTATGTAGTTGCACTTATAGCATGGACTCTACATGCCTTGTGGATAAACCATTACCTATTTAGCTTCTGCATTTCTTTGTTGTATTATTTGAATTGTTAAGTCTTCCATTGATGTGTCATTTTTTCTTGACCATTTGGGTCAACAAAAGAATCAAAGAAAAAAGGAAAAGGGTAGCGCACAAGAAGATATCACGCCACGTGGCGGGTCGAATTTCAAGGCATTACAGAACGAACATAAGAAGAGGAAGAGGAAGGGAAGAAGAAGTTACGTGAAACCTATATGAGTAGAATCATGTAAAAAGGGGCTTGAGTGGAGTTGATTGAATACAAATGGAGTTCAGTCTTTGTCGGATGCCGAAGTCAACCCAAAATAATAAGTGACCTCACAACGATAAGTGACATCACTCCAAAACGAAAACTCAAATCAATTTTAAAATTTATAAATCATAAATACACAAATGTTGGTTGCAAGCACACAACTGTGGTACTTGATGATCGATCCATAAGAAAAGTGCACTTATCTATCATACCTAATTTAATATTACTTTGAATGAAAAGTTAAATATAAGGATTTACAAAAAAAAAGTAAAGATGCCTGAATTATGAAATTGTTGAAAATAAGTGTTACTCTAGTTTCTAGGAGATTTTCAATTTACCTTAAGAAAGATAAAGAGGAAAAAATAAGAAAAAAATATTCCAATTGCTAGTAGTAGTAATGGACACTAAGGCATGAGGCATATTTCTAGTCATTATTTCTTAAATCAATAAAATCACAAATTCATCAATTAGGTGACTTCAACATAAGATGATTCCACTCTCATGATAATCACCATCCAAAGGATCACTCTCACTCTCATACAAAAGAACCATAAACAAAACCAAAATTATCCATTTAGACATGGTCTCTACTACTCTTGTGACTAGAGAAGATTTAAACATTATCTATCCAAGTGGGATCACGATCTCGACATCACCCTACACCATTAACATCAAGATCACCTCTAGGTTTCACTTGACAGTGACAATCAATATTTCTTTAGACACACATTAGGATTCAACCCACCTCTTGATTTAGATTGAATCGCCAGGTTAAATTTCTCTCATGCAAACATAAATTGATGCCAATAAGAATAAATGCTATCTAAGCCAAGTGGGTCCACCTCCCGATTTAACTTAACTCTTTGGTTCTAAGATTGCCCCTCGACCTCACTTAGGAATGATGATTAACACTTCTTTTTATGTACATTGAGATTCTTCCAGTATCTCAGCCTAAAATCATATTCAAACCCCTAATTTTTTATTTCTTTCGATTCAGTTTTTTCGGGTCGGGTTGGTCGGATTGTTCTTACATTATTATTATTATTATTATTATTATTATTATTATTATTATTATTATTATTATTATTATTATTATTATTATTATTATTATTATTATTATTATTATTATTATTATTATTATTATTATTATTATTATTATTATTATTAGTATTATTATTATTATTATTTCATCTTTGACTTATCATGAATATCTTTCAATTCGTAAAATATTTTTTAACTTATAAATTTCTTTTAACTCATGGGGGAGTAGCCTTCAACTCTATAAAATAAGGAATATCTTTTAGCCCATGGTGGGAGGAGGAACTCACTTCTAATTGACTATCATCAACTTATGATGATAAGAGCTATCCATTTAATTGCTATATCTTTTTATCTTATAAGCTTTTATTAATATTTTTAGAATATCATATATCAATGTAAAATCATTATTAGGGTTGTCATAAAAATATAAAATCATAAGTCAATAGGGAACATCATAAGAATAATTATTAAAATTATAAGGACATAATTAGAGTTACTATAAATTTGATCAAGATTAGGTACATGAATAATGAATCAAAATAAGCTTAAATTCTTGTCAATATATTGTAACCCCAACCGACTATAAAAAACATTACATAGGGTCTCAAAAAATTTCAAATGGTAAACATCTTCAGAAAATTTCAAATACAATTTGGCACTACAAGAAATCGGCAATTTGCAATGCACGCATGTCGTCGCTAAGGCGATGCTAAAGCATGGCTAAAATAAATAGCCACACATTAACGTCAACATGGCATCGCACTATGGAGACGTCAACGATCAATAGCTATTAGCATCAGCGTCGCAATGGCATCGAGAACAAACGTGACGCTACTAGCACCATAGGTTGATGCTATTGCGACATTATCATGACGTGAAAAAGTGACCTTGCGAGGAATTTTAGGGGCATCGTTAACCCAACGCTAAGTTGGCATTGAACATGATGACGCTTTTGACACTAAGGTGGCGTGAAAGTTGTGCTTATTGTAACGCTACTTAGACGCTAATGTGATGTCGTGTTGCATTTCTATTGCGACGCTAATGTGATGCCAAATCATGCGACACTAAAGGGGCGGTAACATGACGCCAGTTGCAATATATTTCAAATAGCATTCAATCACCTTGCATCGCTAATGCGATGCTAACGAGATGCTAAATCCTAATAATTTTGTCCCATTTTGTTCCCTTTCCTCACCATACAAATTATAATGTATTCTTCACATTGATGAAAATAATAATACAGAAACGAATTAATAAGCATCACAAAAGATTTATAAGATAATAAAATGATATCATACATCATAACAAAATATATCAAAGATATATAACACAAAAGTTTCTATCATAAATCGTTGTCGCTGTCATTATCATTCTTGACATTCGGCATCGACGTACTCAATCCTTGGCTTTGTGGGGACTGAGCCTGTGGCTGGAGCATGGTCTATATCTCCTACAAAATGGGAGCCAAATGCTAAGGAAGTTGCGGAGCTGGCTGCTCCGAGATGAGACCCCTAATGCTGTCGAATGTAAGCTCAGGTGCGGTGGATGAATTCAGAGCAGATGAGCTGCATGCATATCATCCACTCATTCTAAGTGCCTAGGCCACGCAGGTATCCTCCTAGGAACTTTGTATGTTTATATGTTTTTTATGTTATATAATTTATATGATTTATAATGTTATATATAACTTGTCTATTTTGTAGAGGACGCTAATGTTTGACCATTTTTTCATTATACGCATCCTAAAAAATTTAAACATTGCATATTTGAAATATCATTTACACTAATGTGAACAACTAAGTGAATATGTGATGATATTTACCAGAACTCTACGAGCAATGTTCATGACCAAGTTATTGATCTTCCTGCTCTTATGTGTGGCCTCGTAGACTGTATGAAAGCCTAGAGTACCACCTTGTTTTTCCTCCTACAATAAAGTTATAAAATAAGTATAAGATAAAAGTTTAATTATTCTATCTTATATCGACATTACCATGCGTCTTCGATACTTGTCAAATCGAATCGAGCCGTCTGTGTGGATGTGGGCCTCGGGCTTCGAAAGTCTGTTAACTTTTGCCTTTGCAGACTTTCTTTGTCATTCTTCATCCATCATGTATTAACATCAAATACTTAGACTTTGTAAAATTATAAGTTTAATAAAGACAATTCAAATGTAAACTTACCACTTCTTTCATAACGACTCTTAAACTGAGCGCCTAATATGTCTCGGACATCTTTGTATGTCATGCTTCAAACTGAGGTCGGTGGATGTAACGGCTTTGTGAAACTTATATAATCGATTTTTTAAGCATTTCATTACCACCTCCTCAAAAGCTTTCTGAATCATCCTTAAATTTAGATCTAGATGAAACTGATTTGCTTCCTAAAAAATATTATAGATATTAGTAATTTAAAAATAATATAAAATAAAATATTCAATGCAAAAAAGATCATACAGTAGACACCAAAAAGATGTCATCTAGCATTTGAATTGGGACATCTTTCCACGATCTTGCCCCTTCCGATAAGTGGGAAAGAATAAGATCACTGACATCCCGCACGGTGGAAGCGGGTATAAAAGTGGTCCTGCAGTTTATGAAAAATAATTAATTTTCTATTTATAAGCAAAACTATAAATAAATTTATAAAACTTATTTAATTTACGTCCGAGCAATATTGTTGACATGATCACCCCATTATCGTGGAATCCCTCTTCTTCTGCCGAAGAGAAATTGATGCGGAGAATCATGGTATATATTTTCACTACTATTTCGCACGCATACAACAACTATGGCACGATTATTCCTTTTCGTAAATACATGTATGATGCCAATTTAATGTATGTCAAACATTCTCCACATCTGGTTTATACATGCATCACTCTCATTTTGCTAGCAAGGACTCTCATTTGGGTTAAGTGTCCTTTGCAGGAAGGCGACAAGCTTTAGGAGATGAGGTAGAGCGGTTGCACACCATGCACTGTTCTATGCATTCATGGAGAGTCACCTATTTCTAGGCTGCAGAAAAGGCCAACAAACAAACAACAAACACAACCAACTCCCTCATCCTCTAATGCAAGGAAGCTTCTTGGACTAAGAGACCACGGAAGCATAGGTGGAAAAAGTTGTAGACAATAGAGGAGGAGCATATATAAAAAGAGGAGAGGAGTTCGGAATAAGGGGAGGCAAATTCTGGAGGTGCATTCCATCATCAGAAGAGGAATTGAGGGTGAGGGAAAACTTTGGGAGAAAACAATGCATGTTGTGATTCGTAGGGATACTTTTGCTCCCCACACGAACTGTAATGAACCAGCCCTACTGAGGAAAGAAGGAGTTCTATGTGTTCTGCACTTGTGTTCTTTAGTTTGCACTTTTATCTTACTATTTTTTTTCAAATCGAATGTCGAGTTTGCTTATGGTTTTAATGATATCAGCATTGATCCTTGCTTTATCGTATATCACTTGACTTTTCGAATCTACCTTCAGATTTGAGCTCGTGAATCATCTTCATCTTGCACCTCGTAGGGATACAATAGGTTGTACGCGACCGTACGTAGAGAAATCGAGCTTTGATGAAAACGATTCCCTACTTGGGTCTCTTGTTTTTTCTCGTAGCTGTAAGTTAGGGGGAGTTCTTGAATCATCGTCGCCTTCCACCCCTGACCGTAGGGATACTATAGGCTCTATGTAATCGTACGTAGAGAAATTGACCTTTGGGGACAATGATTTGCAGTTTGGATCCGTTTAGAGTTAGCAATGACGATTTTTTATTGTTTGGTTTAGACGTCATACATTTTCCAATCGAGGCCTGAGAAGGTTATGCATATTCTGAGTTTCCAGCAATAGATGATGGCATTGAACTAGGGACTTGGACCATCCTAGATGGATTCAAAGAGTGTTCATGTGTTGTTCCTTTGTCATTGCTATTTTTTTATTTTTTTTTCTAGTTCTGAAAAGTTCTGCCCGATAGAGAACATCTCTGATCCTCATTTATTATTGGCGACCTGAGTAGGGTGGATGACAAATGAGTTATTTCTGAAGAACTTTCAATAACCATTAATCGTGTTTTTCGAATCAATCTTTTCATCCCTTTTTTAAATCGTCTAAACAATCTCGGTAATACACTAGTCTCTTGCATTCTGCCTAGGAGGCTTGTCCGTATTCCACTGAGACGAGTGCGAGCCGATCGTAGCCGTCTCGCCTTAAGTGTATTTCTTTTGAATGCTCAGTATTTAGTGGACACGAGATCTTAACTCAAATCCAAAAGAAAGGAAGTTTGATATGTAGCCTGAGGTATCATATGCGAGAGTGACGATTGCGCCCATCTTATGAACCTTCACGTGTACAACACATGTTTTTCTCCAACACGAAAGTGTTGTGGTGGAGTCGAGTGTCTTCCCCATCGGGCTAACCATATACACACGTGAAGGAGCATTCCATTGTTTTACCCATACCATTTTGAATTAAAGAACCTAAAGTCCTATAGCACGAACACCTCCCATAAGTTCTCAGCACGCATTTCTAATTGATTGTCCCATACTTTTCTAAATTTAACCAACGTCTCCACGTCATTTCTTTTTATGCCTCGAAAACAACAAAAATATCTAGTTTCTTTTACCTCACATCGATATCCATTCATACTTTCGTTTTTAGGGTTTCTTTTACTCGTCGAGTTTGTTCCGAAGAGTCTTTCAAAAATTTTGCAAACACCATTCCCTATAGATAGAACCTCAAACACTACAATGATGCACCGTACACTTACGGATCGCATTTCGATAGTGTATAAAGATTATAAATTTTAAAACTTTATTCGACATCATTTTTTGTTTTCAAGAGTAACATGTCATAGTAAAGGATAGACCTAAGTCTTAGAGGCTCACGCCCCTTTAAACTTGGCATTCTCTATACACACTTTATGCAAGTCAGGAATTATCATCAGCTACCGATGTAATAGGCTGAGAGGGTCCGACATGATCGACGAGTCCTGGTAGAGAACAAATCATTAGTGTAATACAAAATTAAACTACAATTCATATATCAATAGTAAAATTTGCACCCCGTGTGATATCTAACGCTACTTGATCCATGGCAATCCGCTCGTTAGAATGTGCCATTCCAACTACATGTCCTATCGGCGACGTTGCAATTGACACCATTAAAATAAAAAAATGATTAATATAATTACATGAAAATTATAAATAAAATACTAATAAATATATCACCTAGTGTAATATATCTGTCGTCGTCATGTGGTCATGTGGAATGGACGTTGGAACGTGGAGAAGCATCCATCGGTCTCGACAAAGGCATAGTAACTGTCACCATAAAAAAATATTTAAAACATTTGCATGTACTTAAATTTATTAAATACACAAAAAAATAACTTGGGGTGACATGTCTATTGACGTCATGCGATCGAGACGATCCACCAATGGACTGCCTACTATGTGACTGTCCGACTATGTGCCCTGTCGATGGTGGAATAGTTGTCACCATTAAAAAATGGTTAAAACATTTGCAGATGTTCCATACAACATAGATGTTCGACGCTGATATCTCCTCCTAAGTGGGTGTCAATTTAGCGTCGCATTTGGGTGACACTACTTTAGCATTGCATTTTAGTCGACCCCAATATAATGCTAATATGTACCACACATTTTCTAATTTTCACGCATGATAAATAGCGACTTTGTAGCGTCGCAAGGGCACTGAATTTAGCTTCGACCGTCTGTAACGCTAGTTCGACGCTAAGGGGAGGCACTTAGCGTCACCCTTTGTCAACCCAAAGACGTCGCTAATGTGCGTCGCTATTTGACATATTTCTTATAGTGTGGGTTGGGTTAGGATTATACCTCGACTAAGTACATAGGCCAATGTGCCAAACCAAAACATCGCTCGAGTCAAATTTTTTCTTTGCAAAATGCAGGCCGAGTTCACACCAACCCGGCTGGATTCCTGGGTTCTGAGAGCTTGAATAGCTTCAGTGTTAGTAGATCCGTGTCAAATTCTATTGTTCTAATGCGGGATGACAGCTCATTGGGAAAACGACTTTGAAATTTCATAGAGGACAAGTGAGATCACGGAATATTATGTATGGAAAATATAATAAAATCATAATTATTCATTGGATATAAAAAAATGTTAATGAGATGCCAAATAGAGAGGAAAACATAAGATCGGATCGAGTATGGATATAAAAAAATGTTAATGATCCATAAGATCGGATCGAGTATCGTAAGATCTTACCTATATATTAAAAAAATAATTTAATATATAAAAGTATATAAAAAATATTTTTTTTAAAATAAACTTGTAATTATTTATATTATAAATAATTTTAACTTGAGTACTATTCTATTAAGACTTCCTATAAACATTTGTATATTACTTAGATAATAGTAATTTAGTGACTGAATAATAAAAAAATGATAATAATATGATTAATATGGAATACAATTGTATAAATAATTTTTAATATACCTTGATATTAAAGTTATTTTGTGAAAAAAAATATTTTTAAAATTTCAATTAGAACCAATCATCTTTCTTTTAGTTTTATTTCTACAAAATTTTTGTTGCACTTGGTGAAAAATTAAAAGACTTAAAAAAATAAAAAAATCTTAGGTAGGATCATAGGATCGTATGATTTGTATTATTCTATTTATTTTGCGAAACATATGATTATACTATCATTATGCAAATTCACTAAATACTTTCCAATTTTATCCATTTTTTCAACCCTATCCTCCAACTTTACTTTGTTAGTAGATTGCCCTCCAATTATCAACTTATTTCACCAACTGTCATTTTCACTGGATATAAGGAATTTTTTCAATCAATTTACTTAAAATAAAATAAATATAAAATATTAAAATAGTAATAAATAATATATTATCATAATAATTAATAAAAAATAAAAAAGCGTCGTCCCTTCTCCCTCTGATGGCCTCACTAGCCAGAGGGAGGGATAACCAAGAGGGTCACCCTCCTTGCTTGCCGGCAACGTGCCTGAAAAAGCAGGCGATGCCCCCTCTACACACATCCGACGACACCCGCGGGGGGTGGGGAGCATTGCCCCCCCTTTCGCCGACGACAAGTGCGAAAGGGAAATGTCACCCCCACCTATTTGAGCTCACCAATGAAGTCACGGAGGGGGCTATTCATGCCTGTCACTAGAGAGGTGAATTAAAATGGGGTGCTCGTAAGCTATGCATATAGGAGGCACCATCTGGTTGTCGATGCCCTGTGCTTGCCGCTGGAGAGCAAGGAGGGTGCGGTCCTTCTCTCTGTTGTTGGTGGACCGACGACAATGAGAGAGGGAGAGAGGGAACGACACCTTTTTTAATTTTTTATTAATTATTATATTATTATTTTAATGTTTTGGAGGGATGAGACTTTTTTTCGCACTCGCAAAGAAATATGGGGCGTCAACCCTCCTTCGCGAGCTTCTCGATGAGCTCGCAGCGGGGGGACATCGCTCCTCCTTTTTCGCCTCGTTGATGATGGGTGCGAATGGGGAGTGTCAACCCCCTATGTGAATTTGCCACCCCCTTGCGTGTGTAGAGAAAAAGGGGGGCATCGACCCCCTCCGTCGGCGATCTCGTGTGTGTGTGGGGGGGGGGGGGTTCAACCAGCTTATAGAGGGGGCTGGCGTCCTCTTTCGTGCCCATCACTTCGCTAGGGAGAGGGGATGACACATTTATTAATTTTTACTAATTATTATATTATATAATTATATAATTATTTTAATAATTATTTTATTTTTCAATGGCATGCCACAAAAGTAAATTGATCGAAAAAGTGCTTATATCTAAGTGAAAAGAGTGTCGGTGCAAGAAGTTAATAATTAGAGACACAAAATAAAATTGAAAAAATTGATAAAGTTAAAGGGTACTTAGTGAAAGAGCACAATTATTGTCACTATAAAATATATTATTGTCAATTCGAATGCTAAAAGTATTGAACATTTTTATGAATGATAATAATGTATTTTAAAGTAATATCTACCCATTAAACATAATGTTTAGAAAATGTGAATAATTAATATTAAAGGAAAACAACAACGAGGTGTGAACATATACCTTACAATTTTTGTATCACAGGTAATGAGGAGCTTAACTTACTCTCCTGGCTATCGAAACGCCTCTACTCATTGATTCTTGGGGCGCTGTTCAAACAAGGAAGAGGGCAGCGTTTAGCTCCCTCCGACAAATAACGGGCGCACGCCCTTCATCGTCCCTCGCCTCATCCAAAACCAAATACGCTCGACCGACCGGACTGACTGCGTTTCCCCCCTCTTCGCCGCGCCAAACATTTTCTGGTCGGAAAGATAATCTCAATCCATTTGCATATCTTAACACGACTGTTGGATTCCGACTGTTGGAGGTGCATGCCTGTCTTCTTTCTATTCGCTGCCTTCTTTTTGGCTTGGTGTTCTACGGTTTGCACCTAACTTGTTTGCATTTTTGCAGCTGAGAGCGTGGTGTTGGGCGAACAACATCTCACTCCATAATTGGGATGGTCTGAGCACGATGGCGCACTTTCGACTGCCGCAGCAGCATCTGCACGCGTTCCTGAGGGATTTCGGGTGTTTAGGAGGCCGGTTTCGAGTGAGGCCCAAGGTTGCATCAAATAACAGTTGCATCGGTTTGTTGATTAATAGGTGTTGCCATGGTCGCGTTAGTGTGGTGTCAAGAAAGGTAAATGCAAACAATAATACAATACTAATATTAGAATCTTTTTTTTTTCTTTTTGGTCTTGTGTCGTCCAAGAAAACTAAACTTGTTTGGTCATGTTATTTGCTCTGTTTGTGGTACCTTTTAATGAATTGTGGATTCAGATGAATCTTTTGCTTAGGTTTATTGCAATGATCATAAGCTTGAACAGAAATAAGCTTCTCTTGTTGTTGTTTGGCAATTCTTAATATTTTGTAACACCCGATTCGTCCTTCTTTCAGTACTAGCATGTCTGCAATGCATAACTAAAAGTTAGCATTCTCTCCCTTCCCCCTAATACCCGTGGGTTTACATTCTGTAAGGATGAAGCTACCAAGGGCCAAACGATTAGGAAAAATAACATGGATCACAGGCTGATGCATTGCCCATCATGCTCCTTACTTTTTCTATTTATCTGTCTCAAGCCATCTCTTTCTCTCCTAGTTTTCTTAATTTCTCTTTGTTTCACAGTTATAGCTTACGCCACGATATAGTTGTGGGAGAAAGGAAGCCTACTTTATAGTCCTTTACAATTGATTTGTTGTTGAGATGTTGACATTTGTTGAACTTGCCTTTCATGTATGTTGGAAGAAGAGTTCTTAATGTCTTTTTCCAGTGATTCCATGATTTCTTTTCATCGTGAATTAAAAGGTGGATGAAATTTTATGTTATGACACACGATTGTTCATATAGTTTGATTAACGTTTTAGTATCTGTGTTTTGAAATGCTTGTATCAGTGTATGTCTTTTGTGGTTTTTAACATGTACTGTTAATTGTTTCTCCTTAAGATGATCATGTTATGTGCCTGACACAATATATGGCTTTGTCTCTTTGCTCATGAATTGCTATTTGTTTCACTTATGCAAAGCAAAGACAATTATAACAACCTCTTATCCTGAACATGTTGATGATCTATATGTTCATCTGAAGCAGTGACTTGAAAGTTTAGTATTATCAAGATCCATTTTCTGATCCTTGCTGAAAACTCATTTTACCAGGATTACTCCACCTTTCCTGTTTTGCTGGAGTCAGATGCTTCAACTCCTATAGAAGGAATATCATTGCAAAAGACTATAGGACTTTCTTCCAGTGATGAGAAAGAAATTAAATGCAATGTGACTGATTCTATGAGACCTGGCAAGAGTGATACTGTTGTTGATCCAGTAAATAATCGCATCATGCTGATTGATGGGACAGCAATTATGTATAGGTCTTACTACAAACTTCTAGGTGAGTTCTAACCTTATCGGATGTTACTTTCACAAATCACAATTAAATAGCCTTGTTTTATTGTAACAACAACAACAAAGCCTTATCCCACTAGGTGGGGTCAGCTCCTTGTTTTATTGTAAGTTTTAATGAAATTCTTTTAATATCTCACTATGCCATATGTGGTCATCTTTTTAATCTGTTTATTTGTTTTGCTTCTTTGTTTGCATTTTGTTGCCCTGCACCTCTGTTCTTTTCCTCTTTCACCAACATATGTACATCATCATTTTACACACACGTGCGCGCGCGTGCACACACAGAGTCATCCTTTTATCTCCTCAAAGGAAAAAGTAATTGCAAAACTATTTGGTGTAAAACATCTTTGATGCACTGTAACTGTTGTTTCCTTTTGCCTAGTTGTTTATTTGCACTTTTAACGGCTTCCTTGCTGCACATGTTAGCAAAGCTGCAACATGGTCTATTGGAACATGCTGATGGCAATGGAGATTGGGTGTTAACTATATTCACGGCCTTATCTCTTGTAAGATTTATGACTTTCATCTTGTCACTTCCAATTATTGTGTCTGCATTTACAAGTGCAATATTCTGAGTTGAATTTTGTATGACATTCTGTTTTGATTTGTTCTCTCGAAAAAAGAAAAATCTGGTTTGATTTGGTAGCTGATTGTATGATGATATATATACCTAAATTGTGTTTCCTGCTTCAGAAAGTTTCCCTCTTGAGATCTCTGAGCTATCTGATTATCTATTAGTTCAGGAAACAACTCAGAGCAGTATCAAATTCTTCTCTTTCGCTGGATCTCGAAATATCTATTTGTATCTGAAGCATATCTTGTATTGACTTGTTAACAAAGTATGAAGCTGTTATCTAGCAAAACTATATAGGTATTAGTCTAGTGAATGACATCATTCACACGATGGAGTTAATTTTGTGCAAAATTGATGTTGGCTTCTATGAAGTTCACATTAGAATTGAGAATTTTTCCTTGAATCTTACATGATCCAGATATTCATCTGTTTGATTTTAAGCTATTCTTCTTGCTGGGTATCAGAAAGTGTTATCAATACCAAAAGATTGAGGATAATTTGTTGTGATTGTGTTTGATCAAAGTTACAAACTGATGTGGACCAAAACAAACGATGCATGGGTACACCAATTTTGAGCTGGTACCTGTACCAGGTAGATACCTGTGTGAGTGCAATTTGGATACAAGTGGTTGCACTCGAATATGGACCCAATAACAAAAAAAATTGTTTTTTAAAATGGGTATGTCAATACACACAAAAAAAACTGACGCAAAAATTTGTTTTTTTTTTTTTGAGGAGAAAAAGGATGACTACCAAATTGTGTGGTTGTCATCCAAGTATATATATATCTGGGGAAACTGAAGAGATGTACAAGTGTGTGCTCTCGAAAAGAGAGCGGCAAAAGAGAAAAATTATGTCAGCCAAAACCCCACTCCCGAAGCAAAAAGAGAGTGTGGTGTACAATATGCTCTATCCGACATCGCTCCCCACAAAAAATCACTCGGTTCCGCTGAAGCCATATGGCCCAGGAACCTGCCAAAAAAATCGCCACTGGTGCCTGCCATCTCTGACCCTGTCGGGCCAAACCACGAAGAAGTTGCCACAACGTCGTAGGATCAGAAGGAAAAGGGACCCCAAAGGGCATCCGCTGCCAGATGCCGCGTGAAGTCGCACATGTAAAGAATAGATGGCCAATGTCCTCCTCCGCCTCACCACAAAGGACGCAAGATGTGTCACTGTTGTGTGCCCACCTCGCCCTATACATCCTGGTGAGAAGTCTATCCCGCCGCATGAGCCAAGCAAAAATCTTGATTTTCAGCGGGACACAGGATCTCCAGATAAGTCGACAGTCAAGTCTGAAATCCTCTGACGACATCATGTCGGGAAGAAAGCGGATGTAGAAACTCCGTGTCGACCAGGCCTCCGATAGCCAAACCCAACCATCATGTCTGGACTGGTCGGGGCGGAAGGAGGCAATCCTCTGATGAAGTGCAAATCAAACTTGGCAAAAAAAGTAAGTGTACACATAATTGACCTAATCAAAGCCAATGAAGAAAGCAAACCAAATCAAGAAAAGGAAGAAAGCAAATGAAACAAGTGCTGCACTTCTGCCAGCGACAACAAAAGAAGCACCGATGTCGGAGAAGGTGGTGGAGTTGAATAAAGGAAAAAAAATCCAAGAAAAACATTGCTACCTCTATCATGCCAGTCCGTTCTATCATGAGTCTGAAGAGAGAAAGGAGAAATACATATTTTCTCTTAAAGCGTGAGCATGAAAGAGGAATAAATGAAGCCTCTCAGTTTTTTGCTCTCCGAAGCTTCTCGTTAAGTAGCAAAGTTACAAAGAAAAGAGAAGTTGAAATACGAGAAAACTGTGTAATACAAAAAAACAATGTTATCTTTAAGGGAATAAAAAGGCAATGCTATTGACTCATGCTGCAGTTATAATCTCCTTGGACAGCTATTGTAGGGTGGCTATTATTGATTGGTCTATTGCTCTTTCTCAGTACGGATTAGAGGCAGATTTTTAAATAATTTCTTATTTTTTATAATAATATTTACCATGAATTTCTTTTCAAACCTTTTATGTACATTTATTACATCATGAAAAAATATATTATTAATTATAATATTTTTTAACATAAATCTTAGTTTTTATGTTACATATATTAAATATGTAATATTCATCTTTATTACCCTGTACCCTAGATTTAAAAAAAATGATAGTACTCGGTACCGTACTGTACCTTTACCTATGCAACACGAGCCAAAACACAGGGTCTTTGAGACAACCCTTTTTCCCTGCGTGTCTAGCGTCATTACATCATATCATATGGAGTTCAACAAGCACAAATATCAAACCTTTATTTTATATTTTGAAAACATTTGATCTTTTTCTATCATGATGTCTGTCATGTTTTCTGCAGCTCTTGGACGTGCTGGAATTAATTCCTTCTCATGTCGCGGTATGTAATATACATATATAAACAGGAGTTTCCTAGTGAGAATTTCTTTTGGTGCAGATTCTAGTGCTAATGGTTTTCTACGTAGAATATATGATTCGACTACTAAGCTTTTGAATATGCTCATTTGGTATTCTTTCCTTCCAAACATTGATTGGCAAGTTGACATGGATCAACTTCTTTATTGGCAATGTCATATTGCTCTTAGTTCTTTCCTAATTGAATTTGTTGGCAACATGTTTCTTCATCCATAAGGTGAATAGTTCATCAGAAATGATGATATAATTCATTTTGAAATACTTTGACCAAGTTCTACCAATGAAGATTAGTTTTTCATCAAAATAAGATACACTGGCAGATTCATATTCCAACACCCTGTCAAAACAAATTCACATGAAAACATTGGCAAGTTGGTCCAGTTCATAGGAACTTTTTCTTTTAACTTTCTTTAGACAGGACATACCTGGTGTATTGGGTGGTAGAGTTTGTTTTCAAGCAGTTGCCAGTTAGTGAAGTTAGTTGTAACCAGTTTGGAAGAAACTTATTTCTCAGGAAAAAAAGAATAGGAACAACTTGGAAATGAAAGGGAAAGAACTGGTTCTGGTGGTACCAGTTGCTAATTATTTTATTTTGAGGGGGACCAATTGCTAAGATGTTGGTGATTCGAAATCTGGCATTCCATGTAAAAGAACAAATACAATTAAACAGTGGGATATATAGTATCTCTGCTATCTTTAAGTTAGATTACCTTATAGCTTTTTCAAAAGACGACAGACATGGTTACCTTATTCTCTAATGATAGTTTTTCAGAAGATGACAGACAGGGTTCAGATGGTTGCATTTCTATAATCAATGTTGGAATTTCCTGCATGATAATTTATCTAGTTGCAATCAAAGTCAGACCTCTGAATTATCTTGATCTTTTCCATAGAATCCTTGAAACTGATTACAAAAGTACAATTCTCCTTCATGTTAAGATACTGAATAAGTTAATATTGGGGTGCTATATTAATTTGGCCATTTCTGTATCTCATGTTGCACTAAAACAGTGAATAAGGAGATTCATGGTACTTGAGAAAACAAAGCAGCACAATTCCATTTTCCAATATTAATTATTACTTTTTTAAAAGGAGGAAAATGATTGAGAGATTAGCTAGCGATCATGATAATTTTTTTCATTGTATAAAGTTAATATTAAAAGTCAGTGATGGTTCCAACAAAACATGTGAAGTTAAGGTTTTGTGCAAAGTGATAAGATTTTGGGCATGGATACCAAGATCATTAATTTGATAGTCTGGCATTTTGGATGGTTGTCATGAGGTCTGCTTGATTGCCTCTATTTAGGATCTCCACATATATTTTTATGTTCACTTTTTGCAAATGGCCTTAAGATTTGGTAGTAATATTAAGATTGCTTGCAAGATCATACATTCATCCCACAATTGGATATTCTTAGGTGGAAACCCTATGTGTTGTTGAGATAAGGAGCATGATTGTTCTGAGGGATAAGGCAGAAACTAAGTTTCCAATGAACTTATATGAAGAGAACAAAGAAAAATGTTGCCAAGAGAATTATTGATCACTGCTCTTGATTTTCTTTTCTTAATTTGCTGCTGGTGTGCAATAGTTTCTCCTTATTATTGATGTCTCGTTACTTGTTAACTAGGATTTATCGTTACTTGTTAACTAGGATTTCTTATGATTTGTTATTTATTAAAACTTCATGGATGTGATTAGCTTGTTTAGTAAATTCGTTCCATTCTTGGTGCAGGTGGTTTTTGACCATGATGGTGAGATGTATACCTCGTGTCTTCTCACGGCCTTCTTTTATGTTTAATTTCCTCATAATGCAGATATCCGGTGCTTCAAATGATTTGTAATATAGTTTGTTTCCTAAAGGTCCCAGTTTCCATTTAGCACCAAACCTAATCCTCTTTTTATATGCATTAATATTATATTGGCCAATTATAATTGAGTACCTCTTACCTCCTGCAAATACAAAAAGCATATAGTGATTCTTGATGAATTATTTCTGCATTTGAACATTTAATGTAACGCCATGAGAATATCATCCACCTAAACGTTGTTATGATTCAACATTTCAGTCAATATGTGAAACCAGATACGAGCTCATGAACGAAAACATAGTGCTGATCAAATTTGCACCACATTTCGCATATCTTAGTTGTGAGTAGGTGGTGGATACAATAATGAAAACCTGATTTATAAAGAGGAATAAAATAGACCAAATGAAAGCAATAATTGGCAATATCATATCTTGGGCCATGCAAAACTTACTATGCTATATTCTCTGGATAACCACCATCTTGCTGGTTGTCCTTTCCCGTTTAAAAAAAAAAACTTACTATGCTATATTTTTCAAAAAGGAAAAAAAAAAGAAAAACTACTATGCTAGATGCACCTTTGTTTATGGAGACTGGTTTGCTTTAGAGATGGATCATTCCTTAATTTCTGTAGGTGATAGGACCAGGAAAATGAAGAAAATAAACTTGGTAGTGCACCCCAAAAAAAAGAAAACAAAGGACAACTGTAATAAAAGGTTACCTGCTCAAAGGGTTGTTTTGAGTGAATATCTTCAGCATGTCCGGAGAGGGAGATGAAGAGTAAGAGAAGAAAGCAAGTGATATGATTTTTTTTGAAAGTAGGAAGTGACATGATTAAGCGCAGGAAGGGGATCAAGGCTATCTGAAACCTAGTGAGGGAGACTTTACAATCATTAGATGACATTGGAACAGGCTCTTCTTCCACTATGTATCGAACCATTAATTGTTCCATAATAGGTTGTACACTATCTTATTCAATGTAGGTTGTACACCATCTTATTCAACGTGCTCTGTCTCCTGTAGGACATGAGGGAAATCAAAGTGATACACTTGATAATTATTTTTGGTGAAAGATTGATAATATACCACTTTGTATTAGTTAGTGAGTTAGCTAAAAATGTAGTGGGTAGTTTTATTTGAAGTTTAGTTATAGTTATTGTACCTTTTCATGCTATAAACACACACATGAGTTTTACATATAGGGCAGCCTTTGAAATGTGTTAATCAATTATTTAATTGGAGTTTGGTCCACTCCATATGGACTATTTATCATGGAGATTTGTCATCTCGAATAGACAAATTATTAGTAGTGATTGTGTTTAAGATTCTTGCACCGTTACTACTAATAATAGTTATCTCATTTTTTATAGTCATATTGTTTAGTTATATTTCAGTTTGTATCAAAGATACACCTGATGTGATGGAAAGTACTCATGGAATAAGCATGTGCTGCTGAAACTTTCCAAAGGTTATCTGATCTGTAAATAATTTGGTGCCCTAATCATCAAGAACTGAGTGATAAATAATCTGTCATGTAGTGTTGGCAGTTACCAACCAATAAAGTGGTTGGAAAATAGTGTCCTTGTGCAAGTACTGCACAAATGCGGGGTCTAGAGCTGACACTTGTGACATGTTCTAAAATGTTGCATCTGCAACTTGACATGTTAGCTTCAGATTATGATATCCGAATACTTTTTTCAGTGAATTTTATTCGGATATCACGGTGAATATGATGTTCATACACTGATCATTTAGAGTGCAAGTTTTGAAGGAGTTGCTCTTTTGGATATTCTTTTTTTTAAGGCATCTTTTGTATATTCTTGCACCCTCGTATCTTGAAATGGAAGTTATATGTTTCAGTTGATACATGGTATTCTGATATTTACTAAAGGAACCTCCTCAAAAAGCATATATTTACCAAGTGAAACATATTGTTTATGTACCCTCTTTTGTTTCTTGTTTCCTCATTTTGGAATGCTGGTTACCTCTTGCAATAGAATTTGTTGCGAGATTTCAGACTCTCGTGGAACTGATGCATCAGTCAGCACATAGTTTTGTGGTGTCTTTTCTAAAAAAAAAAGGTTTTGTGGTGTTTCACCATGAAACATATGCAGATTTTGTCAATTATGTGACAATGGTTTCTGCTATTGGCTATGATCTTTGCACCAGTCTTATATCGAACTGTTAAAACAAGGCTCCTTTTTCATGGTTGACTGTGGAGTCATCTGTTTTTCTCACTTTTTCTCACAGCTCTCATGGGCAAAAACAACTGTTTGGAGATTAGCACTTCCCTTTTTTTTTTCTCCTGGCAGTTTCGAGTGCATCTTGGTTTAGATTCAGAGATAGGCAGTCAGAAAAAATGTTTTGCTCCCTCCCTGATCCCTTGTACAGCATCTTGTTTTATTTACGTGCACCATGTTTGGCTTTTGGCATTCATTTTTATGCCTCCTGGCATTTCAAAGGTTGCAAAGTGTCACTGTCAACATCATATGACATTTGGAGTAGGCCTTGTTGAGTAATATACCATGTTCATTCAGCAGTTGGATCCTTGATTTAATCTTCATTTTTTGGGAGGACCTTACAACTACTTTTTTCCTAAATCCTCACAAATGCTCTTACCGGGTAAATTTGAGTTTACTTGGTGAATAGTTCACCAAGCTTTCCTGTCATGGAGTGCAGCAGGCGGTCTTGTTTTGTAGTGCTTTCTGTCTAATGCAGTAAACTCTCCTTTGTGACATGTTGAACAGCTTGGGTCAAGCATGCCCAACAGTGAAATTTTAAATGCCAGTTGCCTTCTCTCCTATTGTTGTATGCCTTAGCTTCAGTCGTGTCCTGGTTATATAAGTGGATTATTGAAATCAGCAATATAGGCGTCACTGTCAAATATTAAAATAATCTGTCAAGTGGTGGATGCGCAATGTAATCATTTCTTGTTAGCTGCCACATGCACTTTCACATTTTTCTCTTGCACATCCTGTTGTTGCCACAACTTCACTTCACTACTTGTCATGATTCAATTTCTAAAACAAACATCTTTCAAAAGAATTCTCTCTCTCTCTCTCTCTCAAAGAAAAAGAAAACTTTCTAAAACCAACATGCTCTTAGAAGTTTGTATTGGGCAGTGTGTCAGTAAAGTAGGAAAAGGTTAAACAACTATTAAAAGCGTGCCATACTTCTGAAGAGTTCCATTATACGATGGACATGCCAAATTGTCTTCTTTCATGTGAATCCTTTGAGTGGCATAATTTTCTGCATTCTGATCAGAACTGGTTGTTTAAGGCATTGTCATGATCCATTCATGAAAATTTCTACTTCAAGCAAACATTCTAGTCTATAAGACATTTGTTTGTTTCAATGTAAATTTTCATGTTATCAAAATGGTAGTGGAAAATACTTAATCTGTCAATAATTCAGTGGATTGATTTCTGGCGTGCTAGCATGTTTTTCCACATTTATCAATGAAGTCACATTAAAACATTGCCAACAAACCATCATGGTGTCAGTCTGTCAGATACTTGGGGATTTGTTGGTAACTTCATTGTGAAAACGTTCAGATTAAATGACATTGTTAGTGGCCCAACTGTTTCTTTTTCAGGAGTTCAATTCAATCACAATAGCAACATGCCATCCAGAGGTTGTGTGTCAAAAGGTAAGATGTACCTTTTAATTAGTTTAATAGAATGGTGGGGAAGCTATGTTCTATTAGCTATTCTAGGTGGCAAGAGCTTCGGTGGTCTTAACCTTATTTGACTTCATGTCAAGCTGTAGGCTTTTTGGCTTATTGATTGTGTTTGTAAACAATATTGAAACATCGACAATGTCATCCTCAATGCTTCATTTGTCATTTGAATCAGTAACTTCTTCAGGAATTTGGTGGGATATATTTAGAATTGTTTATATGATGCTTATCACACTACTCATCTTGGTCAATATTGTCAAACTAGGAACTTTACAGATGTATCACTGTCATTTTGCTACTCCAGAAAATCTTGCTGATGTGGCATCACACTTGTTATTATGAATGGTGTTATCTTCCTCACCTTCTATGATAGTTGATAAGTGAACTTAGTTTTTCATATATTTAATTGATTCTACCCATGTATTCAACACATTTGCATCTTTGGAAACTAAATTCCCTTTCGACTATCATGAATGAATATAAATAACTTCTTTGAAGGTTTGACATTCCGTCACATGTTATACCCATCTTACAAAAGCAACCGCATTCCTACACCTGATACAGTTGTTCAAGGTCTTCAGTATCTGAAGGCATCCATCAAAGCGATGTCCATTAAAGTAGTAGAGGTAACCGTTGTTACTGCATAAACTTAATGTGATATCAAAACCATCATAGCATGGAATTGATCTTTCTTAAATCGTTTGCTATGGCAGGTTCCTGGTGTTGAAGCTGATGATGTAGTAGGAACTTTGGCTGTTAATAGTGTTTCTTCCGGCTACAAGGTCGGGTGCCAATGCATATATCTTCTGTCTATGTTGGAAGTATGCTAATAGTTAAAACAAATTGAAAGCAAACAATAATGAGTGTGTATTCTCGTGTTTTATTGCTTCTGCTAATTTTGGCTGCATCTTTATTATTTCCAGGACATGAACATTTTGGGCATGAACTTTTACTTTGTGTTAGAATGTTCATTTTAGTTTTTACATTTAATAGCTTCTGGTATGCTAAAAACTGTTTTGAAACTTACATGTCATGATCTTGAAGACTAGTAACAGGTCTCATGACAGGAAATATGTTTGTTATGCTCTTGCATGTTAGATATTTCAATCAAGCAACTATTGCCGAGCATAATGTGAAAAATGCCTACAACACTCAAAACTCGGATGGAACACCTTACTCATATTGTATACTCTAGTAGCAGGTTTTATGCGAACTATGCATTGGAAGTATGTACGCAGGTTTTTTGCTGTCACATTGATGTAGAACAAGGATGATGGCTGGAAGAATTTTCTGATGCAAGAGTTCAAGTTAGCTGGATTCTATGTAGTTTTGAGTTAGGATTCGGATAGTGCTCACGTGGATGGAGTTTGTAGTTAGGTGTGGGATTCTAATCTTATCTTTGGAGCTTTATTTCTGTTTAGTAGATGGAGTTGGTGTAGTCCTATAAGAGGCATTGGTGGTTATTGAATAAAGGCATATGCTCATTATTTATTCTCGACGTTTCTTTGATTTCGGTTCTGCGATCGTGGGTTCTCGATTGCAGGATCCCGGTCAGCTGCATGCCAGAATAGAATTGTACCATATCAGAGACAAGCAACATCTTGATTATGCTGCTCGTGTGCAGGATCTACTCGCATGCCTACTAACATTGCTGAAACCTTGGCGATGTAATGAAATCTTCATTTTGAGTTCATGGATTTCACAATGTAATGAAATCCTATTTACTTCATCATGAGTTTTCTAGGGCATTTTGTTTCCGTTTTTGGTAACCATATGGATACTCTATATTAAAGTAATAAGAAACTATATGCCAGTGAAAAGTTTTGGTTTAGAATGGAACTTTAAGTATGGTTGCGGACATCAACCACAAGGCTGCACAAAGGTCGACATTTAGGTCCTTTGGCAGCCCAATGCATACACACATTCGTTTAAAAAAATGCATACACATTATTTTTTCTGATGTCTCTTGCATTTCGGCATCAATTCCATTATGTTATTTCTATGTTATTACTACAGGTTCGAGTTGTCTCTCCTGATAAAGACTTTTTTCAAATTTTATCTCCATCTTTACGTCTCCTGCGAATTGCCCCACGTGGATCAGGGTTAGTATCAAGTCCATTTTGGTATGAACTAGATTACAAATTTTTTATTTAGTTAGAAAATGGGAATCAAACTCGTTTAATATGTGAATGTTTTACCTGTATTTCCTTGAGTTTCCATCTTTTCCAAAACCATGAAGAAAGATTCATGGTTTATAGCAAAACAAACAAGGATTTAAATCTTTAGCTGAACTACATGTACTGCTTGTGCAATATAATGTCAGCAGTCTATTGATTCATCTGGAAGGCATAGTTTGGATTGCCTTTGTATCTGATGTCCTCATGTACCCATATTGTCAAGACACAATATATCAAAGAATAAAACAAATGAATTATAGAATATGCTTCAGTATTGTGTCCCAGAAGTTTTTCTCAAAAGAAGAAAAGTTCATAGGAGACTGCCTTGCTCAACGAATATTTAGACTTCGATATATAGACTGGTGGTGCATGCTTGTTTACCTATTCTAAGATTTTAAGAGATAATTGCTGTTTTTCATTTAGGATGGCTTCTTTTGGGTTGGAAGACTTTGCTAAAAGATTTGGGGCACTGAAACCATCCCAATTTGTTGACTTTCTAGCTCTTACAGGAGACAAATCTGATAATATTCCAGGTTATAATAACTTTTTTCTCTTATTATTCATGCCTTCCTTCGATGTTTTGAGGGGTGCTTTCCTTTAACTACTGAGAGCTAGAAAATGATTTCCATTATTCTCTGTGCTTATATGACCTTATAGAAAAACTTTATTTTGAGAGGCGTATTTCGATATACTTAAAGCTGATCTCATGTGTCTTGTCATATGCCTTACAAAAACATTTCTGATAAATACAGGAGTTGAAGGAATTGGAGATGTCAATGCTTTAAAATTGATTACTAGATTTGGTATGATTCTATCGTCCTTTTTCTGGGAAGTTGTTCAATTCTGTCCCTTTTGTTGTTTGTGCTCTTAAAACAGTTGCAAATGTCATTCTTGATATTGAAAACCATGAGCCAGCATGCTATATGGAAACTTCCTGCAATACCTAAGACTTGTTACTCCACCTCAATAGTTTGAGCTAAGGATGACTCATCTATATTTTCTTTATTTTGAGGGATGAATCATATATACTTTTTTCCAGGGCTGAATCATGTATACTTAAACTGACTACTCTTAATGATATCTGACTTAAATTCAACTATTTAGGCAATACTTATGCTTCCTGGTAAAAATACATGTAAACATGGCCAAGTAATCTTGGTTTTTTAGGAAGTTGGAGTTTGTAAACACGTTTCGCGGTATAAGATAATGGAGTTTGGTTTTAAAAAGTGTGCATATGGATATGATCCTGTGTAGGTCAATTGTGTTCATCTCTCTCAATTCAACTTGTGATGTTTGATCTTTCTGATGACTAGCAAATTGACATCAGCTAGACTTCTGTGCATAGGTTCATTGGAGAATTTACTGGAATGTGTAGAGCAGGTTGAGGAGGAACGGATTCGAAAGGTGATTTCTGTCATGACAAATTTGTTTTGTGATTTCTTTCTTCAAGTCCCCTTCTTCATCCTGCTTCAGAGAAAGTGGAGCGTCCATTTTTTTTTGCATCCTGTTTTTTCTGCAACAGCTTCTCATTCAATGTGTGATATGGTGTCTTCTGCAGGCCTTAATTTCAAATTCTGAGCAAGCTCTACTGTGCAAAAACTTGGTAAATCTCCTTGCTTTACTTTTAAAGCAGTTCTCAGTAATTATTCTTTAGCTGGCATGTCTTTCTATTTACGCTGGTGTTCTCAATTAAATGTATGATTTACATTACAACATAAGTTCTTAATTTAGTAAATTCCTTTTGGGTAATGACAGGCAACATTACGTTCAGATCTTCCATCATATATGGTTCCTTTTAAGACATCGGATTTGGTGTTTCAGAAACCACAGGTTCCAAGTCTCTGAAATCCTTGCCAATAAAATTATCGCAAATCTAGAGCATCTGCGTGTTGCCTTTCATGAATTATTTATTCGGATTGATGATTTTTGTACAGGATAGTGGAGAAAAGTTCAGTACGCTCTTGAGAGCTCTTGGAGCTTATGCAGAAGGCTTTTCTGCTGATCCTGTCATAAGAAGAGCTTCTTACCTGTGGAACAAACTTGAACCTTGATCATTGGTCCTAGGGACTAGAGGTCATAATAGAGGGAAACATTGGAAGTTAACACCATTCTGCTATCAGAGAAACAAGCATATGGATTGCACGTCAGTTTATGATGACATAATTTGGTTATTTTAAGACAGTTGCAAGTTGGAAACAACATTTCTGATCATGTGACGTCGGCTACACTCATTGTATAGTCAGTTTACCATCAACAAAACGAGGTTTTGCAGAAACAAATGTGGTGTCATTTTCCTCATCGAGAATCAAAATGGACATAACTGCATCTTGATGTCAATTTGGAAGTGCAAGTGTACTTAAAAGCAAGTTTTATTGCTAAAATGGAACTCAAGTCCTTTTGGAGGATAAAGAGTTCTTCTGATTGTGTTGATAGATTTGAGTTTGCATTATATTTAAGTATGGAGTTTTACCCAAACTAGCCTGAAAATAGCATGCAATTTCTATTGTACTAATGTAATGAAGCAGTCATGGGCATTTAAGTTTGAATTCCTTTGACATTTCATTTAGACACAATGTTCATCTGATTCGGAAGACAATGAAAGGCAAAGACCTACATAATCAATTTGTTGTACAATCGATAGTTTTTCCGTGTTAATGCTCGTTTTGTTTCTGTATATTTACTAGGTTTCGCTGTTGATATTAATATGCTAAGTATTAATCAAATACAGATGTAAGTAAAAATATTGGGCTACCTTTGTCAGGAAGAACTGATTGGTATTTACGGGTCAAAACATCCTGTTTGATTAATTTCTGTATTAAATTATTTATTATCAATATGATAACTTAACTCCGTCTATGTTTTATAGTCGGTCCCAAGTTCGGATAAAGGAGGAGGATTGTGTTAGGCTCCGACAGCCAGCGTAAAACTCTGTCGAATCTCATGAACATAGATCAACGAATATATTTGGTTACTAATAGAGCGGAATGTCGTCGTATGATCTATGTAGCCGACCCCACCTAGTGGGATAAGACTTTGTTGTTGTTGTTGTATTATCAATATGATAACTTATATTATAAAACTTATAATTATATTAAAAAATTAAAATAAAATAACTAAGGCTATGCTTCTTAATTGTTGAATAATTATAACACTTATTAATAATCGCCTGTTCTATTTTAAAGAATTTGATTTTTAAGTTTCTGTGTTTGGGAAAAAAATAAGAGAATTTAATTGAAAATTAAGGGCACGAGAGTTACGAAGAGATGGGTGGAATATGAAAGAATAAAATTAGTTATATCATGTTTGGTTATATTTTTTATTTAAATTAAAAGGGATGAGATGAAATAGTCAAGTCCTTTAAATACCATATTTTTTTATTAGAAATAGATTATTTTAAATTAAATTAACCTCTTTTTCTTTTTTTATTATCAAATGTAGTTTTTTCTATTCTTATCAAATTAAACCACCCCTCTCTCTCTTTGATATATTATCTTTTTTCTAATATGAATACATATTTATTTATCATTTTTTATTTTAAAGAGTAAATATGACATTTTAATAAATAAAACTTTTTAGTAAATATAAATTTTTATTCAAAATAAAAAATATATATCATTTAAAAATAATTTAATACTAATATAATATATTCAACTAGGTCACGATGTAAAATTCGAATTCGGTGCCAATCCCATCAGGTCTCAAAGAAATGAGATCAGGTCATGACCCAATTATTTATCAAGTCGGAAAAAAATTGAAAAATTCGAATCGATACGGACGACCGTGATCAGATTTGTGCTCACCCTTAATTAATAATTACTTTAAATATATAATAAAAAATTAAAATAACTTTTATATAAATAAAATATTCATTATATCATCCCTTATAATTCATTATCCAACACACTCATCCCTCCATTAATTATTTACCAAACAAACTCTAAAATTATCGGGAAGATGAGCATTGGATGCCCGTTCGCGGTGACGCAAGCGGTGACGCAATTGAATTATAACAACAGCATGGTCGTTGCGTATCACGTGTCCTCACGTGAGGTAGCGGCGATTTATGACCGCCCACGACTGATGACTTGTCTCGACCAATGTTATCTATCCACGTGGTTGGACGTCGTCCGTTGGAGTCTCGTCGAGTAAGATCAAACCGTCCACCGCCTCAGCACCACCAATAAATACCCTCCTCTCAACAACTTGCGGCGGACGCGTCCTTTTCTTTTGCTCTCTTGGGGTTGGCTGGTTTTAAGGTAATTACATTCTTCCCTTCCAGGTTCTTCAATCTGGTTCCAAGTTTTTGCGACAGTTCATCGATTTGTGGTTCTTTTATTTCCGTTTACTTTGTGATTCTTCTAGAAGAAACGATGGAAGGATATTAGGTCTCATTGAGGCCTCATCGGCGGGTTGAGATCTCTAGCTTGACGGCTGTTCTTATTGTGTCTTTTCTTATTTTTTGGTATCTTCTAGTCAGGATCTGAGGAGGACGCAGATCTGGTTTGATCTCATCTGATTCTTTCTTGGATCTGAAGGGTTTGAGCATTTTCTTTGCTAAGTTTGACTTATTAAGATGAAGTCTCGGAAGGATGTTAGATCTGGTACTTTCTCATCGGTGGCCTCTTAGATCTGTAGGTTTATCGTGAGTTCTAGATTTATGATCTGCTTTTTTGGTTTGTTATGCATTTCCTTTATGATTTCCTTCCTTCTTGCGCAGTGTTTCTGGATCAACTAGCGATGGAGAGAAATTTTACCACCGGATCTATGGCGTATTTCTTCGATCGGCACAAAAACCTTTTCATATTAGGCCGCTTGCTTGACGGATCGTGATTGAAGACGGGAGTGAGGAGTTTCGATGGGCGCCAAAGGCGACGGCTGGTTTGAGAAATGATGTGTAGAATTATTTCTTAGCATCTAAATCTCTAATCATGTAGATAAAGCTGATGGGATTCGTGCTGGTTTGTTTGGTAAGGTAATGTTACCCTGAGCAGTTGCTCGATTCCTGTTATCACGGCCTTTGCCATGTTGGGTGCGCTCGCATGGCAGGCAATCAGATCTTAATAAAATGGAACCCTTTTTTTGTTGAAGGGGAGAACGCACGGGGCATCTTTTTAGTCCCCGGGTTCTCCCCTTTGTGTTGGTGTTGCTTCCCTGTGCCTTCTCTAATTATTCTCGTTGCATCTCGCCACACGCCTTGGACAAACAGAACGACTCTCGTCTACTCATCGAGGTAAAAATTTCTATTATCTGATTTAATTTAATTACGCTATCGTACATTTTATCTACCCGGAGCATGCAAATCCCAGTCATTTATAACAGGCATCATCTATATTTGCACGAGAGTATAATTTATTTATGATAGCAGAGTTCAGTTGAATATTTTGCGGTTTTACGCACTCTTGTACGCTTACTTCTGTCATATGTGATGAACAGTGATTATATTTAATTTTATGGTTCATGACTAATTTAACAGAATAATGATAAGTGTCATATGAGATTCCTGCGTGGATATCAGAGACACGTAAAATGGAATTTGGTTTCCTTCAACCAGAATGTGGCCAGTGCCTCCATTAAGCAGATTGTTGTTGGTTAAATATGAATTTCCAGCATTTGGATTGCATAGTTCTACGGAATTTTGTCCACTATAGAAAAATGTCATGAGATTTTTATACTTCTGTTAATCATTCATCTAAGTGTACTTAATTGTCAAAGCAAATTTCGATGTAATATTTTAGTACACATCTGGCGATCAATTTTTCTGACGAAGGTTCTTCAATGGGATTGTACGTGGCATCGTGAAGTGATGATCGACATCAAAATTAAACGGAAGCTTAATGACAGTGCCGGTATCTGTGCCCAGAATAAATGTTGTTCACGTACCACCGACAACTTGTTCCAAAAAAGCTGTGAAGTCGTTGCTTACATCTTCAGGTTTTAATTTCCTGTTGCATTGCAATAAGAAAAAGTAAAGTTACTATAGCTGTAGATGCTTTCTTGTCATTTAAGCTCATTCGTATTATTTCTCTTCCATTATCCATCTTAATTTTAAGAAGTTTTTCAGACATTTATGAAATGGATTATTCGTTTCTGATTATCTCATTATAAGATTACTACTGGTTAGCTTTGTACCATGATGTCTTTTGATGTTTTATACTTATCCAACCGTGCCATTAGAGATAAGATTTGGGTTTTGTTATCTATAATGTAGAAATATCATGTCCCATGTAAAGTCTTCAGAATTATTATTTGTAGGTAAAATCTGTAGCTTTCCTGATGTTGGTGATCGATGTGTTTTTTAAGCTGGTTTGGTATGGCGTGAATGAGATGGAATTTGCCAATCATAGTTCTGCTTCTTGATATGGATTTTAATGTTACTACAAAAAGGAAAAAAAAAGGTCAGAAATTTTTGTACCATTAGTCTAGGATAATTTAATGGTTCAAGTTGATTTTAAAGATAACATAAGCTATTATTTTTCTCAAATGACAATTTAATATTGTAATATAGAAAATATGTAAGGAAGAGCTTTGTATATTTAACGAAAATAGGATTATTTCATTAAATTTTTAGAGTTGTGACAATTTATTTGACTTATAAACATGTAAAGTAAATGCTTATTATTTTTTTATCAGAAAATGAAGTTATTATCAACGAATTATAAGCTCAGTTCAAAACACCCTAAGTCTGAAGGACTCGTTGTACATGATTATGATCAATTGGATAAAATCTAATTAAGATTATTTTCATTTATAAATTCATTATTAAACCAAACTAACCATTGTAGATTGGAACAAAATATTTTTAACGTTGAGTAAAAATATAGTTTTTCCTAATCTGTCATTTTATTTTATTAAACATGATTTATAGAAATCGCTAATTTTATCAACCTTGACCTTTTCACCCATGACCTTATCACACCCATTGCTTTGTTTGGATGGAGATGTTTCATTGGAATGGAGTATGTAGGAGGATTTTGTGAATCACTTTTTAATATTTATAAAATTTTCACATGATTTAAATTTAAACACTTTTGAGAGTTTAGAAATAAATATTATTTATTTTTCCTTATTCAAATTCTAAATTTGTTTACTTAATTAAATTTTCTCTCATGTTTTACAAAATTCATTTAAATAAAAAATGGGTTTAATTATTTTACATTTTTATCTATTCAAAGCCAAATATTAATATATTTTCTTAAATAATTATCTGTTTTCTACAAAATGATACTGCAGTTGTCTGGATGATCAGTTGGAGTTAACTACTAGCATATTTTCTTTTTGTTATTAAATCATTAAAGTATTTGCAAGTTTTTGTTATTAGATTTTTTATCAAGTGTTTTCATGTCATTTCACAACTTTGTTTTGTAATTATAACTAGTCTGCAAGTGCTCGTTGTGAGTGGGTTCGAGGGCTGAGTTCTGTCCCAAGTCGTTTCTCACCTCTGTATTTTATTTTTTTCTAAAACAAAATAAAAATCGTTTTTCTTAACTATTTTGCAGATTAGGTTGAATTTGTCATTGTATATTTTGGTCTCTTGTTAGGTAAAATTAAATATAAAAATCTCACTTGATTAAGTGATTTCTTCTTTTAATAGGTTACATAAATAGTGAAGAGAAAAAGTCGTCTAAAGCTCGGCCAAGTTTAAAAGTAGTAGTAACAAATATCTTGTTTTTGTCTTCCGCATCCCAGGATTTTTTTTCCTTTGCTTTCGTTCTGGATCTTTAAGCTCAAAATGGTAAGAGCGCCCAGCTTTTAATTCTGGGAGGGTGGTGGTTCGAGTCCACCAAGATCCCCTATTTTGTTGGTCAGATTGAATCAGAGCATATTAAATTAATTTTTTTATAATAATCTTCAATAGAAATATCATAGTTAACATAATATAATATATAATTAATAACCAATTATTAATAGTGATAAATTAATATGAAAATGTTATCTATTTATGTTTAAAAATTAATGTTTATTCATTACGTTTAACATTTCACTTTTCTCTTTCGAAAACAAAATTCTTATATTTTATAATATTTTATTTTGATTATTTATTTTTATTTAAAGTTGACTATAGTGATTTTTTTATGTCCTACAATGACGAACTCATTTCCTATGGCTAAATGTCCTCCAACTTTTAAGTTTGCTTAGCGATGTCCTCCAACTTCAACAACGATGCCTTTCATCTTTAAACTTCTTGCATGAAATGCCCTCCCGTGCTGACGTGGCGATGCACTCTCACCGTCACGTCAGCAAATTAATAATAAAATATTTAAAAAATTATTTTCTCTCGGGGGGGGGGGGGGGGGTGGGGGGTGGGGGGGAGCGGCGGCGAGGCCCCCCTTTTTTGCTGTTAGCCGAGTTCTATACCCGATTCATAACTGGAGCATGCAGCCTCTCCTGGATACAGAACTCTAGTTCGTGTGCAGTGAGGGATCTTTATAGGTAGCCAGTCTTTCACTTCCGCCTCTCCACTCCCATGCCTTTCTTGATCGGACCAACCCAATCGGCGATTTCCGGGAGGAGGGGGGGCACTATACGACCATTAACTAAAATATGTCTATGGTTAACTAATTGTCTGGCTGCGGGAATGGTGGAAGCCATACCCAATCGGGAAAGGATGTTATCTAAACGCATCTCAAGTAATTGTAGTAAAACCTGACCTATTGACCCTTTGGCTTTTCCGACGATATGCACATATCTAAGTTCATGATCTTCTTTTGGTTCTTGCTCATTTTCTTCCTCTAGTTCTTCCAAATCATCGATCAATTTGTATGACCATCGCGAAACCTTTTTACCGATTTCTTCTATTCCAATAGATTTTTGAGCCCCCCCTTGCCCGCACCGGCGAACAGCAAAAGGGGGGCCTCGCCCCCCTTTTGCGACCTCGCCAGAGGACGGGGGGAGAGGCCCCCCTTTGCTCTTCGCCGGCGCGAGCTCGTCGGAGGCGAGAGAGAAAATAACTTCTTTAATATTTTATTATTTATTATTAATTTGCTGACGTGGCAGTGCCACGTCAAATGCTCTCCTGCGTGGCGGAGGGAGTGCATCGTCACGTCAGCAGACCGATTGGGAAACTGGCTATTCCCGATCAGGAGGACATTCCATGCAACAAGTTTGAAGATGGAGGGCATCGTTGAGCAAACTTGAAAGTTGGAGGGCATTTGGTGTAATTTATCCATTTCCTATATGACCTTCTACAATGGACGTCGTCAATATCCCTATCCGAAGTCTAAACAATGTTCACGACCTCCTTTGGAATGCAGCTAAAGATCGATCGTGCCCTAGACCCATGTTATTTTTTTATTCCGTAAATGCCCTTTGAAATGAAAAAAATGGCACAATTACCTCACGAAAGTAGATCCAGAAATTTAACCACTGAATGCGTGCAATTGAACGAGTGCATGCGATTTTAACGAGTTGATGCATATGCCCATTCGAGTTCACCCCTAGTTGTGACTTTAGACTGTCAACCCATTTTTTGACCCTAGAAACGTAAAAACTTCAGTTTTTAAGTATTAAAACTACTTTTTGACAACCTTAGTATGAAATTACAGCATTGAAAAGATAGGATCGTCATTGGGAGGGAAGAAGTCGCAGACGAACAATCAGAGAAGGATTACATTTCATTGAAATGAAAAATTATCGTCTTTCAGTGGTTCACGCCAGTGTTATTAGAATCAGACCGAACCGGTCGGTCGAACCGATCCAATCATCGACCAACTAATAAGACGGTCTGGTATAAGGCCTAAAACCGGACCCCTAGTTGAGCCGGATTGAACCAGTCAAGAACCAGTCAAAATCGGTCAAAACAAAAAAATCGAGTTGAATCGCAGTTTTAGGCCTACCAATTTTATTATTATTTCTTTTGTTAATAAATAATTTTATAAAATTATTATTATAAATTTGGAAAAGATCCAAAAATGGACTTTCTCCATAGAGAATCACAATGGTCCCATAGTGTCCTCCTATATTTATAATTGTCCACTTACTCGTGTTGCTAGTATTAGCAATGTGGAACTATGTTTGTACACATTACTTGTTCTTTTTTCCTTCATTTAGTCTAGAATTTACTAAGCTTTGAACTTTAATTTATGAATTATTATTTAATTCAAAATTTTAATATCATAATGTATATTATAATATAAGTTATATTAGATAAATTAGTTAATGAATGGTGCAAACTTCTTTGATATATGCATAATATACAATAAAACTATAACATACTATGTATTATATATACAAAAATATATATACATAAATTTAAATTTTCTTTAATTTAATATTTAATAAGTTCAAATTTAATAGAACCCTAATTATACTATATAATTATTTATAGAATATATGGAAAAAATATTTATAAAAAATTTTAAAAATAGAAAATTTATATATAATAATGAGATTCAATAGGATTTTCATTTATTTAAGGGTGTAATAATTTTAACATCAAATCTTAAATTTTAATTTTATGATTTATTATTGTTATTTTTTGTATAATTACATTTTGACATAGGTATATACTCAAAATATAATAGCTTAATTTAATATATCATATTAAATATAATATTTTATTACTATCCGGTCCGACCGACCGGTCCAATCGGTTCGACCTGAAACAGACACCTATCCGGGTCGTTGTCCGGTCCGGTCCTAACAACAATGGTTCACGCCACAAAAAAGTGATCGACACCCCCCAAAAAAAGTTGAACCGGCTCGTAATCTTCCTAAATGACGATTAATGCGGAGAAACTTTGTATGTGTTTTAACTCTTGTTTATCATGCATTTGATCTACAAATGAATATGATTTTAACCTTGTGTGTTAGACTCAAACAACAAACAACATAGGCTAGGAGGGGATCAACCAACAACTGTTTCATCCATATCAAGAAGTAAGCTTTCTTTGAGCTTTTTGGAGGCGCTTGCTAATGGACGAAAAAATAAACAGAAGAAAAAGTTGGGCAACTGATAGTGGCTGAGAGGGCAGAAGGCAAAGAAAGGGGGCTTGGACAAGGGAAGAACTTTGGTTCTGTTTTGAGAGGCTCATCATATTCAGGAAAGAGGCAAAGGCAGGGAGTATTGTCATTCTAAAAATGTTTTATGAACAATGGTCATTTATGTGATTGAGAGTGTTGTGCCACTCATGGACTTTGTCCGTAACTAATCAGCCAAATAAGGCTAGGGGATGTTTGTGTTCTTTGTTTTGTTCCCGATTTTTTTGCTAGATGGACTGATCGGTTTTTATGCTTTATTTCGTGTTTATTGCATGTTCTTCCTTCAATTGATTCATCGTAATGAACTTTGGATATTGATTGAGCTAAAGGCCTCGTTTCGGTGCAACCTGAGAGGGTAAACTTATCCTTTATTCAACTAAATGTTGAGAGGTAGTGAGTTGAATAGAGGTTATTATTCAGCTTTCGAACAGGCTCTTTTGATGCAATGCTTAGACAATTCTTTTGTGTAGGCAGTACATTCATCGATTCTTCACCTAAGAGAGAAGCTTCTAATTGAGGTTCTATATACATATCGAAACTCAATTATCTGAAGAAGAATCATGAGCTGCATTCGTTGGTATTGAACTGGATTCGTTCCTTAGCTTTGTTCCACTATCAGTCTTTCATTTAATCTCTTATTTCGGTCCTATTGATTTGACAACATCTCACCCGAAAGGAAATATCATCCTTTGTTTTCGTGGAGGGGCCAAGAGGACACACGATTATGAAGATACGCCTAGAGACATTGTCGTGAATCACGTTCATTCATTCTATCCATAATCTTTTCTGCTTGAACATAACAATTTTCGCCAATCCTGGTGTAGGGGTTCCTCATCCAAAAGGGTTATCTTCACCAATGAAAATGCAATACATGCTAGGAGGTTGTTTGGAACTTCCATATTCACTTTGATAACCTAAGAGGCAGAGACTGCACGAGGTAAAAGCTCAATCTTAAACAAGAGAAGTTAATTTATCCGTTCGCTCTGTTCACGAGAGTGTTCTCTGAGTTGAATAGATGATCCTTTGGGCATGTGCAAGCTCGACCACCAATGCACACGACAGTGTCATTTAATGAATTGAGGGTTATCCAACACGAATGTATACTTATGTCCATGCCAAGATGTTGTTTGTCATCTTATTTACAATTTAATGTTCAAAGAACACTAATCCCAAATGAAAACATCTCCATAAGTTCTTGGTGTCAAATCATACTGATAGCCAAATCTTTAACATCGCTTCTTGTTCTCTTATTTTCTCATAAAATTGAAAAATTATAAAAAATAGCGTGGTTATTTACTTTGAGAATTTTAATTTACTTTTCTTGTCCAGGTGTATTTTTCACTTTCAGCAATTCACATTCTGATCTAGTTCAAAAATTGGCTCTTTCTCTTGAGAGAACCTCACATATTACGATGATCGTCATACACTTGCGACCATCGTCGTTATAGTGTGAGGAATTATAAATAGCTTGTTTGATATTTTTCTGTGAAGTAGGGCCTGTGTAGGAGTGTTTACCTCTAAGGGGAAATTGCTCTTGAAACATTACGTCTTCATACAAGACGTGGTGTTTTCTATTGTTTTAAACCCTTAACATCAAGATTTGACATCACTGATCCTAACACAATCAACGAATTTGGATGGACATCGTATGATGCTACCCACTTCGGGGGTAGCATAATCATTAAATCCTACTTAAAACCAATATTTTCATAAAGGGATAATCAGATTGGGCGACCAATTGAATCACAATTGGAATAATTCAATTAGGTTTAAGCAAAAATTATTAAAGTAAATATTATAATACTTTAAAAAGGTATATACATAACAAATAGTATTAAGTTGTTGAATAAAAATATTAGTAACGTACTAGTATTAAACATTTAATATAAATGCATAATTTATTATATTTAAAAAGGGTTATTTTCTCTTACTACTCCTAAACTATGACGATTTTCCATATTTAACCCCAAACTACGAATTTCGTTTTTTGAGTACCTAAACTATCACGATTTTTTCCAATTTGATTCTTCCGTCGACTTCTCCATTATTTTTTTTCACATTTATGAAAATTCCATTATACCCTTGTTATAAGTGTTACTTTATTTTTCTTAAAATAATATATAATAATAATGAAAAAATAATGAAAAAAGACTATGTGGTGCCGACCCCCGTGTTGCCAAAGCGAAAGGGGCCCGGCGCCCCCTAATCTTCCACGCTGCGAGCGAGGGAGAAGGGGGGCCGGCGCCGACGAGCTCGTTCAGGGGGCGCGGGCCCCCCTTTCGCTCCGGCGACACGGGGGGTGATGCCCCCCGCAGTCTTTTTTTAAAATTATTTTTATATTATTATATATTATTTTAAGAAAAGTAGAGTAACACTTATAGCAATGGTATAATGGACTTTTCACAAATGAGAAAATTAAAAAATAACGGAGAAGTCGACAGAATTGGACTGAAGGATCAAATTGAAAAAAATCGAGATAGTTTAAGTATCCAAAAAACGAAGTTCATAATTTGAGATTAGATGTGAAAAATCGCGATAGTTTAAGGATGGTTAGAGGAAATAACTTTTTTAAAAAATATTATTAATAAGTATAACTCTAAAATTGTTAATATTGAACTATTATTATTAAAATTTTATTTATCATTTAATGCAATTAATAATATGTTAATTTATTGTTACCATAAATCACTCTTGTTTTTGTATTTTATTTTCTTTTTTCTATTTTTTTCCTTTCCTTCTTTTTCTCATTCCTTTTTACTATTGTTTTTTTTCTTTTTTAAAGTTGACCCGGATTTCCTTTCTATTTGTCCATTCTCACTAGTTCGACTGGAATTTTTCATTCTTTTTTTTATATTGAATAATCCCATCCGATACTAAGAATATTGATAAAAACATAAAAGATGAAAAGATGACATAATTTTGTAGAAATACATTAAAAACATTTCTTGGAAGTCATTGGGCACAGCCCAATTAACCCGTCGAGGCGTTGGACTATAAGATGAGATAATTAAAGTTGTAAAACGTTCCTGACCTGTGACCTCAAAATAAATTAATATTTTTACGCTAAAAACTTGGATTAACAAATTTATGCTACAAATTAAAATATGTGCCTTATGCATTATTATTATTATTATTATTATTATTATTATTATTATTATAATAGTGGTCCGAAACCTTATCCGCATCTTTCAACCTCCCCCGTGCACCTCTCTGCTCGGCAAAAGATCTCCTCGCTGCAATCCCCACGGACGATTGTCCATCATCCCACGTGGCACGTGCACTTCACTTCGACGGCCCAGATCCGTCAGCCTCCGAGTGTCGTCACTATTAACTAATACAAGTGACGCCTTCGCCGCCCCCAAATTAAACGATTCCTCCCCTTCCTTTCTCCGTCTTCCTCTTCGTCCCCCCTCTCGCGTCACCGCCAACGTCCACCGATGTCGTTGCGGAAGCGGCAGCGCGTCGGGAGCAACGGACACCTCTCGTCCGCCGGCGACGGATCTCTGGCCGACGAGCCGCCGGCCCCCGTCGTCCTCCGCCCCGCCGCCGTTCCCGGTGGCTTCAACGATCCTGCGGCCTCGGACGTCCTCCTCCACCTCCAGCTCGACGGCTCCGATGAATTCTTTGTCGACCTCCATCTCAAGTCGTCTGCCCTTCGCCGCTCCGGATACTTCTCCGCCCTCCTCTCCGGCCGCTGGCAGCGTCCGGCCACGGACCCCTCGCCTTCGTCCGATGAGGACTCCGTCCACCGCCGGGTCACCCTGAAGATCTCCTTCTCCTCGACCCTCTCCTCTGGTGACCGCAGACGTCGGGGCCCCTTCGACGCGCACGTCGTCGTCCTCCGCCTCCTCCACACCCTCGACTTCTCTGGTGAGGTCGCGTCCGTCGCCGACGCGCTTGATCTGATTCCGGTGGCGCTGGAGCTCCTCTTCGACGAGTGCGTCCAGGCTTGCGTCCGGTACCTCGAAGCTGTTCCTTGGACGGAGGAGGAGGAAGAGGGAGTGCTCAAGGTGATCCCTTTGCTCCGCCAAGAGGAGTCCCGGGAACTCATTGCGAGACTCTCGCCGCTGGCAGCCGCATACGGAGACGGGATGGACGCCCCCGAGAAGATGCTCCACGGTCTGATCGACGCGGCCATTCGCCGACATCCAAATGTGGCGACGATTAAGGCGTTTGTGGCAAAGCTTTTGAGGGATTACGCCCACAAAGATTCTGTGCGGAAGGTTCTAGACACTGCGTTCTTGGCGAGCTTGGAGACGGTGAAGGAATACCTTGGGAAGTATGCCAGCCCCGATTTCCGTGTGGCTGGGGATAATGATGAGAGGGAAGCGATGCAGAGGTTGAATTTGCATGCTGCCATGATGAATTTGAAGCACCTGCATTGGCTTGTCGAGAGGATGATCGATTCGAGGGTGGCAGACAATGCCGTGAAGCTTTGGGGTGAGCAGCCGGCATTGGCAGGGGACTTGCAGAAAACCTTTAGGGAAGACGGATGGAAGAACATGGCACCTGGCCTTCCATTGCTCATCACTAGGTGCACTTTCCGCCTTGCCAATGCAGTTGCTTCTGGGGTCACTTTGGCTCCAAAAGAGGTTTGCTTCTGAAACCTTTGATTTTTAACTAATATGTTAGCTTTTTTTAGAAGAGTTGATATATATTAGCCTAATAGTGTTCCTATGCTTGTTAATTAAATTGGAAGCATGCTCTCAAAAAACTAAATAAATAAATTGGAAGCACACACGGTAAATGGGCGTCAGATATTGCATTGTCTAAGATACAAGCTATACACAGCTATCTCATGTCTTGTATGATTGGATTTTCAGTACAATTTTCCTATAAGAAGGTTGATTTCGGAACACTAACTTGATTTCTTGTTGGTTTTCCTTGTTTAGAAGAAGTTATGGTTTCTGGTGAGACATGAATATTCTTTGTATATCACAAATCATTTATTTATTCAAGATTGGTTCTTCTATGTTGCAGGAAGATTAGCTGGGAGTTGCTCCTCTTTCATTCATTTATGATGTTTTTCTTATATTTCCTCAAAGATCATAGAATATTTGATCGCTGATATGATAGATAGTGAGACATGCCTTCTGGTTTATCATTTTCGTCTCTCAAGGAAAGATTCATCCTCTTAGTCCCTTCTATGAAAGATTTATCCTTTTGGGCTCTCAAAGGAGGATTTATGATTTTGTTCTTGTGTTCTGAATTGCATAATAATCCTTGGACATGTTTCTTTTCCATTTCTTGTTCTCATGAGATGCATTGCCTTATATCATTCAGAAAATAAATAATACATTTTTTAGGCGGTCGATTGCCAAAACAATGCGTGCCAGTCTTTTATCTTTGACCTTGGGTGTGTTTGGCACCCAGATGCTTGAGAATGTTTCATTTTTTACCTTGCGTTACGTTAGCAGGAAGCGTGTCTTGTCCTTTGCCAAACACACTCCTTCTAAGAGGCTTTGGCAATTGGATGATTAAAGGCTTGTCATTGTTTGATATTAGAATCTTTGAACTTCATAAAAATGGAAAAGTGGAGTCTCCAGTAACCCTTTACAATCAGATTGCTGAGAACATGTAGACCTACATGTGAGTTAATGAGGTCAATTGACTCCATTAATTCTTAAGATTGACTCTATTATAAATACCAACTCTAATTATACTTTTTTAAGAAAAAAATATAAATTAATATTTAGTTGGACATCATAATAAATTGACCTACGTTCGATTTTTTTCTTTTGAAACAATATGCCATAGAATGCTTTTTTCATTAATCTTTTTCCATAATTAACATTTTACTTGCGGAATTTCAAAATAAGTTTTTAAATATTTTTATCATTTATCATTAATATATTATTTATTATATTTATCGTTTTTTATTAATCTATCTTAGCTCTTTATCTGCATATATTTTTGGTGAATGGTGACACAATTATAACTTTTATTATTCATTCACAAGCTAATACATGACTCAGTTAACGATTACTATTTCTATGCTAATTGAAAGGATTAATTAGTACCTATCACCATTCATTGAAATGGCATGATTAAAAAAAATGCAACATATTTACTTCAGATTAATTTAATTTCAATATCCAATGATTAGGTATTATATTTTTTCTCACCATTTTAAGAAAAAAAATCTAATATCATCTATGGAATTAGATTTATTTGATGCTATTGATAATAAGCTGATTATGAGGAGAAAAAATAGGAACGTCTTGAGTCCTAGGTCCGCTCCGATCATGTAGTACTTTAGATGATTCGCAATTATCAATGATATGGAAACGTAACTAACAGTGTGTAATAGTTAAAACGAAAATGTCCTATAGTGTATGATGTGCATTTATGATTGTTAGTGATGTTGAAATAACTGTCATTTTACCAAGAAGGAAAATGAGTCATGAAAGATATGAAAATCTCATTCTATCTAATGCGTCTAGTTTGAGCATACCCAATGAACATGCCTTACTGATTTGAGAGTTGTTTGATATTGTTAAATTATTCCCTCAAACAATTTTATATCTGTTAGTTAATATTTTGTCAAATTTAGTTGGACTTGTTTGAGATTGAAGTGGTTCCACTTTTTCCCAAAAATGTGATGTTGATTAACCTAGTCCTGTTTTTAGTCATGATGATGATTCCTTTTGTTTTTCTTTCTTGCAACTCTGAAACATCCATTCATTTGAATCTAACATAATTCTTTGGTCTAGTTTATCCCTTTAGTCTACATTTTGAGTAGACATGGATAACTTTGAAATTATCCATCTCATTAATTCCTTAGACTGACTTGAATCTAGCATAATTCCTTGGCCCAATTTTTTTAGCCTACATTTTGATTAATTATCTCACCCTGCCACCGAGATGCCTGCCGACTTTTGCCCTAAAAAAGAAACTAACTCATTTATTGTAATCATCCTTTGCTCTCTCAAAAAATAAAATAAAATAATAACGCCAAGCGCTTCAATCTGAAACAAACACAGCCTCAACTTTCTACTTCTGACAGTCACCCATGGTCTTTCTACTCTGTTGATTTCAAAGTTATCCATCTCATTGTGATCTGTTTACAGATCTTCGTAGTACTTTCTGGTAACAAGTGGCGTATAATATAGAGTTGATGACCCTGTATGTGTATGCACATGTGCTTATATTTTGTGCAAGTTCATATTGGCACGGAACATATATATTTAATATAATTATTAATTCACTTTATTTTACTCAATTTTCCTTACAATTGACTACAAGCTTATCCTCTCCCAGTCTCCCATGAAACAACAGTCGTCCATGCCCTGAGCGGCATGGTGACTTCTTGCTTGTCTAGGGTTCCCAGATATCGCTGTGGCAATAAAGGGTTTCTCTCCCTTGCCCTCTAGTACATCTTAAGATCACTCAAGAACATTATTTTGACCGAAATACAAATTTGATTGTTTTAGTAAATGTGCGGCAGAAGATGGTGCATTATGCAAGATTGGTTACTTGACTTTTGGTTTGTCTGACAAATTGTCTTGTCCTTTAAGTACATTTCGGTGGATTATATTGGTAAATAACTAATAAGTTCCAAATTTTAAAATTGAAAAATAATGCAAGATCAAATTTGTTTTAAAATAAGAGGTAAGCATGTAGTTCCAGCTTTGATGTGTATATGGCTTTTTGAAATGTTTAATTTCATGTGTATGCCTGCCGATGATACTTTTGTAAGTTCTTCCAAACTACATAAATGCCTGATTCTTGTACAAGTGGCTTTATTGTTTGAACTTTCCATATTGGAGGCATTAAGAGGCCATTGTTTATTGCTTCTATTCTTGTAATTTGATTCTGCAGAAAAATATGAGGATTCTTTCCAGGGGAACCTTCCTAAATTCTCATGCAATCTCAAAATTGAGATGTCAAAATCTTATCTGTTTCTATCACGTGTCATGTTTCAGGTGAGAATGAGACTTGTAAAAGAATGGCTTCCCGTCCTGAATGTTTGCAAGGATATACTTCCGGTCCCGCCATTCCCGGATGGTCACAAAACGTTATATCACGAACTGGAAGAAACATTCTTGGGTATTATATCCACGCTGCCAGTTTCAGATGCTCAACCACTGCTTCAACAATGTCTAAGCTTCTCAACTCGTAATGTTGATGATTGCCCACACCTGATCAGAGCTTTCAAAACATGGTTCAAGCGAGCAAACAGAGCACCACATGTTGACAATAATGAAACGCACCTTTTGGATTAGAAGAAGGCTTGTCGTAATGTAAACGTGTAATTATTCTGTGCTGACAATTTATATCTCAGAACTATTTGATGAAACTCACTATTGTTCTGGCGAGCAAACAGAATAGCACATGTTGACAATAATGACAAGCATCTTTGTGGATAAGAAGAAGGCTTCTCTCCTACTGTACATTTTGTAAACTTTTGTGTTATCATACATAATAATGGTTAGATTTTATGTAGATGATACTGTCTTATGACTCATCTTCTGTAAATTATTCTCCTCTTTCCATTTTGTCCGTGAATATTATTTTTCTTCCAATTTATCCCTTCCTTTTTGGCATTTATAAAAATGTGCCACGGTGATGTGCAAATCGACCTGGCAGGTGTCTTGCCCATAAGTGCCGGATGCTCTTGCCTAATGAACTTAATTTATTATCCAGGTCACATTCCAGATGTAGAAACGAAGAGAACGATCGCTCTTGCTGCGTGTCATTCCGTTGACCAATGTTTTGCTGCTTCTTTCTATCCTGAATTTGAAGTCACTGCTGGAAGTTATCAAGATCATTAATTAGAAAAATGCAGTAACTTGTCAGGTCTTTGCTTTCGTGTCTTTATCATCATCATTAATAATAATAATAATAATAACAATAATCGTAATCCGTAAGGCATCGGTCATTGGCAAACTCATAATGTGGAACTTATCACCTGCTGCTACTGGCATTGACTGAGATCTTACGTCCCATGGATGGCGATGCTGATTTTGGACTCGCATGCATGTAATTCATAAACTGTGAAGCCATTGAGCAACGAATTAGGAGAAGAATTGTACCCAAAAGAATTCAAACACCAAAGAGACTCACAGCCTGCCGAATGATCTCAATTATTCATGATATTTGATATCTAGATTGCATATCATGATTACTTACGCTAGCAAAAAAAATTTTCGGTAATCAATCCTCGATATTTGGAAAACGGTATCGATTGTTCAACTCAGGCGACGCTATTGAGCGCACTCACTGCATGTTGAAAAGTCGGTCCACCATCGATTCCAACTAATTCGATAAAATCGTCTCGAATCACGTGCTTAGTAGTCACGATTGAGGCTCCCAATATGAATGTCTCGAAGTCGAAACCTCTTGTTGAGTAAGGAGTCGGTACCACTTCTGGTTACGCTAGCAAATTTAATACCGCCCAGAAGGTATTAATCTTTTGCAAAATCAGCAACTTCAACTTCACTACATCTCAGCCAGATCCTCAGAATTTAATAGTCGAGTCGTTCCCATAACAAAAAAGAACAAAAAAAAAAGGTATAACATTTGTAGGTATTTTATCAAGAAACAAGTTTGATTACTTCTTGATCCAACTATATATAAATCAACAACTTCCCGGCCTGTTAATTTTCTCGGACTGCCTCTTCCTTACACAGCTACCAGCCCTGAATAGGCCACCTCCTCTCAGGGTCCGGCAACCAGGAAGACCAACTCTTCTTCTTCGCCGCCGCCGCCGCCGCCGCCTCTGTCGTCTTCTTCCCGTCCTCCGCGTCTTCTTCCCTCTTCGACTCGTCTCTCGAAGCCGAAGGGACGGCGGCGGATACTTTTATCAGCTCCAAGCCTTTCTTCATGGCGGTCGGCGGATATCCATGTTCACCGGAGCTTTTGCCATATCCCCTCGCCCTCCTTCCGGGCACGTCGACGGCCTTCCCGGTCAACGGCACAAAAGACAGAAGCCTCCGGGCTCCGACCGTCCGCTGCTGTCGCGTAGGCGACTCGTCTTCCGGCGATCGCCCGGACGACGGGGAGAGCCTCTCGTACTTGGCCGACAGCGCGCACTCGGAGGAGATGGAGTCGTCCAGCAACACCCGAGTGCTCCCGGACCTGCCGTACACTCCGCGAGGACGGGTGGAGACGTCCCCATGCAGCCCGTGTTCTTCGTCAAGCTCCTTCATATGGTTCAGCCGACGATCCGCCGAGGAAGAAGATGGAAGCCGTGGCGCGCGCGCGCGCGCGCACACACACACACACGGAGAGAGAGAGAGAGAGAGAGAGAGAGAGAGAGAGAGAGAGAGAGAGAGAGAGAGAGAGAGAGAGGTGGCTTCTTACGATTGTCTCTACATCTCTACCTCTTAGTTGACCAGAGCGCGTTACCTGTAGTTGTCAACGGCGTCAGGGCACATGCGGCGAAACTACCAAATCTTATTAAAATGGGGACTGGATTGGTCAGGCGGAAGCGTTTGACAATTCGGTTCTAAGATCCGACTCGAAATGGTTAAAAACCCGAGAGCTGGTTACAAAAAAATGGCTTGAGAATGTAAAATGAAAAAAAAATAGTAAGTAGTAGATTGATAAAAAAAATCATTAGTAACAAATTATACGAATTATATGAAAGAATCAATGGACAAAAAGTATATGAATTGTTTGCTTAGCAAAAAAGAAATTAAGTAAAAGGTACGTGATCATCTAGACTCATACGAGTCCATTTTTTTGTTATTTAGATAGGTGTAACTTGTAAGTCAAATTTTAAAAACAAAAGGAATCTCCTTATGTACTTGAAATTTGGAAAGTGAGTTGTTGGAATATAATTATCAATTAAATCTTAGAGATATTATAGGAGCAATAATTAAAGTCATGATGTTAGTTACAAATACTAATTAGAAGAGTGTGCATGTGACAATGGAACCAATCGGTCGAATTAGTCGGATCGGGATTGAATTGACCGAATTGATGATCGCATCGGGATCCGGATTCTAAAATGAATTATGGATCAAGGTTGAGTCAATAGTGTAGTGAAATCGTATTGGACCGGTCAAACTCGAGATTGAACCGTCGAATTGAATCAGTTTTTATATTCTCGATTCTTAAAAAGATGAAGAATTAGAGTTTTGAACCCAATTTCTCGTCACATTTAAACAATTCATCATCCATTCAACCATTGTATGTTATATGATATTAGAGTTTCTTTTATTTACTTTTCCTACATTATTTACTTGGTCACCATACTTGAATATTAAAATAAAAAATAAATCATCCTATAATGAAAAACAAAATATTATACCATTTATTTATTTTGTCTATATTTTAGCATTTTTTTATTAGATAAATATTAATAATTAAGTGCATAAATTATGAATTTATATATTCAAGTCCAAAGTAAAAAAAATATTGAACAATTATCTTGTTCCTTTATTTATAAAAATTTGTAATATTATTATACTTTGACATGTATAGTTTATTTTAATTATTGATGAATATATTTATTAGTATGTCCTCTAAATATATTTTTATACTATTTTATTATCATCTAATCCAACCAAATGGGTTAATCAGTTCAACCTAACCTGAAAAATTTTTGTCCGAATTTTATGGCACTTTGACATGATATATGCAAAATTGGTCTTGGTGGAAATGGATTGCACTTGGAGACTCCGAGTAGAGAGTTTTATTTTAGATGAAATGGTAGTCAATTTCAACTTGCTCCATTAAAGTATGAAATATAGGATTGGTCATCAAGTACATTGCATCGATTTTGGCACACTAGATAATAAGAGCCTTGGTGAAAAGCTTTGTTCGCAAGAACAGAGCACAACTAGATGAGGTCAATTGTGGCATTAGAAATAGCCTTATACTCTTATTCAATCAATGACTAGGAGACTATATGTTATGCCTAGTGTTTGATGAAAGTACTTGGCGACAAAACAAGTTTTGTAGTGATTGATGGACCATAAATGCGATGGTTGACTCTAATAATTCATCTATATGCAACATTCATGTTAGCATTTTTAGGAATATTGAGCTGACATGTGAAGTTTGGATGACTACATGAAATCCTTATTCATAGTATTGAAGCGGGAGCTTACACGCTAACAAACAAGCTGTAAGTGCGAGGGCAAATGTTGTGACTTGTGAGATTCCAGAGGAAAGGCAATAGCCAAAGAGGTGAAAGATAAGAAAGAATACGGTGACATAGGAAGTGTACATGGGTAAGTAGTTGAGGAAGATTTAAGGAAAAGAAAATCATAGTGATGTGGGTATGGTAGGGGGATTAGGTCAAATAGTGTTTTAAACAAAAGGAATTCTCGTCATATTGAATATGACGGAGAGATAGATACAACCTATGAGATGGTGCAAACAACAATAGTTGAAAGAATTTAGAGAATAGCCAAGGCACAAGAAAGTGCACAAACATCAAACTTATGAAAATTATCAGGGCATGTATAGGGATAAGTTGCATAGCTAAACATTCAAAGGAATTTGTAGTTTGGGAGTTGGAAATGGAGAAGGTCATAGGGAGAGTGTATTTAGGTAACATGTTAAGGTAAGAAGTTGATAATATAGATGGTTGTTTCGGCTGAAAATGCTATTATTTTGTGACAACTGAAGCATGTGTGAGTAATGTGAGAGTTGTTTGATGGCCTAGCATATTTTTTTTTGTTTAAAGAAGTTATTTTGTTTATAAGTATGTGCACAAGTTGATATGTTATGCCACAAGATCCTAGGTACATTGTTAATGCAAGGGATTCACCTCCTTGATAGGTTTTGAGTGATTTGAACTTAGAATTATGTTGGCATTCGAGAAAAGGATGAAAATTTAGAAACACACAAGACATGTCAACTTTATTTGTAATAAAAAACATTCAATAGAAATGATTGAAATCATCAACAAATATTACAAAATAGAGGTGGACGTTGAAGGAGCACAATGATGATGGACCCTAGACATCGACTCAAACAAGTTATAAAGCTATGTGGCTTTTATCGCTAGTTGTCTGACGTTGGCAAATGGACTAGCGGTTTTGCCTTGATAAAATGCAATGCACTAAGGTCACGGGGTAACATGGTTGGTTGTGCTGGTGCCCAAGAACCACTAAAGATGAGATCCAAATTTTTAAGGAGTGTTTGTGGTTATGTTTTATTGAGCAACCATGAAGGCTTGAGGGTGAGTTAATGGAGCCCAGTTGGAGATAACAACACTAGTGGGGTCGTGTCTAGAAGCACGAACAAGTACCTTATGAGGGGCCATGATCTCTTCCTCGACCTTTATGATCATTTTGATTGTGTTTACTTTGTTAATTGGTGTTGGGGTAATTTGTGTGTAGTTGGTTGTTGGCAAAATTAGAGTTTGCTAGGTAAATTCTGTGGCTGTTGAGAATGTCTTGTAATTTTGAAGAAGAAATTGGTTCATTTCAGGAGGACATTGATGCCACAACGCATATTGTTGAACAAATTGGTGTTGAAAGTGGAGGTGTTAAGTGAGTTACCAATGGTTATGACTTATGAGTTCATTTATGCAGTACTTATGCTTGATATATATACATGGAGGACTTGCCTTATTTGAGTTGTTGCCATTGCATTTAATTTGAAAAAGATGAGTTTATATTGGAGCCCCATATTCTTGTTTAAGTGCAAGCCAGACTACATAAGAAGAGGGCCAACAACTATGGATAAGACTTGATTAAGGAAGAAGCGAAGAGTTGTGTTTTTTATGGTTGGAGAAAATATTTGAGAGTGATAGGAGGCCATTGTTGAACTAGGAGCAATAATTAAAATTGTTTTGATTGCATTAAATATTTTGTGAAATACATAGATATTTATGATATATGTTAGTTTTAGAGCTTCTTTAGTGCTCCTGAGGAATAAGTGTTTCTATATTCATAGATGGTTGAGATGACATGATATACACAACGATCTTTCAAGAGAACTTGTATGTGTCAATGGACATAATTATTTTGGTACATATATTTTAACTTTTAATCTATATATATTTTATCTAATTTAGAAAAAAATATTTTTATGTTTGCTTAGTTTCACATTTCATTTTAATGTGAAATTCTATTGTAATATTTTTCTTGTAAATAAATAAAATGGAAGAAATAATATTATATCTTTACACTACAAGAAAACAAAGCATTAGTGACTATAATTTTGTGACAAAAAATTTTACTCACAAATTGTGACAATTTTTTTGACAAAATCCGTAACAAAAAATGAATTACTCATTTGATATTTTAATGACAAATATGTGATGGAACATATTGTCACAATACTATTCATCACAATTTTGTCACAAACTTTTGACGACTTTGTGACTATTCAAAATTAATGATGGAATAGTGAGAGAACATAGGATCATCACAAACTATTCCGTCACAAGGTCATCACAACCATTTCTCTATTTGTGATGATAATTGATGAGTCAACAATATATTGATCATTCAATCAACCTAAATCGTGTCAAAATAAAATAGAACCTAAATTTTTTGGATCAAAATTTTGTTGAAATGAAGTGATTAAGAAAACTTTTTTCAAAGCAAGGAGTAATATTTTTTTCACTATTTTATAAAGACTTTTTATCTTTGTCTCCTCCTCTTTTAAAAAATAACTCTTAATAAATATTGGCACTATAAGTTAAAAATGTAATATATATAATTTTACTTGTCGTATAAAAAGAAAAAAAAATTGCTTCCAAATATATTCCCTTAATTTTTATTTGGTAATAATTCTCCCCTTAATTATTTGACACTAAAATAATTATATTATTTCCCGCTAGGAACAGAATAATATATCTTAACTTAATAATAAAAATATTAGTTAGGGTATAAAATTTCTATCATTAGTTAACCTAATATGTTTAGCCGTTTGCCCGTCCTTCTCTTTTGTTGCATTCTTGTCTTGATCAACATAGGTAAGCATATTTTTCTCTTTTCCTTTGTTCCATTGTTTGTTGATGCTCTTCTTCCATGCAAAGGGGCACTATTCAGCGTGCAGAGGCAGCCGCCAAATTGTTCTTCGCATAGAGGAGAGGCTGCTAAGGTCATCTCTCACGCATATCCTCCGGTGGAGGTTCTGATCATAGTTGCTTTTGAAGAAATGGACGCACTGTTCATTGCTGCTTTTAAGGAAATGGACACATCATATTCACATATATTTATTTATTTGTAACGATGGTTACCTTCATCACAGGTGTGGGTACCAAACTATGCTGACTTCATAATTTTTTTCTAATTTTTTGGAATAATTGGTATATATTTAGTTAATTAGTTTCATTCTTTTCTATGATAGATTACTTTTTCTTTTTCCAATGGTAGCTATTTGCCTTATTGCATCCCAGCCACCGAAGTGATCATTTATTAAATTTTATTTTGTGGACATAAATTTTCTTCCTTGTATATTTATACAAATTAAAGAAACAATCAGAAATATTATCTTTAATGACATATGCTGATTAAAAGAACTTCATATTTTTTTTCATAATTTGGATGAGTGCACTTATAAATTCTTAATTTATTTAACTCTTTTTCAAATGCTGATTAATTCCTTTTTTTCTTTTGTCCAATAATTTTGCTTTCTTTTAGAAGTTGCATCCCACCTGGGGCAAGACATCACTTAATAGATTTTATTGTATGAAAATAAATTTTCTTCCTAATGTAACTATATGAATTAGAAGAAAAAATGAGAAAGATGCCCCTTTAAAAATAACTTAATTTTGAATCTGCTAATCTTTTAGAATCTATTATTTATTTTATTTGGATAATTTATGTTCGAATTCATTACTTAAAAATATTATATGTTTAATTGTTTCATTCCATAGGAAACAATGTTTAGAGGCGGACGCACCATGGAGGATGAGGGAATGGAAGATGAGTTATTTGGAGCTCGACTAACAAAGTAAATTCTTCAACAATTTTTTCCTAATTTTTGGAACAGGTGATATATACACACTTTATTTGTTCTTTTTTCCTACATTTAATTTTTCTTTGCTCTATGAAATTTTGTCTAAGCCGTCATATACTGATGATTAGTTACTAACTTTTATTATGTATATACCTCTTGTTCTTGACATAGTCATATAAATTATATAAAAGAAGTGAGGATGAGGAAGATTCCTTTTTCTTTAGTGATGATATGCATGAGTAACTGGATCTTGCACGTACCAACTTTTTTAGAATACATTATTTATTATATTTGCATGTTTGTCTTAGAATTCAATGCTTTTTTAAAAATTAAATGTTTCATGATTTCTTTCTCTTTTTTATTGTAGAAACGACAATGAGAAATGTTACTTGGCGGAGAGGGCGAAGGAGGAGATCACCTCATGAGGTCTATTGTGCATTCCTTGACCGATGTGGATGGGAACTCCAACAAAATGACAAGCATTGGATGGTGTATGACAATATGGTCATTACTAAGAAACAACTTATGTTTTGTTTTATCATAATAAGTGGCTTACATTGTCATAAGTGATCTTATGTGGTCACATTTGTAAGGTGGATAAATGTTCATGTGATCTTTGGATCATCATGAATTATTTTGTATGGGACCTATTTTTTTTTTAATATTTTGAATATAAATGCTTTTGGGCAATATGATCATTGGTATATAGGTTTTAAAAAATTATGCCAATATTTGAGTCATTAATATTATATATATGCACATTATTTGTAATTTTATATTCAATGAAAATTTCATAAATTGTCACAAATTCATTGTAATAATTAGATAAAAAAAATTATCATAGGTTGGTCACAATTATATTTCATCACAATTTTGTCACAAATTATCATCACTATTGTGACGGATTGCCCTCCTTTTTCTTATTTTTATGGTAATATTGTGACAGACGCATTTTAGCTGTTGTGATGGTCTTCATCGTCACAAGTAGTATTGTGATGGAATATTTTCCTTACAATATTATCTGTGGGTCAAAAATTAGTGACAGACTTAATGCCTCACTAGCCCATCACAAATAATCATCAATGACATAAATTATATCTTTTGTGATGATAATTTACTTCACAGAAATAATGTTTTCTTATAGTGTTAGTGTGACAACATTATAAAAGGAAATAAAAGTGTAAAAGAAAAAATAGGAGAAATGAATACGAGATGATTGATTTAGATAGAAGTAAAGGGCATGTATCAAAAAAGAAAAAGAAAATGTTAAAAGAAAGGGAAAATAGAAAATAAGAGATGAGTAAGTAAAGAGAGAGTTAGGAATAAAAATAATTGTGACAATAATGTTACTTTGGGAAAAAATATTTATAGTAGTATTCTTCATTGTTAATTATTATTATTTAAATTTTAATAAATAATAGTTATGCTATTTTCACTTTATGTTGTAAATAATATTGCTATAGTAAAAATATAGTTTAATTTGATTCATAATCAAATAAATCCATCCAAACTAACTACTATAGTGATTCAATATTTCTATGAGGTTAGATTGATGACAAACTCAATGTTTGATTGTAATTCAATAAAGTCATACTAAAGAAGCTAGTTGAAACAATTCATATTCATGAGTTTATTTGATTTGATATAAAATGAACACTAAAAAAAGGTTCAACACACAAACTTTCAAAACAAAATCAACATATAGCTATATCAAATAAATCCAATTTTCATATATGATCCACAATTTTTCAATGTCAAATTACATTTATCGAGTTACTTTCAATCTTTCTTATGGATCATGAAAATAACTCCTTATTCATTTGTGAAGCTCACTATTTTTTGGGGCGGAATCTAATAAGGAACTTAATTGAGTCATTGATTTTTGTAAATATATTATACAAAAATATATATATTTTAATACAATTCAATAATATAAATTTAAAATTAGTTAAACATGAATTAAGTTAATGAGTCAAATAATATAGTGGTGCATAACTTTTTTGTCTATCAATTAGATGTTGTACAACACATTATAGGAAAATGAATTTTAATTCGACTCTTTGTGCTCATGTTGATAGATAACTACTTTCTCTTACTCAATCATAGAATATCACTTTTTCATAAACCAAACAAATTTTGATTTATCAGTATGACAAGAATGAAAAAAAAAGCATAAATTGATTTGGTAAAAATTCAAAATGTAATCAATTCTCACTTGATATAATAGTTATTTTTCATGATCGTACCATTTTCGACAGCATCTTCTTTTTAATCAAATGATTAATAAGCATACTTTGCAATTAGTGCTTAATTGTCTCAAATTATTTCAGCATTTTTATATTGAATGCAAATCTAGTCTCAGTGATAACTATTAATTTCAAATGCTTAAATTTTATTTATTAGTATGACAAGAATAAAAAAACTTAAGTTGATTTGATAAAATAAAAATTTATAATCAATTATCTCTAAATATTTGATTACCTTTCATGGTAGTTCTCTTTTCAATAACATTTATTTTTAATCAAATCATTCACAATAATGTTTAATGATTCCAATCATTTCAATGTTACTATATTACATGCAAATCTAGTCTCGATAACAACTGGTAACTTCAAATGCTCAAATGGGCCATGCATGTTTGCTCAATCGCATCATCAGTAACTTCATCAACCCAACATAACACTCGACATAAATATTCTCATTGGTTAGAGTATTCTTTGATGCACAAATATATTCTTAAAACAAAATTCAAACTATGCACTAATATAGGATAAAAAAAAAAGATGCAAAAATGACCCAAACACAATATTTGATATAATAACAAAAATTGCATTATAAGTATTGACTTGAATAACATTTTGTAATCCAATTTCATCAATACTTTTCAAGATCTCATTTGGTGTTCATATTTGTACTCTCTTTAGTAGTCAACAGACTTAGGCTCTATTTGACAACACCAAAATTTGCGTTTAGAGGTTCAAACGCTAATTCTTTTTTTTGGTAAATGACAAAAATAAATAGTGTTTAGTGTTTCATATGAAAATATTGAAAATCTCCTTCAACTAGCTTTTAGCGTTTAGAGGTTAGCGTTTTATAAATTTTTGCAATTTTTTACCCTTATTCAAATACATTATTTCTTTCCAACTTATCTTATTATTTTCTCATTTTTTATTTTATAATTATTTAACTATATTTCTTTTTATATTCATGATTAATTAACTGCAAATTATTTATATGTTAACAATGAATAAAAATAATTTCACAATTAATACTTTTATATCATGGGTGCACTGTATAAAAATTATTGTCAATATAAATTTCTATATATTTTAACAAAAAAATTAGTTGTGAAATTTTATTTTATTTAATTAAGATATAAATATTTAATTTATTTGTATATAATATAATTTGTATAGTGCTTAAATTAAATAATTTGTCCAATGTCTGATTATGTCATTTTATATTCATCAGCTAATTCTATCGCTAAATTTACCAAACACTTATTTGTTACAACTTCTAACTGCTAATCATCATCCGCTACCCGCTATCCGCTATCCATCAGTTAAATCGCTATCCGTTTGTCAAACCGCTAATAATATCAAACATGATTTGAATGCAAGGCAACCATTACATTGATTGATTTGAATGTAAGGCAACCATTACATTGATTTGAATGCAAGGCAACCATTACATAACATTTTGTATAAATCTAACCATCATGTCATAAAGCTTATGCCTTTCTCACCAAATGCCTTTATTAAGTTGAAGCGATTTTATTAAGTTTTTTTTACTTTTCTTATAGTGTTGATCTTCGGTCATATAGGTAGAAAAAAAATCTAAGACAGGAGAGATTGACATATGTAGATGAACTAGCATGATTTCGTTGATGGAAAATACATATATCAAAGTTGAATAGATGTCTACTTGGTGAATCACATGTCTACTTAGTGAACCACATGGGTATAACATGCCCTTAAAAGTAAGCCAAGTGCAATTTAGGGGCAAGTGTAAGTCCAATTTAGGAGGTGGCACTTGCCCTCTTCCACCTCCACTCGGATCTCCGGGTGGGACTACTTCTCTTCCACCCTCGACCCTCGCGGATCCCCAATTCCCTACAATAATTATAGAATATTTATAAAAGTTAATAAAATACTCACTCTAAATATAATAAAATAATATATATATTAAGATATTTGAACATATTTAATATTAAAATAATAACATTTATCACACAACATTAAAAATCACAAATGCTAAAAATTTAAATATAAATTTATTAAATTAATATTAATATAATGTGACATTAATTTTAGATATCCAATTCCTATAGAGTGGGGCATGTATCCTTCTCTTATTCCCGACCTGTTATGCATGAGGTTAGGATTTGTGTTAAGATTTAGGTTTGGATTTGGCAAGTCGCCCTGCATGCAGTGAAAAAAAATGGATTTAACTTGTTCATTATGAATTAAGTGAGTGAGAACAAATGCACCTGAATGCGGTCAGGCTCATTTAGATGAGAAAAGGTTTTAGAATAAAATTCCTAGTCATTGTTCCCTTTTTCTTAATCCATTTGAAGTGTCAATGTTGTAAAATTCGGACTGAACAATTCCAAAAAACTTTTGGGTCAAGTTGAACCGCTCCAATTTAGATGATTGAACTGGATGATAATAAAATAATATAAAACTTTATTCGGTTAAAATATTTATGAGTATATATTTATTGATAAGTAATATTACTACACATATCAAAATATAATGATATTATTAATGGTTTTAATAAATAAAGGAACAAGATAGTTGTCCGTGTGTATGTATATATATATTAATTTTAATCTTGAATACATAAATTAACACATAATTTTATAATTTATATGCTTAATTTTTAATATTTATTTAATAAAAGTGTTACAATATAATGAAAATAAGCAAATTAATTAGACTTTTATTTTATTAGAGGATGAATTATTTCTTTTGTTTCAACATTGAATTATAGTAACAAAAAATATTACTTTGATAAAGAAATTTGATAAGATGAATTTAGTATGAGTTAATTTCAGAATGCATATAATGATCAACCGGTAGAAAAAAAAGATTGTAGTTTCAAACCTCTCATCTAGTTCAATGACACCATCGGTCGAATATTGACCTATAATTCATTTCAACATTCAGATTGCGATCATATCGATTCGCTCAGTCGGTCCGAAGTTTATAATAGTGTGTTCTTGCCACGAGAAAGAATGGAAATTTTTTTTGAAAAGAAGATATTTTGATAGAAATTTGAAAAGAAGATAAAATAATCTTACCTTACTTAGCATGCCAAACATGCCAACCATGGGGTCACAATCTTCTTCGCCTTGGTAAGATTTTTTTTTTCCTTCAAACAGGATCCTTAGAAAATTTTATCATCCTTAGTCCAATTCATACTCTTATTTCTTATCATATTTATTTTATATAATTTTGGTACTACTAATTTAGAACAGTGGGTTGTTCACATACTCTTGAGTAGTAGGAGAAGAGGAAGAAAATAAGAGGGAAAAAAACAAAGAATATTTTTTTCCTTATATTTTATGTTTGTTCAATATGAAAAGTTTCGTCCCCATCCATAAATCAAAATATTAAATTGTTTTTGCAACAAAATATTTATTAGTTGGTGATTTTTTTATATGTTATTATTTTATAAATTATTGCACACTTGATTATAATTATTAATTCACATTAATTGATAACAAATTGTTAAGTATGTCTGCATTCAATAAGTTGATAATAAAAATATGCACTAGATTCGGTACAACGAAAAGGGCTGAAAAAAAACCTAGTGATCCATGATCCATCCATGTATCTGTTTGATATGCTGGTCAACTCTTTTTTTCAGTCAACTCTTTTGGGTAATTGAAAGAAAAATCCAATGGTTTTTGGGAGGTTAAAAGCATAGAAGCTTCATGTACGGCTAACTTATGATTAAACAATTAAATTTGGCAGATGATATTATTGTTTATATGAAATGCTGCAGAATTTGTTGATTTTTTATATCTCGTTCAAATTTAGAATAATTTCGAACATAGATAAATACAAAAAAGAAAAAAAAGGATCAAAGAAGTAGGTGCCATGTCAATTAAAGTTGAAAGAAGGAAAAAAAAAAGGATGGTTCGAAGTCGCTATTGTGAGGCCACATTTTGTCATTGTCGACAAATCTACCAAAATGATATCATTCGTCTTTGACCATATAATAACAATAATAATAATAATAATAATAATAATAATAATAATAATAATAATAATAATAATAATAATTTTTCGATGAACCTCATTTGAGAATTTTTTTTTTCCGGAGGAGACGAGTCAAAAGTAGATCTAGGAGTCATTTCAAAGATCGGGTCGCAGTTGCTTGCGGCCCGTGGGGCTTATCCATGAAATTATTATCATCTTTTAAATTTTTAATACGGATTTATTGATATTATTTTTTAAAACAAATGCTATATATAATTTTTAATATTATATAACAAAATATTATATTGTATTATTTTAAATTACTCATTTTTATTATTTTAACATACATTATTTATTACTTTATCATTTTTAAACTAATTATTTTTTTTATAATTATTAATTATTTTATAAAAAAAATGATGGAAGGTTCAAAATTATCACAGGAAATTGAGGACCCACGGGGATAAGGGCGGAAATAAAATTAGTTCCGTCCATGTATAATTATCTAAATACTATTTTATTAAACTTTAATTATGATTATTCTTATTAAATATGTGTTTCCATAAAATTTTAATCAATTTAATAGTAATTTTTGGAGAATGTGCCCATTTTCAGCTTAATATAGGAGTGTTCATCAACAGGTATAAAACCAATGACACGATCACAATGTGATGGATGGTACGAGTTAGAATTTTTTTTTTTACTTTTTTTATTTAACTTCAAGTTTATATCTGATTGAAACTTTTATATTGAAATAAAATATTTTAAATATGTAAATAATATTAAAATATTTGTAGAACTTATTTTATAATTCAAAATAAAAATAAGCAAATTTTTATATTTCATAATATAAAAAAATAAGAAAAAATTGAAAAAATATGGTGATCCAGTTGATTCAACCTAATAGGATCCACTTCATGAGCATCCCTACTTTAATATTTTAATTTGAAGATTATTTTTAAAAGGATTAAAAGTTCAGGGATACAATTGAAAAAAAGTTAAATAGCATACAACAAACTTTTTTATAATCTATATGCAACTAATAAATCATGATCGTTAGATTATGATTATATGATTGAAATTTAACCTCTATTGAATTTGTTATTAATTTGTTAAATTTAATCTCAACTATATAATTATTACTATTGAAATTTATTGCTATTAATTTGGTTGCATATTGATTAAACTCAAAAAAATATAGAGAGAGAATTAGAGAAATTCTGAAATTGATTAAAAATATTGTTTGGAAAGAAGAAATGCGAGATTGGATTCCTTTTACCTTTTCATCATCGATGATCCAATCAAAGAAGGCCCATGGGCCTACTCCTGCTTTATTAAAATTAAGCCTTATATTTTTACCATTTCACAGCGATAGACTTTGGTGGCAATTGTAATGTTTGAAGTCGTTTCAATAATGTATTTTAGATAAATAGATAGATAGATTTGATACTTCCACATTAAAACTTGAAAACAAAATTGTTGTTGAAGAAAAATAATTATATCTTTCGAAAATCATATACGAAGGAAAAGAAAATTATCAAATTCAACGCCCATACTCATTTCCATTTTAATATATCGATTCATATGAATTGGCCCATACTCATTTCCATTTTAATCCCAATTATAAGCAGACCCAAAATGAAACTTAGCATCTTCGGAATCCAATGGTGGTGACATTTCCCCACAAAAAATATTATGATTGTGTCTGGTATGAATTTAGCCAAGAATTTGGCTCAACTTTTTTTTTTGCCAAACACCATACGTCACCGGAACCGCTAATTGAGTTCTTTATTTTGAAGAACTTGAACTTTACAAGTTCTCACCGGAGTCCGGTGATAACGTGCTACTTTTTTTCTTTTCTTTCTTTCAATACTTTGTTATATTTTTAATTAGTAAAATGGTATTAATTATTACTTAATCTTAATATTATTTATTAAACTATATTTTATATTATCTTAGATAATAAGTAAATATAATATTTTATTTATTACTATAATAGTATTCAGCTTATAAATAAATTCTTTAACTTAATATAAATATTTTTTTAAAAAAATTATAATGCTAATAACATAGGAAAAATAATAAATTATAATATCTTATTTTTTGTAAATTGTAAATTATAATATATATACATAAATATTTTCACAAATTATAAATTATAATATTAATATAAATATTTTTGTAAATAATTATCTAACTAAATAAATAAATAATATTTTAATTTACTATAATTTTATATATAATAAAATCATAAATTATATCCTTACTTCTTACTTTTTTTATTCAAACACCTACTAAAATTTATTTATCAAATCAACTTTTCAAATTTTCAGAATTATACTTTCCAGTCAAACACCATAGCTAAACTATTATATGAAATCGACTAAACTAAAAATTGCGTATTAAATCATGCATCAATTACTTGATTGTGACACCATGTTGTCAACACTCCATACTACATATTAAAATAAATAAATTTAATAATCAACATTAGTTGGTTCTATAAGCGCTTGCTGAATAATAGTCTGAACACCGTCCGACCCAATAAAATAAAATTTAATTTCATCAATCTGTTGATTTTTTTTTCATATAGATTTTTAATTAAATGCGCCTACTTTTATTAATTAATTAGCGTTTACCATCATCGTCACCAATCAATTAGATTCTTCAGCTAATCCTCCAAGTTTGGCTCTCCGTCGTCTTATTATTATTACTATTCATTTCCCAGAAAGTGGAGGGGTGGAGTGGAGGAGAACAAGGCAACCAGGCGGGCAGGGAGCGGAGCCACCGCCCCTCAGGAAGTGTTCTCCTCTGTCTTCCTTGTCTTCGGTATCGAATCTCTGGTACGTCCTTACTGATGCGTTTAATCTTTAGTATTTTGGCAGATGTTGATGCTTGTTCTCGCTGTTGCTTGGAAAAAAGTTGCGACCTTTTTCCTGCTAGTTTATCTGAGTTGGTATCTAGTTTCATGCTCTGATCTTTGAGGAGCATTGCAGCTTATGCAGTAGTTCTTCATGTTTTGACAGATTTGGGTTCCCTTTTTTTTTGGCTGTTCACTGGATTCCAGGTTCCGGGATCCGGGATCCGGGATCCGGGGAAAAGAGACTATTTTGATTTGATAAATATATGTGGCGATGCTGGGTTTATTCTACAGGTTTAGGGCTTTTGCAGTGGAATCCTTCTCTTCGCCTGTTTTTGGTGTTGTTCAGTTTGTGCACTCCTTGAACCCCCAAGATTGGGTTTTGTTCTCCTCAAAAAAAAAAAAAAAGATTGGGTTTTGTTTTCACCTCCCTTGTAGTTAGTTGCTTTCTCTGCTAATTTTGGATCATAAAATTGTCTTGGTTCCCACTTCCAACATCTCATATGGGTTGAACTTCTAGTTATTTATATAACTGGAAGAAGAACCAGGTCACAACCCCATTCATGGAGATTAACATGGGACGGCGAGCCGAAACCCCAGGGATAGCTAATGTTGTTAAAGGGGGAGGACTTCTTTTTGAAGCATAACTGCTTTCTCTCAACTCGAATTAGCTTCAAGATCGGCTTTGCTCTTTATTTGATCTGCAATATCTTTATTAAAAACTTTTTTTAACTGATCTCAATAACAATTTCTTGAGGAAGGAGGCGACTTGATTTATGCAGGATTCCGATCCTTAAAAAAATTGTGTCCTTAAGATTAGCCTACTAGTACGATGAGTCATCCTCGCGCCCATGTGGGTACCATTTCTGTCAGTATGGTTTTCATATTGCATATTTTGTTTATCAATTCTCTTATCAAGTTTATTGATGTCTAGAGTTGACTAGACAAGGCAGCATAAACCATATCTATTCTGATCTGATAAATCCATGTCCCCTGTTTGAACTTTACTTAGTTGTATCTCTGAATAGGTTTATGTTAAATAACATACAAAGTATTGGATATATAAACAATAAAATAAGAGTTTATGCTGGACACTAGGCATGCAAAAAGACTATTGACAATTTTCCTGGCAATAAGCTTGTTTTACATTGTGGTAGAAGACCTGTTTCAGGTACAAACAACCTATTCAATCCAGTCAGTGCATAGATCTCCCTTAACCAGGCCACCAGCTATGCATGATAACAGATTCTCGTCTAAATTATTTTGGACGATGTATGTGTTGTCTTATCAAAAAATAAAACTCACAAAAGTTTATTACCTGTAGCCAGTGTCCTCCCTGTATGCTCAAAATAATTTTTTTATTGGATACTCTCTTGCACATAAAGCATTCATTCAGGCAAATTACTACATATGATGATTCCATTTTTTTCCTCACTTGAATTTATCTTTAGTTATGTTTACATTGGCAGCTATCAGTTTCTAATTTCTATTTATACAATACTTCAGTTATTATTTACTGTCCGGAACTTTGAATTTTGATTATGTAGACCAGTAATGTTTGTCCAATTGAAATCGTATAAACTCTTTTTTCAGATTCTCATATCATTATCCGAAGAAACATACCAAAGTTCTTTTTTACAACTCTTGTTTCTTCCTTTCTACACTGGAGCATTTTCTCTTATAAATTGTAATATATGAAATGGTTTCTTTTCAATTCTCGTGTTAGACTATTTTTGCTAACGATGTGTTTGTATTATATCAAAGGTTGTTCCAATTTTGTGGAAGCAATCATGTTTCGGAGAAAACATAAGTCTCATGATATCCAAGACCATGGTGTTACGCAAGAAGAAAAGGTAATGGGAGCAAATAGATAAACATCTAACAATCATCTGTTTATTTAACAATAGTAGTTCATACAAAGCTTTGAATGCATCATTCTTTAGTGCATTTCTTAGATAACTTCTTGATCATTGAATTTATGACATTTTCACATAACAATATGACAAAGGAAGCTGTGATTAATTTCTTTTGTAAGATTGATCTTACGTCACATAAGACTTGTTCATTGTGAATTCGCTTACAAGTTTGTCTTTAGAATATTGAATCCTTTAATTTTCTATTCTATTTTGGTCAATTTCAAACTTACAATTGTTACTTGTTATAACAACTCAAACCTTGCTTTATATTTTCTTGGATTCCACGTTGCATGTTTCAGTTTTAACTTTTAATACAAGCATATGGCTACCATAACCTGTAGTCATGTTTTCTCTCAAAAAATAAATAAATAAAATGTTGGGTTTCATTAGAAGATTCATTGTAAAATATATATTATAACTGAAAGGAAAAAAATAAGAAATCAGGAAAAAGAACTGAAAGGATACCAAAGTAGAAGTTCTTTTTTTTTTTTTTTTTGAGAAAACCGAAGTAAAAGTTATGAGATTAACTAATGCATTTGATAAATGAAGTGCATTTTCTATGATGATTCGGGAAATTAGTGCATTATGCATGCAGTTACACTTCTAAGCAAATATTTTCGATATCTACACTGTATCAGTTTTCTCCAGAAGGTGCACATGAAATAACAAATTTAGTTGTATCATGTAATTTTTTAAAAAACTTAATTTATAACTTGTTGACTACATTCTGCTGGAATATTCTTTAATCTGGAAAATTTGATATATCACAGACAAACGAATTCTCGATATTGAATATACTTGTACCATTTTCTATGAAACAGGTTAAGGAGCTAAGAGCCTCTATTGGGACATTATCTGGACGCAGTTTAAAGTATTGCACTGATGCATGTCTGCGGAGGTACTTGGAGGCTCGTAATTGGAATGTTGATAAGTCAAAGAAAATGTTGGAAGATAGTCTCAAGTGGAGGTCAAATTACAAGCCAGAGGAGATTCGCTGGGTAAGCTCCGAAGACAGAATAAATGTCATTATCTCTTTGAATTGTCTTGTAGCTCTAATTGTCTATGTCTTATGATTCTTTAAGCATGAAGTTTCTGTTGAAGGAGAAACTGGTAAAGTATACCGAGCAAACTTTCATGACTGTGAAGGAAGAACTGTCCTTGTGCTGAGACCAGGGAAGCAGGCATGTCTTTATCTTTGTTTCCTTGGTGTTTTTTTTCTCACATCACGATCAAAGAATTTAATTGGGTTTTATTTGCAGAATACATCATCACATGACAGACAACTGAAGCATCTGGTGTATCTTCTAGAAAATGCTATTATCAATTTGCCTGAAGGCCAAGAACAAATGATGTGGCTGATAGACTTCACAGGATGGTCATTGACGAATTCAGTACCTATTAAAACTGCACGAGAAACTGCTAACATCTTGCAAAGCCACTATCCAGAGAGGCTTGCAGTTGCTTTTCTGTACAATCCTCCGAGAATTTTTGAAACTTTCTGGAAGGTATCCATCTATAAACATCTTTTTGAAGTGAACAACATTGTCTACCCAAAAATGATCCATCAATTTTCAGACATGTTTATTGAATTATCTTAAAAGCTTCAATATAAAGCACGAGTTAACAACTTTAATGGTACTTGCAGGTTGTCAAATATTTTCTGGACCCCAAAACATTTCAGAAGGTGAAATTTGTTTATCCAAATAACGAAGAAAGTGTAGAGCTCATGTGGAAGAACTTTGATCCTGAAACATTGCCGGAGGAATTAGGTGGAAAGAGCAATGTGCAGTATGACCATGAGAACTTCTCCAAACAGATGAGGAAAGACGACACTAAAACTGCCAACTTTTGGGGTTTGGATGAAGAACCTACTCAGCCAAACCATGCTACTTATTCAGCATATGAGGTTGTACCAGAACCTTCACAAACTGATGCATGACCACAGCTGAGGAGGCTATGGAACTTTGCAAATTTTAGGTTATTAGAGACTATTTATGAGGCTAGATGAACTCTGAATGTCCTCCAAGTGAAAAATAGTTCTCCAAGGAATAAATGTCTCGAGATGTTCGAGGAATTTAAACAGTACAATGGAGGTCTTTGTATGATGCCCTCTCGTGTCATTTTGATTGTGGTGTATTGTTTTTACTTACAAAATATACAGAGGATCCAGATGTTAGCAAACTTGTAAGTTAATTTGTCTCTTTAGCCGGGTTTCCTTTTTCAAGGGAATTCCCCGTTCGGTTTATCTGCTTTGCATGATCCGCACAACACAAGAGTATATGAACCGGAGATAAATTTCGTTCTGTTTGGTACAAGAACAATGCCAAGAGTAAGAGCATAATTTTAGGTCCGCAATCAAACGCCCATTTTTCATACATGATGAAGGCTAGAAAAATTAATTCCAGATCCAGAGGTGGCAACTATGTTCTTAGGTGAATCAGGAGTTCGCTCCAATTGAACAACAACAACAACAAAGCCTTATCCCACTAGGTGGAGTTCGCTCCAATTGAACAACCTTAGAAAATTTAAAAAGGTGTGTAAATTGTTTTTTCGTTAAATCATTTGTCCACCAAACGCTATGGAATAGTTACTTACGTATTCAAACGCAATTTGATTCAATTTTATTGGAATATAACCCAAGCAAGAACATTTTGTCAGGAACACAACTCTTGCATTCGAATAGCCCTAAGGATTTCGCTGTAAAAAAGAAAACATTGCAGAATCCTGTTGACGATCTCGTCAGAGCCAACTGAAAAGAGTAATGATCTTCTTAAAAAGTTTTCATTTATGTCGAATATTTGCATAATCACATAGAATATTTTAAAGTTTTTCTTGAGAACGACGACCACAAAATTCTAACTTAAAGTCTCAACTTGATGCGGACAGTGGTCAGATGCATCCACTGTGTCCTTCCCATTTTTGACTTGTGCTTGAAGTTTCTGCTGTGTCACCTTTTGGATGCGATTATTTTCAGTGTTCTGAATTCTGATGGCAATCGGCCAAGCGGTGTTCAATAGGTGGTGTGGATAATGGCAAAGGGCGTGGACAGGGTCAAAGGAGGAAAAGAAAGAGAGGGATTTAAATTCTTTTCCTCTCTTCTATATTTTAAATTGGGTTTAAAAAAATCAGCACAAATAAATAGAAATCTGGAAGAAAAAATTCCTTTCCCTTTTTTGTCACTTTTCTTTCACCCCGATCCAAATATAAGTTAATAAACTCCAGATTTTGGTATGAATCAAAGTTTTAATGCTTTTAAGAAAAGCTAATCTGACCTTTTTCTGTTACATTAGCAAATCATCCTTCCTCTTCTTTTTAATTTTAATTATATTTATTTATTTTGAGGTAGCAAATCATCCTTCTCCTTGATATTAAAACGGATAGGTGTATACTAAATTAAAGCCACGAGATGAATTACAGAGCACGATGAAGAGACTGTTTTACTTTTATCTAACAATTCAAGATCTACGAACACTTGGTTGAAAAATAAAGGGAACATGTAAGTAAACAGCTTATTGCGAAGATTTCTAATACTGTTTTTCAGGTCGAAGATGATTTCAAACTTAAAACTGACACAAAGTGTTTAAAAGCAATGTTTGGTAGATGCTGATCTTTTTATCTGAAATAAGCTGATAGGCAAATGACTGACAACAAGAATGATGCCTAACTAATGTTTGTTAAGGAACCGGACTTGTTCCTGCATGTTTCCATACAGAAACGAGATTCCTAAAGCTTATCCTAACAATGGTCGTCTCCCCTTGCAATAAGAGCAAACACCAGGGAGATCACTTTAATAGAAAAGACATTTTGTCCCAGCTGCATGATACAGTTCAAGGGTTTCCAAAGCTACATGAGTTATTTGTCTCGACATGACAGAGAAGCACTGTAATCCCATTCGGGCATAGCCTATGGCCCTTGGTCACAAGGGCAAAGCACGTCCTGTATCACAAAAGAAAAAGTGTTAGATATTTGAAGTTGAAAACTTCCTCGTGATGAAAATCACACTAATAACATTCCAAAGCCTACATGTTTTAATAAATGCCTGGGCTTGAAATTTCGATTTTTATCACTATCCTAGTTATTTCCAACAGTTTCAAGAGTAAAAACCAAATGACAGCAATATCACATGTTCCTTCCAAGTAAAATCTCAGTCAAATTCCTCACATGCAATGTTCTTCCCTCTCCAAAGCTACCACGCATGGCCATAATCAGATGTCCTTGTTTAAACCTATCATCAGATACAAATAATTCAGTACAAGGTTTATTAAATGTTTTATAATCAAGCAACTTAAAGGGGCTCGCTCACTATATACCCAACCATATAAATCTTAATTACCCAATAGGCTTAAATTGATACACAGTTTCAGCTGAAACTCATCCCCTTGTGAGTATCCTAACACAAACTGGTCATCTTTTCATCTTTACTTAGAATGAATTTTATCACAAACCAGTGTGATATTAAGCTGGGGTTCCTTTTATGAGGAAGGGGCCTAATGAATGCAAGATTTAATCTCAAGGAGCTACTCAATTTGACTCAAAAACTGATTTAACGCAATTAGGTTGAGAAGCTCATTTATAGGTCAAAGAATTTTTGGATGATGTCATGATTATTTTTTAAGAAAAGATGTTATGATTACTGAAATCATGAGCGTACATGAAGTAGCTGCGAATTTTCAGTCTGTTCATATTGAGCAAACCAAATGACTGACAATGTTGCCGACATGAGAAAACTTGGAAATGCTGAGCAAACCAAATGACTGACAATGCATTTTTGGCACATAAAAACTCCCAGTTCAACCATGTTAATGTATTTTTACACTCATGATATATGTTGCAATCTTCTTGGTTAATAAAAATTGCAAGCTTTCCTTTTCGCGTAAAGTCTACCTGTCTTTCCAATTTCATTTCACAGAATGTTGCAATCTTCTTATTTAATTTCTCATGATATATTTTATGTACTTTTACGCTCATGACACATTTTGTAAATTTATATCCGTATTTTATATGTTAAACTTGCCTTTCTTGTCTATGTTCTATGTGTCTCTCTCTGTTCCTAAATTAATATTTAATTTCACTGTTGTGTCAAGCCGTTTGTCAAATCACAACCCATCAGCAACAATTGTTTGTCCTGTTCTCTAAATCAATTGCAGGAGGACCATAAATTGCCAAAATACCCAGCTAACAGCCTGCTTTTAGCTAACTTATCTTCTAATGTGCACAAATATGCCCAATCATGAGAATTGTTTTTGAGATATATCATCATAGTTCCCATCTATCTAGCACCAATAACTAATAATACTGAACAACTTTATTACAATAAAGTGCATTAATAGTTCATGAAAAAAAGAACTTTTAAGATCAAATATATAAAAAAATTGAAAAATAAAAACTTAAAACATCCAAGATTATATAAAAACTCCCCCATCTTTAATCACACGCAAACTAAGTAAGCTTTTAAAAAGGCGGAATGCTTGCAAAAAGGAAAGAGCAACTAGAATTTGATGATCACCTTGAGAAAGCCAACTCCAGCAGGAGGAATCCACGGCGATGAACGATTTGAGACGGGCGGAGGCGATGGCGCTGTGGAGCGGCATCAGCGACTGGACGCCGCCCAGCGTCGGCGCGACTGACCTGTGACATCGAAAGAGGAAGGCTCAGACGCGATGACTTTGGACAGCCACGCGAAAAGAAACTGATCAAGATCCCAAGGAAACGGATTGTCTCACCGTCGGAGGAGAGAAGATGTCCGCCGATGCACCGACGGCTTCGGCACGGCGGATTTGGAGCGCAGCGCGGCAGATCTCGCAGCAGCCATGGCGGCAGACCTCCATGGCGACGCCATCTTCCCAAACCTTCTAGCGTTCCTGCTAAATCTTTTCAGTGCCACTTCTTCCTTCTGTATTCGAAAACCCTTCTTAAATCTTCGGAAAGACACTGGCCCACGGCCCATGGATGAAGACCGAAGAGGTACTATAAATTGCCTACTTGGGCGTTGTATCATTTAAATGGGCTCATAAACTGCACCATTGATGAAAAGATTGGCCCATTTAAGTGTTTTTTTTTGTATTTGATTAGATTCCTACTAATTCAGTTCCGATTAAATCATTTAACTTATTTAGTTTGCTATTTTTATTTAAATCATAATTTATAAGTACAAGGAACGAAACTTATGACTATATATTTAATTTTAGATGAGGTAACTGTCTAATGAATAAAATAGGGTGATTTTTTTGTCATTTGAGTTTGACTAGAATTCATAATTTTATTTTTTTATTATAATAGTCAATTATCTTTAACTAAGTTTTATTATGAATATTAATTTTTAATTTATTAGATTACAGAATAATAATTATTTCTGTTATCAATTTTACCATTATCTTTTTCTTACTTGAGTTTGGTTAAGATTCTTAATTTTTTATTTATCAACAAATTCCAAAAAAAAGTTAATTTTTTGTTAATTGAGATTGATTAGATTTATTAATTATATTATTCAGTTCATCATTAACTTTGTATTTTTCGTGCTGATTAGGATTCTTAATATTTTTATTTGACTTTATTATAATTCTTATTAGAGTTTTAATTAATAATTAAAATTATTATATATTTATATTATAATTAAATATATATTATAGACTTGGATTAGAACCACAAGGCTTACATTATTAACCATTATATACTATATTCTACAATGGTTTAGAATTACTTAGATTTGAACTCAAGACCAAATAGTAAAAGGATTTGCCACTGAACCATACCCTTTTTTTTCCGTTCACTCGTATATTTTAAAGTGAGTTAAAATTACAAAGATTCCGTTATATTTAATTTGAAAGCCTTGTATCACCATTTTAATAAAAAAATGTAATATAAATAGATTAGATTAGGATTTTGAGTTGGAATAGAGTGAGATTATTTAGTGTGATACTAATTTTTATTAGATGATATTTTCTTCATGTACTCCAATATTGTAATAATAATATTACATATGGGATTATGATTACATATATTAGTTAATATTAATATTTGGACTAGATTAAGGTTTTGACTTTATACATGTGATTATTTTCCATGTAATCAAGATAATATTATGGATCAGGATCTTCTAATCAAATACAAACTCAGTATTAAATTATGATGTTTTATTAATATAATAAAATTATATGGATGCAATTAGTCGATATTTCTCTAATTTAAAATCATATGCACCAAGGGTCCCATGGTCTAGTGGTCAGGACATTGGACTCTGAATCCAGTAACCCGAGTTCAAACCTCGGTGGGACCTTATTTTTTTCTCTTTTTTGGTTCAAATTTTAGACTATCTTCGTTAAACCCAGTTAATATGACTCCTATATTAGGGAAAGCATGCTATTTTTTTTTCCTTCCGTCCACTAATATATTGTCTGCTACGTTTGGCCCCAAATAAAAAATGAACTAAAAAATAAGATGCAACAGGGATGATTACACATCTTACTTTCAGAAAATGAATAATTCCTATAGAAAAAGTTACTAACGGAGCCAGACCAAAAATGCAAATGGAGCCAAGTACAATGTTGTTAGGACCGGACCGGATCGGACCGAATCGGACGACGATCCGAAAAAGTGTCCGTATCAAGTTGAATCGATCGGACCGGCTGGTCGGTCAGATCGGATAATAATAAAATATTATATTTATTATGATATAGTAAATCAAGTTATGATATTTTGATTATACAAATATATAATGATGCTAAAATATAATTATACAAAAATAATAATCATAAATGTATAATTAATTTTAAGATTTGATATTAAAATTATTATACACTTGATAAATTAAAATCATTGAATTTGATTATTATATACAAATTTTCTATTGGTTAGCAATAGCATGTCTTTATTTTTTTTATGTTAGAAGCAACAAATACATATTTTTCTCCAAAATATTATGACAAGATTATATATTTTATAAATAAATATATAGTATAATTAGTAGTGAACTATTAATTTGACTTACATACGAAATTAAAGAAATTTAAAGTTGTGTATATATATTATTATATTATACTAAGCATATTATAGTTTGCACCATTCATTTATAACTAATTTATCTAATATGATAAATATTATATTAATATAATAATATATAATTAATTTATTTTATAATAAACATTTATGATATTTAAAAATTGAATAAGATTATAATTTATAGTTAAAACTCAAAGTTTAATAAGTTCAGGAAAAAAGAACAAATGAGTGTGTACAAAAATAGTCCGACATTGATAGTAGTAACAATTTGAGAGTAAATGGACAAGTATAAATGAAGGAGAAGACTTATGGGTCATATAATTATGAAGAAAGTCCATATTTGGATATTTTCTAAATTTATAATAATAATTTTTATCAAATTATCTCTTAGTAAAAAAGGATTTAATAAAAAATTTTACTAAATAAAAAAACTAGGTTGAAACATGGTTCAACCTGATTTTGGCCGGTTTTAACTGGTTTTGACCAATTTTTGACCGGTTCAAACTAAGATCCGATTTTTGAGCTTTGGTTGAGCCGCAGCTGTCACCGATCAGCGATCGGACCAACTGGTCTGGTCCGGTTTGGTCCGGCCCTAACAACATTGGCCAAGTATAACCTTCATCTCTGTTTGAAAAAATTATGTTTATATGATAGGATTACTTGTGCTCCTAGTGATGATAATGTGCGATGATATTTGTCGTGCGCATCAAATTAGACATGCATTTATTTCTTCTATTAATTCATATTAAATCATTATGTTATATAAAAGATTTTTTTTACAGTATCATTTAAAAATAGAAATTTTTATATCATCAATATTTTTAAAGTGCAAAAATGCAAAAAAAATGAAATATAATATAATATAATATAAATAATTAAATTTAAAAGTACAAAACATTCAATTTACACCTTCATCAAGCTAGCAACAATATTGTCTCTCAAGAATGTTATTTCAAGAAAATTTGCATTATCGTGATCTTGGGCTGGATCCTTTTCTTCATCAAACTCTAAGTCTTCTAACCTCGATTCATCATTTAGCCTTGTAAAATCTGAATTGTGAGCATATTTCCTCTTTACTTTAAGTTTGAAACTTATAACTTGGCATGCTATTCAAGATTTGCTCTAAATACCAAAAGCTCTTTCAATTACACTTCTTAAAGATGAATGAGTGTAATTAAAAATTTCCCTATAACTTTCAGCTCATTGAACTTGAAATTTAGGTAAATGATACCTTAAACCTTGATAAGGCCTTAAATATCTTTTAAATTCTGGATATCCTGAATCCACAATATAATATTTACCTATAAATTGAAATTTTTGTAGGTGAGGAAAATTGTAGACTGGATCATTAATAGTCTTAAGCTGCGTTTGAAAACAGAATAGTTCCTTCTAAGTTCTCCGTGAATAGTTAAATTAATATATTAGTTCTAAGTGTGTTTGGATAGAGTGGGACGTAATGATATGGAACAGGAGAGTTGATGTGATTGATGATTTTTTGGTGAGTTTTGAATTAAAAATAATTATTATAATTATAAAGTATAATTTTATTGTTAATAAAATTAAAATTAAAATTAAAATTTTTATGGAAATTTTTTTGTGAACAAATAAAAACATTTTTTAAAAAATTAATTATAATTAATGAAATATTAATTTTATTAAAAAATAATAAGTAATAAATAATATTATCTTAATCCTTTATTATAAATATTTTATATATAATAAATAAATTATTTTATAAGGTTAAGGTGTGAGAGAGAGAAAATAAGAAAAGAAAAGAAAAAACAAAATTAAAAATTAAAAAAAGTGATGTCAAGCAAAAAAAGCTTAGTTCCATTACAGTGAGCATTGGAACCGGGGTCACGTGCGCCCCGTTCCACCTTGTGGTTCTGCCTTGGCTAGCGGAATCGCGAGCCCCCGTTTGGCAGGGAAACTAGGGCATGGTTCCACCCTTGTTTCATTGCCAAATGGGGCCTTAGAGAAAATATAAGAATCATGGCATTGACATGGAAATCCAACCAAAACAAATGTAAACTACATATCAAAATTATATACAACCATTAAGTTTGAGATGGAAATCCTTTGCACATGATGTATTGAATTTGTTCTTGAATCGATACAATAGTAGGCACATGTACTTCATCGATAGCTCGGACACAATCCTAAAAAAATTATTATTAGTTAGAATTTTGTAACTATTTTAAGATACTAAGTAGTAATACTACACTAGTAAAGTCAAAAATAAAAATTAATAATGGCATACCTTGAAATGAGGCATATATCTTGTATCACATCGTATTTTATGTGGTACATCTTTAAATTTTGCAATAATATGAGTCGCCATGCAAATAACCTTTTCAAGAACTTCATGAAAGTTTCGACTTACTGTCTCACCAAAATGTTGAAAATACTCTTGACATCTCGTGCTATAGTGAATAATCTAGTGGCACAAAGACTAATTGAACCTTGAAGACCAATTTGATTCTAGCTCTTCTAATAATATTCTAAAGCACTCTTTATAATTAATTCTAAATGTGTTAAAACATCGCCTGTAATGATCTCGCATTACTTCATTCTAGTGTGTTGTGAAGTCATACATGATTCTTTGTAAACATATTTATCATAATATGCTGCGGCAAGAGTAACAACGGTCAATGTCATTGCATTTCCTCTATCATATTATATATGACAGACATTTCTTCCACATCTGAATCAATTTTATTGTCACTTTCTTTATTACTTTTAATTATCCTGCAAATGCATATAAAAGAATGTGATGTAATGGCATAATGTATAAGAACACAATAAACTGCCAATTATATAAGTTGCATTTCATAAATTGACTCAATATTACATATTTCATTCATTATCACCAAAATATGATGTTTATAAAAAAAGGATCACACTTTTCTATTAACAAAATATAATGGAGTGAAGCTTTATCCATTGTGAATGTGGTTTGCCATTCTCTAATCAAAAGAGATCCCATTAACTTTAGAAGCCTGCGCTTTAAGATATTTAAGTCTCAAGTTAGGTGGCAAAGCTATAAACACTTCTATATTTTCTCTAACCATAAAAAGTTGTGTTGCATAAACATATATAATTTCCATCCTTGTTCAAGTTCTTCCATTTCAACCAATACTACAAGTAAATCTCTCTTGATCAAAGTAGCATTATTAGTCTTATTCTCAAACATAGAAACAAGTCTTTCAATATGATTGGATAATTTTGCAACTCCTCCAAGCTTTGTTTTTCCTTTCTGTTTGGCCTTAAAATTTTCACTAGTACCTTAATGTGGAATGTTAACTTGAGACAAATTGGAAGATGACTCTGGAATATTTGGATAGTCTCCATTATTTGAGATGTCATTAAAGTCCAAATCATTTAAATCAATTGCCTCGGACTGTCTAGTTTCTCCTATATCTTCAAAATTATTTGATGCATAATTTGTTGCTAATACTCATGAAGAAGGTGCCCAAACATTGCTACAATCTGCAATAATAGCTCCCAACATTTTTTCAAGTTTACTTTCAAACGCATGATCAATTTCTTCACCTTTGGAACAACCTACAAAGTAAAGTATATAATATTTAGTACACTAAGAATTAAAATGAAAATATATCTTGAATCATAACTATTTATACATACTTGTAACCTTTCCTTTCACCATTTTTCAGTTGCAGCAATAGTTTTCTTCCTAGGGTCCCAACCAAGACGATCTCTCCATAGTTTATATTCACTCTTTAAACATCCCACTTGTTTCTAAATTGTTTATTGAGTAAAAACAAATCTAGTTTCTTCCTTCAATCCATCAGAAATTGTCTTCCAACCTTGAGAAGTAAAGGTTCCCTTTTCAAAGTTTCCTTTATCTATTTTGTTTATGCACAAGTCGCAAAATATATTTATATGATCCGGATGCCACTACAAGGAAAAATGGTTTTAGGGACCAAAAGGATCGGCCCCTAAAACTAAAATCTTGGTCACTATTACTTTCATAGACCAAAATGAATTTGGTCGCACAGGGTCGCTGGAAACCGGTCGTTGAATTTACATGATGACAGATTTTGTACTTTGGTCACAAAATGACCTCTTTTCAAACACCAAAACTTTGGCCTCTATATATCTGAGTACTGGTCATTAATACATAACTTTGGTCGCTCTTTTTTCTCTGTTTTTTGCTTCCAAAGGAAGTGCAATTTGTGTCCAACTTATTGGTCACTAAATGTATGCCATTACTTTCTGGATGATCTAAAAAGTCATAAATTTTTATCACAAAAATTACATATACTATACTATATACTAAATAATTCATATAGAAACAATAGACATCAAAATTTAACAATTTTTACTATATGAATATGCTAGATAACGTTTTAGAATGTAATACATAAGAAATTATGTATAACATATACATGGAAAATAAAAGTTCATGTACAGGGAAAATAAAACTTGAATGTGAATCCATTAACAAAACAAACATATAAGTTGCAGATAAGGTGGAGCACAAAAATTATGAAATCTCACATGACAATGAGAGTAAAAGTCAACTATGTGGGACCCATTACACAAGTTAATGGCATATGTTGTCTACAAAAGTCTAGCAACACAAAGTTCATCCCAAAAATCTATCTCAAAGTCAAACAAAAAAAAAAGTTTTGTATTGGCCATCTTGAAAAAACATCTAGGGGACATCTGGAGCTTCTTGTCCACCCATAACCTTTTTGATAAGCCATTCAAGTTTCTTTTCTTGTGATGCTACCAAGTTCCTAGTGTTGGCTAGCTCATTCATAGTATTGGCTAACTCATTCCTAGTGTTGTTTAGCTCCTCTTTTGTTGTCATTAGTTCCTCCTCTAAATGGGTATATCGTCTTTCCGTTGTACTCCCTTGACACATATCCAGGTCGTGTACCAAGCACTTGAAGACATATTTGTTCATCATTCAATCCAAGCTCTCCATCTATTGTTTCCTCCATTTGAAGAGCAACCATTTTCTCCTACAATATCAAATATAAGATTAGTTTCATCTACTCAATATTTAAAAAGACACAAATTCTGAAATGAACTAAATTGTATTCTCATTCACATAATTTGCTCTGGCATCTTCATGTACCCAACCGTTGTCTCCATAATAGGAGTGCTTGTAAAGTTCAACGCGGTCACATTTTTATAATTACACAAAAAATAAGAAACTATATTAATAGACGTGTTTTAATAGATAGAATGATAAAACAATTATATTGAACAAATACCAATTGTTCTTGCACAACCACAAATGTTTGGCTACCTCTCGTGTGAATAAATTTTAGTTTCTTTCTATTTTCAGTACTTGCTTTCATTCGTACCTGAAATAATCAATCATGGTATCAAAAAAAAATTGACATGTATCATAAACTTATTAATACCAAAAGCAATAATACAATAATGTAGGTGTTATGTATACCTTCACGCGATCAAATATTATGATTTTATCATCACTACTTATTTCTTTCCACCCCTTGACCTTTAAGGGTGCAAATTGTCTAACAATAATACCAATTTCTCTAGACAACTTTTCACAATTTAAACCTACTGGCCTATTTATTCCTTCAGGTATATTAATTTTCAACTTGCCCAATCTGCGATACTGCTTGTTCAAATGAAGTCCATGATTCTGTCCTCGAACATTCTTGGGCGGCAATGAACATGCTGCAAGTTGAAATTAATTAAATTCAATACAATAATATCAATCTCATTCTATGAACAATTGATTGTGCTAATTAGGAAGGCAATTAACAATTATAAAAGTTGTTCAAAATGGCAATATCATACTATGAAAAGGGTGTTGGATCTTATTATGGCTGCAACTCCTAATGTATATAAATTACCCATACTATGAAGAAGCAATTCCTAATGTGATAGAAAATTATCCATACATGATTTTGAAAAAGAAACTGCAATATAAATTACCACTACTTACATGAACCTTCAGTGGAGATGCTAGGGGCAGCAGGTTCGGGCACAGACAAAGACGAAGAAGGATATGCCATACGTGATCTTCCAGGAGCCATCCTAATGAGGACAATCACATTAGTGTAGAATACAATTAATATCACTAATAAGATTAGTAAAAATATTTATGAAAAAAAATATCATCTTCATTGACTCTTAACTATTTAAATATCATCTTCAGTATCCGATAACTCAATATCAACGTCAAATTCATCTTCTTTGTTAGATGAATCATCTTCTTCAGAATCACAAGTAAGATCATTGGAGAAATGATTTTGTACATCATTTGTTCTATCAAGCACCTCAGGATCAATATCTCGACGGCTCAAAATCTCAATCTCGCAATTATCTACTTGGATACTCACATTTGTACACTCATCCTCTTGGTATGGGTCATCTTCTTGTTGATTTTCGTTATCTTCATGAAATGAATGCAAGAATGCAACATCATATAAGTGTCGATAATGTACTTTTTGCACAACCCTCCAATCTCCTTGTAGTTTTTTGTCCGTGTTACGAAAAGCGGGAGAGAGGGATCACACGAAATACAGAAGAACACGAAGAGAAAAAACGGCGGCGGCTCTTTGTTATGGAATAATGATGATTACAAGGATATGTCTCGGTCTAGACCCCTAGCGAGACTCCCGTAGGGGAATTCTGCTGAAGCGCCTGACTATGTAGGGGGATCAACTGGGTTCAGATTCAAGGCATTATTAATAAATCTCCACCTTGACTTGAATAATCTTCAGAGCACAAAAAACACGCCACGCCACCGCCAGTCCCATCTTGAAGCTATTACCAAGTATTTATGTTTGGAACTTGCCATAAGGAACAGATTTGGTGAACATATCAGCTGGATTGTCTTCAATGCCAATCTTCTTCACCTTGATCCTCTTCTCAGTGCGGATGAAGTGATATCTGACATCAATGTGTTTGGTTCTTTCATGATGTACTTGATCCTTGGCTAAACATATTGCACTCAGACTGTCACAGTGCACTATAGCCTGTTCCTGATGTAATCCGAGATCTCCAACTAAGCCTTTTAACCAGATGCCTTCCTTGGCGGCTTCCGTCAGTGCCATGTATTCAGCCTCTGTGGTGGACAATGTAACTGATGGTTGAAGTGTAGCCTTCCAACTAATAACTGAATTGCCCAAAGTGAAAACATAGCCTGTCATAGATCGTCTTCTATCAACATCTCCAGCATAATCTGAATCTGAGTACCCTGCAACCAAACACTCTTTATCACTTCTGTAGATGAGGCCAATATCAGATGTTCCTCTCAGATACCGAAAAATTTGCTTCACTGCTTGCCAGTGCTCCTTTCCTGGATCGCTCATGAACCTGCTGACAACACTGACTGCATGAGCAATGTCTGGTCTTGTGTAAACCATGGCATACATCAGACTTCCAACTGCACTAGCATATGGAACTCGAGACATGTACTCATTTTCTGCATCTGACTTTGGTGCGAAGGCAACAGAAAGATGAACATTTGCAGCTGATAGAGTATTCAAAGGCTTCGCTCCAGACATTCCAAACCTGGATAAAATCTTCTCAATATAACTTTTCTGAGATAAGAAGAGTTTACCCTGTGCGCGATCCCTTAGAATTTCCATCCCCAGAATCTTCTGTGCTGCACCAAGATCTTTCATATCGAATTCTGCACTGATGAGCTTCTTTAGATTTTGAGTGTCTGCCATGTCTCTGTCAGCAATAAGCATATCATCAACATACAAGAGCAGATAGATGGTGGAGCCGTCCTTCACCTTCTTGTGATATACACAGCGATCATAGGGACTTCGACTGAATCCCTTACTGATCATGAAGTTGTCGAACCTCTTGTACCATTGTCTGGGAGACTGCTTCAAACCATACAGAGATTTCTTCAGACTGCAAACTTGATTCTCCTTTCCAGGAATGGAGAATCCCTCTGGTTGGCTCATAAGAATATCTTCTTCAAGTTCTCCATGGAGGAAAGAAGTCTTCACATCTAGTTGCTCGAGCTCTAGATTCTGTTGTGCTACAAGAGCAACAGCACCCTGATAGAAGTATGTCTGACAACAGATGAGAATATCTCATTGTAGTCCACACCTTCTTTCTGACTATAACCTTTAGCAACCAGTCGTGCTTTATATCTCGTGCCTTCAACTCCCGGAATTCCTGCTTTCTTCTTGAAGATCCATTTACAACCAACAGTCTTCCTGCCTTTAGGCAACTTGACCAGCTCTCACGTCTGATTCTTGTGAAGAGATTTCATCTCCTCACCCATAGCAGCGATCCACTGTTCAGATTCAGCACATGTGATGGCATCCCTATAAGAGGACGACTCCAGGGACTCCACCTCTTCAGCTACCTGTAGTGCATAAGCAACTATGTCCTCGAAACCATATCGCTTAGGAGGACCCACTTCTCTGCGAGGACGTCTAGCAGCAATTGACTCCTCTTCAGGTTGCTCATCAGATTCTTCACCTTCTGGTTCTGCTTCTTGATGTGATCCTTCAGCATCATCCTCAGTTGGAGTGATTTCAATCTCCACCTGTTTATTGACACTCTCTTCAGCCTCCACCTTCAACTGAAGCATTGATGCTTCATCAAAGGTCACGCTTCTACTGTTGATGACTTTGTGTTCTGAAGGAGACCAAATTCTGTAGCCCTTCACTCCTGCACCATATCCCATGAACACCCCTTCTTTGGCCCTTGGCTCCAACTTCCCTTCACTGACGTGATAGTATGCTGGACAACTAAAAACTTTCAGACAAGTATAATCAGCAAAATTTTCTGACCATACCTCAGTTGGAGTCTTGAGATCAATCGCAGTCGCCGGACTTCGATTCACCAAGTAGCAAGCTGTGTTAACAGCTTCAGCCCAGAATGTCCTATTTAGGCCAGCGTTAGAGAGCATGCACCTTGCCCTCTCCAGAAGTGTCCTGTTCATTCGTTCTGCAACTCCATTCTGCTGTGGAGTATCCCTGACTGTGCGATGCCTGGCAATGCCTTCATCTTTGCAGAACTGGTCGAATTCAGCAGAACAGAATTCCAAACCATTGTTAGTGCGAAGGCGCTTCACTTTCTTCGACGTCTGATTTTCCACCAGAACCTTCCACTGCTTGAAGGCCTTGAAGGACTCACTCTTGTGTTTCATCATGAATACCCAAGTCATCCTCGAGTAGTAATCAATCATAGATAGGAAGTACCTCGCACCTCCTAATGATGGAACACGAGAGGGACCCCAACAATCGGCGTGGATGTAGTCAAGTGTCGCCTTCGCCCTGTGCACTGCCTTGCCAAACTGAGACCTTCGCTATTTGCCGAATACGCAGTGCTTGCAGAAGTTGATTTCAGATATTTTCTTCTCCCCTAGAAGACCTCGTTTGCTGAGGATATTCATCCCGTTCTGACTCATATGCCCAAGCCGCATGTGCCACAGCCTAGACCTATCTGATTCGGATGAACTAGCCACTGCAGCAACGCCAGAGACTGTCTTGCCTTGTAATACATACAAGGACTTCTGTCTGACTCCCTTCAGAACCGTAGCATCACCTTTCATGACCGTGAGGATGCCTCCAGCAGCATTGATCTGATACCCTTTAGAGTCGAGGACTCCAAGTGATATCAAATTCTTTTTCAGTTGCGGAACATGGCGGACATCTGTCAGCGTCCTCACAAGATTGTCATGAGTCCTTATCTGCACAGAACCGATCCTAACTATCTGACAGGCTGCATCGTTGCCCATGATGACGTTTCCACCATCAATCTTCTGATAAGTTGAGAACCACTCTTTATTCGGAGTCATATGATAGGAACACCCCGAATCCAGAACCCAACTATCCGCCAGACATCCTTGATCAGAAGCAGCCAGAACCAAATCATCTTCGAAATTTTCTATTTCATGTGCCACCGCAGCGACATGGGCCTTCTTCTTCTTCGGACAATCCTTCTTCCAATGACCTGGTTCCTTGCAGTAATTATAGATGTCTTTCGCAGTGATTTTATTCTTCTTCGACTTGGATTTCTTTGAATTCGAGGACTGTCCCTTCTCTGCGGTTGATATCAAACCCGCGGCCTGAGTCTCTGCAGAATTTCCAGATGCCCTATGCCGAAGTTCACGAGTATGGAGACTCGATCTTACTTCTTCCAGACTTATAGTTTCCTTCCCGATAATCATAGACTGAACGAAATTTTCATATGATGGAGGAAGCGAAACTAACAGAATTAGGGCAGCATCTTCATCCTCGATCTTAACATCGATATTTCTGAGTTCCATCAACAAAGAATTTAACTGATCAAGATGTTCCTTCAGAGAGGTACCTTCCTGCATGCGGAGTGAGAACAGACGTTGCTTCAACAGCAACTTGTTGGTGAGAGACTTCATCATATATAGACTCTCGAGTCTCAACCACAGACCGGCCGCTTTTTCTTCATCTGCGACCTCGATTATCACCTCATCCGCCAGACACAACAGGATCATCGAGTGCGCCTTCTCCTCCTGTGCCGCCAAAGTTGCGAGGTCGATCTCCTTTTCTTTGCCTTTCGAGTCTTCCTCTTTTGGCTTGTTCTTCGACACGTTTGAGAGCGGCGCCCAGACTCCTTGTTGCTTCAAAAGTGCCCGCATCTTGATCTGCCACAACCCGAAACTGTTTCTGCCGTTGAACTTCTCCACGCTCACGTTGTGCGACGCCATCTCCCTGCTGATCGAGAATCGTTGACAAATCCTAAGGCTCTGATACCAGTTTGTTACGAAAAGCGGGAGAGAGGGATCACACGAAATACAGAAGAACGCGAAGAGAAAAAACGGCGACGGCTCTTTGTTATGAAATAATGATGATTACAAGAATATGTCTCGGTCTAGACCCCTAGCGAGACCCCCGTAGGGGAATTCTGTTGAAGCGCCTAACTATGTAGGGGGACCAACTGGGTTCAGATTCAAGGCATTATTAACAGTCCGGAACGTAGAAAACCTTTTTAGCTAGCAAGTATATATGGGTCATTCTCATACCAATGCTTACTGATATTAATGCTCCTAAACTCTTCATCAATTTGAACAAGTTTATAGCGCTCCAGGTCATACCACTGGCATTTAAATAAAATTGCCCGACAATCCTTAACATATGTTAGCTCAATTATTTCTGTTAACACACCATAAAACTCAATTTCTTTGCCTTTATGTTCTCCTTTAACACAAACTCCACTATCTTGAGTTGTTCTGCGTTCTTCACGATCTTTCATGAGAAATCTCACTCTATTAACTATACATCCTGAATAAACATTCACGCGCTTGTCAGGACCCAAAGCTAATGAATGCAACTGTTCTATTATCTCTTGTGACTCTTCCCTATGTAGACATTTCATCTACAAAATCATTTAAAATAATGTTAGTACGAAGTTAAATTATTATGTTTAATTGAAAATTTTATATTGAAATCTCTCTATTTTGGAGCCACGTGGGAAATTGATCCTTTTGTCGTTCTACCAAATTATCAAGGTCATTATGCATTAACTCCATTTCATGTTCTTTGCCATACATAATATACATCATATTGTTAAATTTTTCATTAAAAAAATGATAAAAGAAGCATGCATAAATTAACCACTCACGCTAAATATGGCTGCAACTCCTTGCAATTGTTCAATACATACCAGTGAAGACTTTTTGACTAGTCATCGGTCATTATCCTAAATTTCGTGTGCCCAAAAAGGCGTATCCTACTCGAGAAGACCGAAATCTTATCATTAGCACACTCTTCACTATCAAACGCACATCACGATTGAACTTTGTTTCAACACTTGTAAGGTACATCGAGCAAAAATTCAAGCATTCATTTGCAATATATGCCTATGCAATTGAACCCTCAGGATGAGCCCGGTTACTAACAAACCCTTTGAGATTTCCGAAATACCTAAATGTGAAGATTGTTTAGGCTGCCAATATATAGACTTTGTAAATAATAAAATATCAAATTAGTAGAAATTACCTCTCAGGAAAGAACATCCACCTATATTGCACAGGGCCTCCAAGTATAGCTTCATGTGGCAAATGAATTGCCAAATGTAGCATCACATCAAAAAAAGCTGGTGGAAATATCATTTCAAGTTTGCACAAAATGACAATAATTTTTTTTGAAGTTGTTCTAAAATATCAATTCTTAGAGTTTTTGAACACAAGCTTCGAAAGAATCCAGCCAATTCTCCTAATGTGATGCATACATTTTTGTTCAAATACCCATGCATACCAATGTGAAGAAGACGTTGAAGCAAAACATGGCAATCATGAGTTTTCAATCCTGATAGTTTTCCTTCTTTGATGCTCACACATCTTGAGATGTTTGCAGCATATCCATCAGGAAATTTCACTGACTTGATGAATTCACAAAATCTTTGTCGTTCCATTAATGACAAATTATAACATGCTGGTGGTTTAATGTATTTATCTCCATACTATTGTAAATGGAGTTCCTTCCTTATTTTCATATCTTGTAAATCAAGGCGAGCCTTATCTGTATCTTTGTTTTTGTTCTCGATGTTCAATAAGGTTTCCATGATGTTATCACATATATTCTTTTCTATGTGCATAACATCAAGATTATGGCGAAGCTTAAGCTTTTCCCAATATGGCAATTCGAAGAATATGCTTCTTTTAGTCCAATTCTTTTGGTCTGATGGTCGTTTTCTCTTTCTATTCATTGGATGCTTCCCAAATTTCACATTCCTTAAACATTCTAGTTGCTTTAAAAGTTCATCACTTGTTAACTCTTCTGGCTCCATTCGTGTTTCTATTTTTCGTTAAACTTTTTACTCCTCCTCCATGAGTGTTCAGGTGGTAAGAAACGTCGATGACCCATGTATGCAATTTTACTTCTCAAACGTTGAGAGCTAGTTTCATCTTTGCATACAAGACATGCAAAATAACCTTTCGTACTCCATCCAGATAAGTCTCCATAGGCTGGAAAATCATTTATCGTCCACAAAATGGCTGCATGCATACGAAAATTTTGTTTCGCCATGGCATCATAAGTTTGAATTCCATTGGACCATAATTCTTTTAGTTCATCTACCAAAGGTTTTAAATAGACATCAATATCTTTTGCAGGAGCACGAGGACCGGGGATGAGTAAAGACAACATACAAAAGGGCTCTTTCATGCTTTTCCATGGGGGCAAGTTGTATGGCATAAGAATCACTGGCCACACACTGTATGAATTATTCATATTACCAAAAGGATTGAATCCATCAGCTGCTAATCCTAGCCTCACGTTTCAAGGATCTTGTGCAAACCAAGGATATTGTTTGTCAAAATGTTTCCAAGCTTCTGAATCAGCAGGATGCCTCATAACATTGTCTTCTTCAACCCTTGTTTCTTTATGCCATCGCATATCTAATGCTGTCTTTCTAGACATAAACAAACGTTGTAATCTACTTTTTATAGGAAAGTACCTTAATACTTTCTGAGGGATTTTCTTACCATTATCATTATTTATTTTCCATCTTGACTCTTTGCATTGAGGACATTCTTCAAAGTCTTTTGTTTCATTTCAAAACAAAGTGCAATCATTCTTGCATGCATGTATACATTCATATCCCAATCCTAAGTCTCGTAACAACTTTCTTGTCTCATAATAGGATGAAGGAAGTATATTGTATACATGCAAAATATCTTTAATAAACTCAAGCAACATGTTAAACGATTTAATGCTCCAATGATTTAGAACTTTTATGTGTAACGAATGTATCACCGCAGACAACAATGAATACTTTGTGCATCCCATATAAAGTTGGCGTTGAGCATCCTTTAACAATCCATCAAATAAGTTCATTTCCTCGTTACGTGTGGAAAATGTGCTATCAAAATTAGAAGGCCCATCAAGGTCCACATTTATAGAATTTCTCACTTGCAAATCCTCCAATATTTGATTTACTTTAGAGTCATTACCCAGAATTGACTCCTCGTCATTGTCATTATTGCCTTCTACTAATTCTCACCCATCTAGTATAAGTGACATCTATCCCTTTGATAATTAAATGATCTCTGACAACATTTTTCGGTTGAAAATATACATTCAAGCAATAGCGACATGGACAACGAATATCAGATTCTGGTCTTAGGTGAAATTCAGCATGTTTCATAAATGCATCAACACCATGAAGATATTCTACTGAAAATCTATCATGAAGATTCATCCAACTCTTATCTAGATTGCTGGAATTTCTGTCCATTTGAAGCTACCTAAATAATATTCAAAATTCATTGCACTACATTAAAAAGATAAGTATTATAAATCAGAAATCCTTTACAATAATAAAGAAAAGCTTTACAATAGTATTGCACCAATTGAGAACCTTCAAGAAGAATATAATAATTAAATAATAGCCACTAAGTTATACACAATCGATGCCTATCAATTCAGGTACCAAGTAATTAATTGCAATAGTACATCTCATAAAGAACTAGCAAAGAGAGGCATGCTGGAATGAAGGATCGTAGTTTTAGGGCTCAAAATAAAATAAGGAAAAGAGAGAGAAGCATAGAAAAAAATTATGATAAGAAAAGACAGAAGCATAACCTTAAAGTTCACCTTTAGATGGAGTTCACTTGCTGCGTAAAAATTACGACCACTAACAAATCGAAGGAACACCTGCAATCATGTTTAACTACAATGAGAAAAATTTTACATCTCCAGAAGAAAAGATGACTTCCTTAACAAAGATCTCCATCTAAACTATTCTTTTAACAGGAGGAGGAGATCATTTATGTAATAACAGGCAAGCAATGACAACAAAAAGACGTAGAAGAGAGAAACAACCAATAGCAGACGGGCAAGTAAAGAGAGGAGAGAGAACCAGTGAGGCGGCCACACTCAACCATTGCAACAACAGCAAACAGGGGCGACCAGTGAATGACAGATGCAGCAATCAGAACGAAGGAGAAACTGTATAGGAAAAGAGATTTAGGGCTTCGAATAAAATAAGGAAAAGAGAGAGAAGCACATAATACTATTAGTTTCATAAAATGATTACATTGCAGATTTATTATAATCTTTTTATGAAGAAAATGAGACAGAAGCATAGAAGAATCACATCTTTGAACCAAACATAAATTCCCCATACCTCCTCCAAAAAGCGTGAACCCTAGAAGTACCAATTTCTCTCTCTAATCATAGTTGACATTAGAAAAACGAAATCTGACATTAGAAAAGCATGCTGGTAACTAGAGTTCATTATAAAAACATGAAGAATCTGACATTAGAAGAATCAGACATTGTTGGAAGGAAGGAATCACTGGATTGCAGAGAATGAAGGAACGAAGGAATCGCTGGATTGCAGAGAATGAAGGAACGAAGGAATCGCTGGACTGTTGGAATGAAGGAATCAGACATTGTTGCAGCAGAATGTTAGAGTTCACCTTGAGATTGCAGAGAGAAGTTGCCGGACATTGCTGGATCGTAGTGTGGCAGCGAAGAAAACACAAAGGACATTAGGGCTCACAATAAAATAATGGTGGCGGTGGTGGGTGTTGTGGGAGGGAGGGGGGTTGGTCTAGCGCCTTGGTCATCTTTTGGCACCGATGTAGCAATCGGTAGCCAATAATAGGTGGTCCACCAAGGTTATTACGACTAGTCCAACATATATGTCGCTATAGAATTGTCTTTAAGGTCCAAAAGGTCATGTTGACGCTAAAACAAATATTACTAGTGACCAACAAGTGCCTAGTCGCCAATAGGATTCTTTGGAGATACTGTAGTGGTCTCTAAATATTTGGTAGGTAATGCTAACATTTGGTGTAGTGTTGCCATAACGCCTTTTCACTTTGGCTTTGGACTTTAATTATTCCATCATGATCTTTTCTCTTAGTCATCTAAAAAAAGTTATTCTAAAATGAGAATGATTTTTGTACTAACCAATTAATAATAAATAGATGCATCAAAAAGTGAAATCTATTTTCTACCAAAAAATTAGAATATGAAATAGTAAAAAAGTTAAAACTAAAAGGCAATCTTAAAATTTATATTGACATATAGTGGACAACATCAACTCACGACTGTACTTAATAACTACATTATACTAATACATAGTGTGAATAACATAAGAATTAATACTTATTTGGCTACATTATACTACTATATTATATAGAAAATGGAAAATGAGTGACTCCATTATATTAATAAATTAAAAAGTAATGCATATGTGATGTGTTTATAGTATGTGAATGTCATAATAATTCATGTCCTCTCTTAAACATTATTACAAACAACTTTGAGCCATCTATTTGAATCCTATCATAACCATGTATAAAGTTTTTTTTTAAGATGTATTAACTACCAAGATAATAAAAAAACAAAGCAAAATTATAAAATACCTTCTTTTATCTGATCTGTTTGAAAGTTTGAAAGGATCTAATGTAGTTGAACCATAGAAGAAAATGAGACATCTGGAATGACTAGAGGAGAAAATCTAGATATTTTTTTCACCCGCATAGGAGTAAATGTGGCATCTCCTCCCAGTCTAACCTCTCTTCTAAGAAGATCTTTTGCACCCTTTGACGGAGGGAATGTAGAGTTACAATCGATTGCGTTAAATGATGTGATATTTAATAAAATTAAAATTGAATCTCGATGTGAGAATGGAGATCACATGACATCAATTCCACTTGGGGTGCTATAGCACATGAGTCAACTTTTTCCCTTTTTTTGGAAAATCATTTTTTATTGGGCATCTTTTTTTATCAAATCTGATTTCCTTCTTTTCCCTTATTTTCTCTCTCTTACACGCCTCACATAAAATAATTTATTATTAAATATATTATAAAAATATTAATTTAATATTATTTATTACTTGTCATTCATAAAAAATATATTTTATATTTATAATCTTTATATTTCATTAAACAACCATTGAAATTTATTTATCACATCAACTTTTTTAACATCATCTTGACTCCATCAACTAATTTGTAAATTTAATTGTTTTTTATATATATTAATGTTCTAAATAAATATGAAAGTATAAAAGTTAAATTTCTAAATAAAATTAATACTAGTGTATATCTTCTAATTAATTTTATAAATAAACATAATATGGTTAATTTATTAGATCAATTGTTAAATAGTATAATAACAATTATTATTATTATTATTATTATTATTATTATTATTATTATTATTATTATTATTATTATTATTATTATTATTATTATTATTATTATTATTATTATTGTTGTTGTTGTTGTTGTTGTTGTTGTTGTTGTTGTTGTTGTTGTTGTTGTTGTTGTTGTTGTTGTTGTTGTTGTTGTTGTTGTTGTTGTTGTTAAATCAATTAATTTGCTTAGAAAAAATGTATTGGAGGTTATGAATATAAGAAATTAGGTAGTTATCAAATAGATAACAGAAAATAGAAGTTAAAATTAGGGGTGTTCGGGGGTCAAGTCGGGTCAAGCAGGCTTTGGGAGTCAATCCGGCCCGATTTGATTCAGGTCGAGTCGGGTCTGTTGGTCGGTTACCTAATCACTCAAATTTTTTTATTTATTTTCTTACTATTTTATATTTTATTTAATATAAAAAATATTACTTATATTTATTTTAAAGTATAAAATAAGTTTTCTAACTATTTAATATTATGTCTGCAGTTAAAATATTTTATCTCATTTTTTAAAAAATTAAATCAAATATAAGCTTAAGCTTAAATAAAAAGGAAAAATAAAAAAAATCGAGCTGATCGGGTCGGGTCGACTCAGGTTGGAAAAATCCAACCTGTACCTAACCCATGGTTGGTCGAGTTTGGGTCGGGTCAGGTCCAACCCGACTCAAATCGATTTAGGTCGGTTCGGGTCATCGGGTTCACGGGTGAGCACCCCTAGTTAAGATAATATATTTGTAGTTATAAATATAATCACAAATATAAAATTAGACATAGCCAAACAAAAATTATGATAATATATTTAAGTTTATAGATATATAGAATATAATTGAGAAATGTGATATATTGAGTTAGTTAACAATTAGATAAAAACAAGAAAAAATTTAAATAATATATTCTTTATTGTAAAACTATTAATCTTAAGACTTATTTTATTTAATACATAAAATATAGGTAAATAGATTATGCTACATGTCACAATCCAATCATCATTAAAATGTAGATTATTATTTAAATATAATTTTAACAAGTAATGTATATAATAATTAGTTTGTTGGACCCAATAGTTATACATTATGATAACATTATTTTTTATCCATAGTATATTGTTATACTTAGCTCCATGGGATGATCTCATAAATTACATTTTATTAATAATTTACATGTATGTATATCCTTAAATAGTTTATTATATTAACAAATAATGAGTTATACATTAATAGCAAATTTAATTTGATTAGATTATGATAAATTATTCGATAACAAACTGGTGACTTACTAACAAATTATATATTATTTTTTATTTGATTTCTTGACACTATTTGTCCTAATACTTCTTTCCTTGTAATATATATACATGTATGCTACTATAATAAATTAATGGCTTAACTGCTTAGAAATTGATACAATATGGTTACCATATTGTTATTTTGATAATATTTTTTTAAAAAAGTCATTTTAACATAGTTGGTATCTAATATGATTTAACACAAAAAAATAGTTACAGGTTTTTTATCCTAATGATATTTGTTTTCCTTTTAAAATTATGTATAGATATGTAGAGATAGATATAATATATAAAAATATAGAATTTTTATATATAATATATATAACATATAAATATTGATAGTTAGATATCTACTACAAAAAAAGTTAATGGCTTAACTATTTATTGATGCAATATAATTAAAATTTTGGTTGTTTAGATAAATACATTTTAACAAATAAATTATAATTTTCAATATAGTTAGTTTCTAATTGATCTAACATAAAAATATAATTATATTTTTTTGTCCTAAGATTATTTTCCTTTATATATATGTATATATATATATAACTCCAAATGCATGAATTATCTATATATGCACCAAGCCACATTTCTCCACGTCAAAAGTATTATTTCTATAAAAATTAGCTTATTTGTATTTCCCCCTTTGTACCTTAACCCTTGTAGGAATCTCCAACCTAATGATAAGTGGAAGGATAAAAGCTCCCTGATTCCATTTGGCAATTTGAAAGGAAGAGAGGTGCTTTGCTCCCGGTGACACAACTAACAGCAAACATCCTTATCATAATTAGGGATCAGCATCTACATTCTTCTAGACCCGGCAGAGGAGAAGATCCCAAAAGGGCAAAAAGGCACTGGAAGACAAGAAAGGGACCACGCAAGAAGGGACCAGCAAGAGAGCAGCGGGAGACAAAGCAAGGACAAGTAGGAAAAAAAGGTTGGCAGTAGCAACGACATAAAGGGAGGCATGGGTATAAAAGTCAGGCGGCAACAAAAACAAAAAGGGGAAGCATTAGGAAGAGAAGGAGCGGAAACAAGTAGAGATAGTTCCTTGAATGAGAGGAAGGAGTGGAGTTCATAGAGGAGGAGGGAAAGGCATTAGGTTAAGAAGAACTTTGAAACTTGGCTGGATGTTTTCGGATGTGCTAACATGGTCTGTAACTAAACCAACCGCTAAGGTTGGGGGATGTGTAGCTTAGGATGTTCGATGATTCTCTTATTTTTTTCCTTGGTTTTACTTTGATTGTTTGATATTCTTTCTTTCTTATACTCAATGAATCGATTTGTGGTTTCTTCTTATTTAATCTCATGTGATAAATCTGTATGTTGATTGAGCTCCGTAGTTTGTCCTTAATTAAAATAGCCCAAGAGGGAGCTCTTATTCTTCTGTTCAGTAGACCGCTAAGAGATGAGTGGAGTGAATAGAGTTACTTCATTTGCTATTCAGGCGAGTTCTGGTCTAAGCATTGTGTTCTCCAGCTTCGTTGGTTGATAGTTTTTTACTCGAGCAACGTAGGCTCTCTCTGAATCCTCGTCCGAGAGGGATAACTACCATTGAAGTCTCGTATGCGCGCCGAGAAGATGGACATGACTTCAATCATCACAAAGAGAGTCGCGAGCTGCGTGTTTTTGGAGCCGACCTTATTCGGCTCCCTATTTTGCGCCATTGCACTTTTTAACTTTTGTCCTCCTAATATTGATGCTACAACCTCTTACTTGAGGGGGAACTTTCATACCTTGCCCTCGTGGAAGATCCGAAAGGGCACATGGTCGTAAAGTCACCTTTCGAGAGGTCATCCATCCATTGTTAGATAGGACATCATACGCTCGAGCCTATTTTGTTCTGCATGCTCATTGATTGCCAAGGCTCTCACCTGAGAAGGTTATCTTCATGAATCGAAGCTCAGCTCATGCTGAGAGGTCGCGTTGAGTCTCCAGTTACCTTCCAGAGAACTTGGCTGGTCAAGTTCTAACAAAACCTTAATCATTATAGAAAGGATTAAAATCATCTACCTATCCTACGCATATGAGAGTGTCACTTGAGCCGAGGTTATGACTCCTTCGACATGTGCAAACTAAGCTATCAGCGACTACGAAAGTATAATGAGCTCAGTGGCGTTTATTATAATGTTACTCTTATACACATGTCTAGGGACAAACAGATGTCTTTACTCTAATTCAAAATACAGAGAACATTAATCCTAAGTTAAAGCATCCCCGTAAGTCCTTAGCTCGCAACTCTTATTGAATAGTCCTCTTTACTTATCCTCCTTAGTCGTTATTTTTTTCTCACTATCATTAAACATTGAAAACACCCAAAAAGAGTTAGTGTGACCATTTACATTCACCAAAGTTCTTTTTATTTCATTTGTTCGAACATATTTCCTGATTTCAATAAAGATTCACATTTCGATTTTGGTTGTGAATTCTGCAAAAGCCCTTTCCCCCTAGATTGAACTTCATGCATGACGTGAACTTATCGTAGTTATAGAATTATGAATTCTGACACTGAAAGTAATTCTAGTTGCATTTTAAATTTACTTTAGAGTTCACGCAACTGCAAGTGCACAGGTCGAGTAGAAACCCTGAGTGTCGTAATCTCGTTGATTTAGATTGATTACTTGTTCTAATTATATCCCAATAATTGTCACTAAAAGATTAAGAATAAATCGGATGAAAGAATGAACATAAATTAAAATAACAAAGGAGAATGAGAAAAGGATTGAGGAGTGATAAAGGAGATTCCCTTGTAATGAACTCGTTGATTCTTTTGTGAATGCCGTGTTCGATTTACTGATTTCATAATTTCACTAAGACTCAAATGATATATTCTATCTCTGAGCCTATCAATGTAGCTATAACTCAAGAAGAGAGTAGCTACTAATCACTAAATTAAAATTGCGGACTAATAAGATCCTCATCCTTAATCCGAAGAAAAGTTCGATCTCTCGATCTCCTACAACTCACTCTTTTAATCTTAATCAAAGTGATCAAAATATAGTTGACACCTCTCACAACTGTTAAAGGTTCTCATCTCGTAACAGTCATAATAGCATATCTCTCTATCTTTAAATCAACAATAAACCATCAACCATTAGAAACATAGAAAGCAAAGTAACTAATTCCTCTTCTCAGATGAAATTAGTCAAAGCAAAGAGCAATTGATCTCTCGATCTAATTGAATTCTAGCATAAATTTTAAATAGCCATGCATCACATAAATATAAAGGAGGAGTCAAATTCACAGTATCAAAAAGTCAAAACAAAAGTTAACATCAACCAAGTTTCATCACAAGGGAATCACGAAAATCTTATTTAGTTCATCTTCAATCTTCACCACTCTCCGTCTTCTTTTTTTCCAAACCTTCTCTGTCTGCCCCCTTGCTGCCCTTCCGAGTTCTCCTCCTAACCTTTTTGTTTTCCCCTGTAGCGAAAATCAAATTTCAAAAAGTAGTTAGTCTCCCTTTTGACTCCTTCCAATTTTTCTTTAATAATAAAGAAAACTATTTAAATGTGCTCAATTTTTATGTGAATTTGCAAGTTTAATTATGATAATTATGAGCTTAATAAGAGGCTATCAAATTCCCCCCAACTTAACTTTTTGCTTGTCCTCAAACAATGTTCGAGGTAAGAGTAATCTTCATCTTGCTTTTCAGTCAACCTTTTAATATACCAACATGATATTCTTTGCCTAAGTGACTTCTCTCTTCCTCCATTCCCTGACTTTAATAAAGATATTGAGAACAAGATATTTTTAACTTCCTCTTACTTAGCTCGAGCCAGAGAAATCAAATAATATAAACAGAAAATAGGAATATTAATGATGAATCTGCATGTACAGTTAAAATCTCTTTTGATTCTTATTTCTTTTCATTTGTCCAGTACTCATGTAATTATCCATAACACTCAGGAGAATCTATGTAGCAGGTTTTTGATCGGCACAGCCCAGGGCAGTTGCTCTTAGGGTACTAGGCATGAACCCCTACGGATCTACTCACTCAAATTCACCCTGGTTCAGGAATACACCCTTTTGTATCTTCTGGGGCTTCATTGGCCCTCTTTACTATTGCTTTTGATTTTTTTTTGTTTTGCTTATTTTCAAATTTTTCTTTTCATTGAGTTTCATACTGCACTCAAAGATATTAACATTAACAATCCTATTAACAATTATTAGAATTGAGAGGCGAGTTCAAATAGGATTGGTCGTCAAGATTTTAATATATCAAAATAGTCACTTCCTGCTAACCTTGACCCTTTCACTTTAAGCATTGAATTTGGTTGCAAAATATGTTAAAATGTTGGAGAGATTAGCAAGATGCCCTTGAACAAAGTTTCAAGAGGTTGCAAAAGAGGCTATAGCTACAAGGTAAAATTGAAGTCTCTTACTGTATTGCTTGGATTGGAACTGACTACTGTGGTGCAGTGTAAACTTGCAATGTGAAATTTGAAATTTGTAAGTAAATATATCAAGGAGAGAGTAGAAATGTACCATGTTGCCCTCTCCCCCAAGCTTAATATCGACTCTGTCCTCAGTGTCGATTATGCCAGGAAGAGAGACTAGGAGTTGGTTTGAAGCTCTAATATGCGGTCAGTGACTTGCTGAATGTCACTGAGGGTTGTTAGGACAAAGTTCTGGATGACTTTCACTCTTTGTACTCGCTGTTGGTGCACCAAGTTTTGTTGTTCCAAATTATGCAGTTGATCCTTAAGTGCTTGGATGTCTTGGTGGTTACGAGTTGCGGCTTCAGCAAGTTGTGTCACTTGGTCCAAGATAAGATCCAGTTTGTTGGATGTGGTAAGTGGTAAAGATTGAGATGCATCTTGAGCTGATGAGGAGGAAGAGGAGACAATGCGTGTTCTAGGAGTTTTAGGACCAGAAAGAATTCGCGAGGTTGTCTTATAATCCAAAAGTAATGAGGGTAATGTTGGGATAGGCCTCGTGACTTGGATGAAGTCATCCATCCACCAATGAAACTCGATGTAGGCTCATGGTGAGATCGTGATTGCACAAACGAAACTTGATATGGTCTGGAACACCATCTTCATCAAAACTAGTGGGATATAGAGTTCCTAAGAACTCGGTTCATATCTCCTCGTAGAGGTCCCAGTGTTTCATGAAGAAGGGTAGGAGACGGGATCGGTGAAGTATGGTTCTAACATCATCGAATAATCCGAGAGGTTCAAGAGCAGAAAGGTCGAGAAATCTGGTGGAGGAGAAAATTCTGCACCTGGTTTGTATAAGGCGGTGGGCTTCCTCGCTATTCTCTGGCCGACGTATGTTGGATGTTGGACGTAGGAGTCCGTCTGGACGTAGTCGGCGTCGGATGGACTCAGAGGAGCTGTTGGTAGCAGAGTCTGAGGATGCGCATGATCTCTTTGGGGGTTGCTCGGAGTAGGATGCGAGACTGTTTAGGAATTTTGGGGAGCTGACGAGTAGTAGATGTTTGAAGGAGAGATAATGGGTGGGGTGGAGAACGAGGTGATGCGACTTTGTGTGCGATTGGAAAAAGTGGATATTTAAGTAGATATGGGATTCTCAACTAAATCTAACATGTGTACTTTCAAGTGCGTTTTCTGATACTTTGGACCTTGTGAGTGCTGACATGGCTGATGACCGTTTATTTGGTTGGGTTGCCTCCATGCAGCGCCCTTTTTTAACGTTGTTGGCTCAACCCTATTTCTTTTGTTGGTTCGATTCCAGGTGCAAAACTTCTTCAAACTTTGCTGCACCTAGATTGTAGTGTTTTAATATTTGCCCATTAACCTTAAAAATTTCTGACTTACTATTTTTTATATCCACTGCTTCATGGGGATATATTTTTTCAACGATAAACGGTCCAGATCATCGCGTTCTTAGTTTTTCGGAAAATATTTGTAGTCGGGAGTTGAATAATAGAACCTGGTCGCCTTCCTTAAAACTCCTTATTAATATGTGCATATCATGTCATTTCTTTGTTCTTTCTTTATAGATGCGAGAATTGTTATAGGTGTAGGATCGAAAGCACCAAGAGGGGGGTGAATTGGTGTATAAAATTTAGAATCGAAAATGACGTTGAAGTAAATTCAAAGCGAATACGATCACAAGCAAGTAAAGGATAGGTAATAAAAGCACAAGAGAAGCAAGATAAGTAAGAGAAGAGAAAGATGTGATATATTGACGATGTTCGGCCCAACTCCTTGGCCTACGTCCCCGCTCCGACTCCTCAATCTTGAGACCGTCAGAGATTCACTATCCTTCTCTTTTTTTATAGGGAGAGAATAACCCTTTCTACACCACAATGCCTTCTTCTTTGCTCAATAGGTAAGGCACACCTCTTCTTACAAGGAGCTCTAAAAAATTATCTAAACAAGAATTCCCTCCAAGACTCTTCTTCTTACAAATAGTATTCTCACTAAGAAACTAGAAGAGGAAATGAATGATTTGCAACTTTGGCTCAAGAAAAATGCTTTGAATTTGAAGGCAGCTCAAGAGTGATTTGTCTTGCTTGGATAATCTTCCTTCAATCTTTTGGATCCCTTTTATAGGCTTCTCTTGAAAATTTGGCCGTTGTAAAGTAATCAGAAAAGCTTTTGCTGTCAGCCCTGAAGCGGGCGACCGTTTTGGTATCGGTCGTCTGTTTTGCACAGTAACTAGCCGTTATTCTGTCTGTTGATTCTTCAGCGGTCGCCCATTACCAAATCGGTCATCCGTTTAATAAAAAATTATATCCGTTATTTTGTCTTTTCTGTGCAGTTTACCGTTGATAGCAGACCGTAGAAGAATTATAATCGTTCATGCTTTCATGACGGTCGCCCGATAGTGAATCGGTCGCCTGATTCTGAAGTTCATTCCATTTCGTGGTTAGCGGATGATCCAGACTTCTATTTCGGTCGTTCATTCTCTTCTTATCGGTCGACCGCTATAAGATCGGTCGCCCATTTTTATAGGTTGATCCTTTCTGTGATTAGCGGATGATCCAGTCTTCTATTTCGATCGTCCATTCTCTTCATAACGGTCGATCGGTTATAAATCGATCGTCAGTTTTACCGCGGTTGTTCCATTCTGTGATTAACGGACGCTCCATCATTGATTTCGATCGTTCATTATCTGTTATAACGGTCGACCGGTTACAAATCGGTCGTCCATTTTTCATGGTTGTTCCATTCTGTGATTAGCGGACGCTCCATCATTGATTTCGGTCATCCATTATCTGTCATATTGGTCGATCGTTATAGTATCGGTCGTCCGTTTTTACTGCAGATAAAAACTTCGGCTATTTTTCTTCGAAAAATGTTAAACATGTTCACACTATCACTTTAAGCATAATTAGTATATCATCTTCCTTGTTTGCTATCATCAAAATACATGAAATATGGTCTTGATACTAACAATCTCCCCCTTTTTAATGATGGCAAACAAAGTGATGAAGATGTAATCAAAATTATAAATTCCTCCCCCTAAATTCATGCTTGCTTTTAAACATATATTATTTACTCCCCCTTAATCAAAGCATAACTTCTTTTTGTTAATATCATGAATGTCATGTCATATATATAGTGAAAATAAATCATAACTCACAATTCTTAATATAATCCACATCATAAACACGAGTAGTGAACACATAAGCATAACAATAAGTCATACATCGTCACATATTCCACATATCCATTCTCCCCCTTTTGACAACATCAAAAAGGAGGAAACAAAAAGCTAACATAAAGATAAACATCCGGAGCGTCATCGGGCGGGGGCGCAACCTGCTCATAGGGAGAAGTGTCGAATCCCTGAGATCGGAAAAATGCAAACATACATTCCTGTTGGCGGCGCTGATCAAGTTCTATGCGGTCGATGCGCGCCACCATCTCATCCCACTCACTACGTGTTGGTACTGAGTCCCAAACTCTCGTCGGCGCACGTGAGGAAGGTCCGGGAGCCTGCGAAGGGGCCTGCGTGGGAGCCTCGGTGCCGGCCTCATTATCGGAATCCGAGTCTTGATCATCTTGGTCTTGAGTGGAAAAGACACATTCTTCATTGACAAAGGCAAGACCCTTTCGTTTCAATGTGCCCTTTCCAATGATATCGATAGGTCTCTCAGAAAGGGACAACTACCCTTAGGAATAGGAATGCGTTCATGACGAAAGATGCGAGTGAGAAAAGAGCCAAAGTAAAGGATCATGTTATGGGATTTTCTGGAATCGATCCGGTCTTTGGTGAAGATGAAATGATAAATCATATACGCACCAAAGTTAATCGGAGGAAAATCATGTAGAAGAATACAATGAAGAAGGCGTAGGTCATGGAAAGTCATATCAGTATAATGGCCAGAGCGAGGGAAAATGATATGACTAATGATGTGGTGGGCAACAAGAAGTGGAGGAGACAACATTTTAAGAAGTCCTTTCATGGGAAAACTATGCACTTCACCACGAAAGACAACTTCAAGAGCGTCATTTATAGAGATATCAGTAGACCACCTATGGGATACGATGTTCAAGAGTCCTCGGTTTGGGACATCAAAAATCTCACAAATCAAGGAATCTGTGAGTTTAATGGTATGACCTAGTACATGAGATTTCATAGTGGATTTGGACTCTGAGAAGGATAAGTTGGCATAAAAAAGCCTGACCAACCTAGGATAGACTGATTCCTGGACATTGAGAAGGGGAATCCAACTTATCCCGTCAAAGAGATCGTGAAGCATGCGCATATTAAGGGACGACCAATCTACTCGCATGCCATGTGCTACCTCCCTAGTAGAATATAAGGTCTCAAAAGAAGATGCAATGGAAGCGTTAACAAAGAGAAAAGAGTCAAAATCGCGAGGAGGTGTTGGTGGAGAGTCCGATGATAGACGAGAAAATGATGCTAGTTCCTTCCTCTTGCGAGGACCAGCACACGTCTTCTTCCATGGTGGCATTTGGACAAGATCAAATTTTGGGAGTAAGAGATGATAAGTGATAAGAAATGACGCAGAAGGATAGAAACGGTCGACCGTTGGTCGACCGTTTTTGTCCAGAACACACGATATATCGTTTGTTAATGGAGAAACGGTCATTCGATATGAGAAATGGTCGACCGTTTTTTTCGAGAATTCAACAATATATCGTTTATTTCGGATGATCTTTCAATTTGATTACAATGGCAGACAATGTGATTCACAGAATTGACAGACAAGGTGATCAAATTGACAGGATTGAAGGGTTAGAATTGAAGAATGAGAGAGATTCCGATTTCAAACTCAAGCACCTGTCAATCGAAAAAAAATTGTGAATTTAGGTCATAAATTTTGAACCACAATTCGTTGTTAATACTTTCTAACTTACATGTGATTCAGAAGGATCTAGGGATTGTCCTTAGTCAAATTCGTCGACGTTGAGGCAGCGGCGGCGGCGGTTGCGGTCGGCAAAATGGTGGCAGTTGCGATCGGCTAAAAACGACGGCGGCGCGCAGCGGCGACAGTGTCCATGGCGGCGGCGACTGCAATGCGGCAACGGCGAGAGGGTTCGCTGGCAAAAGAGATCGCCGACGGGACGAAGGAGGTCGTCGGTGAATTGGGCGTAGGAGGTTTCAAGGTCGACCGATTCGAGAATTTGGGGGAAGAATTTTCCAATTTGGTTTTTATATCGCATTAAAAATGGTCGACCGATATTATATTGGGCGACCATTATCTCGTAGATATTTATACTTAATACGTTTTATTTTTATCGGTCGACTGAAACAGTTTCGAGCGATCATTCTGGAATTGAAACAGAATCGATCGTTTACTACCTTAACGGTCGCCCGATCAGCACAGTAACGGTCGACCGTTACTGAAAAATGGACGACCGATGTGGATATATGTGTTGTGCAACACAATTTTGATGTTCAATTCGATTCACAAATGATACTTGCATAACCAAGTCACTTATGAGTTGAATTGATAGGCAATTAGGTTCCTAACATTCCAAGTTCACGTCTAAGCATACAAAATCTCTCCTCACTTAAGGGTTTCGTGAATATATTCGCAAGTTGAATTTTGGTAGACACATGTTCAATAGCAATGTCTTTGAGTGTCACATGTTCTCTAATGAAATGGTAACGCAAATTAATATGTTTAGTTCTAGAGAGTTAGATTGGATTTCTAGTCATTTCTATTGCACTTGTGTTATCGCACTTCATGGGTACACTTGAACAACTTATACCATAATCAAGAAGTTGTTGTTTTACTCATAATATTTGTGCACAATAGCTACCGGCTGCAATATACTCGACTTCAGCGATAGAGAGTGCGATGGAGTTTTGCTTTTTGCTAGCCCAAAAGATGAGAGAGCTTCCAAGAAAGTAACACATCCCACTAGTGCTTTTCCTATCAACTTTACATCCGACAAAATCCGCATCGGTATATGCATGTAAATCAAAAGATGAGTTCCTATCATACCAAATGCCTAGATCATAAGTATGCTTCAAATAACGTAATATTCTTTTAACAGCAACTAAGTGAGATTCCTTAGGTGCGGATTGAAATCTTGCACACAATCATACATTAAACATTATATCCGGCATCGATGTCGTCAAATAAAGTAAACTACCAATCATACATCTATACTTCTTTTGATCAATAAATTTACCTTTTTCATCTTTATTTAACTTTGTTGTAGTGCTCATGCGAGTTGAACTTGGTTTGCATTCATCTATTCCAAATCTCTTTAACAACTCATTTGTATATTTCTCTTGATTAAGAAATATTCCATCTTTGTTTTGCTTGACTTGCAATCCTAAAAAGAATGTGAGCTCTCCTACAAAACTCATTTCAAATTCTTTTTGCATAAGAGATTCAAACCCTTTGCACAAGTTTTCATTAGTAGCACCATAAATAATATCATCAACATAAATGTGAACTATTAAAATATCATCTTCTAAATGTTTCAAAAATAATGTAGTATCAACTTTTCCTTTTTGAAAACTATTTTTAATCAAAAAAGTGCCCAATCTTTCATACCATGCTCTAGGAGCTTGTTTTAGTCCATAAAGAGCTTTAGAAAGTTTAAATACAAGATTAGGAAAATCTGAATTTTCAAACCCTTGAGGTTGCTCAACATAGACTTCCTCATTTATAAATCCATTTAAAAATGCTGATTTTACATCCATTTGAAAAAGTTTAAATCCTTTAAAACAAGCAAAAGCTAAGAGCATTCTAATAGCCTCAAGTCTAGCAACGGGAGCAAAAGTTTCTTCAAAATCAATTCCTTCTACTTGTGAATAGCCTTTTGCCACAAGTCTTGCATTATTTCTTATTATGATGCCATTTTCATCTAGCTTATTTCTAAACACCCATTTTGTACCAATTATTGAATAGTCTTTTGGTCTTTCTACTAGCTTCCAAACTTGATTTATTTTAAAATTATTTAATTCTCCATGCATAGCATTTATCCAATTTGAATCACTCAATGCTTCATCAATATTGCTAGGTTCAAATTGGGCAAGAAAAGCTGAAAAGGCACATAAATTTGTCAAAGAGTTTCTAGTCCTTATACCTTCATTTATATTACCTATAACTTGATCTAGTGGATGTGATGATGCATGTTTCCAATTTCTTGGAATGATTTGATTGTCCTCCACTGTGGTTCTTTCATTTGTTCCACATTTGAGTTATCCATTCTATTTTCTTCCATTTTTCATTTTGGATTTGTATGTCTTCAAGATGTCGTTTCACTTCAACTATTTCTTCGTCATCATCATTCACTTGCTTACTCATAAAAAAATCATTAGTTTCATTGAATTTAAAATTGATAGATTCTTCAACAACTAATGTTCTTTTATTATATACTATATATGCTTTACTAGTGTTAGAGTATCCAAGAAATACACCATCATCACATTTTGCATCAAATTTCCCTAATTTGTCTTTAATATTCAAGATATAACATTTACAACCAAACACCTTGAAATATGAAATATTTGGCATTTTTTCATATAAGATTTCAAAACAAGTTTTCTTTTTAAGGGGTCTAAGTGTGATTCTATTTAAAACATAACATGATGTGTTTACGACTTCCGCCCAAAAATACTTGGGTAAATTACTTTTATTTAAAACTGTTCTAGTCATTTCTTGAATAGTTCTATTTGTTCTTTCCACTACTCCATTTTGTTGAGGTGTTCTAGGTGTGGAAAAATTATGTGTAATTCCATTTTCCTCACAAAACAATTCAAATTTGTAGTTTTCAAATTCACCTCCATGATCACTTCTAATTTTTGCAATTCTCAACTCAAGTTCATTTTGTACTCTTTTTGCAAATTTAGAAAACATATTTATAGTTTCATCTTTGCTTTTAAGAAAAATAGTTCAAGTAAAACGAGAGAAGTCATCAACAATTACAAATACATATTTCTTTCCACCTAAACATATAATATCAATAGGTCCAAATAAGTCAAGATGTAAACGTTCTAAGAACCTATGTGTACTAATAACATTCTTTAATTTGAAAGAGCTTTTGATTTGTTTACCTTTAAGACATGAATCGCAAACATTATTTTTTCTCAAATTTAATTTTAGGTAAACCTCTAACTAACTCATGATATGAAAGTTTGTTCAACAACTTAAAGTTTATATGTCCTAATCTTCTATGTCAAAGATTTATATCATCATGCATAACACTAAGACATTTTTCACTTTTATAATTTTCAAATTCAATTTTGTATACATTATTATACCTAAAACCCACATGTAAAACATTTTTTGCTTTTATCTAAAATCAAACATTTGTCATTTTCAAAATTCACTAAATAGTTCTTACCACACAATTGACTTATACTAATTAAATTATGTTTTAAATTTTCAACTAGCCACACATCTTCTAAATATATCTTGTCATTCTTACCAACATTACATATTCCAATTACTCTACCTTTGCTATTATCTCCAAAGGTGACTCTTCCTCCATTTTTCTTTTCCAATGTAACAAAGTTTGATGGATCACCCGTCATGTGTCTTGAGCATCCACTATCCAAATACCATTTGCTTTCAATTTCCTTTGGAGCACCCTACAAGCAAGACATTAAGATTCTCATCTTTTTGATATCCAAACTTGCTTGGGTTCAGCTTGATTAGTGATGGTCATTTTAGGGACCTAAATCTTTTTCATACCACTCCTTAATCTCATTCTTACTTTGCATTCATAAGAGTAATGTCCTTGATAACCACAATGAAAATAAGTAATATGTGATTTCATATGAGGATTTTGTGATGCTTTAACAAATAGAATCATTTTATCATTCTTAGTATCAAATGAGCTAAAACCAAGTCCATTTTTGTTAAAAGGTTTTCTTTGTGTTGATAGCATTGCATCTAACATTTTTCTACCATTTGTAAATTTTTCAAGCTGACCTTTTAAACTAATATTCTCATTTTTCAAAATTTCGACACTACATGTTTGTTTATCATAAGATAGTTTCAAGGTATTATTTTTCATTTTTAAAGCTTCAATCATAAATTCCAAACTAGAATTCTCATCATTTAATAAATCACAATTTTCACAAACTCTAGTATCATGTTTAATTTTTAGATTTTCAAATTCTATTTTTAAATCACCATGCTTCTTTTTAAGAGATATATATTTATCTATAAGAATTCTAAACTCATCATGCATATCGAAAGATTCGCTATCACTAGATTCGGATGAGTTAGATAATACCTCATGGCTATTTGCCATTAGACAAATGTAAGCTTCTTCATCATCACTTGAGAAGATGTTTGAGTCATTTTCTTCATTTTCACTTCCATCCCACGTGGCTTGAAGAGTTTTCTTTTTCTTCTTCAAGTTTTCTCCTTCCTTTTCCTTCTAGGCTAGATTTGGACACTCATTCTTATAATATCCAACCTTCTTGCATTCAAAACACGTCACTTGATTTTTACTTGATGATCTTTTTTTTTAAGCCACCTTTCTTCTTTTGCTTGACAAATTTAAGATATTTGTCAAGCTTATTAGCGTACAAGGCTAGCTTCTTCTCATCTTCATCTTCTTCACTTGTTTCACTTTCATTCATCTTTGCCTTCAACGCCAAGGTCTTCTTTTTGGAAATACTTGTTTCTTCATCTTCCTTGACTCCAATCTCATAAGTCAACAGTGATCCTGTGAGATTATCAAAATCTACCTTGTTTAAGTCATTCTCTTCGATCATGGTTCATTTTGTATGCCACTTGGAGGAGAGAGACATGGGAAACTTCTTCACTTTTTGAGAGTTAGTCCGTGGCTCGTCCAAAGAGGCTAAGCCATTCACAATATCATTAAACGCACAACCATTTTATTTATAGACTCATTTTCATGCATTTTAAAAGAGTCATATTGATTATTCAAAATATTAAGTCTAGACTCCTTAACCTTATCGGTACCTTTATGTGTAATGATAAGTTTCCTCCAAATTTCATAAGCACTTTGACAATTCGAAACACGATTAAATTCCGTTGCATTTAAAGCATAGAAAAGATGATTTTTTGCTTTCCAATCTAATTTCACAAGTAGTCTTGACTTTCCATGCAAGTCAAAACCATTTTCAATTACATCCCAAATATCAATATCAATAGAGCATACGTAAGCTTGCATTCTAATTTTTCAATAGACAAAATTTGAATCATTAAAAAGTGTAGGGCGATTTGTGGATTGACCTTCATCCAAGGTAAAACCATTTGATGTCATAGCTCAAAAGATGTTTAAATCTTTAAAACAAGAGCAACAAGGCTCTAATACCAATTGTAGGATCAAAAGCACCAAGATGGGTGTGAATTGGTGTATAAAATTTAGAACCGAAAACGACGTTGAAGTAAATTTAAAGCGAATACGATCACAACAAGTAAATGATAGATAATAAAAACACAAGAGAAGCAAGATAAGTAAAAGAAGAGAAAGACACGATATGTTGACGAAGTTCAGCCCAACTCCTTGGCCTACGTCCCCGCTCTGACTCCTCAACCTTGAGACCGTCGGAGATTCACTATCCTTCTCTTTTCTTATAGGGAGAGAATAACCCTTTCTACACCACAATGCCTTCTTCTTTGCTCAATAGGTAAGGCACACCTCTTCTTACAATGAGCTCTAAAAAATTATCTAAACAAGAATTCCCTCCAAGACTCTTCTTCTTACAAATAGTATTCTCACTAAGAAACTAGAAGAGGGAATTAATGATTTGCAACTTTGGCTCAAGAAAAATGCTTTGAATTTGAAGGCAGCTCAAGAGTGATTTGCCTTGCTTGGATAATCTTCCTTCAATCTTTTGGATCCCTTTTATAGGCTTCTCTTGAAAATTTGGCCGTTGTAAAGTAATCAGAAAAGCTTTTGCTGTCAGCCCTGAAGCGGTCGATCGTTTTGGTATCGGTCGTCCGTTTTGCACAGTAACTAGCCATTATTCTGTCTGTTGATTCTTCAGTGGTCGCCCATTACCAAATCGGTCATCCGTTTAATAAAAAATTATATCTGTTATTTTGTCTTTTCTGTGTAGTTTACCGTTGATAGCAGGCCGTAGAAGAATTATAATCGTTCATGCTTTCATGACGGTCGCCCGATAGTGAATCGGTCGCCCGATTCTGAAGTTCATTCCATTTCGTGATTAGCGGATGATCCAGACTTCTATTTCGGTCGTCCATTCTCTTCATATCGGTCGACCGCTATAAGATCGGTCGCCTATTTTTATAGGTTGATCCTTTCTGTGATTAGCGGATGATCCAGTCTTCTATTTCGATCGTCCATTCTCTTCATAACGGTCGATCGGTTATAAATCGATCGTCAGTTTTACCGCGGTTGTTCCATTATGTGATTAACGGACGCTCCATCATTGATTTCGATCATTCATTATCTGTTATAACGGTCGACCGGTTACAAATCGGTCATCCATTTTTCATGGTTATTCCATTATGTGATTAGCGGACGCTCCATCATTGATTTCGGTCATCCATTATCTGTCATATCGATCGACCGTTATAGTATCGGTCGTCCGTTTTTACTGCAGATAAAAACTTCGGCTATTTTTCTTCGAAAAATGTTAAACTTGTTCACACTATCACTTTAAGCATAATTAGTACATCATCTTCCTTGTTTGTTATCATCAAAATACATGAAATATAGTCTTGAGACCAACAATAGGCATCTAATCTCAGTTTATCTAACTCATTGAGCTACAATAGTCAATTTCCCGAGACTGCTTGGAGATCATAGTTCAGTGTTTTGATTGCCCAAAAAGTCTTGTGCTCTAGTTCTACCGGTAGGTGACAATGCTTGCCGTAAATCAACTTGAATGGTGTTGTTCCAATTTGTGTTTTATATGCAGTCCGGTATGCCTACAGTGCTTCATTAAGTTTCAGGCTTCAATCCTTTTTAGTTATTGAGACAGTTTTCTTGAGGATTATTTTGATCTCTCTATTCGAGATTTCTACTTGCCCATTGGTTCGAGGGTGATAGGCGGTAGAAATCCGATGTTGGACTCCATATTTGAGCAGCAATTTTTCAAAACTCCGTTCGATAAAATGTGATCCTCCATCATTGACTGGGCACCCCAATCCTTGGAAATATTATATATTTGAAGAGTTTAACAACCGACTTTGAGTCTGCTGAGATTGTAGGGATAGCCTCGATCCACTTTGAGATATAATCAACGGCTAGGAGTATGAATTTGTATCCGCACGAGGGAGGAAAAGGTCTCATATAGTTCACTCCCCATACATCAAATAGTTGTACTTCAAGTATAGGCTGCTGAGGTGCTTCATTTCTTCTATCTATATTTCTAGTTCTTTGACAAGTATCACACGATTTAACAATATTGGTTGCATCCTTGAATAGAGTCGGCCAGTAGAAACCTGTTTGGAGAACTTTGGAAGCTATTTTTTGATATCCTCCATGACCACCATAAGGAGAAGAATGGTACTCCAGTAGTACGGCAGCTTGTTCCTCATCTGGTACATATCTTCGATATATTCCATCTGCACACTTTTTAAAATGAAATGATTCATTCCAGAAGTAGTATTTAATATCTGAGAAGAATTTCTTTTTTTGTTGATAGGATATATTAGGTCGTAGAACTCCGGAAGCTAGGTAGTTAGCATAATCGGCAAACCATGAAAGTTGTGTTTTCTGGATCGAAAATAATTGATCATATGGAAAAGAGTCATTAATAGCTATGTGAGTGTCATGTTCCAACAACTGAAGTTGGGAGAGGTGATCAGCTACTAAATTGTTGTCCCCCTCCGATCTTTGATTTCTAGATCAAATTCCTATAACAAAAGGATCCATCTGATGAGTCTAGGTTTGACATCTTTTTTAGCAATCAAGTATCGTACAGCTTGGTGATTAGTATATATGATAACTTTGGAGCCAACTAGGTAGGATTTGAATTTGTCCATTGCAAAGACGACTGCTAGGAATTCTTTTTCAGTTGTGGCATAGTTGATTTGTACTTCATCCAAGGTTTTACTAGCATAATAAATTGCATGTTGCTTTTTATCATTCCTCCCAATACTGCCCCAACAGCTTGATCACTAGCATCACACATAATCTCAAATGGCAAAGACCAATCAGGTGGTTGGATGATTGGAACTGTTATAAGAGCTCTTTTTAGGATGTCGAAGGCCTTTAAACATTGCTCATCGAATATGAACTCTGCTCCCTTAGATAAGAGTTTTGTTAAGGGTCTTGCAATAAGATAAAAATCCTTAATGAAACATTGATAAAATCCGGCGTGACCAAGTAAATTTTTTATTCCTTTGATGTTAGTAGGTGGAGGTAATTTTTCAATTACTTCCGTTTTGGCTTTATCAATTTTGATGCCTCTATCTGAAATAATATGTCCCAAGACTACTCCTTGTACCATGAAGTGACATTTTTCCTAGTTCAACACTAGATTAGATTCAGCACATCACTGTAACACTTTTCCTAAATTTTGCAGGCAGATTTCAAAAGAAGTGCCATACACTGAAAAGTCATCCATAAATACCTCTATTATTTCTTCAATATAATCAGAAAAGATTAACATCATGCATCTTTGAAAGCTTGCTGGAGCATTACATAGTCCAAAAGGCATTCTTCTGTATGCAAAGGTTCCATATGGGCAAGTAAAGGTGGTCTTTTCCTGATCATCGGATAAATAAGGATTTGGTGGAATCCAGAAAATCCATCTAGGTAGCAGAAATAAGAGTGGTTTGCTAGTCTTTCTAACATCTGATCGATAAAAGGTAGTGGAAAATTGTCCTTACGAGTAGCTTTGTTGAGCTTTCTGAAGTCGATACACATCGTCCACCTAGTTACCGTTTGTGTGGAAATGAGTTTGTTCGACTCGGTCTTTACTACAGTCATTCCATCCTTTTTTTGCACGACCTGCATAGGGCTCACCTACTGATTGTCTGATATGGGATAGATGATTCCTGCATCCAAAAGTTTAATCACCTCTTTTTTCACTACTTCTTTCATTGCTGGATTGAGTCTTCTTTGTCCTTCTATAAAAGGTTTGTAATCCTTTTTCATATGGATACGATGCATGCATATAGCAGGATTGATTCTTATGAGATCGACCAATGTGTATCCGATGACATGCTTGTACGCTTTTAATTTGTCCACTAGCTGCTGAAGTTGAGTTGTCTTTAAATCGGCACTGACAATCACTGGGTAAATGAAATACTCTCCTAAAAATTCATACTTGAGATTTTGAGAAAGTTTCTTTAACTCAGGCTTCGTTGGCTTCTTTAAGTTAATCGGTATCATGAAGTCTATTGGTTGGTCCTCTAATGAATTGTCGGAGTGTTGTATTGTTGTCGAGAGCATATGACTTGTAAAAATGCTTGCTTCTTCTATTCACAGAAATGATTCTTGAGCATCGAGGGATACTTCTAAAGGATCAGATATATGAATAGCTGACGCCACTTTCTATATCAGTGAATCCAATTGCTCAGGTTAAAGATGGTGATCTTCCATGTCTGGATAAGTAATAATGTGGTTCAGTCAAAATTCGACAGTGTCATCACATATTTGGAAAGTAAGACGACCTTGTTTAACGTCTATCACTGCTCCTGCGGTAGCTAAGAAAGGTCTCCCCAACAAAATTGGAGTTTGATTATCTTCATCCATGTCTAAAATCACAAAGTGGTATGTACAAATTTCCTACCTTGATTAGTATATCCTCCAGAATTCCTTGCGAAATTTTTATAGATCGATCTGCTAATTGGAGAGACATATTCGTGAGCTTAATATCACTCATTTCGAACTTTCTACATAGACAGAGGAATAACACTCACTGAAGCACCAAGATCATACAAAGCTCTTTGTATCCTTCGGTTTCCAATTTCCCAAGGTATAGAGAAACTCTCAGGATCTTTTAGCTTTGGAGGCAATTTATTTTGAATTACAGCACTTGCTTCAGCAGCTAGTGCAACTGTTTCATTTCCTTGTATCCTCCTCTTCTTTGATAAGATGTCCTTGAGGAATTTCGCATATGCTGTCATTTCTTGTATAACTTCCACGAAAGATACGTTAATATAGAGTTTCTTTAAAATTTCTACAAATTTGACAAATTATTGATCCTGTCGAGATTTCTCAAGGGCTTTAGGAAATGGTATCCGAGAAGAATAGCCGGGATGTCCTTCAATAAGTGGTTGTTTGAATTTACTTTCTTCATTCGATGTAACCTCTGGTTGAACCATTTGATCTTGTTCACCAATCCCTTCGTTTGCCTCTGTCGAGACCTCTGATCTTGTTCTTTTAGTGTTGTCTATTGTTTTTCCACTTCTTAAGGTCACAGCTTGAACTTGCTCCTTCGAATTCTTCTTTGGCTGTCCATGTAGAATTCCCGGTTGTCTGGAAGAGGATGCAGCTTGTTGAGCTATCTGAGTTTCAAGCATTTTGTTATGAATGGAAAGACTTTCAATCTTCTCAAATATTTTCTGCATCAGAGTGTCTTGTTTCGACATATATTTTTCCATCATTACTTCTAGCTTGTTCATGGAGGATGACCCTTGATCCGGCGAAGAGTTTTGAGGTTGTGCTCTTTGATTGAATCTATTTTGTCAAGTGGGAGCTTGAGTTTGTTGAGTGTTGTCTCTGTAAGGAAACTTTGTATTGTTCCTCCATCCATGATTGAAAGTGTTAGGATATTGATCATTATTCGATGGATAAGGACCTGTCGTGTTCGCCTATTATTGATGTCCTTGCTGTTTTAGTAGTTCACATTGCACGAAAATGTGATCGGGCAAACCACATATCTTGCAGCATCTTGCTATCATATTGACAGTAGGAGTAGCTTCATTGAGTCCTAATCTACTAATTGCTTTTTGAACTATATATTCCACTTTACAAGTAAAATTCTCATCATCCAATCGATTTTGAGTAAATGCAACTGGCTCATTAAACCTTGAGTGAGCTAGGAAATGTTGATTCCTTGCTATTTCTTTTATAAGTTGACAAGTTTCATTTGCAGCATTGTCAAGTGTCATTTTTTGACGTGTAATTGAGTCCATTGTGGAAGGATTAAACCAGAATCCATTTGCTTAAACCATGATGAGGACACGATATTAGCAATGTCTTAAATCTTTGCCAGGCTTCATACAACGTCTCATGATCTTTCTGCACAAAACCAATAACTTGATTTCTGATTCTGATGGTTTTACTGGGAGGAAAATATTTTGATAAGAATGCTTTTACTAATTGCTCCCAGGTAGTTAATTCCCGAGATTCTAATGATTGTAGCCATTGTTTGGCTTTACCTCTTAACGAAAAAGAGAAGACCCTTAACCTCAATGCCTCTGGTGATACTCCATTCAACTTGGTTGTCTCGCATATTTTCAGAAAGTCTTTAAGGTGTTGATTTGGATCCTCATCTGGAGTTCCTCCAAATTGGTTCTGTTGGATTGTAGAGATTAAAGATGATTTTAACTTGAAATTGTTGGCTTGAATGGTCGGCTTCAAAATCGCAGACTCTAGCCCATCTGCAGTGGGAGTATAGAGTTCTTCCAATGACGGGATTGGTGGTCGTGGTTGAAGTGGCTCCTGTTGTTGAGCCATCATTTCTGCTTCCAGATCAAAATTCTCCTCGAGATATATAGATTGAGTGCTGCTTGCGCCTTCAAGAGAGGATGTTCTATTTTTGTATTCTCGCACCCTTCTTTTAAAAGTTCGATCAATCTCAGGGTCTAGTTCAAGCAATTGTCCGCGAATGTTTCTGGACATATACTAATCTCTGAAATCAAAAGAAAAGACTCAGCAGTGAATATTACTAAATCAACTAAGCAAGGATATAAATAAAGAGTAAAAAATAAATCCCCAGCAACGGCGCCAAAAACTTGACGTGAACTTATCGTAGTTATAGAATTATGAATTCTCACACTGAAAGTAATTCTAGTTGCATTTTAAATTTACTCTAGAGTTCACGCAACTACAAGTGCACAGGTCGAGTAGAAACCTTGAGTGTCGTAACCCCGTTGATTTGGATTGATTACTTGTTTTAATTATATCCCAGGAATTATCACTAAAAGATTTAGAATAAATCGGATGAAAGAATGAACATAAATTAAAATAACAAAGGAGAATGAGAAAAGGGCCGAGGAGTGATAAAGGAGATTCCTCGTAAAGAACTCGTTGATGCTTTTGTGAATGCCGTGTTCAATTTACTGATTTCATAATTTCACTAAGACGCGAATGATATATTCTATCTTTGAGCCTATCGATGTACCTATAACTCAAGAAGAGAGTAGCTGCTAATCATTAAATTAAGATTGCAGACTAATAAGATCTTCATCCTTAATTCGAAGAAGAGTTCAATCTCTCGATCTCCTACAACTCACTCTTTTAATCTTAATCAAAGTGATCAAAATATAGTTGACACCTCTCATGACTGTTAAGGGTTCTCACCTCGTAACAGTCACAATAGCATCAAAGCAGAGAACAATTGATCTCTCGATCTAATTGAATTCTAGCATAAATTCTAAATAGCCATGCATCACATAAATATAAAGGAGGAGTCAAATTCGCAGTATCAAAAAGTCGAAATAAAAGTTAGCATCAACCAAGTTTCATCACAAGGAAATCAAGAAAATCTTCTTTAGTTCATCTTCAATCTTCACCACTCTCCGTCTTCTTTTTTCCAAACCTTCTATGTCTGCCCCCTTGCTGCCCTTCCGAGTTCTCCTCCTAACATTTTTGTTTTCCCCTGTAGCGAAAATCAAATTTCAAAAAGTAGTTAGTCTCCCTTTTGACTCCTTCCAATTTTTCTTTAATAATAAAGAAAACTATTTAAATGTGCTCAATTTTTATGTGAATTTGCAAGTTTAATCATGATAATTATGAGCTTAATAAGAGGCTATCAATGCACTACAATGATGTGTCGTATACTTGTGGATTTCGTATTGTAGAGGATTTATAAATTTTAAAACATAATTCAACATTTTCCCTTGTGAATATGGGTAATCGCTCGTGTAGAGGCGTACATATGTCTCGGGGTAACCGCTCCTTGTACGTAGATCTTTAACATGAAACACGACATTTTCTGCCATTGTTGTGCTCCTCTTATCACAATATTCTATATGCGAGTCAATACATACATATATATATATATATATATAAGGTATTAGGATGCAATTGCAATTTGTTATTGCACCGTGCAAATTGTTTGTGTTTTGAACCATCATAATGTCAATACGAAGGATTGTTATCGCAGCATGTGATTGCACCCTAATTCAACTTTATATATGTATAGTATATAATATGTATATGTAGTTATAAATTATAGAATATTACTATATCATATAAATCTGACTTTTTATTCATCATTTGGATGTCTTTAGTGGGATGAATGTGAATATCTTTTTATTCCTTTAACATAACAATGTATATATATATATATATATATATATATATGAATATTATATTTAATTTCTATATATTTGAGTATTAGAACTTATTTAATATTTTTATTTGAGTGTGAGTCACATGGCTCTTCCTAGGGATGTTCATAGGTGGAGTTAACCCGACTCGTGCCTCAACCCAAGCCAATTTCTATTAGGTTGGGTTGGGTCGGCGGCACCCTTTTGGGTCCTTAAAATAGAATCAACTTGAATCTAATTGAGTCATGTCTGTTTGGGGCAAATACTTGAGTTGACCCATTTTTTTAACCTAATAAGATCATCACTTTTGATACTAATAATATTATATTTGCACTCATTATGTATAATTGCAAAAAAAGGGAAAAAAGCAAAATATGCATTCATACATATATGGTGATCAGAATTAAGTCATGAACTTGCATTGATTCACCCAAACTAAAGTAATCATTATCAGGATTAAAATCTTGGTCAAATGATCATTGACCCCAAGTTTTGGGATCTCAATTCTTGCTATTAACGAGAAAACTTTTTTTTTATATTTTTCATGTATGTTATTTCTTATTACTTTTAGCATATATTTTTTTGTTTATATCTATTAGTCTAATAATAATACATATTATACATATACATATGTTATAGGTATATGTATATATTATATTATATATGTATGTATATAATTGCTTATTTAAATTTACATTATCATAAAAATGGTAAAATAGATTTATTTAGATATAATAACAAATAAGTATTTTATTAATTATTTATTATAATTAAATTATTTTTTCATGATAATAAATTTTAAAGACATTATTATCAATTTTATAAAATATATATTTTAATTATTTTAATTAATTTAAAATAATAAGTTAATTTGTTAATTTTGATTTTGTTTTTTGTCCAAACATCCATTAGAATTATCTATCCAATCAATTTTTTAATTCATCATCATTACAATTTTTATCCAAATACCAAGTTAAAAAATGTTCTCTAATCAATTAGCTCTTGATAACTAACAAGAATTTTAGTTCTTGCATTTAGGACTCCAATATAGAATAAGAGAATTATTATATGAGTAGTGTTATGTCCTCTTTGAGATATACAACACATCTCAACAAAGAACACAAATAAAATGAAACAACTTGTTGTTGTTGAAAGATAATTGCAATGGCAAGATGATAAATACACTTTATCAATTGGAAAACACTTTTGAATTTTGATGAACAAGAAAAATGACAACTATGAAACTCAAGGAAAAAATTTTATATGAATAAGATGTTAGTAAAGATCAAACTAAAGGGCAATAATAAAACTGTTTCAAATTTGTATATCACACCCACACTTGAAAGCTTAAAATAAATTAAGGGAAGAGATTACAACTTGCATATAAATTAGAAGTTTGAACTCAAAACCACGTTAGTCCACTTTGTTTTAAACATATCAAATCATCAATAACTCAAAGCTGCCGGACAATAAAGACGACATGTATAAAACTTGAGAAAGAAACATAAATGATCACATCTAACAACTTTCCAAGAAAAGTATTTTAATAATAAAAAAATGTTACAATTTTGTATAACACATCAATGATACTACTAGAGAAGACAAGATATAATAAAATAATAATAAACCATGCCATCAATTATCAAAGTTTCCCTCAATGATCATTTTCTTTACAAGACCAACTAAATTATAACAACATGAAATGACTATAATTTATCAAATCTTGGCATAAGAGTAACCTATCACAATAATATCAATACTTATATACTTTATACATACATAACTATAATTTTTTTTAGTGATACTAAATATGGATAAAAAAATCATAAAATTTTAATTACTAAGACTTTTCAACCTGCAAATAATCGATAGTGACTCTGTACTATTCAAAATTATTAAAAAACTTGTCAACAAGTAAGAAAAAATAATGTAAAAAATTACATATTATCCTTCGTAATTACTAATGACTACTTCAAAACTCCATTAATATTTCTAACAATATTCATACATAAAGACCAAAGAATAAAGCATAAGAACGGTTCCTATTGGCCTTAATCCAGAATTTTCACCATTCCAAAATGCACAAAAGAAGAGCAAAATAATGATATTGAGTCAATTCCAAAGTTCCCAAAAACTAACTTAGCCATCAATCCAGCAACAAGACAATAACATTATAACATGTTAATTAAAATTTAGGTTGTGATAATACATTTAGTATGAATAGATTTACTAACACATCCATAGAATCTTGCTCCTTAAACTCAAAATACGCGAACCAGTCAATTACATCGTTATCAAAGACTATGGCAAGATGAACCACTATGTCAAATACTATCTATGGCAAGATCAGCCACTATATCAAGGATTGTCTCGTTAAATTTGATGTGCCAATCAATTTTCTTAAAAGCTTAAATCATTAGAAAAAGCAACATCATTTATTTTATATTCTTAATACTTCCCCTCATGTATGGGCTGCTGACAACTTTAGTGTAGCCCAACTCATCACGTGGATAATAAAGGGAGGAAAATTCTTTTTTTAATAAGAGCTTAACAAGATTTGAGCTTAGACTCTATACTATTTGTATTAGAGCATCAATGTCTAACGACATAGATTCTAATAATATCTTTATTTTCTCCACCAAAAAAAAAGAGAAAGGAACTCTCCGGTAGTAGTAGTTCTACCCTACTTGTTTTCTTTTGTTTGCCTCTTGGATGCAACTATCTCTTCAGATCTTTGATAATGTCTCAATATCTCTCCTTGCCTCAATGTAGCAACTGGCTTTCTCCCTCTCTCTTGCCATAGGAGTAGCATGTTATATGCTTCTTTGAAGAACAAAAAAATGCTGTGCGCATTTCCCTCTCCTTCACTAGTTGTGATAATAGCAAACTCCTCACCTTTTCTTAGTGAGTTGAGATTATTAAACTTTTCACCCTTTGTGAGTTTATATCTAACATCTTCTCACTATTTAATGATCTCCTCTTCTTGAATTGAGCCATCATTCTAAGTTCTTCCTCCTCTCTATCTCATGAGCAACCTTCTCTTCTTTATATTTCACTCTTATAATTTAATTTAGAAAGCATATGTCAGGTTGAAATTTGTCTCATCCCTGTGAGGCTATTAGTGCATTCCCTATAGAAGTCAAGATCGGTGAGTTAGAGACTTGGGGATAGATATTAACAACTATTTAGCTTCTATCTATGCTAAATTTGCCTTCTACAATAGATTCTTTTCATCACATCAACAATCAAGGAGAATTAGGTGATGACATGAACTGTTGAAGAATATGCATAAAAATGGCAAGCTTCTATTACTTGGCATCAAGTAGTGAGCATCTCACTTGAGGGTCGTATTGGAGTAACTGCTTGCATCCAGCTCAACAAACACATCACCACTTCCCACAATTTACAATATTATTTTTGTTTGTTATAATCAATAACTGACCATGTTATGCATGACGATATATAAGTACTTGTAGGCAAATGTTGAATTGTGTGGAAAATATGTGATTCAATATGCCCAGAGAAGAAGACTGAACACAAAGACAAAGGAAAAACAAGTAGAGAATAAACAAGAAGGATCTACACCATGCAAATGGATGAGGCCTAAAAGTCTAATGAAGTGAAAGGCTTATTATAGCTGATCGTTATGCAAATGTCTTTGAGAAAAAATCCTAAATCCTCATGATGATTAATTTTTTTATTCTAACATGTTATTATGATTATATGATGTTTAGAGATCATGGGTTATAATGTTCTAAGTGTTTTAAATATTTTTTCAAAGTTTTCTATTAAAAAATCAAAGATTCTTGAGATTGAAATTTGAATTTTTGGACACTAGCAGGGTGCTAGGTGCAGGAACGATCGTAATCGAACGAGGGTCAAACATGCCAAAAATTGGTCCTCAATCACGTTCGTGAAATTAGATTTTACGTCCGTGACAAGTGAGGCATGACCGTGACATCTCTTTCTTACCCAAATGCTCAAAATTGGGCAAATTGATGAGTTTCTGTCACTTCCATGAAATTGAGATTTCACAGTCATGACAAGCAAAGTCACAAACGTGACCATTTTGTCATGACTGTGAAGATAAAAGGGTATTATATACGATAAGTTAAACTTATTATATATATATATTACGTATGGATGATTAGTTATGATTGTATATCATATCTAAATATACGAAATGCATGCTCAATCATAAATTAATTAAAATATATTGAGCGATGTGAAATGTTTGTTGATTTTAAAGCATAATGTACTCAATTGAAGAATATTTGACGTCGCCCCTAAAAAAATGTCAGAATTAATTGTTCTTACACTTTTGTGTGTATGAATTTTCTTCAAAAATAATTATTCTCATATCGACAATGGTATACCTATTTCTAATCGCTTTCAAGCGAAGGGAGCGTTATGTCTCTAAGGCCTAGCTAACCTATGTGAGAGTAGTGACTTGATTTTTCATTGTAAGATCAAAAGATGTTATTGACAATGAATTTTTGTTATCATGACTATCACAAAAGTGAAATCCAAAGGATTATCAAACTATCCTAAAAAAAGTTATGACAAGTACAAATGTGCCCATTAATAATGAATCATAATTGTATATTCCATACCACTAGTATGATATTAATTATTTTAATGTTATGCCCATGTTATTCACGATGATGCAAAGTTGAAAGACATGAAGTTGTGAGACTTATGTTTGGTTTATGTTATTAATGTATTTTCTTTTCTATATACGAGAATGCATATGTAATTTATGTAATATCTTGTATAAGATTATTACATTACATGCCTTTTACATACTCCAATTGAAAAATTATAGATCTGTGCACATAAACAAAAAGTTAAGATTATAGATCTGTGCACATAAACAAAAAGTTAAGAAAGTTAAGGATAGATGCCTCAACTCATGATGACATGATTGGACATGGCATAATGTGCATAAAATCACGATGTAATAATTGAATCCATTAGACTATTTATGTTAGAGATATTTTATGAACAATTGATATTAGCTTATGCTTTATTTTATAATATTTGTTTTAAGTCTTCCTTGAAACGAAAAGTTTTATCTTATTAATTAAAATCTTTCGTTGTATAAATTATTGATGAACAGATTAACACATTGAGAATTTTCTTAATTTTAGGATGAATTTTCGGAATGTTACATTCTTAATTTTTTAATAATGAATAACTTCGTGAATAGTCAATTATTCTAAAAATAATATAATTTAAAAATAATTTTATTTTTCTAAAATCACCTAAAAAGCTACAAAAACATTAACCTTTTATCATTATATTGAAATATTTATTCTTACTCGTAGCAATAATAACACAGTTCATTCCTTGTTTACTTTTTAAATAATATTTTATATTTCATTAACATCAATCCAGACACAATATATTTACAAGAATAATTTGTATTTTTGGAATAAATAAATAAATATGCTATTATATTATTCTTGTAAAGTTTATTTTTTGCCAAACAACATCTAAAAGTAATTTTGATGAATAATAACTTCATTCTTTGAATATTAAATCTTGAAGCAAACGCCGCCGATCTTTCGAAGCGGAGATTACTATAATTTTGTTTAGCCCTCCATCTCTTATTAACATTAAAATAAATAAATAAATAAGAGATATGATAAACAAATAATTATTTATTTCAAAATGTCAAATAGTCCGAGCACTTCACCCCTTTCTAGCCGAAAGTAGTCACGTGTGGCAACCATAAAAGGACAAGTCCAATTATTTCACTTATTTCGTGCCCGTGTGAGAAATTTATTTTACCTTTTTCTTCGCGTCTCTTCCAAAAGGCAAAAGGTGAGATATTTTTGGCGACCCCCATTGCCACGTCACTTGGGTGATCCACCCAGCGGTCACCTGAACGCGAAATCCCATTATCCTCGGTGAAGTTACCGCGTCCCGATCATCCTATAAATCGAAATCCCGTCACATTAGGGTGTCTCCTCGCGCCTCCCTCCGTTTTCACTCATTTGCCTCCCCGGATCCCGATCTCGTCGTCCTCTTCATCCTCCAATGGCTGCTGCTGACGTAGAGTACAGCTGCTTCGTCGGCGGCCTCGCCTGGGCCACCGATGGCGCCTCTCTTGAGCGCGCCTTCAGCTCCTACGGCGAGATCCTCGATTCCAAGGTGAACGTCCGCCGCCATCTTCCGTTTTGACGATTTAGGGTTTGTTTCCTTTGGATCTGTTTCTTCCTAACTTATTGAGCTTTTTGTCATTTTTTTTTATAGATCATTAACGATCGGGAGACTGGGAGGTCGAGGGGCTTCGGTTTCGTCACCTTCCGCGAGGAGCAGTCCATGAAAGACGCCATTGAGGGGATGAATGGCCAGGTCCTGGACGGCAGGAACATCACCGTCAACGAGGCCCAGTCGCGAGGTGGTGGCGGCGGCGGCGGCGGCGGCGGCGGTGTCTACGGAGGTGGTGGCCGACGTGATTATGGCCGGAGCGGCGGTGGCGGGTACGGCCGCGAGCGTGGTTACGGTGGGGGCGGCTATGGCGATGGTGGGTCCCGCTATCAGAGGAGTGGCGACGGCGGCAACTGGAGGAACTGAAGCGTCCGTCGCAAGCTTCATGCAGCGACGCATGTTTGATGCAATCATATTCGGCATCATAGTTATCGATATTTCTACTTGATGGTTACTTTGTTCTCTTAGCAGTTAGCACTTCTTAGCGAATGTTCCTTAGACGATGCACTTTAAATTTAGTTTATTTTCCAAGCTCGATGGATTTAGCTCCACCTAGTTACAGACTCTTGAAACGTAAACAATTTTACAACTTTTTAACGAGCGGAAAATTGATCCGGAGTTTTCTTCCTTGATATTGACCGAACCAAACATAAATAGAGTCTGAATCATCGAAAGGCGAACCAAACATAAATAGAGTCTGAATCATCGAAAGGAAAAGAGAACTTTTGTAGATGCTCGATAACTTTTCCTACTGGGGCACGACTGTTGGAACTGCCGGCGATCCTTTTGCTACATGAGATTTGCCCGCAGCGCCGGCCTTCAATTGCGCCAAAAGGAGAGTACGAAATCAATGGTAATACACGATTCGATATCTTTTATTTTGAACCAAATAAAACATGACGAGAAAGAAGTGTACCTTGTTTTGTTTCTTAAGCTTGATGTAGTTCTCGAGCCCCTTGATGGTCTTCTTGAGGCAAATCCGGTGCTCGGCCATGGAGGCGTTAGCGAACTGGTCGAAGTGGTCCTTGGCGTTGGCCACGAAGCCTGCGGCAGGATACTTCTTCCAACAAGCCGAATGCTCCGTCGACCGTCGCCAGAGTTCCTCTTCGGTCTTGAGCTTGGGAGATTCCATCCTCTCTCTCCCGCCGCCTCTCTCTAATACGCAACGAAGAGCTATGCAGCGACAGTAACGAGTGAGTTTAATTAGAACGGTGCCATGGACGGTGCTCGATATATTTTTCTACAACGATCTGTGCCTTGTTATGATAAATCATTGAATTTGACAAGGGACTAAAAGGGAGAAATAAATGCTGGGAATATGCTTGTCGATGCACTTTTCAAATATTCGTCTCTGCAAGGGTAAAAAGAGTCATGTGGTAGAATGTGCAAATAGCAAGGTTCCGGGTAGAGGTTGGGCCAGTGATTGGCTTTCCTGCGGACCAAACGCAGGACACGGGTTCAGCCCGGCGTGATCTGGTATAACATGAAATCTTTTATTGTATATATTTAATCATATATTATATATATCTTAATATTTTGTTTAATCTTTAAATTATACATTGTATGTAATTATTTTGTGAGGAGAAAAGTGACGTCTTTATAAAATTATGATAATCAAGATCAAGAAAGATTGTAGTTGTATTGTTTGGAAAGAATTCAATCATTAGATCAAAGGTGATCTTTGTCAATCACCATTGTAAGAAGATTATTTAATGATGAACATACTTGTTATTTTCAACAATCATTATATTATATATTTCACTTATAAATATGATATCTTTTATATTGTAGAATATATTTCAATAAGAAAAGGGGAGTGCCTTTGAACTCCATAGAGTATCTTTCAACTAGTGTGTGAGGAGTTAACTTCCAAATTTATGGTCTGTCAATCTAAAATGAAAGAGATTTATACTTGCATCTTCATCTTTTCTTATGTTGAAATCCTTAGTACATATTATGTTGTTTCTTATGCCATCATGAATCATTACAAGATCTTGTAGACCATAGTAATTACAAATATCACACTATAGTTATCTCGGATTCTTCAAATCAATTAACAATAAGATACAAATATAAAGGTTTGATCACAGTTGCAAATAAATCAAAGTATATGAATGATTACAATCAATTCAATAAAGAATAGATTGAAATATATGAAGAAACTTTTCAACATCACATGCTTGGGTACGCTCCTGGCTATGCTCACATGCTTGGGTTTTTAGGCTGAACGACCCCACAATCCAGCATGGATTAGGTCCTAAACGATCAAGGTCGGGTTGCTAGGGATTTCTTGATATTTGGGGATCTAGACTAGGTTTGTAGAGTCCAATTCCAAATTAACATGACCTAAGTTAGATTTGATTCGAGTTGAAGTACGAAGAAAGTAGGACTAGAAATTTGTTCACGCCGATTATGCTAACTATTCTAGGAGTGAATAATCATGAGTAAATAGATAAACACATATTGAGAAAATTTCATGTCAACAACTCTGATCCTATTTCCATTAACATATCAAGATATATATATCTTGGGAATAAGGATATTGAGGATTTAAGACAACAATAAAGATGATGAAAAAGAGTTATAATCATGTATTAATCCAATTAATTGCAAAGTTGTACAATTAAATTAAAGATGATGTGCAAACTAATAAATCCTATATTATATAGATTTGACAACATAATGATCCTAACAAAAATCACATCATCCTTGGGGATTTTGACCTATTTGCATACTTCTTCTGGAGATCAATGATCCTTCTTGTTCTTCTTTCAGTCTTCTAGGGCTCCTTGATGATGGTGTCCTCTAGGAGCCATCCTTCTCCGATCCGATGTGCTCCCATCATGAGTATGACCACTCAATAACATCACATTTATTCATTTTTTGTTGGATTAGTACTTGCAGTATTGAATGATGAACCTTTCATGACTTTTGACACTCAACACAAAAATATATGCATTAATACTTGAAAGAGTAAAATGATATCTTTTTTTAAAAAAATGATATCAGGATCAAGATAGATTATAGCATCGTTCTGTAGGAAGAAATTAAACATAAGACTTTTTGCCAATCATTATTATAAGGGATATCCTTTAATGTATAACATACTTCTTACTTTCATTCATCATTATATTATATTTTTCGCCTTTAAATTTAATAGTTTTTAGTTAGTAGAGTATATTTCATATAGTATTTTTCAACTTATGTGGGGTGTCTTTCAATCGAAAATATATCATTCAACTCATGGCGGAGGAATAACTCAAATGATTTTTTTTACTTTCAATTTTTATTTTTATTTTCTCTTTTTTAACTATATACTTAATACAAATTGATTCTTAGGTCAAGAATCAATACGATATAAATATAAAATGTGTGATCATGGTTGCACAAACTTAGTGTTTTAGTATGTATATGAATTATTATAATCAATTGGATGAAAACAAATTAAAATATATGAAGAAACTCCTTGACACCACAAAATCCAAGTTGAGTCTTTAAACTTGGATTGAGTTTACTAGTTCTAGTACATGCCAAGCCTAAACTTTTGATCGAGCAACTAAGGTTGTGCTCAATGTTTGAGTTTCTAGGCCGAACAATCCCACAATCTAGCACAAGCCTTAGGACTCTGGATGAGTTTCGGCTTGGGACATTTTGACATGTGAAAATCCAAGAGAGGTTGGCATGACCTAGTGCGGGTACATAAATTTTAATTTTGAATCAACATGCATGATGGAATAACACGACTCAAGTTGGAGTCAATCGAAGTCGAATTTTGTAGAATGAATTATGCATAATTGAGGAGGTGTTCATCATATCTATTAATGATTTTAGGATAGAATAATCATCAATGAAATATAATAAACATTTAATAAATAAATTTCATGTTGGTGACCCGAGGTGACATAGATTAATCAAAAGATAGTCGATTGAATATTTATCCGCTCACTCATAATATTGTGATGGCTATCGAAAAATATTATAATTAAAACACGGTTCATGATTCTTTTTTTATATTAGTATTGCAACTCATCTCTCCAATGGAGTATTGAATCTGATACTCATTTATGCTTTCTTAAATAGTAATGATGATATTAGGATTTTTGAATTATTTTTTCTTAATTTAAGAATAAAAAAGAGTTATTTCTTTAAACTTATCCTAAATTATGGCGATTTTATGCGTCATGAATTATAAACTTATTGTAGATGTTCCTAAATTTCACCATAATTTTTATTTAATTATTTCATCTGTTTCTATTAATTTTTCTATTTTTTTAATTTTTTAATAAAAACTAAAATACCCTTCCATGAATTATCCTCTCTTTTAATTTTTAAAAAATAAATAATAACAATAAATAATATGAAACTAAAAATATAAAAAAAATAGTATTTGATGTTTGTGAACTTGTCAAAATAATTTATTTTATGTTATTTTAAATATTAAAAGAGATGACAATTTGTAGAAGAATATTTTAGTCTTTTTATGTATACAAATAAAAATAGAAAGAGGTAATAAAATCAAATGAAAAAACTTAAGTAAAAATAATGACTTAATTAAAATTTATGATAAAATTTAAGAATGTCATGCGAACTCAGTCAAACGGATTAAAAGAAGATCGATAAGGTCCCGTTTGACTAAACTTATATGTTACTTATAAGTTAATTTGAAAAAATGTCAACGTTCGAAGATGATTGATAAGAAAGTATCAAATCTACTTAGCGGAGAGAGTTACTTATTTAATTTTTTAAAATAAGTGAGATAATTATATCATAACTAAGTATCTGTTGTTAATATAAATAATTTTATTCAAATGTGTAATTATTTATTTTTAAAATATATTTCAACTAATAAAATAATTATTAGAATTTATCAATTATTTTAAATCAGTCAAGCCAAAGCCCAAGATTGTGCAACATGAGGGACAGTCCGTTCATATTTCGATTAATGGGCCGGAAATGGGTCCACCCAAGAACTTCGGGTGCATTCACCACGTCGTCTACAGTCATTCGTTTTACAGCGGGGGCACGCCTCTCTTCTGTTCGACGTTTTTCCTAGGAGCAAGTGACAACCAGCAGCTGCTCATCCCAGCCGAAAGATGTCTTTACAAAATCCCAACTTTAAGGTCACCTTTGAATTCTTCTTCTGAGCGTATTTTTAGTATCGTCTTCATATTCCTGCCACTTGACTGTTCTGTGGAAATCACAGATAATATTAGGATCGTCGTCAAGGTTTCGGCGTCATATTCTATCCGAGATGGGATACGAGTTCACCGTCCTGGTCTCACTTTCTCTCTATTTTCCTTTTCTTAGGATTTTTTAACGTTTAATTCACCCGCTTGATTTCCCCTTGTGGTACTGGTCACATTAAACAGAGTGCGGACATTGATGAGAAGGGGATAAGGAGAGAGGAGCCGGAAGAACTGGTGATGGCGCTGGCTGAAGCTAAGGTGTGGCATATGTTTTCGTTGTTAGCATGTACTGTGCTTGTTTTACTGAGTAAGCCAACGCTTGGTTTCCGATATATTGGGTGGTTGAGTAGGAAGAGACACGATTAAGCCGCCAAAAGCACGGACTGTTTATGAAGGGTTAAAGGCGTTGAAAATATCATTATGCGTCAGAAATCTGATGTCTATTGTATAATGGACGTCTCAGGCTGACGCTATCATATCAAAGCTTCTGGACAGTGGTTGGAAAGAAGAGGATGAGGAACCCACACTCCTGATAACTACTGATCAAGTAAGAACACTTCTGATTTTCCTCTTTTTTTTTCTCTTCTTTTTTGCTTTTCTGTGAAAGATAAGTTTTTTTTGGTAGTTTTAAGATTTAGTTTTCAGAAATGTAAAGGTAAGATTTTTTTGATAACAATGAGTTGTGAAAGTTGTAACTCATGAGTATAGGGTGTTTCCAGTTTTCTAACGAAAGGTCATCCAACTTTGTGAATCTTTCACTCGGGCTGTTGTCCGTTTATCGGTAGATTGTCTACATGGACGCCCCGCTGTCCGAAGTGTCGTCTCGGCTGGCTGATCGCGCTGGCACCGCCGGCCATGTCGACGACGACGCCCATGCTGCCACTCTCTCTGACGTGTACCGTTTCCTGCACGAGAACTTCAACACCGGTAAACGGGCCATTTCGCCGACACATTCGCTGACCAGATCCATCTGCCACCGACCAGATCCGTGCCTTGCCGACCATTTCCCTCCGATCAGATCTGCGACTCGCCGACCTCGCGCACGCCTCCAACGCGCAGCGGCGACCCCTGAACCCGCAACCCCCCGACCTCAAGCGCAGCCGCGACCCGCTGACCTCGCACAATGACGACCCGCAACCCCGCCGACCTCGTGCAGCAGTGACCCGCGACCCTGCCTACCTCGCGTAGCGGCAACCCCCTCGCTGACCTTGAGCGCAGCCGCGACCCCGCTGACCTCGCGCAGCGGTGACCCCCTTGCTGACCTCGAGTGCAGCTGCGACCCCACCGACCTCGTGCAGCGGCGAACCCGCGACCCCTCCGACCTAGCGCAGCAGCGACCCCCCGACCTCGAACAGCCGCGACCCCAACGACCCCCTCACGCTGCCCGCCGAGCCTGCCTCCGTGTCATTTAAGTTATTTCCGACGTGGTAGATGACACGTCGGACGGCAGAGCGTCCATACTGGTACACGGGCAACAGCGATCGCGATGACCGTGAGTGAAGGATTCACAAAGTTGGATGACCTTTTAGTTACAAAACAAAGTTGGGTGATCTTACTGGGAACACCCTATAAGTTGGGTGACCATCCCTGAAATTTACTCCACGAATTTTTATCCAAGAAACATTACCTAAGTAGGTTGAGGTAAAAGTGAAAGGAAAAAAACCTAGTGGAGAAGGTACCTCAAATTGGTAAGGTCATCGTGGCCCTTATCAACTTCTACAAGTATTATATATTTTCGGCAAGGCTCATGCCATAAGAAGCGCAAGAAGCCCAATCGCCTGAGAGAACTCTCAACTATGATAAGTGTTTGACGATTTCTCTTGAACAAATTGCATTCTTACATAATATCTTAGTTCTAGAATGAGGGACTGGAAAACAGTTTTAGGTGCTGAGAGTTATTTTGGTTCTTCATAACAAGAAAGCCCAACAAGCTATTCTTTTTAATAGACTTTTCCAATGCATAGACATATGGAATATATCGTAGATTCCAAGCAAAGCTATTGGGAAAGTTAGGTGGTTAACCAGAGTCCCACATTTTCAAGTGTCTCACAAGGTCCAATAGATTTGAGATTCAATTAATTAAGATTCCAAAATTTCCATTTTTTTCTTTTTTCCTACAACTGAATTCTATTTCAATAACCTGTTGTCAAGTTCTGAGTTGTATTTTAACTACCATTAAATGTAATATAGCTCCAATGGACACTCACAAATAATTTTTTAAGTACCACATACTAAGATTTTAAACTAGCATATTGGAAGAATAATTCCATCCATTCACTCGTTCTTAAAGTTTCAATCACTTTTATAACTCCATTTCCTTTAGGGTGCGTTTGTTTTGCTCTTTATAACATCCCTAGGCATCCTTCTATTCCTTGGAAATGAATTACCTGGAATCATATTCCTAGACAAATTGCATTGACATGTTTAGTTCAGTCAGAAATATAACATAATTATAATAAAACAATCAGAAAAAATGTCCAATTACCGCTCAAAACCTCCACACAAGATCCCTCCACCACATGTCTTCTCCGATGACCCACATATATTGCTCAATCCCCAAATCTCCATTCTTTTCAATGGCGCCCATTGTTGCTCACTCAGATGAGGGGATAAGGTGGATGAGTAGTTCATTGTCGATGGTGTTCAGCCAGGTCGTCCGCATCCCAGGTGGGTGTAAACTTCATCAAATGCCTGATGCCTCGGGTCCGTCAGATTTGGCTACTTTCTCCATAATCTTTCAAGGATGCCGATTCCAAGTTTGGTGCTTCAAGGAACTTGAAGTATCCCAACTCCATGCTACAACCAAACTCGAATTGATGCACTCTAAACTCTCTTTTGTTACTCTAGAGTTGCAGAAAGTTCTTTATTTGTATTATAGGCTCTTGTTTGATGACATTGTAATATCAGATCGACATGATTTCTAGGTGGAATGAGATACCTTCATTTTATAGGAATCTGTTAAAACACTAGTTCAAAGTGGACAGATTATAAGGAAATAAAGGAAATGTATTGTAAAGGAGAGTGCAAGAATCTCAACACTGCCTTGCAATACCCAGAGCCCATATGGAGAGGGTTAAACTTCAGAAATAAGATAAAAACATCAGTTGCCTAGACAAAGTATTAACTAGCTATAAATACAAGGTGCTCATTAACTAATATCTGTAACTGTTAGCTAGTAGTGGGCTGCCAGAATGTCTTCTCCTGTCAGTTACTTCACTACCTTTTTGCCACCCTATTGCCACGTTTCTTCCTAAAATAAGTCCTGAAAGGTGCTGGGCTTGTATCATTATTCCCCCCTGAAAATACGCCTTGTCCTTAAGGCAGAAAAAAGGGAATTGACTATGAAGATCATACTCTTCCCAACTCGCTTCTTCTGCAGGATGCTGCTGCCATTGAATGAGTAATTCAAGCACATGAGCTCCTGTGCCAACGATGTGCTAACACCCTATCCTGTTAGACCTAGTTAGACCATGAGTAGGACGCAGTAAGGAGACATGAAAAACTGGAAGAACTTTCGAATCAGGTGGTAGTTGTAACTTATGCAACTGGATCAATTTTGCGGATGATAGAATAAGGACCGAAGAAATGAGGAGAAAATTTCTCATTTCTCCTTTTAGCAAGGCTCCTTTGGCGATAAGGTTGTAGGCGAAGGAAAACTATATCTCCCTCATTAAAAGATATATCACGTTGCTTGGAATCAGCTTGAGATTTCATCCTCGTAATAACTTTATCATGTCATCACGAGCGAATAATTGAGCCTCCAAATCAGCAAGTTTAGTTTCTCCAGGAACAAAAGGGTGTAATGAAGGAGGTTCCCGACCATACACTGCATGAAAAGGTGTAGTTTTGCTTGCAGAATGATAGCCTGTGTTGAAGGAATATTCAGCCCAGGAGAGGAATGAATACCATGAACGAGGTTTGTCCTGTGCAAAACAGCGAAGATAAGTTTCCAAGCAACGATTTACTACTTTTGTTTGGCCGTCAGACGAAAGAGCTCTTGCCAAAAAGCACTCGAAAAAATAGTGTCACGATATGATAAAATGGTACGAGGAACTCCATGCAACTTGACAATTTCTTGGTAGAACTTTGTAGCTACTGTTTTTGCAATGAAGGGGTGTGACAAAGCAATGAAGTGGCTGTACTTGCTAAAGCGATTTACCACCACCAGAATTGTGTCAAAACCTTGTGACACTAGAAGACGTGTAATAAAATCTAAAGAAATGTCTTCTCATATGCGAGTGGGGACCGGTAAAGGTTGTAATAATCCAGCAGGAGCCAAAGTATCATATTTTTGTTGTTGGCAGACTAAACATCTTTGGACAAATGCTTTGATGTCATGCTTCAAAGAAGGCTAGAAAAAAATTAGCAGATATCCTCTTCAAGGTCTTTAAATAACCACTGTGGCCACCAATAGATGTATCATGTGCTTCTGACAGAATTTTTTCCTTCAATTCAGGATCAGGAATGACCAACCTTGATTTGTAGTAAAGATGGTTGGCAGCTAACGAAAAATGCGGTTGAGATGCAACATCAGACTTGATATCAACAATTATTTTGTGAAAATATGAGTCAGCATTGAGTGCAGCTGTCAAAGTGTCAAAATCCAAAGGAACTGGAATTGCCAAGGTTGAGAAATCAGCATGTTGTGGCCTTCGAGAAAAAGCTTCAGCCTCAGTATTTTCACTGCCTGCCTTGTATATGATGGTGAAGTCATGTGGTAATAACTTCATCAATAATCGCTGCTGTTCTGTATTCACTGCCTTAGTAAATATTTCAAGCTGCAATGATCAATCTTAACTAGAAAATGTCGACCTATTAAGTAGTGCCGCCATTTTTGTAGAGCAAGAACGAATGCTAGCAATTCACGGTCATAAGTTGACTTAAAGCAATTGGAAAAAGAGAATCCCTTATTAAAATATGCAAGAGGATGATCAAGCTGGGGTAAAATAGCACCCACACCATTAGAAGAAGCATCACATTCAACTATAAATGACTGCTTGAAATCTGGAAGAGTCAGGACGAGTACTGTAGTCAGCATGTTTTTGAGCTGTAGGAAAGCCTCATTAGCTTTTGGAGACCACACAAAAGCATCCTTTTTCGTTAAATCTGTTAAAGCACGAGCAATAATACCATAATGATGCACAAAACATCGATAATAACCTGTCAAGCCTAAAAAACCACGAAGCTCTTTTACATTAGGAGGTGTAGGCCAATCTAGCACTGTTGATATCTTGTCAGGATCAACTAAAACTCCATCCTACGAGACAACATGATCCAGGAACCCAATTTGTTTCTGCCCGAACAAGCACTTTTTTGGATTGGCAAAATAAGAATTGTTGGAGAGTAGCTGGAGCAATGTTGTCAAACACGTAAAACGGGCTCGACACGGAGGGTCGGCAAAACACGTAAATCGTGAACACGTAACACGACACGGCCGATTCTACCGGATTTTTATTTAATATATATATATATATATACATGTAAATATATATGTATATATAAGTAATTAGTGGTGAGATGCAAATTCTTTTGAACTTGTAAGTACCAAATGCAATATTACATAAGCAAAATTCTAATTTTAAGATCAATTCATGACATTAACAACTATTTTCTTATATATTAAAAATATTAATTCATGAAAAATTAACACCTCAAAAAATTATAATAATAACAGACTAATGGCAATTGATAAAATCAATAAATAATGTTAACAGTTAATTCATGAAAAACTAATACATCATTAAAATTATAATAATAACAAAAATTAGCACATCAATTCATAAAATAATTCGTGATCAATTCATAAAAAATTAAGACAACTTAAATTTAGAATAATAACAGTAGTTGGTGATCTCATTTTATTAAACAAATATTAACAATAGCAGCACTATAAAAATTGTTATAAATTTATAACATTAAAAAAAACTAAATATGCCCCCGTCCACGAGCGCCGCATATGCTGATGCCGTCGCCGCTGTGGAGAGCAGTGGAAAAAAGAAACGAGAAGCCGCTCACGTGCGCGGAGAGAGAAAGGGAAAAATGCTCGGGTGTGCGAAGGGAGTGGGAGAAAAGGGCAAGGGAGAGAGGAGAGGGAGAGAAGGCCTGCTCGGGTGAGCGAAGAGAGAAAGGGAGAGGGCATACCTGGTCGGTGACAACATCAGGACAGCAGCAGAGAGCGGCGGCGGCGGCGAAGTAAAGACATCAGTGACAGCAGAAGATGAGTGATGGCAGCATCAGCAGATGAGCATCGGCGGCGGCAGCGGGACAGCGGCGACGGTGGCAGCAGGTCAGCGGCGGTGATGGCAGCAGGTCAGCGGCGGCGGCAGCAGGACAGCGGCGACGGTGGCAGCAGGTCAGCGACGGCGATGGCAGAGCAACATCGGCGGACAGGAAACAAAAGGAGGAAAAGATAGATGAGTGCCCATCACAAGTTATAAAAGGTAAAAAGAAGGGATTGTTGGATCGGTGGAGACGTGCGTCTCTACCGATCTTACGCGCCAGCACACGATTCTACCGCGTGTTGGCCAAAAATGTTTCTGCGTAGGATCGAGCACGATTTTCCTGGGTAGGGACGTAAAGTCGTACGATTCTACGATTTGAATCGCGATTTTGACAACATTGAGCTGGAGAGTTGTTTCTACATGTTGTTGATGTAGTTGGATGGTAGCACTATAAATTAAGATATCATCAAAGAAGACTAAAATAAACTTTCGCAGGTGAGGACGAAATAGGTCATTCATGGCTGCTTGAAAGGTAGATGGGGCATTAGTGAGGTCAAAAGGCATTATAAGAAATTCATAATGACCTGAATGAGTGCGGAAGGCAGTTTTGTGGACATGGATGGGTTTACTCTAATTTGGTGATATCCTGAATGAAGTTCATCTAGTAATTCATCAATATTGGGGATAGTGTATTTGTCAGGAATAGTGATTTTGTTAAGACTTCGATAGTCTACACAAAATCTCCAAGAGTCATCTTTCCTTTTAACTAATAGGACTAGGCTAGCAAATGGACTGCAACTAGGTTGGATAAAACAATATTGTAAGAGAGAATCAACTTGAGTTTCTATTTATGTTTTTTGAGAATGTGGGTAATGATAGGGCCTAAGGTTTGGGGTTTTGGAATTAGGGAGTAATGGAATAGAGTGTGAATGAATCCTACATGGTGGAAGGGAAGTAGGTTCAGTAAAAACAGAATGAAATTGTGTTAAAAGTGCTTGAAGGGCATTACCACAAGGTTCTGAAATTTTGTCAAATGCTTGGAATGAAGCAGGTGTTGTATTAGGTGTTTTGACCCCTTGCAATTTGTACCTCTTGCCCTGCCAATTGAAGATTAAAAACATTTCTTTCCAATTTGCTTGAACTATGTTGTGGGATGCTAACCATTTGATTCCCAAAACCAAATCAGCACCCCCAATGAAAAAAGGATAGTAATCCTGAGCAATAGTTAAGCTCAGCAAATGCACAATGACATCTTTGCAAAGTCTATTGCAACGAATAATTTCACCATTCCCAATTTGAACTCCAAAAGAAGGAATCCTTTGAATTGAGAGATTAAGCTCCTGCACAATATTCTCTGACAGAAAATTATGTATTGATCCACTATCAATGAGAATCAGCACCTGTCTGCCATTCAATTCGCCTTTGAGTTTCATAGTTGTTCCAATTGAGTTTCCAGAATTGCATGAAAGGAGATTTCTGCCAAGTCTTATGTTGGAGTATTTCCTTCTTCAATATTCTCAATGTCAACATCATCGAGTTGTTCATTAATTTGGTCGTCCTCTTGGATCTTCATTAAAGATAAACCAGATTGTTTGCAGCGACGACCAGGTACAAATTTTTCGTTACACCGAAAACATAACCCTTTTGCCATTCGTGCTTGACGCTCAGCATCCCATGCTCGTTGTTGTGGAGGCACATTTCTATTTATTGGCATAGATGAATGAGATAGTTGGGAACTCACTTGTGTTACCTGCAAAGACCGAGCTGAACGAGAAATAAGAGGATTAGTGGCTCCTCTGTTGCTGTGATATGTACCCAATTTTGACTCAAATTCAAGAGCCAAACTCATGGCTTTGTAGACTGTGCAAGGCTTTTGAATTCTCACATCAGCATTGAGTTCTTCCTTCAGTCCGCTGAGAAAGACCCCTAAAAGGCAATGTTCTGGCCACAATTTGACACGGGCAGCACGCTTCGCAAACTCCTGATGGTATTCTTGTACATTTCCTGTCTGTTTGATGTTACATAAATGTTCATCTGGGTTTTGAAATTCTGCTGGACCGTAATTTTCTTGAAGGACAGTCACAAGTTCTTCCCAAAACATGATGGTGCGTTCACTATTAATCCAAGCAAACAAATCAAGAGCGTCTCCTTCTAGATGCATTGCAACAACTTCCACTTTCAAATCTTCTGGTGTTTGATAATAACGAAAGAACTTCTCTGCTTTGAGGATCCATCCTCTAGGGTCACCTCCCAAATACTTAGGGAACTCCATCTTAGTGTATGGTCGATGTGAAGATTGACACATCCACCAAGGCATATCTGATTCAGTTTCTATATCTTGGGCGGGGAGGCGATACTAGTTATCAGGTCAGAGAGAGGCCTGGCCCGTAAGCTGGCCCCCTTAAAAACCCATGACTTATTAATAAGGATTTGTTACGCGCGATATGCCGACGACTTACTACTGGGAATCGTGGGTGCCGTAGAGCTTCTCATAGAAATACAAAAACGTATCACCCACTTCCTACAATCCGGCAAGGGCATGGAAGTCCCCCTTCTTCTCAAGCAGGAAAGCCCGCGTATTCTTATTCTAATGTCCATTGGAGCTTCTCTTTTCTTCCCGCTATCTGGCAGGAGCATAATCTTTTTGCTTCTTATAATAACATTTCCCCCGCTTAATAGATAACTATTTGCTACCAATGGGGGATTGCTTCTCATCTCAAACATAGGTGATTGTTGGATTTGCACCAATGTAAACCATAAATTTTATACACAATATAGGTATATAAAAAATCTAATCCACGAGGATTTGTTATGGTTGCAGTGATTTGGACCAGCATCCATTCTTTTTCCTTTATCTTGTTGTGCCTGGCTGGTTTCAGGAGTTGCATGGGAAAAAGATTGTGTTTTCAAGGCTTCTACTTCTACAGCAATAACGTCAATCTTCTCCAACTTGGAAACTATTGTGGACAATTGTTGAGAAATATGATCAGTGGAGTGATTGGGAGGTTGGTCAGTGGTGGAAGGGTTGGATCTGGTATTTATCATGATGGATCAGATGGCTCTGATACCAAAATGTTAAAACACCGGTTCAAAGTGGACAGATTATAAGGAAATAAAGGAAATGTATTGTAAAGGAGAGTGCAAGAATCTGCCTTACAATACCCAGAGCCCGTATGGAGAGGGCTAAACTCCAGAAATAAGATAAAAACATCGGTTGCCTAAACAAAGTATTAACTAGCTATAAATAGATTCTCATTAACTAATATTTGTAACTGTCAACTAGTAGTGGGCTGTCAGAATGTCTTCTCTTGTCAGTTACTTCATGGGTCCTCCACTACTTTTTCTGCTGCCCTATTGCCATGTTTCTTCCTAAAATAAGTCCTGAAAAGTGCTGGGCTTGTATCAGAATCTCATTCTGATCTAATCCTCAGTAGTTCAAAATACATTACCAAACAAGATAAAAATGCAAACCAAATACAGTAATTTAACATTCCGACAAAGAAAACCCTAAACCCTAAACAGATGCATCCTTAATGAATATCTTGACAAAGATTATTTCCAAACACATGGATTAAGATTAATTTCTAATAAAAGGTTCTTATTGTAATATGATGTGTCAACCCAAGCTCTCGATTGAGGATGGGAAAGCATCCCATCCAATGTTGTTTCATCAAGCCTCTTGACACACCATAAATTCTGGAATGAATAATTTAATTCGAGCTTCTAATTGTGATGCATGAGGCATGCCTTGGATTAGTCCCACATGCATAAGTCACGGGAGAGATGCTGGGTATCTATGGTGATATGTCCTTCATTAGGTGTGACGCGTTTTGAGAAAATCGTGCGGACCGAGGCCCAGAGCGGACAATATCACACGCTGATGAAAAATGTTACATATGGTATCAGAGCCACTCCGCGTGAGCCTCTGTGCATGGTGGGGTGCGATCACTCAATGAGGGCGTCGAGTCCCCTAAGGGGGGAAGGATGCATGAGGCATGCCTTGTCCGCTCTGGGCCTCGGCCCGCACGGTTTTCTCAAAACGCGTCACAGGACATGTTCCCATATATACCCAGCATCTCTCCCGTGACTTATGCATGTGGGACTAATCCAAGGCATGCCTCCTCACTCGGATCAACATCGAAATGACAACTAATGATGACAAATCATGCATTGATACAACCATTTATAAGCGGTCATAGATTGATAAGATAAACAATAAATTGTACACCAGTAAAATTGATAGTCGACTACAAATCAATTTTCAAAAGGGACTAAAAAGAATGACTAGCGAAGAAAAGATATTAACTTGGGCCCCCCGCGCGCGGGAAAAAAAAGACGTTAACTTCTTAAAATATCCGCTCGAGTATCATCCACAAACAAGTCGTAACTTATAAAAATTATACATAATCAATCATGATTAATTGGACATCACGACTAATCATGACTGGATCATGAATATTTAGTGAATATTGCTCAACAATAATAGGCGTTCGTCTAATAACAATATCGACTGAGCAATGTTAGTGATGACTTCTCAGGATTGAAGATTAATCATGCAAAATCTAGATTCGTTCCTTTTTGTATGAGCGAGACAGAGATAACCAGCTGTGTTGATGCCCTCCAGACCAGTCCGTCCTCATTACCTTTTGTATATCTTGGAGACTTGGTCTTCCTCTGTCGGATAAAAAAATTTCTATGCGAGATTGGACACAAGTAGTGGAGCGGATTAGAAGGTTGGTAGGCTCTACTGCTTTCTCAAGGAGGAAGACTTATATTGGTAAAAGCAGTGCTTACTACTCGAACAGTTTATTATATGTTTGTTCTATGGATGTCTGAACGTGCGGTGAGAAGAATCAACCAACTTCATTGAGAATTTTTATGGAAACACTCTGGGAATGAAGGAAGAGTGGTTGCTCTTGTGTCATGGGATGAAATCTGCCGGCCAACAAAGGGTGGTGGTTTGCGGATTCGTCATTTAAGAAGGATGAACATTGCTCTCCTCTCCAAATGGGTATGCAGAATAATGAATTCCGAGATAGACTTGTGGTGCATTGTCTTCTTTACATGTCATGGCCGGATCCTATCTTGGGAAGCCAGAGTGGTCGTACCCAACAGTAGCTCCTCTTTCTGGAGGGGGGTGGCTAAAATCATGTGTACTATCAAGAAATTCTTGTCTGTGTCAATCGGTGATGGTACTGCCCTAAACTTCTGATGTGACAACTGGACAGGTAGTGGATCTCTCTTCTATTTTCCCAGGTTATTTGTCTGGCTTCACATAGAAATGCCTATTTGGCGGATTGCTGGCATGAGAATAGCTTAGCTCAAGGAGGGAATTGGCTGCCTTCGGTTTCAGTCCACTTTATCAGACCAAAGAGTCAATGACCTGCTGTTACTTTTGGAAAGACTGATTGCATTCTCATTGGACCCCCTAAAATGTGATGGTTGAAGACGGAATACTGGATATTATAGTGTCAGACACGTTTACAAGCTTTTAGAGGGCAGTCAAGGGATTGGTAACGAGGAGTTAGATGCTGATTGTTGATTTATTTGGAAGCTTCCAATGAGAGTAAAAGTGTTTGCTTGGCTACTCTGAAGACAGCTTACAAGGACATATAGAGCAAGGTGGACATTGGCATCTGTTACCTGTTGTCCCTTATGTGAAGAGGCGCCTGAGGACTCACATTGGCATTTGTTTTTCGAGTGTACAAAGGTTAGAAACATATGGCTAGAGATGCAAAAACCTGGTGGTAAATATGCAATCTGAAATGGTATTCTGGAGCTCTTTCAGAGGTGTTTTGGAATTCATACATTTGTGGCAATTAGGCGCAGGATTGCATCTAATTGTTTACTTTGGATCATTTGGAGACAGCACAACATGGTGATCTTTAGACAGGAGTGTTTTTTTACCAAAAATTTAATGGTGGGAGCAAGAGGATTGTTTAACGAGTGGACAAGCTTGTGATGTCTAACAAGTCAAACTGATATGTAATTACAACTTTGTATAGCCATTATTTATGTCCAATAACAAATTGAAAGCTGTGATGATAAGGTTGATAGTTTATACAATGCTCCTCAAAAAAATAGTTTATACAGTGTTGAAAAATATGTTTTCTCTTATTATTCACCAAACACTAGTGCCTCCTTATTTATAATAAAGATAGGCAATACAAGAAAAGAGAATATGCTAGAATATTACTCCAGAATATCATGGATATTATCTTAAAATATTTGGGATATTTTTCTAGAAAATCTGAAATACTAATTCTGAATAATATTACAAAAATATGCAAAGATATGGAAAGATATGCAAATCATATCTCAACACTCCCCCTGAGCATAGATATCAATCATGCCTTGCTTGTCGCATATCAATCATGCCTAACTTGATAGCTAGAAAGTTGATGACGCCGACCATTCTATATTCCAACACGTCCCCGCAAGTCGACGTTGTGAAGAGACTGACTTGAAGAGAGCTTGAGCAGCAGTAGCAGAACATCCAATGAGGCAAGTAGAGATTCTTTGATGGAAGTAGAGAACCAGAGATGAACATAGTTGAGCCTCATCAACTTGAAAATTGATCAGAAGCGTAGAATAGGATGGACAAAAATGAGTGGTGATCACTGCTGCGAAAGAACCAAAAATGATGAGTCATAAGGAGATGAGCTCCGAAATGTCAGGCGAATCAAGCTCGATCGGCGACCTGGCCGATAATCGCCAAGAAAACAAATAAAAGCGAAGGAAACATGGAAGAGGCAAGAATGAAGTTTCGCACTGCCGCAATTGATCTTGTAGCAAAAAGGAGAGAGAAATATAGAAGAAAACACAGAGACACAAAGACGTAGCCTTTACATTTGAGTTCAGAGACAATTAAGTTGCTGCCTAAGAAGGGCGGTCGGAGGCAATTAGGCTGCTCTCTACAACGAGAAGTGAGGTCGGAGGCAATTAGGGTGCTCTCTACGACGAGAAGTGAGGTCGGAGGCAATTAGGCCGCTCTCTACGATGAGAAGTGAGGTCGGAGGCAATTAGACCGCTCTCTATTACTAGAAGCGAGATCAAAGAGAAGTGGCTCTTTTTTATGAGAAGCAAGGTCAGAGGCAAGTACACTACTCTCTACGACTATAAGTGAAGTTGGAGGCGATTTAATCAGCTCTCTACAACCATGACTAATAAAAACCAAAGGAAAAGAGTAGGAACCAGATTCAAATAGAAATAAAAATCAACGGAACCAGAAACAGAGAGACAAAAGGGGAAACCAGAAATGTGGATCATCGAGCCATAAACACGAAGATAAAGAACTTCGTGCTTCCTGGATTACAGGAGCCATGGAAGCCGACGAATCGGCGAGAGGAGCTCACACAGATCTCTAATCACCTGCTCTGATACCATGTTGAGAAAAATGTTTTCACTTGTTATTCACCAAACACTAGTGCCTCCTTATTTATAATAAAGATAGGCAATACAAGAAAGGAAAATATGTTAGAATATTACTCCAGAATATCATGAATATTATCCTAAAATATCTGGGATATTATTTTAGAAAATCTGGGATACTAATCCTGAATAATATTACAAAAATATGGAAAGATATGCAAATCATATCTCAACATATAGTTTTTGCAAACTCCTTCAATCAACATTCTTACATCGTGGTGTTTGTCTAACTTGTTTACTAATACAACTTTTCTTGAAAAATACTAAGTCATTCATCATATTCTTTGGTCAGAAATATTTTCCTTGGTCACTATGATTTAAGCCAATATGAGGTGACATATTTCACAAACATTTGAACCTCATTTGAAAGATAATTGCATAACTATTCAATAATTTACTCCGTGAGAGCCTACACCTGTACATTGCACCTTAGTTTTATACATTGCTGGATGACAACCACAACTCTGGTAGTCATCCTTTTTCTTGTAAAAAAAAATTTACAATCAGCCCAAATTAAGACTCCTAGAAAAATCTTTTGTCTATAGCATTAGATTGGTCTCAAGACTTTGTTGCAATTATCGAACAATACTTCACTGTGTATCCCTAGAGATAAAGAAACAAATATGATGAACGAAAATAGCTAAGGTTCAAACTTCGACAGACCATAATAGTAAACAACCATATGGGATAACCTAGTATATCACAATAAGATCAATAATATCTCGATCCGATGAGGGTTAAGCAAATTCTCAAGTGTTTCTGTTCTATTTCGTCCTGTATGATGTGGTGAAATAATACTCTTAACTACATTTGTGCATCATTTGAAAGAAACATTTTGTCTTTATTTAAGCATATGTTTCTCTACCTCACTGCAAGCTTGACCTGCTTATTTGTTTGCTATTTATATGTGGGCTCTGATTTTACTTTCTTGTGGAGGTTGTGGTCCATGGAGGGATGATTAGAGAAAAGCCAACTGACACCAAGGAAGCACGGGAGTTCATTAAAGGTTCTTCTCAATGGAACTTACTCTATCTCTCCTCCATTGTCCTCAAGATTTAATAGAAGGCATGCCTTTTCTATGGTGCTTTATTCCCTGCGATCTCAGGTTATTCTGGCAGTCATGCTTCAACAGTTAGTTCTGTGCTTGTTACCAACCTGAAAAGAGGCATTAGAAAAGGGGGAATCGACACGGCTGAGGTAGTGTTTGATCAACCATGTGATAAGCTGATATCCCATGTTTATTCATTACATAAATTGCAGAATATGTCTAGCCATGTTAAGGACTATGAAATCAAATAAAGAGTAAATTTTCAAAATGATCATGGAACTATACTCTCGTTCTCAAGATGATCATCAAACTTTGTTTTATAAATCGAAAGTCATCAAATTTTCGTAATCTTATAGTCATGATCATTTTAATCGGTGATAGAAAGTTTAACGATTAAAATGTTGTCCGACATTCATGTCAGTTTTTTTTTCCTTCATGACAACTTAAAAATTTGATAAAATAATAAAAAATTAAAAAACAAAAAAGTTGAAGAAAAGGGTCAGCAACTCCCATAATGAGGCTGCCACCTCTTGCCGGCGCAGAGGGGGCTGCTGTTGGCTGAAGGAGAGACAGAGACGAGGGAAGTGTCACCCTTTCACTATCTCCGAGGGAGGGCAGCTCCCCTCCCTCTCTCCCTCAAAGATGGCGGAAGGGGGCCACCGGCAAGAGACGACTGCCTCCTTTTTTTATTTTTTTATTAATTTTAAGTTAACATGAAGAATAGAAAAGAATGTTGACATGGATGTCACGTCATTATTTTAACTGAAAATTTTTTAATCACCCATTAGTATGATCATGATTGCAATATTGTGAAAATTAGATGATTTTTTATTTACAAAATAAAATTTGGTGAACGTGTTAGGAACGAGAGAATATGTTGAGGATCGTTTTGAAATTTTTTCCTCAAATAAAACTCATTTAACTTATCACTCTTTGAATTTGGGGATGGTAAGCTAACAAATTCGACCACTTTTTCATTTTGTAGGTTCACTTTAACAAGATTCCAGATGAAGTTATTGAAAACCTGGTAACCATGGGTTATCATAGTTATACATTTTGTTTCTTTGATGTTTCTTCTTTGATGCTCCAATCACATTTTCTCTGACATATATATCGATTCGATTACTCGGTGCGAGCTTTTTCCTGGTTATCTTTTTCAGATCAATGAGGGAGATGTGCTCTATGTTGCTGGTGGCCTGATGGTTGAAAATCCATTAACTTCACCTTTTGTGGAGTCATTAGTGAGTGCTTCATATGGAATCACTTGATATTCCATTTAGCAGTGTTGTTATTTAGTTTTGTGGTTCTGTTTATATTGAGTCTGTGAAAAGTATCCAATTCTCTGTTTTGTAGGTAGGAACAATTGATAGCATCATGGGGCTTCCAAAAATTCTAACCGAAAGACTAATTCTCGAGGCCCTTCATCAATAGGAACTGAGAGCCTAGGACGTTTGCAAATTCATCTGTTGTAACTTCTGATTTTTCTGCTTGCATCTATTCTGATTGATATGATGAGAGAGTTGAAAGATGATTATTAAGATGGACCAGAGTTCTGAGGAAAGAAATGCTTTAGTAACATGTACGCCATGTAATTTGATAACTTAATTCTCTATATTTTGTGTATTTGAACCTGAACATTTTGGTTCCAAACACATAATGAGCAGACGACATTATTTTTTTAACAATATTGCTTGGATAAATTTGTACTTGAGTAATTATTTTCTTTGATCATTTTTTTACGATCCTGCTTCCTTGGCACAAGCTGAAACTTTGAACTCCTATAGCTTGACTTGGATAAACAACTGGATTATTTGTGCTTTATTTCTATGAACGTGATTTTCTATTGTTTTTAAATAGAAAAATGAGTGTAACATCTTTTTCTTTTTCTTCTAAGTTATATCGTATTTTCTGTTCACCTCTAAAATTACATCCTTCCAACTCGTCTGATATTTTTCTTTAGGCCCCCGTTTGGTTGTTCCTAGTTACCGTTTGGTTGTGATTAGAGTAACTTTTTTGGATTATAGTCGGTTGTTTGGTTGATAAAAAAATTGACGAAATAACAAGATGGAATAAGATCATAATAATTGTTAGAATGGCAATTTTGCCCTTTCGTTGATAGAAAAAAAAATCACTAATAATTTCTCAACGTTCTACCCCAAACTTTCAGTTAGACTTATCATTTTATTTATGCAATCTAAATCATCTCCTTTTTTATTGCATTTTTCTTTGCAATTTTTTCCTTTATGAATTTATCATAGCACCTACATTTATAAATTAATTTTTGCCATAGCATGAAAAATATAACAAATTGTAAAATCAAGGGCCAATTTGCATAACGTAAAAGAAGAAAAAAAAATGGAGTAAGAAAATTTATAATACTCTACTGTATCACATTTCAAAGATGTCCTAATGATCTATATTATTTTAGATCAATCTCTTGCATCCACCAACCACACTCACACAGACTAAAAATCCAAAACTCAAACAATCTAAAGAAGTGTATCATGACTAAATTAGAAACTTGGTGATGCTAGTTAAAAAAAGACTTGGTCATTAACACAAAATATTAGTACATAAAAATACTTGACTATTTTGGTATCAAACACATTACAGAAGCAACAAAAAGAGGATTAAATTACATGCAATCACTGATGTCAATTTTGGTTACTACACAAATAATAGATAATTTACTTGTTCACAGTTGATTGCGACACAACTAATTAAAAGTAAAAAGTTGGCTCCTTAGATGATCATAGATTGATAACTTTGGTCCTGCACACAAAGTATGTTAATATTCTAAGAGACATGTAAAAATTATGTTCAACTAACAAATGAGAAGTTAAATATTTTATATAAAACACATCAGTAAATGGAAATATTACCTTATAATGACTCTCATCAAAATCGAAGTTCACTGGTTGACATCTCGCTGCATAAAATAGATAATCATGTGGTAATTAGTTCTTGGAATATATGCACAATATAAAATATTGACATTAAAACTACGTGCTCTACGGTTTTGATGTGCATTCCATATTTTGGAAGCCATGTCTCCACGCAATTGTTCACCCTTAATATTCTCATAATTTCCAACTAGGATTGTTAGGGTTGCCAATAAAAGTGGTTAGTATGGGATTATGAAAAACACATACCTATCATAGAGGTTGCAAGCCATGTGGGATGAGGTGATTGCGGTGAGTTGTAAATAGGCAGACCAACTTATTTTTCTTAACATGCCTACGAAGTCTGACTTTTATTGTATTTGACAGACAAACAAGAATTATGTCAAGATTAGGGACACTTCTTTTCCTATATTTGAATATATGATTTTTTTTATTTGCAAAGAATATTGCTATTAGGAGGCGGGGGAACACAACTGCTATGCCTACAGTAGTGTGTTCTGATGATTCTTCTTAAGATGATATGGATGAGGCTGATTTAAATGACACAAACATTAACGATGAACAACAAAATCAGAACCAAAGTCCTGCAGGTGCACCTAATCTTGCCTCCACAATGAATGAACCCTATGATCAGACCATACCTGAAGTGCCTCTCGATAGTTCAAGTTCAATATCTATTGGAAAAAGACATAGATATAACTATGCAGCTCAAAAGATATGTAAAAACATTTCGTGCTTATCAGGCTATGATTGATCTAGCCGAACAGGGCAAGATAAGTCTTGAAATGGCTCGTAATATTTATCAGAAAGAACAACAATATTCTAAAGAGTTATGTTTTGTTAAGCTATGAGAAAAAGTACCAAACTTAACTACTGAGCAAAAGATTGCCATCATAAATTGTTTCAAGGATGCATCTAATCGTTAAGCTTTTATGACGTGTGATGATGACACTATATTGTCATGGCTATATGATAAAAAATGAATATTAACATAAGATCTCACCATCAAGCCACCACACTAGGGCACCTCTCATGCACCTAGTGCTGGCATTGGTGTCATTGATTTTTCTTTTGCATTTGGCTCTATTGTCTACCACTCATTCACCTTAATATTAGTCCTGCATTTTCTAGTGAATCTACTCAACTATTTTTACATTCACCTACAATTCCAAAAATTAATATGGGTTCTAGCTCATTTGGACAAGCAAGTATTGTGTCGCCAATTGCAATAGTAGGGCTGGCTATAGTGGTATGGCATTTCAATGCACCTAGAGTGAGTGATGACAATACTACCCCATTCATGATTGGAGCTTGGCAAGGAGCTGACGCATTTGAAATGAATGTTTGGAATCCCCGGGACATTGAGGAAGATCCAAAAAGGCATTTCTGGAGAATGAATTACGGCTCCATTGCTTGTGCTCGGGTAGAAGTTTTGTATAAATGTAAGGACCCTCATCTTGAACATTTTGACAATGCAATGGAAAGTTTATCCAAATTTTGATGGCCTATTGTTATCTTCATTTTTCTTTTATTGTGAACTAAAATTTCTTCTTTTTATGTTTTCAAACTAATTATTTTAGTATCATTCTCTTATTCTAAAGTAGATGTATAACATTAACTTGAAGAAATTATTGGTTGAGGAGGATAAATTTCATGAGCTAGCAAGTGGCATATTTAATATTATGTGTCCAATTGTCAATGCAAAGAGGCCATGCAGAACTCGGCCTTTTTCAGGACATCAGTGGATCACAGACATGTTGAATGGACATCCAACTAGGTGTTTTGATGAGATGTTCTTGAAACTTCAGGAGTTGTCTCGCGAAGCCTCATATCTAATACGAGATATATTACTGCAATAGAACAATTATCATTTTTCCTACATTGCCTAAGTCATAATGTCTCAAATAGAAATATGGCAGAAATATATCACCGTTGAGACAAGTTCAAGGCATTTTGACTATGTCCTAAATGGTATTTGTGCTTTAAGCTATGAGTTTATTTCAATGCCAAATGGAGATGTAGATGTGCATCCACGTGTGTGTGGGAATCGCTCTTTCTATCCATTTTTTTGTGGCACACCTTTGTATGCTTATCCTTTTTACATAGTTTATAATTTCATTGTAGAATGCCTTAGGTGTAGTTGATGGAACACATATTCCCACATCTATTAAAAAAAAAATCAAAGCATCCTCGATTTCGAAATAGTAGGGGCTTCATTTCCCAAAATGTTATGGCAGCAACTTTGTTTGATCATTCATTTCTTTTTATTCGCACTTAATGGGAAGGATCAACATCATATATGAGAGTTCTTCGTTGGTGCATAGAGGAAGGTGAATTTGTCGTACCTGAAGGTATGTCTAGTTTATTATCTTGTTGTGGTTTTTTCTGTTATATTGTTTACTATGCTAAAAAAATGTTGACTTGCATAGGTAAATTTTTTCTTGTAGATTCTGGATATATTAATTCTGACAAATTCCTAGCTCCATATCAAGGTACCAGATATCATTTGGGCTTATACAACAATGCTCGTGCACGAAGATACTCCAACACCAAGGATCTATATAATCATGGACATGCCCAATTAAGAAACTATGTGGAGAAATCATTTGGCATTTTGAAGGCACGACTTAAAATCCTCAAGTCATCGATGTCATTTCCATTCAAAGTGCAACAACGAATTATTGTTTCATGTTGTGTAATACACAATTTTATTAGACGATACGAGGGAAATGATTATTATTACAATAGGACTTTACCCCATGACCCTATAGATGTGGATGCTGGTGATATTTTGAGAAGGAGATATATAATATTTCTCTATTGCTCAGTTTGTTTTCTTTTCACTATTTTTTTATAATTATACTTCTCTTTAAAAGGTATATTATAATTAATTAAAATCAGAAATTTTAAAAATAAAATTAGTATAAGTGGTATAAATATTTATTCTAATTAATTATTTCATTATTTCGTTCTTTTGACCATAACACGTAAATAAAAATAAATAATATAATGAATGTATCATAATATTCTAATATTTGGTATATAAGATAGTTATGGTGATTCTTATTTATGACAATAAAATAATAAAACTTAAAATATTAAAAATTTTGCTAGTTTCGTCCCACAAAAAACTTTTACTAAAAAAATACTATACTAAATTAATAAGATTCGTATAAGACTTTGTAGCACATCAATTGAATTTCACAACATTAGAATGCATTATATTGAGCTTTTTGAGTTTATGATATGTAATTTATTGATTATTCATGTTATTATAGGTTTTATATAGTTACTATTATATTTGATGTGATTTTCAAAATTGTTATTATTAAATTATTATTATACCTAAACTCTACATATTTACGTATTGATTTTACGATACGAGTCTACCCCCTAAAATGAATTTAGGTATAAACTCGAACTTGACAACCTTACTTAAGACTATATGCCAAATCACTATTTCATATATTCAAACAACATTGGTCAATTATCATTAGACAACATATTTTTTGAATTTTTCTTAAAGTTTGGGAACAACACGAGCCCAATTGAGATATTTATTTAATATTTAATTCTCAAGGAAAAAAATAACATTTTTTTCTTTGACAAGCTCAACCAAGTCTACTGTTAACACCACTTTTGTGACTCGGCCATAACAAATCATTATATAGTAAGGAAATATTCATACATATTGAGGTTAATGGAAACTTGGTTATGCTTGTATGTTTTCAACACAATTCGCAATGAAAAATATGTGTATAAATTTTAATTGATCACAAAGAAATAAAGGTGGTATAAAAAATAAAGATATTTTATTTTTAATTTATCTCACTACAAGAAAACTGTGTTTTTCCAACAGGCAGTTTCCGGCGGAACAAAATACGTCGCAATTTGCGATAGATTTTGCAATGGATAGGTTTCCGTCAGAATTTTCGACGGTTGCAACCTTCTGAAATAAAAATATAAATTATCAAATGTATTATATTATTATTTTATTTTTCGACGGTTAGGACTTAAGAATGCCGAAAGTTTCGACGAATATGTATCCGTCGAAAGTTTCGACGGTCATAACCGTCGCACTACAAGAAAATAGAGATTTTGCGACGGATAATTTCTGTCGGAAATAAATATAATAAATTATAGAATTTATTATACTATTATTTTATTTTTTTACGGTTTGGAAAGTCAAAATTTTCGAGGGTTCCTCATCCGTCGGAAGTTCGACGGTCTGGACCGTCGGTAGCCATAAAAAAGATTAAATATTATAATCTTATATATCATAATATATAATATAATTAGTATTTTATTATTATTACAATTACCGACAATTCGAACCATCGGTAATCGTAAATGATTAAATATTATAATCTTATATAATATAATATAACTAGTATTTTATTATTATAGTTACCGACGGTTCAGACCGTTCGGACCGTCGATAATGGAAAAAGTAATTCAATATTGTAATCGTATATATCATAATATGTAATATTATTAGTATTTTATTATTATAATTACTGACAGTTCGGACCGTCGGAAGTTCAGACGATCGAAATTTCTGACGACGGAAACCGTCGATAAAGTAAAAATATTATTTTATTATTATATTTTCAACGGTCAAAATTGTCGGTAATTTAAAAATAATTCCGCCCCATTCCCCGCCTTTTTTTTCCTTTTCCTGCTCTCCACTTTCTTTTTACTTCTATTTATTCATTCACTCTACCTCCTATTCATTCACTTCTATTTACTCTCCGTTCTCTCTACCTCCTCTCTCTCTCCCGGATGATGACGGAACGACGACCCCCCGGGCGACCCTTCTCGTCGGCCGCCAGCGACCCCCCTCTCTCTCGCCTGTGACCGACGATCCCCCTATCTCTTTATCTTTTGGAAAATAACGTTCAATGCCCTTGCACTGCAAATGCCGAAAATCCATCGAGATCACGCGTTCCTGCTTCACCCATGAACATGGTGATTTCATGTCCACTTCTAATTCGGGATTAAAAATAAGGTGGGACCCTGTTACGACTTCAGTTGCAGTTGAAACACATGCAGAAATAGTGGTTAATACATGTGAAACTATATGTTGGCTTATGTCATGTAAAAAGAAGAAAAGTAAAGATATAGATAAGCAAGAGGACAACTTTTATCTCTGGAGTTTAAGATCGTCTTCATCTCTTTTCTTCTAACATTGCTTGGAGCTGCGGAGCTCGAACACGACCCATTTCTTTATTGTTTCTCTATTTCTCTTTCTTTTCTTGTTGCATTGGTTGCTGGTAACACCTCATGCGAACAGATCTATTTCTTCTTAGCACATGTAGAAAACTGGACGTGAGCAGACAACATATTTGATAAAGGAATACATCACGGCGGAGGTAACGTGGTTCTGTGTTGGGCCTAACAGACCCATGTATAGTAAACTATGACTGTTTGGATAAAATAGTGGGAATATAACTTTAGGGTCCGATTGGACGAAGAATATTTTTTGAAGAATAAAAAATTTTATTCAGGAGAATATAATATTCTTCTCATATTCTTATTCTGTTCTTTGTTTGATTCGGCATGAATAAATTTTAAATATATTTTATTTATAATAAAAATATTTTATTATAAATACTTGACATTTAATCATTATTATTATAAAAATAATAATACAATAATAAATGGTTAAATTATAAAAAAATAAAAGAAATGGTAAAAAAATGAAAATATTTTGATAGAATAAAAATTTCACTATTTGCAAGAATATAATAATATAATGATGGTATAACGATTTTGAACGTGGTTTCATCTAAAACGTATTTTCATCATTATATCCTTATTCTTCTACTTATTTGACGATATTTATTAGAATAAGCATATATTGCTTACTTTATCCTGCAACCAAACAGCCCCTTAGGGTTTAATGGAGGTGCTGCATCCATTTGACGCAGCAGTCCAGATTTTAATTCCTAACCATGAAGTTTTAAATGACTGTTGGGATTGTATTATTACTCAATGTCAGCTCCTTGTCACACTGTAACGACTCCAATTTTTTAGAGTTACAAAAATAATATTTTATTATTTATTTTGAGAAAAATGACCATTAATATTATTATAATAAATAATTCCGAAAATAAAGGAAAATAGGGGAGGAGTTTAATTAAGGATAAAAATGTATTACGGGATATTTATTTAAATTCGGAATTATTTAATTGTTAAAATAAATCAAAATTGTTAAAAGGGATTAATTAAAAGATTAAATTTGATTAGGATTATAAGTTATAAATGAATTGGAGATAAAGATTTAAGAGCCCTATAAATAAATCCTTAGAGTCGATCGTCAAAAGAGTTTTCTTCTCTATGAGTTCTTGGTGTCCGACGACAGAGGCATGACAATGCATGATTCAACGTCGAACGGCTACGAGGTACGTAGGGGGGATTCCGTTTTTATTGTGTCATAATATGTTACGGTGCAATCTAGTTTGGGATTAGAATTATTACGGCCGCAATATTTGTTTGCTATTGCATCGTAAGGTTTTACAACGCAATTTAATTTTAAATTAGAAGTATTACGGCCGTAAATTTGTTTGGCCGTAATTTTCTGTTCCGGCCGTCAAGAGAGAGAAGAGTAGAGTTTTACGGCCGAGAAAAGGATGGAGAGAGAAGTAGAAAAAAGGGGTGTTACGGCCGAAGAGTTAGGGTTTTCGGCCGTAATGGAATAGAGAGGAAGAGAGAGAAGAGTAGAGTTTTACGGCCGCGAAGTTGGGAGAGAGAATATTAGAGAGAGAAGGGGTAAAGAAAAAAAATGTTACGGCCGAAGAGTTAGGGTTTTTGGCCGTAATAGAATAGAGAGAGAAAGATGAAAAAAAAAATGTGTTTACGGCCGAAGAGTTAGGGTTTTCGGCCGTAATAGAATAGAGAGAGAAAGATGAAAAAAATGTGTTTACAGCCGAAGAGTTAGGGTTTTCGGCCGTAATGGAATAGGGGGTAAAAATATAGAGAGAGAAAGATGTAGAAAAAAAAGAAGAGGATTTACGGCCGTAAAATCAGAGAAGACGGTGAGAGAAAAAAAATGATGTTACGACCGTAATGAACAGGGAGTACCCACCGATAGTTATTATTTATTTTTGAGTAAATTTTAATTACTGATTATTATTATTGTTATTAATTAATTTGATGTATTGATTATATTGTTGGTGATTGATCTGTTATATTATGATGAACTTTGATTTTGATTGTATTGTTGACCTACTTAGTTTTGAGTTCAGAATTTATCTAGTCAAGTTGATAATTTATTTAAAGATTGACTTTTTAGGTAAACAAGATAAAAGCCGAAAGCTACTGGGCCCATGTTCACTGATTGCCACTAAGCCGGGACCAATTGAATTGAATTGAATTGAATGGGGCAGATAGTGTAAAAGCTATGGCTGTCCTGTGTATGGCCACTCGTCCCCCACCATACACGAACCCATTGAATCGTATCGGGCTTGCCGTGGCACTGATCCCCCACTGGCCTGCATGAAAGTGGCATGGTGTCCCTTAATTGACTGAGCGCTCCTTATTGAATTGGATAACTCCGAACATTGAAAATCGAATAGCATTGAATTGAATTGAAATTGGAATTGAAGTGAATGGAATTAAATCATGGTCATTTGGATATATTGGCATGGAGTTGGCAATTATTATTGCCCTATTAAATTGAATCGTTATTGGCCAATGACCATTGATTATTGAATTGGAAATTGTTATTTGAATATTGATCTATTAATTAGGCAATTGATAAGTATGAATTGGAATAATTGTTATTGATTTAATTTGGTCTGTTGACCATAGCCTGATATATTGTTCATATTGATAATTTGTTAATTGATTAGTGTATTGACTGCTCAATCGACTCATTATTGATTTTATTTTATTTTCGATTGAGCATATTGATTGTCTTTTAGACCCTACGTACTGGGTATTTTTATACTCATGGATATTTCTCTGTACCTGGATCCGTGCAGGTGAGAGTACTTTGATAGAATGATCTTGCAGATGGCTATGCTCAGTGATAGACAGATGTTGCACATGTTTTAGATTGAGTTGTCTAGTTTTTATTATTTTCGCATTTATTAGAATTGTGAACTTATTAATATTTTAATTATTTTGAATATAGTGGATTATTAGTTGTTATTATTGAAAAAGTCTTCCGCATTTATTATTTATATTCCGCAAAAAATGTTTTATAGAAAATTGAGTAGCGCCTCTGGGACGACTCTGAGCACGTGAAAGTCACGTGGGTCTCGGGGCATTACAGAAGGTATCAGAGCCTAAGGAGAGACACTTCTTAGCTGTCTCTAATAGATAAAATTGAGTCCATGTGCAACTGTCACGAGCAACCACTGCAGCCATCCAGTAGGGTCAAGTAAGTTTTTCATTGCGATATCAATATTGAATTCTTACTTATTGAATTGTATCGTATTGTTTATTGTTGGATGAGCACAGATGCCTTTAAAGTTGATGACCTCTCATCAACTTTATCGTGGACCGGGAAATAGATATCGATGAACCAATTCCCAAAATGCATAGGATGATGGTCAAGCGATCCAAGGCCCACGAGTAAATAATGAATGGGCCGATACACATCAGGAGGAACATATGAATCTCGTTCAACATATAGAGAATATAGCAATACCTATGGTGATGACGTTTCTCCTCACGATGATTGAAAAGAGATGGTTAAAAGTTTTCTTAGATTACAGCCTCCCCAATTTGACGAGAAGGGCGACTTCGAGGAAGCCTATAGGTGGCTGGAAGAAATTGATCAGACTTTGATGAAAATAGACTGCGATGAGGACTGCAAGACTATATGTGCTACGATGCGTTTGACATGTGACACTAGGCATTGGTGGAAAGCAACAAAGGCTAGCACATTCTCGAGGAAGAACCTGATTTCTTGGAGAAGGTTTAAAAAGATCATTATTTACCTATTTTCCGAAGAGCGAGGAAACAGAAGGAGTACCGAGATCTATAAGGTACCACGATAATCAAAGACTACACGATCGAATTCTTAAAGTTAGAGAAGTATGGTACTCGACGTCAATCAGAGAGAAATCACGTTAAGCAATGGGTGGAAGGTCTCAAGCCAAGCCTCCGAGGACGGGTAAAATGTTGTAACTATCAGACCCTTCAAGTTACGAAAGAGTTTGCTACCATGCTTGAAAATGATGACATAACAAACACAACTTGACCGAATCAAGAGGATATTGATAATGATCAGAATCATATTTGGAGTAAAGATATAAGACATCAAAGAAGAGAGAAGCGGCATCAAGAAAACTACAACCGAGGAAGGCCATATCCAACACGAAATGATCCTCAACCACATAGAGAATCATGTAACTACTGCCACAAAATGCATATCGATGAATATTATTGGGCGATGGGAGCATGCATAAATTGTGGCAAGATGGGTCACTTCGCAAGAGATTGCGATGAATCAAAATGGGTCGAACCTCTACGACAACAGTAGGCCTCCAAGAATGGTGCTGAAATCACCCAAATAGATTGATATATTATGACTTATGACTTGAAGCTTAATCAAGTCGAAATTGTAATCTCCACTCCAATTAGTTTTTAGATATTTGGTATATCCAAATAGCATGTGTTATATGGAATCAATATAGTTTATAGTTTACTTTTCATAAAAAAAAATTTTGACCATTGAAAAGTAGAGTGTTTAATGGAAGCACTCATATGACAATATTTCTAAGGAGGTTATCGATTAGTTGGTGCTCATAATTTATCGTAAAAAGTCGAGCACTCGAACTCAATAGCAAAAGTGATGACGCACAAACATAATGGTATGGAGGAAGGACAACATCCAAATATGTTAAGAAATTATAGTATAGTTGTTACTACATTGGTTAACCCAAGATCGACGACATTCTAATATATTCGTCGAGCCTAGAGGGACATGCAAAACATTTGCAGATCGCACTGCAAACATTAAGAGAAATAAGTATGCGCCAAAGTATCGAAGTACAAATTTTGGCAGAGTGAGATAAATGTTCCTCAGAAATATCATTGACATAAATGGAATATCAAAATATGAATGCTATGACCAAATGAGTTCAACCAAAGAATGAGTTGAAGAGAAAAAAAAGCCTCCTTGGACTTACAGAATATTAGCGGAGAGTCGCACCAGATTACTACACGATAGTATTGCCATGGACGAACCTCACCAAGAAGGACAAAAAGATATAAAGAATTTGAATGGCTTAGGAAAGGCTAAAAAATATGTTCTAAGAATTGGAGAAGAAATTGACAATGATGTCCTTCTTTTGAAAAAAAAAACTTTAGGCCGAGGTTATGTCGCCCACCATGCATACAACCCCCGCATGGCATGAGTCTTGATGCTATATAGGAAGAAGATAGTTGCCAACACATTAAGACGATTAGATATCGAATTAGCAATTGTGGTCTTCACCCCAAGAATCGGTGACACAATGTATAGGGTGAAGAGTTTGAATTCTCTACGAATCACCAAAGTTGAGGTACACTTCCGAACATTTGTCGAAAAAGGGATCAAATTATTAAAAAATTACGAGTTTGTCAAAGCAAACTCAATTGAGTATATCTTGAGCAGAAATGTCACTTGCTCATTTGGCGGTGAGCCGACAGAATATGAGCATTGAGCAATTGTATCATCCAAGTCAGTCTAGTGACCAACAGTGATGGTGCAAGGATAGTAACACATCTTACATGTAATCGAAATTACTATGGAAGGTCGGCAAATGAAAGTGAAGCATCAGAGGTCACATGGTGTACTATAAGAGCTTGAAAATCCTCAATAGCATTAAAAAAAAAGATAACGATGGATGTTATTAGAGGGCTTGACATAGACACAATGTGATATGAGTAATAGATGATCGATATATTAAAATAGCCAATGTCATACCCATTAGAGAAATGTTAGTCCATCGAAAGCCTCATGGTCATTTTTTTAAGGAGGTTATCCGACTACATGGAGTGTTGATATCCATCACTTCGGATAAGAATCTACAATGCATAGACCCATTCTGATGGAGCATCTATAGAGCAATTGGGATGTGGTTGAACTTCTAGATCACCTTCCATTCACAGATGAATGAGTAGTCTGAATGGGCAATTCAGACCTTAAAAAAAATAAGTTCTGGACTTGCATTAGACCGGAGTGATAGTTGGAACAATCAGCTCCCATTAACGAAGTTAGTATGTGGCAACAGTCGCGACATAGGCATGCCACTTCATAGTCATGTATGGAAGGCATTATTGCTCACCTATCAGCTGGAGCGATGTTGATGGATAGTTCGTTGATGACAATTCTCGTCATGAGAATAACTGACGCACATTCAAAAGGATGTTGACAAAATTTGCCTCATCAAGAAATGTTGAAGGTAGTCCACATGAGACAAAAATAGTAGGCTAACATAGTGAGATTAGAGGAATTGAATCAAAATGGAGATCTAACATATGCAGGACACATCATGAAGATGAAGATGACATTTTAAAATGAAAAGTTGAAATCAGAAAAGATTTTTCAAATTTGTTAGGTAGATGATGTAATTTCGTTTACGCAAATTCGAGGACGAATTTATTTTTAAGAAGGTTATGATGTAACGACCCCAATTTTTGAAAGTTAGAAAAATAATATTTTATTATTTATTTTGAAAAAAATGACCATTAATATTATTATAATAAATAATTCCGAAAATAAAGGAAAATATGGGAGGAGTTTAGTTAAGGATAAAAATGTATTATGGGATATTTATTTAAATTCGGAATTATTTAATTGTTAAAATAAATCAAAATTGTTAAAAGGGATTAATTAAAAGATTAAATTTGATTAGGATTGTAAGTTATAGATGAATTGGAGATAAAGATTTAAGAGCCCTATAAATAAATCCTTAGAGTCGATCGTCAAAAGAGTTTTCTTCTCTATGGGTTCTTGGTGTCCGACGACAGAGGCATGACAAGGCATGATTCAACGTCGAACGGCTACGAGGTACGTAGGGGGGATTCCATTTTTATTGTGTCGTAACATGTTACGGTGCAATCTAGTTTGGGATTAGAATTATTACGGCCGCAATATTTGTTTGCTATTGCATCGTAAGGTTTTACAACGCAATTTAATTTTAAATTAGAAGTATTACGGCCGTAAATTTGTTTGGCCGTAATTTTTTGTTTCGGCCGTCAAGAGAGAGAAGAGTAGAGTTTTACGGCCGAGAAAAATGGTAGAGAGAGAAGTAGAAAAAAAGGGGTGTTACGGCCGAAGAGTTAGGGTTTTCGGCCGTAATAGAATAGAGAGGAAGAGAGAGAAGAGTAGAGTTTTACGGTCGAGAAGTTAGGAGAGAGAATATTAGAGAGAGAAGGGGTAAAGAAAAAAAAATGTTACGGTCGAAGAGTTAGGGTTTTCGGCCGTAATAGAATAGAGAGAGAAAGATGAAAAAAATGTGTTTACGGCCGAAGAGTTAGGATTTTCGGCCGTAATGGAATAGGGGGTAAAAGTTTATGGCCGTAATGGAATAGGGGGTAAAAGTTTACGGCTGTAATGGAATAGGAGATAAAAATCTGGAGAGAGAAAGATGTAGAAAAAAAAGAAGAGGATTTACGGCCGTAAAATCAGAGAAGACGGAGAGAGAAAAAAATGATGTTACGGCCGTAATGAACAGGGAGTACCCATCGAGAGTTATTATTTATTTTTGAGTAAATTTTAATTACTGATTATTATTGTTGTTATTAATTAATTTGATGTATTGATTATATTATTGGTGATTGATCTGTTATATTATGATGAACTTTGATTTTGATTGTATTGTTGACCTACTTAGTTTTGAGTTCAGAATTTATCTAATCAAATTGATAATTTATTTAAAGATAGACATTTTAGGTAAACAAGATAAAAGCCGAAAGCTACTGGGCCCATGTTCATTGATTGCCACTAAGCCGGGACCAATTGAATTGAATTGAATTGAATGGGGCAGATAGTGTAAAAACTATGGTTGTCCTGTGTATGGTCACTCGTCTCCCATCATACATGAACCCATTGAATCGTATCGGGCTTACCGTGGTACTGATCCCTCACTGGCCTACATGAAAGTGGCATGGTGTCCCTTAATTGACTGAGCGCTCCTTATTTAATTGGATAACTCCGAACATTGAAAATCGAATAGCATTGAATTGAATTGAAATTGGAATTGAAGTGAATGGAATTAAATCATGATCATTTGGATATATTGGCATGGAGTTGACAATTATTATTGCCCTATTGAATTGAATCGTTATTGGCCAATGACCATTGATTATTGAATTGGAAATTGTTAATTGAATATTGATCTATTAATTAGGCAATTGATAAGTATGAATTGGAACAATTGTTATTGATTTAATTTGGTCTGTTGACCATAGCCTGATATATTGTTCATATTGATAATTTGTTAATTGATTAGTGTATTGACTGCTCAATCGACTCATTATTGATTTTATCTTATTTTCGATTGAGCATATTGATTATCTTTTAGACCCTACGTACTGAGTATTTTTATATTCATAGATATTTCCATGTACCTGGATCCGTGCAGGTGAGAGTACTTTGATAGAGGATGATCCTGCAGGTGACTATGCTCAGTGACAGACAGATGTTGCACATGTTTTAGATTGAGTTGTCTAGTTTTTATTATTTCCGCATTTGTGAACTTATTAATATTTTAATTATTTTGAATATAATGGATTATTAGTTGTTATTATTGAAAAAGTCTTCCGCATTTATTGTTTATATTCCGCAAAAAATATTTTATAGAAAATTGAATAGTGCCTCTGAGACGACTCTGAACACGTGAAAGTCACGTGGGTCTCGGAGCGTTACACACACCCTCTCCCCCCATTTTCTCTCTATCTTCTCTTCTTTGACTTTTCCAATTTCGAGTTCTGCCTATGATCTCTGATGGCAATGACTAATCTTCTTCCTACGAGTGTTCCTTCCCTGCATCACAAATTTGCAACAACATTTCTCCCTCCTGTCACTCACGATTCCTTTCCAACATCACAAAGTTCTCCATGTACTATCCTTCCCAACGATCGAGTCGCCTTTAACCCCTTTCCAAAATAAACCATTTCACATGAATCTTTCTTCCTATTCGATCTTTGCATCACTATCCCATTTGTTTGCATCAAATTAACAAAAAATGTTCATATCAATTATGCCGTTAAAAAACAATAATAAACACTATTACTATTTCTAGTTTGGGAATTGAGGGGAAAAATTGAAGAATGTTTTTGAAAAAAAATTGGATGATGTCTGCAAGGTGAATTCTACGAGTGGTGATGTGCCAAATAATAATATATCAACTAATCATTAAACATGTGCCAAATCATAGTTTTTACATGTCTCATTTGAATTAAATTAGTTCAATTCGATTCAAAATCGATTCCATTTACTTTGGTCTAGTTCAGTTCAGTTTAAATCAAACCACTTCATATATGTTTTGGGTCTCTCTAATGTCATACTTATGACACGAGAGCTTTCTGATTGATATATTTCTCTCTTCACATGTTGGTTGGTACTTGAGTATAATAAGTTCCAGCATATTTATTTTATTCAAACTATTTTAATGCATTGATTTCTGTGTGATTCACTAGATTCACATTGTGTGATTCATTAGAATTTGAAGGATACAAGTGGGTAATACTAAAATTTAAGAGTGAAGTAGAACTACAATTTGAGTTAGATAAGAAAATAAAATTAGCTCATAAATAATGATGAATAGTGAATCATAACATTATATTATGTGCATGCAAATTCATTTTTTAAATTTACATGGCCATTTGTTATTTTTAAAATGATTGTTAAACATCAGAGCTCGTGACTTATTACGGACGATCAAATATATTTCCTTATTTTTTTAAAAAAATTGTGCATAATTTCTCTAAATAATACAAGGAGGTGATAGTACATATAACCAAATCATGCAATTTATATTAATCATTCAAAGCATGTAACAACCCTAGGGTTTACACCATCACATAGTCATGAAATATTTATATTTTACAGGTTACAAAATTACTTTTTATAGATAGAATATATCAAACTCTCTCTATATTCCAATAGAGGAATATGAGAGCTACAAGTCTTCTATCTAATGCGCGCGGTAGGGCACATGACTTCTCAATACCTTAGCAGCAAAAAGGATCTATACTCTGCTAAGGCTATCTCTCGCGATCCCAAAAATTCTACTGATCTGAAAAAAAATGTACAATAACACTGTGAGCAAATAATAGCTCAGTAAGCTGATAACTAATAATTCATAAACTATGTCATTTAATAAATTGGGGGAGACATAATAAATACATGCATTAAGAATAATATCAAAATCAATATTTCCATACACTTTATATATATATATATATATATAACATTTCAATCACAATAATTACACTCAATTTATAATCATTATCATTTAAACATATCAAACATGTGTATGCAATACAACACTCTCATATGTATGCACGGATCATCAACTGGTCAGTGGTCGATAGGTGGACTCTAGAGGTGGCTTCCATCATCAACGATGTAGCACTTAGCTCAATTCTACCTCATCCTTTTCGAGAAACATATCACATAGCGATAGGTGGACTTTAGAGGTGGCCCCTACGGATTCTAGAGGTGGCTCTCATCGCGATTACTCACAATGTGACACTTATCTTCAATCTATCTCATCCCATTATTGGAGAATAGAATGATGGATTGGACTCTAGAGGTGGTTACCATCGTGATCAATGATGTAACACTTAGATCCAACCATCATATATGCAAATGCAAGCAAATGTCAATGCATGATTCTTCACATAACAAATATATATCGAATATTAGAAGATGAATCATATCAGATACTCATTTAAACATAATATGATTGCATCATATAAACTCGATTCATAAATTAATCAGTCATTCAAAACATAATTTTCATATAAACTTATCAAAATATGTGTCACACCGAATTCAAAAGAAGTGAATACATAGAGTAGGAGAAATCAACTTATCTATAATGGCTAACAAAATATTTTCCTTTTCTTTTTCACTATTTTACTCTTCTATTCTTATAACAATAATAGTAAGAAACACATTACTATGATATGAACACAAGCCTATCACACATGGAACAAAGGTATATGAACCTTAAGTATTTACTCTTATAACTTAAGTAACTATTTAACATTGACCTAATATTATGACATATTTCATACATAGTAAAGAAAAATCCATATATTCTGGTATATATAACCAAATGACATCATTCAAATTTTCTTTAGTTACATATTACAGAGACATTAATCTGTAAAAAAATTCAGATCTTATTCATGATTTGTTCTCATGAAAATCAACATTCAGCATAACTTTTATGTTGTTTCTATATTCTGACAAACCAAGTGACCTTACTTTATGATTTATATAAAATAATAAATATTCTCTGTTCTGATAATTTTAATTTTTCCTAATAGTAGACTTCCTATGGTGCAACTCATAAAATTATTTGAATTTATATCTATTTGTATCGAGCACAATAAATTTAACCAATACTAACATAATTTGCCCTAAGTTCCATCCTGACAGATTGAGTTAGATTTGGTAAAGCATTTATAACTTTCTCTACACATATGATTTTCAAGTGATACCAATTGTAAATGAAACCTAAACATAATTTCTACAACACCTTAAATTATAAAATAATTCCAATGAATATTGGATTTAATACATAATTTACAAATTCGGATAATAATTTCGACGGATAGAGTGATAGTACCTTAAAGATAAAAGCATAAATTTCTCTACAAAAATCATATTAACTCGATTCCAAATCTCAATTAAAGTAGACTCATAGAGGATCAATAAGAATAAATTTAATAATTTTTTGACTACCCGAAAGTATGAAATTATGTAGCTAAAGATTCGGGAACCAATTGAACATGGCTAGAGTTAATCTTACCCATGAACAACATGAGTTTTGTCCCATGTTCAAGTAAAATCCGAAAATGAATAGATGAGAAAGGTTCTGAGTCACCATAATTAGGAATTATGTACTTAAAATCCAAAGAAAATGAAGTAGGAACTTACCAAAATCTAAAATCATAGTTGCCCTTTCTCTTCCTCCAATTTCTTCAACATGTATTGATATTTTTGCTCTTGCCTTAAGTATTCGGCTAAAATTGTGAAAAGGGTAGAGAAAGATAGTAAAAGGTAAAAGAATAAGTGTTAGAAGGAAGGGGATCCGACTTCAGCTGGTGGAAGCCATTCTTCCCAAAATACCCTTGGTATATGGCTTATTCACATGTAAATGGCTTTTGCATTTTTCATTTATTTATTCATTTGCTTAAGACATTACATGTAAATAAGGAACTACCCCCATTTAGAAAAATAAATAATCAAGAAATTAAAATATAAATTTTTGTCCGAAGAACAAAATTCGTGATTTCACAGATTTTTCAATTTTGTGTCTACATTTTACCTAACTCATACACCTCCTAAAAATTATTAAAAATCATTTTTATAATTCTTTCATATATAAGAATAATTACCGTAATTTTAATTTTCCAAATTTTTATTTTTTTGAAAATCACATTTTTATGCCTTAAGTAAATTTTCATCGCTTTCGCACTCTAATAGTTGACATTGAAGTGTAAGTCTTAACATCACATTAATAGAGTTTATAAATAATATAGCATCATATTTATACATCTAATCATGCATGATTAACTTAGGGATATTACATTTGATCTCTCTAGATTGACTTTTTTTTAATTTTTTAGAATTTTTTTTCAAAAAAATAACAATGAAACCATTATAGCAAGGATGTGGATGCATATTTTCAATATTTGATTTGGCCAATGCATGTCTTCGTACCATTAATAGCAAGGATGCCATCCCATCACTCGATTTGGCCTCTTCACAACAATTTGAACCCCTAAATATCCTAAAGAAGATGTCATTCAAAATGAACTCAAATTTAAGATGCCAAAATATGTTTTCTTGTGATACATTCTTTGTGAATACAGTTGAAGGTTTTCCTTTCTTTACCCTATGTCATGGAGCTACCTAGAACAAGTTTAAGATTGATAAAATTCTTTGTAACATCTCTAATATATTCACTCTCCTATCAAGTGACAATAAAATTTCTTTTAGACCGACATATTAATATGGAATAACAGATGACCAATTTTCGAAATGAACTCAAATTTAATATACTGTATGTAATGTTTGGGCCATGCGGTAATGGTGATCAGAATTTAAATCCTGGTCAAAGAATCATGTGACCCCAAATTTTGGGGTTTAATTTTTTGCCGGAGGTAAGAACTCAATTTTTTTATTGTTTTCATGTGTGACATTCTTTTTTTTAACATGTAGTATAATAATAATATGTATTATATGTACATATATATTATACATAATATGTATACATATAATTACTTTTTAATATATTATTATTAAACTTTTAAAATAAAGTAATATTGGTATTGATATATTGTGTCACATATATATTTTAATAATAATCAATTATAATAATTTTTAAATATAATTATAATAAAGAACAGCGTTATGAAGCAAGTCCACGTAACGTTTTCAAAACGTCATCTTTTTTCTTTTCTTTCCATTGTCGTAGCGGACGTAAAAAAAAAGGAGAGAAAAAAAAAAGAAAGAAAATGTCGGAGTCCGATTCGAGTTTCCCTACGCATCACGTAACGCCGCCCACGGGGCGCGACAGTCTTCTCCCCTTGTCTCCGCTACCTCAAACTCGTCTCCATTCCATTCGCTTTGAACCCTTCCCCCCCCCCCCCCCCCCCCCCCCCCCCCCCCTTCCCAACCTCATGGAGGACGACGACGACGACGAATTCGGCGATCTCTACACCGACGTGCTCCGCCCCATCTCCTTCCAGGTCTCGGCCACCCCCTCATCCTCCGCGGTCGCTCCTCCCCCGCCGCAGGTGGCCTTTACGTCCGCCGCCACCGCCGCCGCCGCCGAGCCTTCGTCGGATCCCGCTTTGTCCTCCTCTTCCTCCGACGGTGATGGTGACGGCAAAGGGAGATTCTTATTCGGTTCCTCCGGTTCCGTCCCCGCTGCGTCGATTCCCTCACAAACCCTAGCTTCCCCCGCCGCCGCCGCGAAAGATGCCGTCGGCGAAGACGACGACGAGGGAGGCGGCTGGATGCATGACCGCGACCCTCTGGTTGCGGAGGCGGCAGAGAATTGGGGCGGCGACCAAGACGAAGTGGTCTCCTTCAGACCGGCCGATCTTGATGTTGCTGGTTCTCCTGGAGAAAGCAAACCTAAGGTATTGGAGGAGGATAACGAGGAAGAAATCAAGGTACCTGGACTTTCAGATGCGGGAGCTCGGATTTCTGGCGTTGGTCGGATTCAGGCGTCGGAGGAGGTGCAAGATTTCGTTTTTGGAGCTGCGACAGGGGAGGATCCTGATGAACTGGATCGGGCGTCTGCCATTCCTGGGATTTCAACTGGACCACTCTCTTTGGGGACATTTCCTGGTATGAGCGGTGGAGATGTGAAACCAGAGCAGAGCGAGGATTGGGATAGCGATAGTGAAGATGACCTCCAAATTGTGCTGAATGACAACAATCATGGACTGCTTGGCGCAGAGAGAAATAACACAAATGAGGCCGAGGACGATGATGATGGGGAGGAAGATCTCATTATTGTCACAGATGAGGATCAGCATCACCACCTTCCCATCACAGACGAGCAGCAGTGGGGTGAGGATGCCATGCAACCCACCGGGGATGGCGATAAAAAGGAGACAGGAGACATATCCAAGACGATTGGTGCACCTGGGACTGTGGCAGGGACAAGGGCCAGCTTCAGCGGTCATGGTTTTCATGCTCAGCATCATTCTTTGTACAAGGTGAGGTATTTTGATGAGTCATTGTTGGAAAGGAAGCCATATGTTTGTGCAGTGTAAACCTAGAAATCAATTTCAGAGTTGACATGGACTTACTTGTTGCATTTTGTGAGCTGTGAAAGGGATTATTGAATTTCAATAGAAAAATATTGCTTACAGCATCATTCTTGCAGTATAATAATTGAGTTCCTAAGTACAAGTTTTTGATGATTGAATCTACCACATTTTTTTTTTTTGAGAAAAAGGATGATCACCAAGATTGAGGTTCTCATCCATGTATGTATTAATGAAAAAGGGGTTACATGTACATGTGTAAGCTCTCAGGGGAGAGCATCAAAAGAAGCAAAAATATGCGACACCTTTAAGCAAAATCCCACTCACTAAGAAGAAACGAAATATATGTATGTTCTCAACATGACATCTCTCCCCACAAAAAATGACCCAATTGCGCTAAATCCATATGGCACCGGCCAAGAATGACGCCATGGGCGCTCTCCAAGATAAGCTCCCTCAAAAAAAAAAAAAGCTCCACCTTCCAGAAAGTGACTGCCAAAACATCTTTGGTGACGAAAGAATGCTAGTCATGGTGCCCACCTGCGCCACCGAGCATTCAAAAAATAGATGAGCTATGTCCTCGACCGCCACATGCATAGAACACAGGAAGTATCAGTGCTGGGAGCCCATCTCGCTCTATAGGTTCTGGCGAGAATCCTGCCCCGTCTCATAAGCCAAGCAAAAATCTTGCCTTTAAGCAGGACCCGAGAGTGCCATATGAAATGGTCATCAGCCCTGACAGCCTCTGGGATATTGGTAGCAGGGAGAAAGCGAAGAGATATGCTGCGGGCCATGAAAGACTCTGATAACCAGATCCAACCGTCCATCTTGGATGGGTCCGGCTTGAAAGGGGCAATCCGTTAATGCAGTGCCGTAAGCTTTGAGATGTGTCGGTCTGGGAGAGCAGCTCTGAAAGTGGGGTTCAGGAGCCGGTGCCCTGTCCGCTGGCTTCTTACCATACCTTGGCGACCAAAACCTCAGGGTGTGCCGCCAGGGCCCATAGCTGGGGTAATGAGGCTAATAAGGATCCCCCAGGTAACCACTCGTGAAGGCGTGACCTGCGCCAAGTGTGGGCACCATGAGGGGCCGCACTAATGGAAGTAAAGCTGCAACCGTGCCCCAAAAGGATGAAGTTCCCTGAGGGAGGATAGCATGGGAGTCCCAAGCCAGAGGAACACATCATTGCATTCCCGCTGCTGGCAAGTCATGGACAAACCAGAGGGATGGTCACATCCTTTAGATGCTAATTTCCCAAAACTTGAGACTTTTCATATCATGAAATCATGTTCAAAATGATTGGGGTGACTTCTCCCTGATCATTGACTCCAATACAGTTACGTTCAGGAAGCATTCCATTCTTATTCTGATTCCATGTGAATTGAAGGTGAGGGATTTAGCTGAGTTGAAATATCTGAGGGTGAAATATATGCTTAAACAAAGAAAAATAGGAACATGCACCTTCTCACTTGAAAGGGAGGTGTGTATACAAATCATGGAACTGCTTCAAATGTTTTCTGTTATCATCCAGTTCTATTTGGTTTTTTTGAGAAGGAAAAATGTTTTCTGTTATCATCCAGTTTTGATGGTCAATGACGGAGGCTTTAAAAAAAGGAAATAAAAATGATCGAAGATGGAGAAGCTAATGAATAAAAAAATTCTACTGGAAGCATGCCTGAATTTATTTATTATTTATGGTCTCTTCATTTATTAACGTAATTGTACATACAATGATACACCTCCCTTATGTTCTTTGGCAGTTGTCTTGCCTAATGTACTTGGTTCCCTGTCTTTAGCAATTGGACTCATGCTCCTCTATAGTTATCATTTTCAATGTCTAGTATTGCTGGAGATTGATAATATTTTCCATTTACTTCAAAGGTTTAACATGTTTATTGATGGCTTTATAACTTATGTTGAATTGATATTCTCTCTTCTTAGCAGTATATAAGACCTGGAGCAACATCTGTCACTGGAGCTCCTGTTGCTGGTGCAGTCCTGAGTGCTGCTCGTCCACCTCTGGCCTCTGGTCCAATTGCTGGTCGAGGAAGAGGTGAGTGGAGACCTGCTGGAGGTAGGGGCATTGCTCCTGGACAGAGAAACTACCACACTGGGTTTGGAGTTCCTAGTTGGGCCAGTAGTTCTGGCGTGCGTGGTTTTGGCAGTTCGTTGGATTTCACCCTACCTGCCCACAAGTAAGTTATGGTTCTCATAAAAAAAAGGTTTGCTGATTCAAAACATGAGTGTGTTTCTGTGGAACATGTTCCATGGACATCAAGTCATTGACTAATTTGTGATTTGTTGAGAAAATAGATGGATGGCACCAATGTCTAATTGGCCTTTGAACTTTTTGCACATCTGCTAAAAAATTGTTGTGGAAACAACATCGTTCTCTTCTCCTCTTATGCATTGTTTGATCAACTATGAAGAATGTTATAATATTTGCATTAGGCAGTAATGAGACATGCATTTTAATACAGATGCCAGAGAAAAATATGATGCTTATGAGGGTTTAGATCCATATCTTGATGACAATATTGTATTTATAAACCAGCTGATTCTTGCATCTAGAGTGTGACATTAAAACTCAAGAAAACATATGTGACCCTTCATATTTGTCATTATGTGATGTGTGATGCATAGACGGAGTCAACACTTAAAGCAATTGTTGTTTGTGAAATGAAATAATGCATGCATACTTTATGCATGTGGACAGTACGTAATATTTATAGAAAATTAAAGGAGAGCAAGATGTGCATATGAGTTTCCATCATTGGGTTTGTCACTGTTCTCTTAGACAGGAAATCTTTCTTTTGTTTCAAAGAGTTATTTGATTATCTTTAATATGAAAAAAAATGATGCATGACTGACAGTGCCAGGCAGTTGCTGCCTTTGCTTTTCTTATTGGTCCATTTATTGTCTGTTATGAACGTACTGATATTTTGCTTGATACATATTTCTATTGATTCAATTCATAGGCTTTACTTGCTATTTACCGCGTCAACATTGTGGATCCATGTACACATGCTCAGAGCTACAAATTCATGAATGTTTCCTGTAATGAGATTAATTACATTTACTTCAATAGATAACTGTGTATTTCATGTTCGGTGATTATCTGTGCCTTCAGGTCAATTTTTGATATCGACATTGAGAGTTTTGATGAAAAACCGTGGAAATATCCTGGAGCTGATGTTTCAGACTTTTTTAATTTTGCATTGGATGAAGACAAATGGAAGGATTATTGCAAGCAGCTGGCAAGTTATAAAGCTCCTTCTGACACTAAAATTTAAACATAATTACACTCTTAATAAGTATAAGCTGATGAATATTCAGGAGCAACTTCGTCTGGAGGCTACTATGCAAAGCAAGATTCGGGTCTATGAGAGTGGTCGATCTGAGCAAGTAAGGCAATCCTTTGACTACTGCGTTTGATGTTTAGGCATTAACTATTTCTCTCGATTCGACTGTTTTCAGGAGTATGATCCCGATTTACCTCCTGAATTGGCAGCTGCAGCAGGCCACCATGATGTTTCTGCTGATGGTGGGCGTGGGAAAGCTGATAATGGGCAAGTTGATTTTAATGCTCAAGGAAGAGGACCCACCACTATGCGTCCACCTATGGTGTGATCTCCATGTTTCAGTTTACATTGCCTATTATGAACTATCATGCTTTATGTCAATTATCTGCTTCCCTCTAGATCATATTTTTCCTTCAATTGTGCAACTTCACATATTTTCCATGGCCTGTTTCTTATTGTAACTTCTCATGATGGTCTCCATGTAGCCAACTGGGAGAGCCATACAGGTTGAAAGTGGTTATGGTGAACGATTACCTTCAATAGATACTAGACCTCCTCGCATCCGTGATTCAGATGCAATCATAGAGGTCAGTTTGATGTCGTCCCAAATGTTTGCATGTTTATCAATTGGTCTGAACTTCTCTGTGGCATTAATATCATCATTATGTGCATACTAAAATCTCTTTTCTTGAACAGATTGTGTTGCAGGATTCTTTTGATGATCCAAAATTGAATGATGGTCTGGTAGAGCAACCTAAGAAGAATTTCCAGAATGATCGCATGAATGACTTGCATGGAGATGAAGAAGATGAAAGGAAATTGGTGCCAGAGTATTCAAATCGATTCACTCATACTTCCAGAGGTCAGAATAGGGACACAGCTGTCTCTGAAGGGGATTCCTTGCAATCCTTGCCTTCTGGATCACCTGCTGAATACCATCAAGCTTCTAGAAGAAGTCCTTTGCATTCTGATACATTGCATGGGATGCAAAACGGAGAACGGTATGTTTATCATGTAATCATTGAGATTGAACAATTCCTGTTTGCATGTTTTTATGTAAATTTTACAGTTTCTTTGCCTTGGAGTAAAATTTCAACTGCTTGTCTAAGGGTTCTTACATTGACGTATTTCCAATTTATACTTCAAATATGTCATTTCTTGAAAATTACGAAGCAAGTTTATTGCCATTGATCGAAGTATATTATGGCTGATTCATGTTTCCTGTTGGCAGATACTATGTTCTATAACTTTCTGTCGAGATGTAACTGAAAGAAAATTGTTAAATTTGATGTGTTGATCAATTTTCCTAAAAGCTTAAGCCGTTAGGAAGAGCAACATCATTAATTTTATATTCTTAACACTCCCCCTCACGTGTGGGCTGCCGACAACTTTGGTCTAGCCTAAGCCCAACACGTGGACAACTAAGGGAGGAAATTACTTTTTTTTAATAAGAGCTTAACGAGGTTCGAACTCTTGACCTCTGGCTCTGATACTATGTTAAATTTGATGTGCTAACCAGTTTTCCTAAAAGCTTAAGCCATTAGGAAGAGCAACATCATTAATTTTATATTCTTAACAAAAATTATGTCGAAATGGCAATTTTGCTTTTTGTTTGCTGTAAAGCTCGTTTGAATTTCATTTTGGTTCTTTAGAAGGGATATTTGGATTTTTTTTATTTTCCTTTTTCACATCATATTAAAGCCCTGTTGAATGTTCTATCTCCTTCTTAATTTGAAATTTGTAATGCCTGTACAGAAAATTATAAGTCATACCTTCTCAAAGTTACATGTCTGAAACAAGTTAAAAAGCTGCTTACAATTTAACACAAGCTGCTGCACAAAGCCAATTGATGAAGGACATCTGATGCTGCTGATGAACTAAGTTCTATATTTTCAGCTCAAAAGTATAGACATAAAGCTCTAAAAAAAAAGTAGACATAAAATGAACAAACTTGTTGAAGTTTGACCAGATCTCACTCTTTATTTTTACACCAAATGGAGTATAAGATGATGTTTTGTACCCAGCTTCTTTTTATACTTCACCCTTTGGAATTTTCTGTACTTTCCAATGAGGTCAAGAAATTATAGCTCTAAGAAAATATGTTACAATTTTCTTAGGTGTCTTATGCATCTATTTACATTATTCTGATTCAATATTGTTTGAGTTGAAATAAGTGGAGACAAATTTATGAAGCTTATAAGCATCATGTGAATTGAGATCTTAGGATGGAAATAATTAAGCAAGCACTTATGCTTATACGTTGCATTTAGTATTAAGCTTTGTGGAACATATAAGGCACTGTTCTCTCAAAAAATATGCAGTTATCTATCTGTTAGTTCTTTTCTAAGGTTTTTTCTATTTTCTTCTAATAAATGCATGTTTCCACAGGTTGCCTCGAGGACATTCACGTGGTAGATGTGACATTGCCCGTGAACACTCGGATGATCTGATGCCTGGACAAAGTGCAGACAAGTGCCTTGACGACAATGAGGAGGAAAAGCAGGCTGATGAAAGTGATATTAATCAGACATCTGAAGTGTCAGCAGCAATTGACGATACTGCAAGAGAGCCGAGCATGGAACAAAACTCTGATGAGAAACATGAAACGATTGCTCTGGATAATGAAATTGCGGACGGCATGAATTTTGAGTTACATAATTCCACAAGAACTGGTGATGGTAAATTAGCTTATTCTAGCAAGAAGCTAAAGTTGTCTTCTCAAGTTGAGCATTCTGATGTTCGCGATGCTGGTGATGAAGGTGATTTGAGAGCCTCAAATAGTGATAGTAGTCGAGCAAAATCTGGGAGCAGCAAAGATTATCCAAGGAGACATGAAAATAGTGAAGAAGTTTTACAAGGACAGACAAGCCGCATGGGAGATTTCCAGAGGCACCATGAAGGCGAGGAACACAGGCGAAGAGATGACTATGGTCGGGGCTCTAGGCAAGATACGGATGGAAGCCACATATTTCCTAAAAGAAGAGAAGATATGCCTCATTTGTATCAACATAGAGAATGGGATTCAAATTCTGCACACCCTGGACGAGGTAGAAGTTTTGAGAAGGCCGAGTCAGAGCTCATTCCGCAACGTAGAAGAGAAGGCAGTATACATGGTAGAAGAATTAAAGCTGAAGACATGAGAGGGGAAACAAGTGATGAAACAATGGCAAGACACAGGGGTAAGTTGAGGTCAGTTGACAGGAATAATAGGGATGGCGATCTTCATTCAAAAAAGCAATCAGAGGATAGAGATTGGAGAGGCCATGGTAGAGAAGGAAGCTCAAGACAAAGGGAGAAGGATAATTATTTGATGAATCGACGAGAAACTTTGGATGATCCTCTGATTAAGAGGAAAAGAGATGAAGAACATTTGAGAGATGAAAGCAGCAAAATGAAGAACCAAGAAGATTCCAGTCAAAGGAAACGAGAAAGAGGAGATATCACAGATCATAGGAAGAGAGATGAAAGCACAAGAATGAGGGAAAAGACTGAAGATCATTATTCTGCTAAACACAGAGATGATAGCTGGCGATATAAAGAGAGAGATGACAAGGAGCGACTTAAGCAATCACGTGAAAGTGCAATATCACATAGGGAGAGAGAGCAAAGGCAAGGCGTATTAAAGACCACACGAGAAGGCAAGCCATTGGGCGGAGATGTTAGGTATAATGAAGAATTAACAGCTATTAGTTCTGACAAGGATTACCAGGATAAAGATAGAAGGATGCCTAGTGATAATATAAGGAGAGGTGAGCGGACTAGGGAAGACACCCTGCCAGAAAGAAAGGGACGCGGAAATGCTCTTTCGCGTGAGAAGCAATCCAATACTGATGAGAGGAGCTCTAGACAAGAAAGGATAAACTTGTATGATGATCGACCTCCTAGTGCTTCAAATAATCAACAGCTGTACAAGGAAAGACACAGGGAGAACATGAAGAAAAATAAAGATACTGGAGTTGGTGAACAATCTAGCCAGATGCTTGGGAAAAGAAAGCATGAAGACCACGGTTCTCGGAGGAATGAAAAGGTACATTTCCATTATATTTTTGACATGCTTAGGTACCTACTTCAGTAAGATTGGTAGTTGTAATTGATGGTATGTTGATACGCTGCATAAACTTCATTAAGGATTAATGATATATTGCTGAATCAATCTGATTAAAAGAAGGGAAATTATCATTTAGTTATTTGAAGGTAAGATAATGACTTGTAAGAAAAAACACATCAGTTACATTTTATTTCAAGGGAATGATGCCTCCATATTGAAAATTAGTCTATGAACTCAACTGAGCTCTGAGATAGGTTGTTTTTGTTATTGAAGAGGTTCTCATTTATTCACAAATTTTAGTGCTTTCCTAAAGCATTTCTTACAAACTCGCAAGGCTAATTGTTTAATGGGCTATTTATCTGAGGATGCTATGCACATGGGAATATAGTCATGATTTATGAGGATTTGGATCGCCTGTCTTGAACGATATATGCCAACTGGAGATTAAGAATTCAAGTTTCATCTTGAGATTATTTGTACACTCACAGTTCAGTTGAAGGTTGTATTTCTAATGATGTACATTTCCTGAAAGGGACTTAATAAGATCCAAGGCCATCCACTTAACTAAAAATAAAAAATCACACCATTTCAATCCTGTGATATCCATTGTTGAATAATGGTAGTAGAATTAACCTCTCCCCTAAAAAATAGTTTCTCTCTTGAGCCTTCTTGTTAACCTGGGAAGCGGGGATGAAAAGATCCAAGGTAGTATTCTTTCAAACAAAATATCTAAGCTGGTATCTCCAATTCCTTATCAAGAAATTCTGTGTGAATCAATGCTATATTTAAATGTAGACAGGAAATCTAACTTTGATGTAAAATTTAGGCAAGCTTCATAGGTTGTGAAACATAAAGAACAACAGGATATTGCTTTGATCCCTCTGGGTTAATCTTAGCAAACATGCTTATTATGACATTCTTGTTTGTGGTTTACCTTTCACAGGCAGGCATGAAAGGATTAAATAAGTCAGAAAACAATAATATTTCCTCTGCAACTTCCTCAAAGAAGGATGGCCGCCAAGTTCATCAACAGCATGATGTTCATCAAGCCAATACGTCTCTGAGGAAGCAAGGAGAAGAAGATCCTACCTCAGATGATGAAAACCAACAGAATTCTAGGAGGGGAAGATCTAAACTTGAACGCTGGACCAGCAACAAAGAAAGAGATTATGGTGTTATTGACAACAAGCAAAAATTACCAATGCCTTCAAGGCCTATGGATGTTGATGCCAATGATATTGACGTTGTGCGTACAGCAGAATTACCTAACACTGAAGCTAATGATAATGCCGTTGATGTAGATGCAAAGGTGGTTGATTCTGGGCATCCTGTCGAGAAGACAGAGGACGACCGAGATCCCCACCTTGACACAGTGGCCAAGCTTAAGAGGAGGAGTGAGCGCTTCAAACTTCCTATGCCAAGTGACAAGGAGATAACTTCTAACAGGAAGCAAGATAATGAGCTACAGACATCCCAGGGTGAAGCAGTTGTCACCGATACAGAAGTTAGGCCAGAGCGACCAGCTCGAAAAAGGAGGTGGACTGGTAGTTGATTATCTAAGCAGAGACTTTGGATTGAACAATCTGTTTGTCAAGTCGGCAATCCAGTTTTGCTTGGGCTTCCTTCGATATCATCCTACGGTGCTGCAGTTCATTTTTTCATATGATGAGGCCCTCGGCAAAAACTTTGACGATGTTTCAACGGAACATGTAATTTTGTTATGTATCTTGAAAACCGATGTCCTATGTGGGTCGGGCACCTGTAATTTACTTTTCCTCATCTTCGGATGCTGGCACGTTATGATA